>CM028129.1:743997500-744622500 GCA_016271365.2 Neoceratodus forsteri
AAACAGTTCTGAAGTCATTCACGCTGACTGCAGGCAGCACTCCTCTCTCTCTCTCTCTCTCTTTTCTCCCTCTGATTGGCCAATGTCTTTCTCATTTACATTGACTTCTCTCTGGGGCAGCTTAATCCAGCTGGCATTCTGCACCTGTGAATAATGCTGAAGAATCCCTTGGAAGAAATAACATTACTACGGTGAGTAATTTTTTCTCCTTCACCTTCAACAAGCAAAATTATGCTTGATATGGGGTTTGCTATGTGCACACACTTGAAACTCTTGAAGCTTCTCATCCAGGGTCCAGGACATTAATTGAAAAGCAAGAGCTTTCAGTTTGAAGGAGCCATCACAAAGCTTCTAGGGAATCAGTTGACCAAGCTGGTGAGCAGACATACAATTGAAGTGCCACAATTCCAGGTGGACTCAGATACTTTGCTGCAGATCAAATGGCCTATGATAAATGGGTGTTAAACTGGACACATCTAGCAAAATTCAGAGAGGTGCTTTTGGAGATGACTGGCCTTCACAGTTCAGCCAGTAATCCACAAAAAAAAGCATGCAGGCCATCCAAAATCATCAAGTCAGAACAACGTGTCAAAGTGCTGTAGCTCTGTTGGAGGAGTATGTCTGTAAACTGTATGGAAGGAAGCAAGTTAAAAGAGTAAATATAGTGAGGCAGCAGATCTTCAAACAACATGAAGTCTTGCTGTATTCTGACAATTGCAGTGATCTCCAACCTTTGAACTGCCCCGAAGAACAAATAGTTAACTTTCTATGCAAGGCATGGAACGCTGAGCTCGAGCTCGGTTGAAGCCTCTGTCTGCTGTTGTTTGAACCCCAACCATCAGATTCTTTACTCCGCCTCACTGAACAGTCGCTCCGGAGATTTCTCCTTCGCCCGGTTCAAAAAAGTCGGTTAAAGTGTCATTTTTCGTTCGGTTTCAACCGAATTTCTGCTTCTAACTTGTCGGTTTAAGTCTCTGTCTGTGGTACCGTGAGTACCTGGTAGGTTTTCTATATTAGTTTCCTGTGTGGAACTTGTAAACATTGGATCGGTTCGGTTTGAACCGATCAGGTTTGTGTAAAAAACTTCTGTTCTTATTAGAGTGTGGTAACCGGTCCGTATCGGTTCTAAAAAAAACAGGATTTCATTACGTTTTTTTCCAAGACCCGTGACACAGTCAGGAACCGATAGGGGTGTCTTGCCTGGCAGATTGCTGAAAAAAGGGTAAGTTTTGGTTAGGATTGGCCATGTCTGAGAAACCCAAGAAAAAAACCGGGCCCACTGGGTTTCAACACTGTAGTGTGTGTGGGGAAGCCTTTGCTAAGGCTGATCCCAACACCACCTGTGTTTATTGTCTGGGGTTTGACCACCTCGATTCAGACTGCCAAATTTGTAAAAGTTTTCCCAAAGCTACCCTGGATTAGAGAGTAGGTAGACTGAGGGAAAGGGAGGCCGAGAAGTCCGCTGACCCGGATGGCCAGCCCGGTTCGGTTCCGACCGAACCAGAAGGAGTACCCTCTGACCAGGCCAAAACTTCTTCGGCAAAAGGAGAACTGATTCTGAGGAGTCGGTTCAGCTAACAGAAAAGAAGGATAAATCATCTGGTTCAGATCCACAGTTCTTTCTCGACTGCTGATGAGATAGCCAAAACGATAAGGATAGTTAAATCGATAACTTCGGTTCCGGCCAAACCGGCACCATCGGTCAGAGGCTCGGTTCGGTCGGTTCCCCCGGTTCTGGATTATACTTTAGAAGAATTTTATGAACCGGAGGAGGAGGAGGGAGAGTATGAAGATAATGATGATGATGGTGATTATGAAAGTCTGGATGTGCCTATTGACCCGGACATCTCCCCAGACAGACCTTCAGGTGTTTCTTCTCCTAGGCTTTCTAAGTCCCCTTCCCACTTTATGTTTTACAAAAAAGTGGCTGAAACCCTCCAGCTTCTTATGGAAGAAGCAGTAGAGAATCAGGAGGAGCCTGATTTTGTTAAGATGATGGACATCCTAGAGTCCAGGAGATTGTCTATTCCCCTCCATAAGTCTTTTGGGAACAAGACATTTAAAATTCTAAAAACTCCTAATTCCATACCTCCTGTGGACAGAAGAATGGACAAGAGGTATACTCTTTCAGGCTCAGACACTGAGTTCCTTTCCCAGCAATGCAGCCATGTTGGGGTAGTGCAGGCTGCTGCCTGTGATAAGGCAAATATTCCCTTGGCTTCACACACCCCAGATAAGGACTCCAGGAGGATTGATGCCATGGCAAAGAAACAGTACATGGCAGCATCTTTGGGATTCAGGCAGGCTAACTATATGGCCTACACAGCTAGATACCAGAAGTCCAGGTGGGACACTGTGATGGCTCTAGCTAAACAGGCCCCTGACCAGTCTGCCAAGGAGCTGGAGCGAGTGGCTGCAGATGGTATTGAGGCATCCAGGGTGCAATTTCATGCTGCTGTGGACTCCAATGATGTTTCATCTAGAGTCATGGCTACATCTGTGGCCCTTCGGAGGATGGCTTGGCTCAGATGTACTAGCCTGTCACAGGATACCCAGGCTAAGGCCATGGATTTTCCTCTCATTGGCAATTCTCTGTTTGGGGAGCAGACAGAGAACTACATGAAGAAGATGGACGAGTACAGGACCACCTACAGGAGTGCTCAGGCCAAAGAAAGGCAAGCCACTCCTCAGAGGCAGCATTCAGGGGCAGGGCAGGCCCTTTCATAGGCCTTTTACCAAGCCCAGGCCTCCTCTTCTGCTTTTGGGCAGACGGGGTTCTTTAGAGAGAGAGGCAGATGGGGTATGAGCAGGCCTGCTTCCACCCCTCAGCCTAAAGCCCCTGCCAAGCAGACACCCTGATGGGTCTGCCCGGGCTGATTCTCCACTACCTGTAGAGGGCAGGCTGGCTTACTTTGTCCAGGACTGGAAGTCTTTAACATCAGACAAGTGGGTCCTGGAAGTAGTAAGCCAGGGACTGGTTCTCAGCTTAAAACATTTCCCAAGATGAGAACCAGATCCTTTCCACCTGCAAATCCTTCAGAGGCCCTTGCCCTAGAGGCAGAAGTTTCTTCCCTCTTGGCTCTCAGAGCCATAGAAAGGGTTCCTACCCTACACAGGGGCAAAGGATTGTACTCCAGGTACTTCCTAACCCCCAAAAAGACAGGAGAATGGCGGCCCATCCTGGATCTGAGATATCTAAACAAACACCTTTTAAAGCCAAAATTCAAAATGGTGACTGTGGGAATAATTCTGCCCTCTCTAAGGCCAGGGGACTGGCTAGCCTCCCTGGACCTCAAGGATGCCTATTTTCACATTCCCATCAGGTGCTCCCACAGAAAGTACCTCAGGTTCGAGTTGCCCTCAGGCCACTATAAATTCAGAGCAATGCCCTTTGGTCTAACATCAGCCCCAAGGGTGTTCACAAAGTGCCTGGCAGTAGTGGTTGCTTTCCTAAGGAGAAAAGATCTCCATCTTTCCAAACCTGGACGACTGGCTCATAGTGGGTCAGTCTCCAGACCAAGTCAAGTCACATCTTCAGATAACTCAGCAACTGCTCACTTCCTTATGATTCCTCCTAAACCTTCCAAAGTCAGTTCTAGAGCCAGTGCAGCTCCTCACCTTTATAGGGGCGGAGCTGGATACAATAAGAGCAAAGGCCTTCCTTCCCCTGGACAGGGCAAGGACACTAATAGAACTGGCCTCTTCTTTCACCCTTCAGGTGTCTCGACCAGCAAGGCACTTTTTGCAGCTCCTGGGCCACATGGCAGCCTCTACAGCAGTGGTCCAGGGGGCAAGATTTCAGATGAGGGACATTCAGTTCCACTTGAGAACCTTCTGGTCCCAGAGAAATAATTCCCTGACCAACCTAGTCCCAGTGACTCGAACCCTGATCCAGGCTTTGCAATGGTGGCAGGATCAGGACAATTTAATTCAAGGAGTTCCTTCTGTCACTCAGTCTCATTCTCTAATCCTCACCACAGACGCCTCCTCTTGGGCTGGGGAGCCCACTTAGGGGATCTTACCACCCAAGGGCTGTGGTCACCTCAAGAATCTCTGCTTCACATCAATCTCTTGGAACTCAGAGCAGTGTTTCTGGCACTACAAGCTTTTTCCAAGTCTGTTCAGAACAAAGTAGTCCAGATCAGAACAGACAATACCACCACAATGTGGTACATCAGCAAGCAAGGGGGCACTCGGTCTATGGCCTTGTGCACAGAAGCAATGAAGTTGTGGTATCTGGCCTATTCCCTGCAGACTTCTCTCACAGCAGTTCACCTCCCAGGGAAGGACAATGTCCTGGCAGATGCCCTCAGCAGGATATCTCAGGGCCATCATGAATGGTCCCTAGATCCCCTAATTTTGAAGGTGATTTTCTCCAGGTGGGGCACTCCACAGATAGATCTTTTTGCAGCCCCAGACAATCACCAACTTCCTCTCTTTTGCTGCAGACCCCCAGTATTGAGCTCAGTCCCCCTGGATGCTCTGGTACTCAGTTGGGAAGGGAAGTTCCTGTATGCTACCCCCCTGTTCAATGTGCTAGTCAAGATCAGGTCTCAACCCTGCAAAGTGATTCTGATCGCTCCAGACTGGGCCAGACAGCCCTGGTACCCACTTTTGCTGTCCTTAGCTGTCCACCTTCCCCTGTCTCTTCCCAGAAATTACAACCTGTTGACATCCTCTCAGGGGAGGGTTTGGTATCCGAATCTCAAATCTCTCAATCTCAAGGCCTGGCTCTTGAAGAGTTAGAGTTTGCTGATCTGCACCTCTCTCAAGGTTTTCTGGATATTCAAAAGGCTTCTCAAAAGCCTTTCACTAGAAAGACTTACAACTCCAAATGGAAAAGGTTCACTATTTGGTGCTCTGGTAAGCATATTTCTCCAGAATCTGCTGGGTTGCCTACAGTCCTGGACTATATGGTTCATCTCAGTGGCTTGAGACTCAGACCAGCTACACTCAAAGTACATTTGGCAGCTGTTTCTGCTTTTTTGTCAGTAGGCAAGCCCTCTTCTCTTTCAGCCCATGCTGTATTTTGCAAATTCTTCAAGGGACTGTTGCGCACCAATCCTTCTTTCAGGGACCCTGCTCCTGCTTGGGACCTTAATGTTTGCATTGCTCAGCTTATGCAACCCCTTTGAGCCTTTGTCCTCTGCAGAGCTTAAGTACTTGACTTGGAAAACTGTGTTTTGGTAGCCATTACCTCTGCCAGGCGCATCAGTGAATTGCAAGCCCTGTCAGTGGAGCCTGATTTTATCTCTTTCCATAGAGATAAAGTGGTCCTAAGAACTAACAGGACGTTTTTGCCTAAGGTGGTTTCAGATTTCCACCTTAATCAGTCTATGTCTCTTCCTGTTTTCTTCACTGACCATTCCTCTGGAGAGAGGAGGCTGCACAGCCTGGACGTAAAGGGCCCTTAGCTACTACATAGAGCGCACAAGGGTCACTGGGTTTGACTCCCTCCAGTTGTTCCTCACTTATGGAGAGGTCAGTAAGGAAAACCTGCCACTAAAGATCTATTGCCAGGTGGATTGTCTCTTGTATACAATTCTGCTACGAATAATTGGTAGAATCCACCGATCAGGCCCTGAGCTCACTCTACTAGAGAGTACAGCTGCTTCCTGGCTGCTGCCAGGATATTCCTATCTTAGAATTTGTCAAGCAGCCACCTGGAAAACAGTCCATACTTTCACCAAGCATTACTCTCTGGATATCCAGGCTAGGAGTGATGCTCGGTTTAACACAGCAGTACTTCAGAGCCTGTTCCCAAGTAGCTTCTGTCCCTCCTCCATGGAGGTGCTGCTTGGTAGTCTGCAATAGTCAGAATACAGCAAGACTTCATGTTGTTTGAAGAAAAAATTACTCACCTTAGTAATGTTGTTTCTTCTAATGGAGTCTTGGTGTATTCTGACCTCCCCCTCTTCCCTCTCAGAACATGTTTTTTTGGGATATGGGTGGGCAGGAGCAGTGTTGGCACCTGGAGGTGCCCCTTTTTCTCACCCTTCTTTATTTTGGGTGTGTGTTGTGTTTTGTTTTTTGGGTTTCCTGACTTGAGTCTTTGCTTTGAAACCAAAAACCCTTTTCAAATTTAGTTGCCAGTTGGCTAGTGTGAGTTTACAGTTTCCACACAGAATGCCCAGTGAGTATAGCTCATAAAGATCTGACGGTTGGGGTTCAAACAACAGCAGACAGAGGCTTCAACCGAGCTCGAGCTCAGCATTCCATGCCTTGCATGGAAAGTTTACTCTTTGTTCTCCGGGGCAGTTCAAAGGTTGGAGATCACTGCAATAGTCAGAATACAGCAAGACTCCATTAGAAGAAACAACATTACTAAGGTGAGTAATTTTTTTTTCTGGGAGAAATATAACAAAGACAACAAAATAGCAGATTTGTCTCTGCTACTACCCTACCAAGAAACCCTGAAGTCACATACTCTTCGAGCCAGCTACGTCTGCCGATTATGGAGGCTTTCTTCTGTTGCAGTTATTATTGCCCCAGATGCAGCTTTGTATGGTTGGACTAATGATCTCAATGTAAAGTGGACAGACACACCATTTCCAGATGATATGTCTCTGCTGTATAATGGAAATCAAATCAAAATTAATTCATAATGTGCTTTTCTAGAACCAAAGCGCAAATACAATATAAAACCAAACATTCAGACAATAAAAACACTCAATATATCAAAACATTTAGCTATCAGGCAGCAATAATAAAATTAAAAATTATCCCCAAAGGCCAGGCCAAAAAGTGTGTTTTTAATGCAGCCTTAAAAGTCTCAGTGGACAGGCACTCTCTAATTCAGCAAGGTAGAGAGTTCCACAGGGTTGGGGCTACAAAGCCAAGAGCCCTAGCACCAGATGTCTGAAGGTGGACCCGGGGAACCTCTAGCAATCCCTCATCGGAGGAGTGGAGAGGGTATCGGGAGCAGTAGGGCCGAAGGAGGTCTTGCAAGTAACCTGGTCTCTGTCCGTGTAGGGTCTTATAGGTCAGCAATGCAACCTTGAAGGTGATCCTGCATCGCACCAGCAGCAAGTGCAGTTCGTGTAGCACAGGAGTGACATGGCTAGTTCTTGACAACCCTGTCAACAACCTGGCTGCAGCATTCTGCACCAGCTGAAGGTGATGAAGATCCACCCCTGGTAACCCTAGGTATAGAGCATTGCAGTAATCAAGACGCGAGGACACAATGGTGTGAACCAGTATCAGAAGGTCCTCGGGTGGAACAAGGTGCTTTATCCGGGTGATGTTCCTCAGATGATAAAAGGAGGACTTGACAACTGTGATTTTAGCTTCAGCTCGTTATCAAGCACAGTACCCAGATTCCGCACCCATTCAGAATGTCTCAACTGGTTACCCCCAAACACAAGGCCAGATGGTTGCCCAGGAGTCAACTTCTCTACCCACTGACCTGGGTCCCCCACCAACACCTTGGTCTTATCTGGATTTAGCTTCAACCAGTTAGCACTCATCCAGTCCTGAATCTCAGCAAGGCAGCTGTTAAAGACCGAGACTGTGCTGTCCTGTTCAGGCACAAAGAACATGCTGTTCTGGGTATCATCTGTGTAGCAGTGAAAACCAAGCCCATACCGCCTTATAATGTCTCCCAACGTAAACATATACACCGTGAACAACATGGGGTACAGCATAGAACCCTGTAGCACCCCACAAGACAGGAAGAAGTGGGCCGAGGAAAAAATCCCAGACACTACCCTCTGAGTCCTGCCTGTGAGGAAAGAATGGAACCACCTGAGGACTGTCCCCGACAGTCCACAGAGTAGCCGCAGGCGTTCAAGCAGCACCCCATGATCCACAGTGTCAAATGCTGCAGAGAGATCAAGGAGGACCAAGATTGAATGACTCCTCCGATCCCGCACTTTTAGGAGATCATTTAGTGCTCAAACTAATGCTGTCTCGGTACTATGTCTCTTCCTGAAACCGGACTGGAGAGGATTGTAGACTTCGTGAGTGGTAAGAAAGTTCTCAAGCTGTAACGTGACTACCTTCTCAATCACCTTACCCAAAAAGGGCAGGTTAGAGACTGGTCTGTAGTTCACGAGACAGTCTGGGTCACAGGAAGATTTCTTTAAAATGGGTATCGCCACAGCCTCCTTCAGGAGATCTGGAAACACCCCGTTATCTAGTGAACACCAGACTATCTCAGCAAGGATCGGTCCGATGGCATCCATACACCCCACAAGGAGGTGAGTTGGACCAGGATCCAAACTACAGTAAGTCGGTTGCAAGCCCCGAACAGTCTTCATGATATCCACGATCGCTGGCTGGTCGAAGTCTGTCCCGACAAACCGGGTGCCTGTGCCCTTGCATTGATCGCCGCTGTATTCATTTGAATGAGTCAAGTGGATCTTGGGCCTGATGGAGGCCACCTTATCTGCAAAGAATTGAGTGAACTCATCACGCTTAGATTGTGAAAAAGCTCTCTGGCCCCGAAGGCAGGCTGGATTGCACAGCCTGTCCACGGTCCGAAAGTGATGAGATGGTCGATTCCTAGCTGCAGCAATCTCCCTGGACAGGAATTCTGCCTTCTTAAAGGGAGATTTCTGATTGATAGTCCATGTAACGGGCCATCAACCTAAGTCTGTCCTCCTCCAGGCCTGATCTCCGCCAACAACATTCCAACCTTCGCCGAACTCTCATCAACTCCCTCAAAGTCCCATCAAACCAAGGGGACTGAGAGTGGAGAGGAAGAGGGTGAACTCTGACATGAGCTATGGAATCCAGGGCCCCCAGCACCACACTGTTATAATGCACCACTAGGCCCCCTGGATCCGAGCATTCCAGTGGCTTACTCGATAGGTCCAGCACCGCCGTCAAACCCTCCAGAGTAACACCCCTCGCAGGCCGGTACTGAACCATCTCCAAAGGGGAGGATCTCACAGGGGGAGCCGCAAAACTGAACCTTATGGAGTGATTGTCCGACCATCCAACTGGTTCCACCACCAAGTTCGCGGCCTCCATCCCCAGGAGAAACACCAAGTCCAGGGAGTGACCCTGACTGTGGGTTGCAGTGGTAACTACCTGTGTGAAGCCCAATGAGATCATCAGTTGGAGGAAGTTTTGACCAAAATGTGAGAGTTCATCATCGACCCAGGCATTGAAATCTCCCAGGACCAACCACCTGGAGGATTTATTTATTTATTTAGTTTTTGTTGACCGGGTTAGTGCACTAGACAAATCCTGCCTGTTTTCAGGCATGACCTGGGGAAGGGGGATACAGGTGAATGCCAACTGACCTTGAACCAGGTGAAACTGTTGGCATTTTTAGTGAATGAGGGAAATTTGGCCAGGACGCCGGGGAAATTCCCCTAGTCTTTTCAGTAAGTGCCATGGGATCTTTAACATCCACCTGAACTACCACCAATCCAGGCAGATGGGACCTCGGTTTAACGTGTCATCCAAAAGGCGCACCTCAGAAGTGCAGCGCCCCTCTCATGCTGCACTACAGTATCAGTACTGGGATATTAACCCAAGTGCCAGATGTGGGAACTGAACCCACAGCCCTCTGATCTCCCGGCCTCAGAGGTGAGTGTGCTACCTACTGAGCCACTGACACTGACAGGATTCCAACACCAGGTCGACCATGAAGTCGGCACCTTCCTGCAGGAAAACTTTTCCATCTCTGGGTGGACGGTAGATGAGAAGAATCCTGCTGCCCACACCTGCACCCATGATACACTAGAATATGGCTACACCCCCGCCCGTACTATCCAGTCTTGGGCGGTGTATCACTGAGTACCCGGCCGAAACAGCTGACTCCAATATTAGACCAGCATTTTTGTCTAGCCAGGTCTCGGTGATGCAGGCCAGGTCAGATGTCTCAGCAAGATCAGCAGTAATTGCTGTCTTGTTTTTTATTGACCTGGCATTGCATAACACTGCCTGAGTTGGATTAGAGGCCATGGAAGAGTGGGGAACTTGCCCACTAGCCATGGAACCCCTTGGGTATGGGTACCAAGCAGGGAGAACCCCTTTCCTGGACCCATTTTGCCCCAGGGTGCCTCCTCGCCCCCACTACCCCAATCCGCCTCCCCGTTTCACCCCCAGGTCCATGGACCCCACCCCTCTGACCCCGCATGCAATACCAAAGGCATGACAACGCTTATACACCTCAGGTTGCAATGGGGGATTCTCAAAGGGGTGAAGGCACCTCAGCCTGGAGGGGGATTAGCACCTGCCCACCCGAAACCCGATCCCAACACATGCTACAAATTTAAAAGATAGTGCCTTCTATCGGTGCTTCAAAACACAACCCTCCCAAACCCCAAACAGTTTGCAAAAAGACAGTTAAAAAAACAAACTAGAAAATCATATTAAAAAATTCAATTAAATATAAATATAACACTATAAAACAAGTATCCCAAAATCAAAATGTGCAATACACATTTCTGGGGAGCTCTCACCTCGCCAGAACAAAACTGCCCCCTCCAAAATTATTTCTCACATAGATTCCTGAGGTAGCATAAATATAACAATATAACAAAGCAAATGTCCCAGAGTCAGTTATGAGGACATTTTGCCAGTGCTCTCGCCACTGACTACAATAGCTAAAAGAAGAAATCTAAAATCCATGGAGTCTGACTATCTCTTTGTTTGGAAAAGTCTGATACTGATTCAGTTATTATCCCTCAATAGCTTCAAATTCTGGAGAGACTGGTTAGTCAGCCATCCCCCCAAAAAAAACACACACTGAGTGGGGACTGCAACTAGGTCCAGTATGAGGTGGGCTCTTCAGCCCCGTGCCATGGACCATGGGCAAAACGGTAACCGCTCTCCGGCAGCACCGAACCAGAGTACAAGCAGTCCGCCACCCAGCTGTGATTCTCTGGGTTAGACCAATTCTACCCCAAATAATGATGACTCAGATGAGGACCAAGATGTATGTGATTACCAAGATGATATTGGCGTATCTGACAATGATGAAGATTTTTCCTAGATGGACAAGAATAAGTTCCACTACTTTACCAACAGTCATATTTTAAATTTTACATTTTTTGAAATAAAAATGTTTTGTGTAAGTTAAGGCATTTGTTTTTCTTTTTCTTTTAAATTTCGTTCTTTAAAAAACTTTTAAAATTAACCTTTGGGGCAATTTGTGGGTATGCATTTTAAAGCTCTAACTCCCACCTCTTCATTGAGATCACACTTGAATGCATATTTAAATTAGTCTTGAAGTAATGGCCCAAGAATCTGCATTAAGTACGTACAGTTTTTATATACAAGGCCACTTTTCTGGTACCAAGATCTAGGACCTCCCATGGACAGAGGTCATTCCGCCATAGAGCTCCATCCTGGTACAACTCGCCCCCTCTCCCCATCTTGGATGCCCCCACGCTTTCCAAATTCAAAACTGCACTCAGAAGCGAACTATTCAACATGCGTAGTTGCACCTGTCTATAATTTGAGGCGCAACACTCTGTGCCCTGACAATGCCCACTGGGCAGCATCCATACCACACCGCTTTAAATCCTAACCCTTTTTCTGTTTATACTGCCATTATTCCTGTTGCTTGCCCTTTCCTCCATGCTAGTATGTACCATTTCTGATTAAACTGCTACTATACTGTTGCCTGCTCTTACTGTCGTACTAGTATGCGCCATTGTAACCAAACTGGCTTCTCTGTATAATTGTCTTTATCACATGTGCTTGCTAACTATGTAACCCATATCCTGGGACCTATAATGCTTGTATATGTATTTGTCATTGTCATTATCACATGTGCTTGCAAACTATGTAACCTATACCCTGGAACCAAGAATGTTTATATTTGTATTTGTCCCCAATGTGACGAGGTACCTTTAGAAATGAGCCTCTGGCTCAAAGGTTGTAAACCGATGTGCAAATAAATAAATAAATAAATAGCTGAAAATTGCAAAATTTGACAAGGTGTAAACTTGCTAAAATTTCATCTATTAATGGTGTCTTCACTTTTATCAGTTTATCCTCGTATGTTATGTTAAGACTTCAAAATCTCATATGCATTTCAAAGCAGAATCCTTACCCTTTTAGACAACATAAAATGGTATTATAAAGCACAATAAAACCTGTCTGACAATATTAAATGTAAGAATATTTTGAAATTTCACAAGAAATTAAGGGGTGGTGGTTGATATTTAACCCTATAGCTTTTAACATTAATCTTTTGAGGTAACGTATGGGCATGCATTTTAAAGTTGTAACTCCCACCTATTCATTGAGACCACACTTGAATGTATATTTCACTTACTGTCGAAGTAATGGCCCAAGAATCTGCATTAAGTACGTGGAGCTGAAAATTGGAAAATTTGTCAAGGTGTCACTACAAAATTGATGCAAACTACCATTTTGCCCCAGTGTTCATGCAATCAACAGACAGATCATGAATTTTGTGTATATCTTCTACATTAAACAACCATCTGCATTTATTTAGCTATCTGAAGACACCCCATCTCCATCTATACTGGGTCTATAGGGTCTGTGGAGGTACAGTAGGCAGGGAAATCTTGTGCAGACTGGGTGGGCTAAGCAGCCCTTTTCTGCTGACAGATTCTGTGTTTCTACAGTAGTTGCATTTATACAGCCTTGCTACCACTCCTGTTGCCTTGATAGATGCTAACGACTAGGAAATCTGGCATGCTAAAATAAGAATGACCTAGAAATCACTGGCGAGCAATAAGGACACAAATCCATTAGCTCTGTACAAATCCTGTGAATCCTATAACCAGACAAACAGATGGCCACATCAGAGATCCACATAGAAAGCAAGGACTCTGACATTACCAAGCTGTCTATGTAGTTTTCATAGTCTTAATATTCACGTTCCAGTGATTTGTTCAAAAGCAACAATAATTTCAGTGTTAATCAAAAATACTTGCCAGCTTGTGGTATGACAATATGAGAGGATTTGAAGTTCGGTCTTAGATTTCACGTGCTACAGTGTATTTATTTGCTGTTACGTCATACAGTTTGCTTGCTGTGTAATATGTGTATTATGAAATAGTAGTGATAAAAAACATGGTCTGTTCAATTAAATGTTCAGCCATCAATTTAAAACATTGTAAATATGCTAGCTTAAATTAGCCAGGATCCCAGCTTTAGCTCAAAGAAAGTTTATCATGGTTATTAATAAATTATTAAATAAAAAAGCCTGGCCCATTGGCACTGGCTGCTGGTACATTAAAAATGTAATTTTAAAAATAAATTAACCATGTTTTTTGGTGGTGGTACAATAAAAAGTACATTTAAAAAATAAAAATATCTGTTTCTAATATGGATTGTTGCAGAGAGTTTTAATAGAATGTTTTTTTGTGTGATTGTATTTCTTTTGTTGTGTTCTCAGAGAGTATTATTAACAGGAAATCTGTTGTCTTAAATTTTAGCAAAGCATTATTTCACAGCTGATATAAATGTAATTATTTTTATAGGTCATCTGAGTTCATCTTCAATTTATCCTGTTTGCCTTGCACCGTATCTAATAGTGACATCCTGCTCAGATGACAAAGTGAGATTTTGGAGTTGCAATGTAGAAACAGAACCAAACTGTGAAGTTTCTCAAGAAGCACACACTTACCATTGGAAAAACTGGACTTTGATGAATGAGGAGGGAGAAGATAAAAGCAGTGCAGTGGATGTGCTGGGAAGGCCAGTGGCTGTTAGCTGCTCTTATACAGGGCGTTTTGCTGTTGCATATAAGCAGCCTATACAACAAAATGGTTTTATTTCCAAAGAATTTTCCATGTTTGTGTGTATTTATGAATGTGAGTCCACAGGGGGGTCCGAGTGGGTGCAGGAACAGACAATTAATTTAGATGATTTAACAAAGGTTGGAAGTGTACTTGATCCAAGGGTCAGTGTGGACAGCAATTTATTTGTGTACAGCAAGTCAGATGTATTTTTGAGCAAGGACAAACATCTCACTCCCAATATAAAACACTTGGTACACTTGGACTGGGTATCCAAAGAAGACGGCTCTCATATTTTGACTGTTGGAGTAGGTTCTAATATTTTCATGTATGGGCGAATATCAGGGATAATGACTGACCAAGCCAGTAGCAAAGATGGAATGGCTGTTATTACTCTGCCACTAGGTGGAAGCATAAAACTAGGTACTAAATCAAAATGGGTACTTCTGAGGTCCGTTGACCTGGTGTCTTCTGTAGATGGGACGCCTTCACTGCCAGTTTCTTTATCTTGGGTGAGAGATGGTATACTAGTAGTTGGAATGGACTGTGAAATGCATGTTTATGCCCAGTGGAAGCAGGATACTAAACTGTCACGTCATCGGGATGTTGAAAGCAGATCCTTCCCTGAAGACTTGGGGCATGTTTCTTCTGCAATGGTCAGTAAGAAGCATAGTATTATTGATGGAACTGCTGTTGCTGATGATGTTTTTGGTGCTCCAGCTGTGATCCAAGATGGTGGTCTCTTTGAAACTGCTCACATCCTCTCTCCTACTCTCCCTCAGTATCACCCCACTCAGTTACTGGAACTCATGGACTTGGGAAAAGTACGCAGGGCAAAGGCTATTCTTTCTCACTTAGTTAAATGTATAGCAGGTGAAGTTGCAATTGTGAGGGACCCAGATGCTGGAGATAGTGGAGGAACAAAACGCCATCTGTCACGTACCATTAGTGTTAGTGGTAGTACAGCCAAGGACACAATCATAGCTGGAAAAGATGGCACTCGAGACTATACTGAAATTGATTCAGTTCCTCCTTTGCCACTATATGCATTGCTGGCTGCAGATCAGGACACATCTTATAAAGCCGCAGAAGAAATTATTGAAGTGACCAAGGGATCAGAAAGTCAGACTCAAAAAAGGTCAGAGGATCAGTATTCTGATTTATTCCATGTACAGATGGTAACCACTGATGATTTTGTCACGTTTGAAACTGAAAAAAAAGAACGCAAATCAAGAGTAATTAACTTATCCCAGTATGGCCCAACCTATTTTGGCCCAGAACATTCCCAAGTTCTTTCAAGTCATCTCATGCATTCCAGTTTGCCAGGGCTCACCCGACTAGAACAGATGTTTCTGGTGGCTTTGGCAGATACAGTGGCCACAACAAGTACTGAAATTGGTGAAAGCAGAGATAAAAATTACTCAGGTTAGTATTTCACCTAACTAATATGTTTTGTATGCATGCATGACATCTCTCTCTCTCTCTCTCAGTACTATATATATATATTTACATGTATGTATAGGGGTGCATTAATGCCCCTATAGTTAGGGTTGAGTAGGGTGTTTAATGTTAAACCCCTAACTTTGCACCTTAATAAGTTTGTGCCATTTGACAGAATAGCTTAAAAAGTTGCATACGTGGTCAAGCTGGCAGAATCTCAAGACCTGAAAAGTTTAGTGCTGACATCTTTTGTGGTTTCTGAGATCTGGAACACTCATTTTTGGAAACGTGAAGATTTGTTTTTGGCTCTCACACAAAGCCTAGATGATACAAACTTTGTTCATGAAACTTTCAGGGTAGAAGCGGCTTGTGCCAAGGTAATGCCCTTTGAAGGTTTTGTGAAAAAAATATAATAAATGGTTCCAGACTTATAAGCATTTTAAAGTTTGGTATTGGATAACACTATGATATGAATGGTAACAAAACACAGATCGTGGGGGCTTATTTTTCATGATCTATTTGTCATGAGGAATGATTTACTTGTCGTGAGAAAAATTACCGATCATGTTGGCCACCATCTTGTTTTTTTTTTTTTTTTAACTAAAAAACATTGAAAATACATAACGATGATATATCTTCAAAACAGACCTGAACCTAGGTAAACGGGGCCCATTTAGTTAGATTCTGGTGTTAGTTTTTTTTGAAAGTATATCTAGAAGTAAGGTTCCGGGCAGCCAAAAATCCTGGGTGCTCGTCTTAGTGAGAGTAGCCGGTCGACAACATTCTCAGTATGAGAACAGCAGGACTTTCGTAAATTGTGAAGCCACAGCAGGGGTCATGCTGCTGGATTAAGTTGGAGCAAAGAGCCATCGATCCCCTGATCTCTCTTTCTCTCACTCAGCTCTGTCTGTCTACCTACCTACTTATCCTAAGTATATTAAGCAGATTGTGGTGCCTTCTCCTGTACTGCAGTCCTCTACCCACTTCCCCTCCAGCTCGTCTGTTCCCTGTATTGTATTATAATAGCAGACCAGGGTGCGCACCCTCGATACCCCTTCTTTAAAGCTCCCCTTCCCTCCGGGTCATCCCCATTCCTTAAAAAAAGGGGCAGCACTGGGGTACCCAACCCTGCTGCCTCCGAAGATCATCCCAACATTGGGGTGCCCAGTCTCCAGCGTCAAATAAAAATCATCTCTTGTTCATTTTTTTTTTTTTTGACAGTTAAATCTGTAAAAAAGAAAATGGTCCATTGCCAGTCGGAAGCCCCACCCCGATAACCCCGCTCAGCACCCACCACCCCAAACCCTTCACACACCCTCACTTTTTTAAAACTGTCCCATGTTGTAGAACCACTCTCTGATAGAAAAGTCGTCTTGCTGCTGGAACCGGCAACTCTGATATGAGGAGATAAGTCTGGTTTAATCTATTTTAGAGGGGTTTTAACTTTTATTCTTAATTTTGTCATTTTTTAATATTTATTCACCAGATTTTCAATAGGGCCTTTTTGGGACCCCACCTCAGGAACAGAGGTGGGTAGAATTATTCAGATCTGCTGGCCCGTCGGCGCAGCAGTGGGATTTCCGCTTGCGACGCGGCGACCGGGTTCGAGGAATGGACCCGAGTCATGGCGGAGGGCTGGCTAGGGGAGAGGGATCGGCGTCCTATGGACTGCTCTCTCCTTCTCCGGGGAGGTCGGGGCAGCACCGGAGCATTGGGGACCCTAGGCGGAGGCAGGGGGCTCTCGCGCTGCCGCGCTTACATCAGGGGGGAGGAGGTGGGGTGGACGCTGGCGTCATTGCACGTCCCCGCCTCCAGGAAGGAGAAACTAAGGAGGAAAAAGAAGGAGGGGGAGGTCCTCCGTCTAGGTGAAGCCTCCCCAGGGGCTTCAATTCACCCCTGCCGCCGCACTCCCAACTAGTTACTGGTTCCGTGGCACTGGAGCTGGGGGTACCAGTGCCTCGGCCCCACCCTCCGTGGGGAAAGCTGGGGGTGACCGGGAGGGGCGGCAAATGGGCAGGTGGTGGGAGCTCCGGGGGGCCGTGACTAGGCTGAAGGAAGACGGAGGACCTCAAAAAAAAAAAAAAAAATTATTCAGATCTGCCCAAAAGGTGATTTCGCAGTCACTGTGCAAATTTCCACCTACCAGGTTCATGGGGTGGGGTCATAGCAAGACTATGTTGAAAATTTGGGGTCAGAATATTAAAAAACAACAAAGTCATGCACATATGTCAAAATATTTCTACTTTCACTTATAACTTTGGCAATTTCCAATATTTTGCCTCACATTTTCAACATAGCCATTTTGTTACACCACCTTATAAATGTGACAACTATTGTTTTTCAAATCCTAGTCAAAATGTGTTTTCGTACCTGTGGTATAGAATTATGTTTTGGTAGGGATTTGTGGTCAAAAAAAGGCTGTGCTGAAAATTTGGTGAAAAAATATGGTAAAATGACCAAGTTATGAGTGAATATTGAAATATTTCAACGTTCACTCATAACTTTGCTAATTTTTAGTATTTTAACTCCCAACTTTCAACATAGCCATTTTTTTAAGCCAGCTCATAAATGTGACAGGTGTCCATCAAATCCTGACACAAACCTGTATTAGCACTTGTGGTGCAAAAGGTTTCGGCCAAATAGAATACTGTATGGTCTTCGATGGTTAACCGGTTTGTTAACCATCGAGAGGTTTCCAGGGCAACCATGTAAACCTCGAGATGGGTTAAAAAAATGGTGAACCATCGATGTACCATACATTATATTTTACAGTGTATGGTACCATTTAGTTTTTTTTTAGAAAAGAAAGCAGTTCCTTACTGCAGTTTTGTTTTGTATCACCGCTGCTCTGCCCTCACTGCCACGGCCGTTTCAAGGCCGTCTGATCCAATTGCGCGCATGCCCAGACTGTTCCCAGTTGTTAACCCATCGATGTGATGTACCATCGATAGGTTAACAACATCGTAATGTCACATCGATGGTAAAACGTTGTTATAAAAAGGCAGATTTCTACCTATAACAATGTTCTACCAAGTGTTGGTTAAGTTACTTTTTCTATTACTTTCTATTTCGTTTGGAAACTTGATCCAGGAAGCTCTGTGCAGTCACTAGCAAGGATGGAGAAGTACTAGAAAAAGTAATACACCTGCCAGTTACAGTTACTTTTTCCTTTTTATACAAAAACAATACAAAAATAATATATAACTGTTAACAGATGACACATTTGAAAGTAATAGGTTAGTTACTAGTTACTTTCAAATAAATGTAATCAGTTAGAGTTACATATTACTTTTGTATAAAAAGACAAAAATAATTGTAACTGTAAGGTGTATTACTTTTTGCAGAACTTCTCCATCCTTGCTAGTGACTGTACAGAGCTTTCTGGAACAAGTTTCCAAAAGTAATAGAAAGTAATAGAAAAAGTAACTTACCCAACACTGGTTCTGCTATACATTATTATACTATAAATGCCGCATTATAAAGTGACTATCTTGAAAATCTGTGGTCAGAATTAAAAAAAAAAAATTATTAAGAAATGTGTATAGTGCCAGTCTTTGCCCTTGCATATGGGGCTTAGTGATGCCATGCCAATGAATTGAGTTCATGGGTGAGCTGAGTGAGCCAGCTGGATGGGACATGGCTGGGGGGCCGGGATAGCGCTGTTATGCACAACGCCCCCCTAGCCAGGGAAGGAATGGTACAGGGTTGCCAGCACAGGCCCAGGTACCATATAGTGAAGACAGCTCTTGTCTTGGCACAGTGCGCTACACCTCTGCACCCGTATGTGGTAGAGGGCCCTGTGCATTGGCTGAGAGATGGATTCTTTGCCCTGTGTGTGTACATGGAAGCGCTTGGCCCAAAGGGCCCTGCACTTCCATAGCCCTCCAGAGAGCTCCATGAATTCTTGACATCTGTTGCTTCACAGAACTGCAGGACCTGCATTTCTGAAGGCGGACAAAGGGGCATTGCATGTCTGCATCTGTTTGCTAAGTCCTGAAGGGACCTGTGTGAATGGGGCTATGAGTCCACTGTCTCAAACAGGCAGGAAAGTCTGCAAAAACTGTGTTACTGCTCAATTTAGGATTCAACGTAATGCAACAAAAGTATGGAAATGTGACATTAAAGTATCCAACTTGAACTCCTCACTCCGCCCCATCAGCAGCAAAAGGAAAAAAAAATTAGGATTTTGGGTCTCCAGATTCTTGATGAATCAGTAATTTTTAGAATGCCCACCCCCTCCCGTGAGCAAGCAATATCAGACGTGATCTCTTTTCTTCATGCAGGGCCCTGCAGCAGATTCTGCTAGCACCATGTGGTGAGACATACTTCTCTAACTTTGAAGAGTGCATCATTATAAGGCAGTGGCTTGGAGCTGTACCTTGTGCTTCAAATAGTAGGCTACTGGCTGTAGGAGGAGGGTGAGCATTACAGATGACAACCTCGAGGAAGAAACCACCACTGATTCTCCAAGACTCTGGAGGCACAAAACCCTAAATTTTTTTTTTTTTTTTTTTACTTTTGTTGCTTGCGGTGTGAGGGTGGGGAGTTAGGGTTGGAAGCCCTAATGCCACGTTTCCATACTTTTGTTGCGGTAAGTTGAACCCTAACTGGTGCATTATACTGATATAGTAGGGCAAGTGATGGGGATAGTGTGGAGTGAGTGGAGGTGGGGGTCAGCCCAGGAGCAAGCGACAATAACACAGTGGGCTTTAGAGTTAGAGCGGGGTATGAAGTGAGTCAAACCATCACGAAGGTTCTGGACTTCAGGATGAGGGTGATATTCTTGAACGAAATGGAGGGGAAGGAGAAGATTGGGGAGATTGAGGAACTGTGGAATGAGATCAAGGGAGGGCTACTAAAAGCCAGAGAGAGCTGTATAAGGATGGTGAGGAGGAGGCCACTTTGGTTTAACAGGGAAGTGAGTGGGGCAATAGGGGAGAGAAAAGGCACGTTCAGAGAATATAATAGGGCACAGGGGAAGGAGGACAGGGAAACTTACATGGAGAAACTAAGGGTGGCAGGGGAGAAGATCAGGAAGGCGAAAGCAGAAACGGAGAGGAAAATTGCTAGGCAGGCCAAACAGGGTGATAAAACTTTTTTTTCGGTGCATGGGGAGAAGAGGAAAGCAAGGCAGGGGATAGTAAGGGTGAAGGGAGAAGGCGGAGTACGGGTGGAAGGGGACTTTGAGAATGCAGAGGTGCTTTATAGACACTTAGGCTCGCTTTTCATGATAGAGGGAGAAGGGAGGGGACCAATGTTAGGGGGCAGGGCCCCATGTTTACTCTTGATTCCATGGCTGCATAAAAAGTGTGGCCACCTCAGGAATTTTATACCCACCACAGAAAACCGTGGAAATTGCTGGAAAAAAAGCACACAGTGGAATACTAAAGTTATGTGTACATTTTATTTAGTGCTGTCGCATTGCACCTACATTCAGTATTCTTTATCTTTCTTGCACTGACCTCTGCTGAAAAGAATACCAACACGTCTCTGAAAGTTACAATACAACTTATAACATCCCACCACACCACAAGTAAATCAAACAGCACTATACCATTACAGCCAACCGAGGTAAAAACAACCAGCAATACTAGCGCTCAGTTTAAAAATCCCTGCTCCCTCACCATACAGGTACTTCCTCATATTGGGAAAAACGTCATCATGATTGAGTAAATAGATACCAGCTCTTTAATGCCTGATCTGCGTATAATTAGAAGTGAAATAAAATGAAAGAACTGCAAAATTAACCTATTCAATATTTCCAGTTAATCGCTTTGCCACACTGTTTAAAGCAATAACTAAGGTCTAAAGTGAACATGCCCAAAGGAAGTTTGAATGCACACTCTCCCCACCAACACAGCTAGAGCAAGATAGAGGGGGAACAGACAGAGGTCAAATGGAGCTCCTTTATTTTATTTAATGGCGTCTGTGACTTTCTGTCCCTGCTGTTAGTACTGATGCAGCTCCCCAATAATTCTTTGGCTTGGGGCTGCTTGCCATTGCTGTCGCTCGGTCCTCAGTGAGCAGCATCCTGGCACTCTCCTCTGATGTGCTGTGCTCTGGAACCCCAGCTGGCATGCCCTCTCTGGCTCCAAAACCAGTACGTCTAAAGCAAGAACAGGAAACAGACAGAGGTCGCAAATGTCGCTCCTTTATTTTATTTAATGGCATCTGCGATTTTCAGTCCCCTGCTCTAGTAATGATGCAGCTCACTAATAATTTCTTTGGCTCGGGGGCTGCTAGCCATTGCCATTGCTCTGTCCTCCTGTGAGCGGCATCCCGGCACTCTCCTCTGATGTCCTCTGTGCTCTGGATCTGCATCTCAGGCTACTTTGTTGCAAGTGGCAGACAAAATAAATATACCACAGTGTTTAATTCAACCATATAAATGCAGCTGGCTTTCAATATGCCATACTGTGCTCCCCCAACTGTTAATTAATTTAAGTCCCTCAACTGCACATACAGTCCAGCAGCGATTTTCAGCTTTTTAATTTTTAGTTCTATATTTTCTTCTCATTTCTATCATTTACCAAAGCTATGTATGCTGAATTAAGTGAAAGCAGAGTTAAAGACAAGCATACTCTGCAGCAGCTGTCTGGCTGTATCAGTCAGTGAAGTGCTGCCTAATATATTAATTTGTTTTCATTTAAAATTGTCTTTATGTGTCAGTTGGTCCCTCTGATGCCCCTGATCTGGCATCTGCAGTGGCAGGAAAACTCCTTCATGTCCCACTTTCAAGCTTGTCCCTTCTTCTGGTTATTATGGCTTGGGTCCCCTGTGAAGGCAAGAAAGGCAGCACACAGCAAAGTCTCCCCCTGCTGGCATAAATTGGAACAGTGATGCATGCCACTCTCTTGTGTGGATGTTGGATTTTATAGGCATTCTGGAATAGAGGGAGACAAGCATCCAATTGGATACATTCATTATCCTATCAACTGTCTTGTGCACTTTTGCTCCAATGGTACCTTTCTGACCTTAAATCGACCAGTCATTGCAGAAGTGGCAGATGCTGGGGGTGGGGCAGGCAATGGCAACTAAGCATAAAAATAGTGGATTTCTGTAGTTTTTTCACTATTTTCTGGACTACCACCTGCCTGGCTGATTGACCTGCTGATAGAAGATAGAGGAATTGCAAGAAGGAAGACTGCTGCTGGTTTGCTACACTTATGTCTGCTTAGGACTTCGTCAAGGTATGTACCGCTACATATTTAGATTTTCCAGTGCCCTTCTTTTGTGGATAGAAGTTAGTTGATTTCTTTAGATGTTACTTGATTTAAGTGATGCTACAATTTGGATGCTGCGCTTCAAATTCTGCCATTTCTGTAACTATTCTTTTTTTATTTCCTGTGGCTTTCTGATTTGGTATTTACTAGTTACTTGATTTAAATGATGCTATAATTTGGATGCTGCACTTCAAATTCTGCCCTGTCTGTATCTATTCTGTTTCCTGTGAATTTATTTTTGGGATAGCAGGTACTAGGTGGAATTTATTTACATTACTATCTTTTTGTGTTGTGGGGGAGCATTGGTGGAAAATTGGGCCACCTCAGCAAGGCCCTCCCCCATCAGCTCAGTTTAACAAAAATAGAAAATAAATAAAAGATGTTAAATGTACTGAATGGGCCTAACAGCCCTTGTCTGTCAGCAATTAATTGTATTTACCTACTTACTGGAAGTAGGCCAGTTAAGGGTGTTTATTGAAATTATTTTCAGCAGAATTACATGGGAGGAAACCATTCAAATGGGTTTCACCATATTCAAGCTGTAGTCTGTACTCTGCATAGTCTGAAATGGGCCTCTCTGGGTAACCCCTAAGTTATTTATTTCAGTGTTTGTGTGAGGCTACAGACTTGAGTTCTCTTCCATTACTTTTTTGGGATGGTCACCTGCATTTTTCTGCATTAATATGTTTGTATTTCACTGTAATAACTAAAAGTGTTAATTTTATGGTATTCTTAAGTGTGTTTCAGAGAAAGCATTTTTATTTTTTATTCATGTAATACTAATATTGCTTCAGTCGCATCATGAATTTTGGGATCTTACTTAGAGATAGAGCTCTTGCAGCAGGCTATCACAATTAGGACTATGCCACAGGCACTAGGACCACATGGAAAAACTTCTGCCAGCAATACCAGGTGGGGACCGCCCCTGACGCCAGCCCCGCCCTGACGTTGGTCAGGGTACAAGAGGGGGCGGACCCAGCTCCACCTCAGTTCTTTCCCACTGCGTACCACGCACGTGAATAGCTGCTGCCTGCGATTCACCAGCAAGAACAGAGCTTCAATCAAGCTAATTTTCGATGGTTTCCGTTTTTTCATTGTTACCGCAACCGACGCCTGCACGATCACCGTTAGCGGCTCGGTTTTTCCGGTATCTGGTTATCTTTCCCTTAGTGTTTTAGCCGCCGTTGGTGCCGACGTTAGTACCGCGGTTGGTCCACGAGGGTTCGATATCTTCCCGGGCGTCCCTCTCACCAGAACATGTCAACAAGTGCGAGTGCGGCCGGCAAATTCCCGCCAAAGACTGTCATCGGCGGTGTGTTTTCTGCTTGGGCCGGACCCGCGACACGCTACTTGTGCCAACTGCCAGCGTTCACGAGCGGATGCATCCGGCGCCTGAAGGCCCTGAAGGCCTATCTACTAGAAAGAAGATGGACCTGCACTCGTCCGGGAAGAAGGAGAAAGAAGCGCCATAGTGAAGGCGCGGTCGGTCCCAGCACGGTCTCGGTCCCTTCGCAACCTTCCCCAAAGAAGGCCCATCCTTTGGGCTCGGGTGAGTCGCCGCGCTCATCCCAGGCTAAGGCCAGCCCGTCGGGGGAGCAGCCGGCCAAGCCTAAGGTGACTCCGATTAAGGTCATTGCTAAGTCCGTGGCGGTTTCTGCTTCGGCCCTACTGTCCACGGCACCGGCGCCGCCTACTAAAGGTGCGCCTCCGGAGCATAAGGACTCTCCGGCGCCCCCTGTCGTCACCCTGTCGTCGGTTGCGACACCGACGCCGGTCGAAGGGGCCAAGGACCCGGGGTCAGTCGTTGTCCTGCCGACATCCCCGTTGCCCAAGTCCTCCTCCCCCCTGGGCCTCCAGGAAAGCTCGCCATCGCATCCCGCCGTGCCTGAAGCTTCTTTCCCGCAGCAGGCGGCAGAGATATTCTCCCTGGATGAGCTGAAACAACTTTTTTCATTTTGGTTGGGGCAGGTTCTGACGTACCACCCGTGCGCCGGCCAGACACGGTACAGATCCTGCAGGTGAACCACAGCGGGCGTGAGGCCTCCCTATTGAAGGTCCCGGGCGCCGTTTTAGCCCCTTCTAGGGCTTGTCCCTTGCCCGATCTCAAGACCGCCGACGTCGCTCCTTAGGTTCCACTGACGGACGTCGGATCCGATCTCGTTCTTGGAGCCCTTCCCGCGCTCGGCGGGATGGTTCCCGACGTCGGTCATCGCTCCATCGTTGGTCCAGGGACCGAAGTCGGTCTTTGGACCATCGTCAGTCCCCTGCATACCAACGTCAGCGAAGGCATGGACATGAGGCAGAACCAGACCACTCTAAATCGGATAGTTGGTCCTCCTCTTCATCTTCATCCTTTTCCTCTTCCCTCAGCCTCAGGCACTCCCCTGAGGAGAAGGACATGCCTCGCTCGCCTCCGGACGATCCCACATTCATGGATGTCATGAGGCATATCCAGGCTTCTAATGAGTGGGACACAGAAGACCTGGATTCGGGACGCCGGAGATTGGCCAAGTACCTGAGGCAGAAGGAGCCAAAGTCTTTGGTCATTCCTCCTCTGGTGGATATCTTTCAGGACCTGACTAGATCCACCTGGCTGCGCCCAGCCTCCATACCGGCGGTTCCCAAGAAGTCGGACAGGCTTTACAAGGCTCCGAGGGCTGAACCCTTTTTGGCTGAACACCCTCAGGCGGACTCCACTGTGATCACGGCTGCTCATGACAAGTCTCGACAGCTGCAACACCTCAGTCCCAGCCTCCCGACTTGGAGTCCCGTTACCTGGATCAGGTGGGCAAAAAGGTTTACTCTGCCTCCACCTGCTCCATTAGATCCTTAAACTTCCTTATGCATATGGTGCAGTTCCAGAATGCGCTGTGGGAGCGGGGTCTTGAGCTGGCACAGGCCATGCCAGACTCCGAGAAGAAGACGGAGCTCCTGGCCCTCTTGCAGTCGGGCTCGGACATAGGCACTCATGTTCTGAGGGCCTCGTACAATACTGCAGATACGGCGGCCCGAGAGCAGCTGCCTCTGGGGTTTGTCTCCGGCGCCATGCCTGTTCTGACTTTCAGGCTTCCACCAGGATCTGCAGTCCTGGTATCCGGGACCTGCCGTTTCAGGGTACCGTCTTATTTGGGCAGGAGACGGAGAATCTGATCTCACATCTCCAGGAATCGGGCAAGTCTATCTGGTCGGTCCGCCAGTTGTACCATGGTGACTAGCGATGCCCTCATCGCCATCAGCTTCTTCGAAAGTCCTCAGGCAGTCAGACTTCAGCCTGTGGTTCCCAGCAAGGGCAGAGAGGTGGCTTCCGCTAGAGATCTGGAAACCAGCAGTCTGGTGGACCATCTGGCCATGGGCCCAAGTCCTCCCAGGCCTCTCTCCCCACCTCCGGTTCCGCCCAATGACTCCCTTCCCCCCCCCCATGGTCAGGCGTCCGGGGAGCGGTGGGTGGCCGCTTCTCCCTTCATCTCGAGGGCTGGAGCTCTATTACCACAGATCAATGGGTCTTGGAAGTCATTCGGAGAGGACACACGTTGGAGTTCACAGAGTTTCCTCCATGTACTCCACCAAAGCTCTCCCGTTATCCTCCTTCTCACATTCCACTCTTGGAAGGAGAAATTCAGGCCCTCCTGCAAAAGAGAGCAATAGAACGAGTTCCCCTGGAGCAGTGAGGTCAAGGGTTTTATTCCCACTTCTTTCTGATCCCAAAAAGGCGGGGACCTTCGCCCATTCTCGACCTTCATCCTTTAAATCTCTTTATAGAGTACAAAAAGTTCAGGATGGTGACTCTTCAAAGTCTCCTCCTCTGCTGCACCAAAGGATTGGCTCTGTTCTCTCGACATGCAGGATGTGTACATGCATATCGGGGTCTTTCCTCCCCACAGGAAGTATCTGAGGTTCCACTTCCTGGGAGAGCATTATCAATTCTGGGTGCTCCCGTTCGGCCTCTCTTCCGCTCCGCAAGTCTTTGCCAAATGCCTAGCAGTGGTGGCTGCGGCTCTCAGGCCATTATGTTTTCCCTTACCTCGACGACTGGCTGCTGATAGCCCCGTCAAGGGATGGCCTCCTGCGCTCTCTCGGAGATGCCTATACACTCTTCCAGGAGCTGGGGATCACCCTGAACTTAAAGAAGTCGTCCCCGGAGCCCAGCCAAAACCTCGTCTTCATTGGAGCGACTCTGGACTCCGTCCAGGGCAGGGCTTTCCTCCTTCAAGACAGGGGTCTTCGCCTGCAAAGTTTGGCAGAACAGATTTCCATAGCACCTCGAGTTCCGGCTTGGAACTTCCTCAGTCTACTGGGGCACATGGTGGCGGCCATCCCAGTAATATCCTTGGCCTGCCTCCACATGAGAATCCCACAATGGATGCTCAGGGTGCAGTGGGATCAATACTCCGACGACCTGGACGCCTTCGTCATGGTCTCGGAGCCAGTCCGGAGAACGTTGCTTTGGTGGATGGACCCCAGCAATCTCGACAAGGGGGTCAGCTTTCATCCGGAGCCCCCGGGTCAGACTCTGACAACGGATGCCTCAGACCTGGGTTGGGGAGCTCATCTCGGTCCCTCCATATCAATGTCCTGGAAATGCGAGCGGTCCTCTACACCCTTCAGGCGTTTCAGCAGGACCTCGTCCCCGGCTCTCTTCTCATTCAGACGAACAACATGACAGTCGACTTTTATATCAACAAGCAAGGAGGCACTCATTCCTATCCTCTTTGCCGGGAGGCAGTGAGAGTCTGGTACTGGGTGCTGGAACGGGGCATGTGTCTGTCAGCGGTGCACGTTCCAGGAGTCCTAAACAGTCTGGCCGACGATCTCAGCAGGTCGTGGGCCAGGGCGCACGAGTGGGAATTGCTTCAGTCCATGGCAGATCAGCTCTTCTGGAATCGGGGTGTGCATTGGGGTCATCGGTCCTAACTGTCACCCCATTCTCCTATTCCTCAGCTTCTTTCCTCATGTGATGGGGTGACACATAGGGCCGATGATCCCAGTGCGCACCCTGATTCCAGTTGGGGGGTGGGCTGGAGGGATGCAATGAGGGTTTCAACCCTAACATTGAATTTCCTCGCTTTTGTCGCTGTGGAACAACCCTAACTGATGCATTAAACGGATTTTTTTGCCTCTAATATATATATACACTCTGTATATATGTATATATTTTACAGAAATACAATTACTTTGAATCACTCATACAGTGGATGTATTAGGAGAGGGGAGGCACATACTGTATTTGTGATGTCAAACAGCAGAGCAGCAGGTATGCTCAGTTTTTGTTGTACTTTATTCAAATGATACAAGACTCTGCTAATCTCCTCTTACTCCACAGGTGCCCAGGTGTGACTTTATATTAGCAGCTCTTCCAGAGCAGCAGTTATCTGGCACTTCAAGATCTGTCAGCATCTCCTAACGGAAAGCACTTGTGATTGTTACACCTAGTTTTCCACTTCTGCAGACACGCATATACCACTTTTTTCACTCTCTGAGGCTCTTACTTGGTTTCCTGTTTTGTTTCACCTCTCCTGATGGAACAATTTCCCTTTTCCCCCTGCCACCTCCTCCCTTACCTCACCCCCTCCTTGCTCTTATCCCACTGACCCCCCCTTCCTGGACCTGTCCAGATCCTCTGGTCCCCACTCTCCCTTATCTTCTTCCCCTTCATCCGCCCTCCTTTTCCCTCTAACCCTTCTCCCACCTTGGCCTCCCCTCCCTCTCACATACGACAAGGCCTCTGGCTGCCATATTTCTTTCTTTCTCTAACTGGACTCTGCCCTCTCATCTCCCCTACCCCTTCCTTACTCTTCCCCCCACCTCTAATTAACAATGTTGCTTCAAATGTACCTTATGGTTTTCTATGCCTGCCTGTAATCTTTAGTGTGTAGCACTGTTCCCACTTAGTTACCGGTTGATTTGCTGTGCTCCGTTGATACCATGAATGTAGTCTATAGCTCCCAACCTTATTGTAACCCTTTCCTTTGATGTGGAACCTTTGTAAATGAGCTTCCCCTAGCTCAAAGGTATTTGTAATCTGAGATTTAAATAAAATAAAATAAAAATAAAGATGGTAACTGCATAAAAGACTTTATGTCAACCTTTTATCACACACTTGAAAAGGTTTACAGCTACTGCCCAAATTGTGATCTGGGGTGTTAAGATAGCAGCTTCCAGACTGATTATTTTTTTATATTTTTGTTCTGTTGTGATAAGTGTGTAAGAGGAACCCAGTTCCTAAGAGTTGGTGACATACCTCTCAACCTTCCGTCCCCCAAATGTGGAACATTGCCTATGAAAATGTGGAATAAATGGGCAAAATATGGAACACTTAATTAACTCTTTACCTAAGAAACTCAGGACACTTTTACAATAACACCTTTACATTCACATATTTTCTGGTTAATTGAACAATATATTTTTCATGTCATTAACTATAGATTTTTGCTTTAAAATCTTAACATTGAATGTGGGAAAAGTCCTGTCAATGTGGAACAGGGAGCTTTTGTAAAGTTAAAATGAGGAACTGATCCTCATAATGTGGGACAGTTGAGACTCGAGGATCGAGGTATGCTTGGTGAATATGTACAGTTGGATGTGTCTTTGTTTGCATGTTGTTTTATTTAAGCATCCAGTAATACTGCTGTTGATGGGAAAAAAAAAGTTATTACATTTTATGGGGCAGCCCCGAGTGCCTTTTGATTGCAGCTGTTTTCTTGCACTTCCTACTGTGTGAGAGTGATGGAATTGTCTGCATACACTTTCATACTGCAACAGACTGTGGGTTTCATGGAAAGTTTCAGGAACTGCTTTCTGCTTCTTATCTTCCCATATTGGTTGAATACTGGTGGTGGTACTCTAGGTAAATGAATCATGTTGATGTATGGTAGGAACACCAAAATTTGACATAATTAGCAGAATGATTTTTGGTGTGATGTAACGTTATCTGCCTGTTGCATGCTTATTTAACACTGGGATGTATTTTTCTGTTTACCTTAGTTTAAAAAACAACAATGGAGAATGTTGTGGTCAAAGAAACACCATCCACATGTAATCGCTCCAAGACAGCAATGTTCAACACTGCTCGAGATCGTGCGCGAGAGTTTGGGGCTAACCTACATGAGGATGGGGACAAACTGTTCCACACTTCATGCAACGTCGTTCCCGGACCATGTTCGAAAATCTGCCATCGGTGACCATCTCAAGTGCAAGACGCACAACAAGTGGAAGGCTAAATTCCAAGAACAGGGGAACAGAAAGAAACAAAAGACACTGATGACCACTCCTCAGTGCAACACAGATGCCAGGGCAGAGAAAGTTACCGTCACTCAAGCGTTTGTCAAAATGTGCCTGACGGCTAACATACCGCTCGAGAAGGCTGACCACCCATCAGTCAGAGCTTTTTTTTCTGACTTTGTGAAGAATGGTGGGTCCATACCCCAATCGGATCAACTGCAGAGAGCATACCTACCAGATGTTTATGACAATGATAAAAAAAACACATCAAAAGCCAGAAGATGGCAGGGAAGAAAGTTGCCATCATAGTGGACGAGACAACTGACATTGAACATCGAGCTATCTTAAACATTTTGGCTGTGCCCCTGGAGAAGGACGTCATGGGTCGAATATGCCCATACCTGCTGGACACCAAATTCCTGGCCAGCGTGAATCACAGCACTGTGGCAAGGGCTGTGATCGAGACAGTCACTGATCATGGGATTGACTTTGCAGATATTTTCATATTTGACTCTGACAATGCAGCCTATATGAAACAGACATTCACAGATATCCTGAAGGGCTTGTTCCCCAACTGTGTGCACATCACCTGCCTTGCACACATCCTAGACCTTATTGTAGGTGCACTGGAAAAAAAAACTTTTCAGGAAGCTATTCTCTCTTCCAAGTGGCAGAAAGGGCAGGTACCTCAGACATCTTAGAGAAGTGGACCCCATAAACTGAGCAACAATGCCACCTGACCCATGCTCAACCAGATGGAGTTAGTTCCCAGTATCAGGCAGCAGTGTATCACACAAAACACATCGCATTCACAAAAAGTTTTATTCAAAATGAAATAAGCTTCACAAAAATGCCATGTGCGTCTCTTCAAGACTTGCATGATCTTTTATTTGATGATTCACAGTATGCCCAGCTTCAAATGGAACTGGGATTCCTTGCAGAAAAAAGCTGGCAGACTGTAAACTTCTGGATTGATTCCAGTCGCAAGTGCCTATTGCAACAGATGCCGTGGATACACTGGAGGAACTTCGTATCGACCTTGAAACACAGCAGCAGCTGCTTGCAGAAGGCAGTGGCCATATAATGGATATGCCAGGGGCAGAAAATATTCCACTGAGAACTCTGTCACAAATGATGGTCACAGTTAGAGAAGCTTTCTGTGGTGCAATAGACAAGCTGAACAAATACATGTCCATCAATGGTCAACCGGAGTATCTTTTCCTAAAGGAAGTCAGACTCTTTGATCCGACAAAAATGACCTTCATGCTCCCCAAAAAAGAGGACTACAGCTCAATTCCACTATGGGATGATGTTCCTAGGGAAGAATTTGAAATATATACAAAGATACTTGGACCAAACTATGTGGACAATATGACTGGTGAAAATGATCTCGATCGGTTTTGGAAAAGTGCTCAAGAGAGGACTCCACAGTCGGCAGCACTGGCACTGACATGCATAAACGCTGTTACAAACTCTGCCGATGCTGAGAGAAGTTTCAGTGTGCACAACATGATTTTTACTGAGCAGCAGCGTGGCCTGTCAGAGGACAACATACGGAGGATTGTCTTCCTGTGCTTTAATGGCAAACACAGAGAAGATTAGAGACTATTATTCACAGCTCTGATTTTTATTAGCATTTAACATTTTCATTTCATTTTTGGACTTTATATATACAGTATTGCATGGTTTTCTCATTCATTTGTGGTGGTGGTGGTGTAGGGTATATCATTGTTAGCTTGTAGTTTCTATATGTTTGTATAATAAAAAAATGTTTGCCTTAAATTCATAGTGGAGTGTGAGTGCATATTTATTTAATTGAAATATACTCATTTATGAGCATGTGCAAGGAGCTTGGTAAGCGCCACAGAATTCGGCCGCAGCTGCAGAATTGCCGCAGAATCTGCATCCACCCTGCCGCAGAAAATATGATGGCCTGCTGCAGAATGTAGGTCCACTTTGCCATAGTAAACATGGGGCCCTGGTTAGGGGGAAGGGAAGGGAGGATAGAGGGGTGGATCCTACCTAGACCAATTAGTGAGGACAGAGTCAGGGAGGAATTAGGTAAATTGAGGATAGACAAGGCTATTGGTCCGGATGCCCTACATCCTAGGGTGCTCTGGGAGCTAAGGGAGGAGCTGGCGGCACCACTAGCGAGGTTATTTAACCTGTCCTTAGATACAGGGTGGGGGCCAGAGGACTGGAAGAGGGCGGACATGGTGCCACTCCACAAGAGTGGCAGCAGGGAGGAGGTGGGCAGATCTTCCTGGACATAAGTCTCCACCACTCATTCACACTAGTGGGATCAGCGCCGGAGGCACTAGGACCCATCGAGGAGCAAACTTTTGCTGGAGGGTGGTAGCGAGAGATGGTGGCCGCGGGCGTGACGCCCACGAGCAGCGGCTGAGCGAGCAATGACCATCTCGGCGACGACCCTCCAACCGCCTCAGTTCCTTTTTTCCCGCCGTCGAGTGCGCTTCAGTGACGACGTCGCTCGCCTGTCGGGAGTCAAACTTCAAACTAGCGCATAGTTTTCAGTTTATTTTTTTGTAACATTATCTCGATAGTAGTATCGCTTAATTTTATTCTATTTTCTAATATTTTAAATTTAACTTACTTGAAGAAGTCTCGGCCTACTGGACGGAGTCGACCATGAGCAGGTCAGGTGACGGTAGGGAGACTTCGTATGAAAGCTGTTCAGTCAGCCGGGCTGGGTCCGGTCAGCCTCCTTCTCCTCAGCGGGGTTCCGACAATGGGCGGTCCCCCCGTCGGCATAAAAATAAACGGTCGCATTCTCGGCACCGTTCGGCCTTGAGCTCTTCTTCGGCCCACAGGTCAAAAAAGAGAAGGCATCACTCGAGGTTGCCCTCTGGTCTGTCTGCGCGTCGATGGTCGGTTATCGTAGCTAGTTGCCGTTCTCCTTCTTCGGAGTCACCAACTGCTGGTGACCATCGTCCTCGACATCGGAGCCCTCCCGCCTGTAGATAGGGCTCCGGATGAGCAGTTTCATCAGTGGGCGCTCTTATGGGCGATGGGCTCGGAGGTTGGTTCTCCTGCCTGGCTCGGTTGCCACGGGCCCCGGGCTCCTCAGTGATCGGTAGGCGGTTGGACCTTCCTAGTCGCGCGGCGCCTTCTCCGGTGCCGGTGACTCCAGCAGTGTTCCCCCTCACATGGCTGCGGCGCGGGGCCACACCGATGCCCTTATCTCCTGTTTTTCCTTCTCTAGCTTTCCAGATTCCTGGGGCATTTCGGCGCCGCGGAGTCTGTTGGCTGCCGGTGCCGTTTTCAGTGCTGCCCAGCGCTTGCGGCGCGCGTGGTCTCAGCTTGGCGCCCGCCGCTAGGCCATTAGGTCTGGCCGGCGCGGTCAGCGGGCGCCCGGCAGTTCGGTGGCGCCCGCTTGGTCTGCGGCGCGCCCGCTGCGGTGCCGCGTGCCCTATCACGCGCGTGCCCCTCTGCGGTGCCGTTTTCAACCTCGTTTGCCTTCTAGGCGCCGGGGGCCCTCGGGGACTCTCCTTGTTTCTCTGCTATTTCCTCCTCTCTAATTTCCTCCTTTCCTGTCCAATCAGTCCTTTCTGGACCAGCAGGAGATGATGTTGACCTGACTAGACCTTGGGTTGGGTGATGAAGTGGAGGAAACAGGATCTTTCTTTACCAGAGCCTGTGGTCGAGGACCTGTCCTTTAAGTCTCTGTTGAAGAACCTGAGATCCACTCTTTCTCTCCAGACTACAGACATCGATCCTGGGAAGATATTAAGACTCCAGTACCTTCATGCCTGGAGATCCCTCGGATTTGACTCCTCCGATCCAGCCTTCCTTGAGCCGCTGTCTCAAATGGTATGGAATAATCCTGCTCTTATTCCTCAGTGGCTAAATCCATTGATAAGAAGTATTCAGCTCCAAGGATCGGCCCCATTTTGGCATCCCAAGCCTTTGCGGATCCTATTGTAGTCCTGGCAGAGAATGATAAGGTCGTTCTTCCTCAACTACTACAGCTCGACCTATTAACAAAGAGTCTCGTAAGATTGATACATTAGGTAAGAGAGTCTTTGCTGTCTCACTCTAAGTATGCGTACCCAGTTATCAAGGCTATTTTCTCAGTATGAGTATATCCTGTGGCACTCTTTGAAAAGAATGGTTGAAGCTCTTCGGATTAGGACTCAAGTCAGAGCTTCTTCACGGCCGTTACTAGGGTATTGAGTACAATAACCAACAGGTCAAAACCGCTATATGACGCTCGACTGCTCTCGCTCAGCAGCCGCGAGGTATTTGTACTTGGCGCCATTCCTGGCTGCGTACTTCTGGCTTCACGAATGATGCTCAGCAGCAGGTAATGGCGCTGCCCTTGATGGCTCTTTTCTTTTCGGCCCTCAGGTGGAACAAGCCTTAGAGGCCACTCAGAAGACCTGGACGGCATTAGTTGGCCAGACCTCCGCCTGCTCCTCTAGGGGCGCGTAACGAACAGACGTCCAGTTTCATAGTCGTCAGTCCTTTAGAGGCAGAGGCAGGAAGCTTCCATAAAAGCCAACCTGCCCAACCTCAAAAAAAGCGCAGCCAGAAGCGAGGGGCCTAAAGCCCCAAGCGCCTATATGAATTGCTGGCACAGATTCCATCCACATTGCCGAGGTGGAACTTTTCTCCTCCGGTGGGAGGTGGGTTTGATGTACTTCTACAACCAGTGAGTCCATAACCGGACAAATGGGTCGCCGGATAAGTCGCGAGGGTTGTTCTCAATTTTGGAAACCCCGACTGTCCTCCCAGACGACAACCCAGGTTGTCGGCCTCCAGTCAGACCTCTCACCGCGAGATCCAGGGCCTCTCTAAGCAACAGGGCAATAGAACTGGTGCCCCGCATCCGCGGAGCACAGGTTCTACCCCATTACTTCCTGGTTCCAAAGAAGTCTGGGGAATCGCCCTTCTAGACCTCAGAAAGTTAAACAGATTTCTCCCCAGGAGAAATTCAAAATGATTCCCTAGGTACCCTGTTACCCTTGCTGCATCAACCACGACTGGCTGGCCTCCCTGGATATGCAGGGCGGCATAACAGCATATCCCCATCCACCCGACCCACCGCAAGTTCCTCAGGTTTGTAGCTCTGGGTCAGCATTATCAGTTCAGAGTCCTGCCCTTTGGGCTATCCTCGGCGCCTTGAGTCTTTACAAAGTGTTGTGCAGTTCTGCAAGTGCATCTCAGGAAGATCGGACTCAGTGTTTCCCTACCTGGACGATTGGCTTCTAGCAAGCCTTCCAGCCAAGGGACTTTGGAAGCCGTGCAAACGACTTCCTCTCTTACGCCCATGGGAATTCTGCTGAATTTGAAAAATCACAACCGCAGCCCTCCCAGAGGCTCCTTTCATAGGGACACTTCTAGACACCTCTTCCGCCGAGGCTTTCCTTCCAGAGGACAGAAGACTCATCATCTTCGGATGGCCCGTTACACTGGAGACCAATCACTACAGCTCTCGATGCAACGATGGTCTCATGGCGCCTCGGTGTTCACTGTACCCCTGCCCGGTTGCACATGAGAACCACCCAATGGATGCTCTCCACTCAGTGAGTCTCCGACCTCACCCCCAGTCTTATCCCATCAAGGTGACGGAGCCCTTCAAGGTCTTTCACCTGGTGGACTCGAGAACAAATCTCTGGAAGGGTTCCCTTTGCTCCCGGATCATCAGATCTCCATCACCACAGGCGATCGCTAATGGGATGGGAGCTCACTGTCGCTCCCTCCACACTCAAGGTGTATGGACTCAGTTCAAACTCTTCTCCACATAAATGTCCTGGAGATGGAGGCGGTCCTCTACGCGATCCGAGCTCTGAAGGATATCCTTTGTCACAAGAACATTCTCCTTCAAATGGACAACAAAGCTGTGATGTATTATATCAACAAGCAGGTGGTGCTCATTCTTACCCTTTGCAGGGAAGCAATGAGGGTGTGGGAGTGGTGCTTGAGCACAAGTCTCTGATTCAGGCGGTTTATCTGCCAGGTATACAAAGCGATCTAGTAGATCACACCTCAGCAGAAACGGAGGCAGACCCTCACAGTGGTCTCGATCCAGCCGTAGCTTCGGTCAGTATTCAAAGAGTGGGGACTCAGACCTGGACCTTTTTGCATCCCCACTCAACGCAAAATCAAGCCTCTCTTCTGCTCCAGAAATCCAGGGCCTGGCATTTTCTGTCAGGATGCGTTCAGGCCGCGTGGACAAAACGCGTTTTCTTTACGCCTTTCCACCGATCCCTCTAATCCAGAGAGCTCTCCTCAAGTTCGAGTCTCAGGGGACCAAAATGATTCTCATTGCTCCTCCTGGCCTCGGCAACTATGGTTTCCTCTGCTCAACAGTATGTTGCAGCCTCCGAGACCACTTCCTTGCAAATCAACCTTTGACTTAGGGTTCGTTGGTCCATCCCAACCTGAAATCACTTCACCTTCATGCTTGGCTCCTGAAGAGGTAGAAGTGAATCGATTCAACATCTCTCGTAGAGTCTCGGACATCCTTCTGGCTGTGAAGCCAGCCACCAGCACGATCCTTCCAAATAGGCAGCTTTCTCTCTGGTGTGCAAAAGTCCTCTTGGAATCCCTTTTCCTGTCCTCCTGACAAGGTTCTGAGCATCTTTTGGACCTATCAAACTCAGGTCTCCAGTACTCCACAGTTAAAGTTCACCTTAGTGCCATCTCAGCTCCATGAGCCGTGTTTCTTCCTTGACTCTGGCTCAGCTTCCTATGGTGAAGAGATTTCTTATGGATTCTTCATACCAGACCCTGTTAGGTGTCCAGTTGCAACCTGGGACATTAACCTAGTGCTGGACATGCTCACTCGGAAGCCTTTCGAGCCCTTAGCTACCTGTGAGCTAAAATTTCTTACCTGGAAGACTGCCTTCCTGGTGGCCATTACCTCAGCCCGCAGGGTCTCGGAGATTCATGCCTTGGTGACGGACCCTCCGTATACTGTATTCCATAAAGACAAGGTAGTTCTCCGTACTCATCCTAAATTTCTTCTCAAGGTTGTGTCAGAATTCCATCTAAACCAACCTCTGGTACTTCCCTCTTACTTCGCTAATTTCCAAAATGAAGGGGAACGATCTCTTCATTCCTTGGATGTTAAGAGAGCCTTGCGGTTCTATTTAGATAGAACCAAGAATTTTTGCAAGACTCAGCAACTGTTTGTTTCTTTCAGCGACACCGGCTGGGTCAACCGTCGCTATTAGATGCATCTCATCATGGTTAGTGGCATGCCTTCGACATTGCTACTCCATGGCTCAAGTTAAATTGGAGGGTAGAGTGTACTCACTCTACTAGGCGGTCAGGCATCTTTAGCGGAGATTCGCATGTTCCAATTGCGGATATCTGCACCGCCACTGGAGCTCAGTGCATACCTTCGCTAAGCATTATGCACTGGATGTTCATGCCAGCTAATATCCGCATTCGGCAGAACTATCCTTAATGGTCTTCTATCTTAGACGCGTGAGCTCTGGCTCTCCTGCCGCCCTTTGGGGATTATCAGCTTGGTACTCCCACTAGTGTGAATGAGTGGTGGAGACTTATGTCCAGGAAGATATGAAATTGCATACCTACCGTAATTCTTGATCTTCTTGGATGAGTCTCCACCACTCATCTACTCCCTCCCTCCATCCCCCGAGCTCACCGCTGTGTTGGTCTTCACTCCCTCAAATCTTTAGGCCGTGAGGACTTCTTTGCTGACCCTTCTTACACGGGTCGTGCGGACTATCTTATGTCCGTTTTTTAAGGTTAGATTTACTCTTTCACGTTAGTTGCGCTGCACCTCCTTGGTAAAAAGGTACTGGGCGGTTGGAGGGTGCGTCGCCCGAGATGGTCATTGCCGCTCCAGCCGCTGCTCACGGCGCCATGCCTCGCGGCGCCATCTCTCGCGCCGACCCTCCAGCAAAAAGTTTGCTCCCGATGGGTCCTAGTGCCTCCGGCGCTGATCCCACTAGTGTGAATGAGTGGTGGAGACTCGTCCAAGAAGATCAAGAATTACGGTAGGTACGTAATTTTCATTTATTGACCGGTCAGCCTCACATCGGTGGTGGGTAAGGTGACGGAGGTGATATTGAAAGAAAGGGTGGTTAGCTACTTGGAGGATAGTGGGCTGCACGACATCTGTCAACATGGCTTCACACGGGGGAGTTCATGCCAGATGAACCTGATAGAGTTCTTCGATTTGGTGACACGGGTGGTCAATCGGGGAGGCAGTGGACGTCGCCTGTCTGGACTTCGGGAAGGCCGTTGACACTCTGCCCCATAGAAGACTGGTAAATAAACTGGACAGTTTTGGGTGGGACAGAAAATAACAAGGGTGGAGAACTGCCTGATAGGTAGAAGCCAGAGGGTGGTGGTAAATGAGGTGCATTTTGGGGAGGTAGGTGTGACGAGTGGGGACCCCCAGGGGTCGGTGCTAGGGCCTATCCTGTTTAACATCTACATCAGCAACATAGGGGTGGGTCTGCCTTTTTGCAGTTGACACAAAGGTCTGCAACAGGGTGGACACCACAGAGGGGGTGGAGGCTATGAGGGAAGATCTGAGGTTGCTGGAGGGGTGATCGGAAACATGGCAGCTAAAATTCTGTGCCAAAAAATGCACAGTGATGCACGTGGTGCAGAATAATCCACAAGTAAATTATATACCGGGAGGGAGCAACTGAGCAAGATCTAGGAATCGTAATCACAAACAACCTTGACCTTTAGGCTGTCAACAAAATTAGAACGTATAGGAATTCTGGACTGATATATCAGTCCGCAGCACAACAAGGATTAAGGTGGGGATTCAATGGCCGGCCCATTGGCGAAGGGGTAGGATGCTGACTTGTGACGCTGGCGACGCGGGTTCGGGAACCGACGTGGGACATCGGAGGGCCAGCTGGGGGGAGAAAGACTGAGCATCCAGTGACTACTCTCTGTCTCCGGGGTAGAGTGTTCAGCACTATGAGGTCACCTAGTGGAGACTAGATGTACCACCGCCAGTGCCAACACGATCAGGGGGCAGGGCAGACACAGGTCATCACTGCACGTCCCCACCCCCCCCTTACACCGGGGGGGAACAAAACGCAACTGCCTTCGCCATGATGACGTTTGTCTCGCCACTTCAATTAGCTCCCAGGCTGACTCCCTGACTTATCCCGACATCCATGGCACTTAGGGCTGGCGCCGCAACCCTGCCCCGGGGGTAAGCCAGGGGGTATCGGGGAGTCGAGGCTCATGTGGGAGTGGCGGGGTCCATGACTGGACTGAGGTACCGGCGAAGATGGTGGAACAAAAAAGAAGAAAATAAAATTAAAAAAAAGGTGGGGACCCAATGAAGGCGGGAGGTGCTATTGCCACTCTACAAATACATGGTGAGGCCTCACCTGGAGTACAGGGTTCAGTTCTGGAGACCTCACCTACTCAAGGATGTAGATAGCATGGAGAGAGTACAGAGAAGGGCCACTAAGTTGGTGCATGGGCTAAGTGGGAAGCCATACGACGAGAGGTTGAGGGTGTTGAAGTCAAACCCTAGGAAATCTTACTGTATTCTGACATATGCAGTGTGGTCTCACCATAGGACCGCCCTGGAGCCAAAATGGTTAATAGAACCTTTGTTAATAATGGAATGCTAGGCTCAAGCTCGGTTTTCAAACCGCTGTCCCTGGACTACATCCCGCAGCCATCAGATTCTTTACTCGGCTTGCCTAAGTAAGACGCCTCAGTGAGCTCTCCTTCACCTTTCTGGAAAATTTTATTTTCTCGTTTTTTTAAAGTACTGTTTATTTATTTTCGCTTTTAAAGCAGTGTTCTTGGTTTTACAAGTAGATTAGTCTAGATTTAGTGTTATTCCGGTAAGTTTTTTGGTTCCTTGCCAGTTCGTTGCAACCAGGAAGAAGCCGAACCTTTGTTTGCATTTTATTTTTTTTTTTGAAATTTAAGTTTATTGAGTTTTAATATATAATGAGAAAAAGGGAAGAAAAACAAGGTACAAGTACAGATGTTGGAGGATTGTCTGAACAAAGAGTACACAAGACCAGAGTAAAGCACATATAGGTGTAAACAATCACAATGTTAAAAAACAGGAACCGTAACAAAGGAAAAACAAAATGCGAGAATGAAATCCAAAATATAACCCCAAAAAAGAAAAGAAAAAAAGAAAAAAAAAAAAAAACAAGACACCCCCTCCCCATCGCCCCGGAGAGTTTCATAGGTGAAAGAGATGTCGAGTCAGATAGGAGGAGATCTGTAATAGGGGACCTGATAACGCTAGGTGTTTTAGTGCAACAGCAGTAACTTTAGGATATTACCAGTGTCAGGGTTACCCTAGATAGAGCGCATTTAATTTACCCCATTTCCGATTGAAAGACTCCAGATTATGTCTAAAACTAGCTATAAGTTTCTCAGTACTGAGACAGAGGGACATCTCCTTAAGCCAATCCTGATAAGTAACAGTAACCTGATCCAACCAATGCCTAAGGACCAGCTTTTTGATAACTATTGAGATGAGAGCCATGTGATATTTGCGTTCTTTCACCGAAATACTCGAGTAGATGCCCAAGATACAAATTTGTAAAGTAAATAGATCTTTAAGCCCTAAAAGTGGGTCTAAACTGTCTCTAACAGTGCTCCATAAAGGTGCCACTTTATAGCATTCCCAAAGGATATGCAGCAAATTCCTTCAGGCTCCATCATCTTGTTAACATCGACTTAAGCTTGCAAATCGGCCAGCTTAACTGGAGTATAATAAAGATTATTTAAAATGTAATTTTGGGTCAATCTATGATTATCTTGGGATAAGTAGTGATACATATCTTTCCAGACTGAGTCCCATGCAAGAGGGGAAATCAAATTAGAAAGTGACCAGATTTTGGAACCCTCCAGGGAGACAGGGAAAAGGTCGTCCAACAGTTTGTTGTATATGTTGGATATACCCCCACGCATGTTGGCCGCTATCTGAATTTTCTCAAGGAATGGTCTTATTTTAGAGGGGAAGTGAACCGGCCCAAGGATTTTGAGGATGAGGTGCCTCAATTGGTAGACTTTAAAAATATACCTCTGGGGAATGTTGAGGGACACTAAGATTTCCTCCGACTTAAGAAGTGTGCCTTGCTCTTACAGAGATTCCACGGATAAGTTATGCAACTCATGGAGCCAATCAGAGGTTAACCATCCACCTCCAATTTTGATATTAGGATTTAAAACGAGAGGTTGAGCGAATCCTTGGATGGGGACAACTTGAAAAATCCAACACTGAGAAAGGATTCTAATAGAAAGGCCAATAGGAGAGTTTTGAATGGCTGGGGTAACATGGAGAAGCAGGTGCCAAAAACACGGGAGGGCTCAAATTGACTTGGTCCAATAAGTTTAATTCAAGCTGTAGCCATACGGGTAGGGGCGTGGTAGACTGAGTAGTGGACCACTTCCCTATTCTAGCCAGATGACTAGCCCAATAATATAGCAAGAGGTTGGGTAGACGGAGGCCACCCTTGTGTCTAGGTGCAGTGAGTTTAAAAAAGGCTCTACGAGGTTGCTTCCCCTTCCAAACAAAGTTGGATAGCATCGAGTTTACCTGGTGAAGAACTGCTTGGGTAACCATATATTAAGGTGGTTCAGGGGGTAAAATAACCGGGGGAGGATGTTCATTTTGATAACATTGATTCGACCCCAAGTGGTTAGTGGCAACTTTGCCATCGGTCCAAGTCTCTCTAGTTCTCGTTACGCATTATCTAAATTGAGCTCCTTGACAATTCCCACCTCCCTGGCCCTTGTATACCCAAATATTTAAATGAGACCGGAGACCATTTCATTCGGAAACGCACAAAATCCGATTTTAAAGGTGAGAGAATTTACCGGAAAAATAACCGATTTGGAGACATTCAACCTGTAATTAGAAACCTGACCAAAACAGTCAATAATTTGTAATACCTGTGTTAAGGATGTTTCGGGCTTGGTAAGGTATAACAGGATGTCGTCAGCAAAGACCGATACAGTCAGGGGAAGTTGGGCAATGGAACAACCCCTGACTTGTGACGAACTTTTAATACTAACAAGTAGCGGTTCCAAATGCAGGTTGAAGAGGTAGGGGGAAAGAGGACACCCTTGACGAGTGCCAGCGCATAAAGGAAAACTGGAAGAAAAGACCCCATTGCAGTAGACTTTAATTGAAGGGATTTGTATATTGCCTTAATCATATGGTAAAGAGTCAGGAAGCCCATTCTCTTCAAGGTGGCCCACAAAAAGTCCCAGTTCACTCGATCAAAAGCTTTTTCTGCATCAAGAGAGACTAGGACCATGGGATCTAACAAGGTGTGGGCTGTTTGAAAGACATGGGCTAAGGTTCTCAAGTGATCAGCGGAAGATCTACCCTGTACGAAACCAGCCTGTTCCGGGCTCAACAGGTGCTGCCAAACCTTTTTAATTCTGAACAATAAGATTTTAGAAAGGATTTTGATATCATAATTTAAGAGCAATATTGGACGGTAGCTGGCAGGATCAACTAAGGGTTTATCAGGTTTGGGGATTAAAATTATTGTCGCTTCTAAGAGAGAGGGGTCTATCACGTCCGTAGAAAACAGATATTCATATAGCTTAAGCAATAGAGGGGATAGCTCTTTACAAAAAAACCTTGTAGAAGATTGGGGGGTAACCGTCCGGCCCGGGAGCTTTCCCTAGTGGCAAATCATTGATTGCCTCTTCTACCTCACCTAGAGTGATGGGGGCAGACAATATGTCGCAATGGTAAGTCTGGAGGGAAGGGAGCTTGATACCATTTAAGAAATGCGCTATCTTCTGAGCTTGCAACGGTGAGGAGCTCCTACTGTAAAGGTCCTTACAGAAGGATTCAAAGATTTGGGCAATCTCCCTAGGTAGCGTTTTGGTGGTGCCATCCTGAGATTGGAGGGCCGGAATTATACGGGAACTCTCTATTTCTTTCAGTCTCAGAGCTAGCATCTGACCCGACTTATCACCCTGATCAATATATCTGGTCCTGGTCTTGAACAATGCATATTCAGCTCTATCACAAGTCAAATCGTTGTATTCATTTCTGAGTTTAATAAGAGCCGTTAAATTAGCTGGGGAATTGGATGAGAGAAGTTTGTCTTCAGCTGCCCTTAACAGGCTAGATAGCAAATTGATTTTGGACTCCCTTGCTCTTTTCCTAGTGGCCGCAATCTTAATGAGTTCTCCTGTTATAAAACATTTGAAGGAACACCACAGTAAATCCTCTCGGTGTACAGATCCCTGGTTCAGGTCAAAGTACGAAAGGATCATATCCCTGATTTGGGAAACTGTGTGCTCCTCCTTCAGGATTTGCACATTAAGTTTCCACGATGTGTCTCTTTGTCCCTGAATACCCGGGGAGATCTTGACCCACACAGAAGTGGTCCAAAATGACTATAGGCTCGATACCTACTTGATGGGTACAGCTCATTAAAGAAGAACTGATTAAAATATAGTCAATTCTTGACCAAGACTGGTGCGTCTGGGAGTAAAAGGAATAGAGTCGATTGTCAGGGTTAAAGAGACGCCAGGGGTCGCACAGACCCAGCAGATTAGTGAAATCAAAGAGGGCCTGTTATGCAGGGGACATCGGCTTAATTGGTCTATAAGTTTTGTCTAACTCACTGGATGGAGCCACATTCCAGCCGCCCCCCAGGATGAGAAGGGAAGGCAGAAATCTGCTCAGGATATCTGCCAGAGACATTAAAAAGGACGGGTCACCTCCAACTGGAGCGTATATCGCCCCTAGAACCACACTACTGTTATCAAGCTGGCCCTTGACCAATGCGTATCTACCCTCGTGGTCAGTAACACTGTCCTCTACTACGAATCTGACGTGATGTTTGATTAATATTGCTACCCCCTTGCTAGCTTGCGAGCCAGAGGCGGTGAAAATTTGGGTAAACCCTAGCCTTCGTAATTTCTTGTCCTCTGAGGCAGCCAAGTGGGTTTCCTGCAAGAAAACTATATCTACGTTAAGAAGGGAACAATTCAGCAAGACCTGTTGTCTCTTGAGAGAGTCATTAATGCCTCTGACATTCCAACTTGCAAATTTAAGCAATTTCGAGGCCATGGTAACTAACACAGGGGTAAACCAGACACCGGAACTTCAAACCCATCATTACAGATGATAATAAAGGGAATACTCCAAGATTGCCCGACGATAATAATAATAGCCATAGGTACTGAAACTCTCCGAGGCACCCTCCCACCCCTAACCCCCTAACAGAATAACCCGCAAAAAGTGACCAAGTCACCCACAAACTTAAATGAAGCTGTGCACTGAAAGTCCCCAAATCTGAGAGACGAAACCAAGGGATAACTGGATTAAAAATTAAGACAAGCCCCCCAAACCGGCCCCCCCGAGTAACAAAACCCATAAAAACCCTGAACTCACCCAAAACTATTTACAACCCGTCCCTTCAACACCAGGGAAGCATGAAAACACCAAATAAGTAACCAGTGAAGGGGTCGGTCCCCAGGACTAGCAGTCCCACAGCGAACTATCAAAAATTCCAGAATGGTAACCCCTTTAACACAAGGCATCATGTGGCAGAATAGCAGAAGGAAACAGGGTACTGCTGTCCCACCCCCCCAATACAGGATGCGAGGCTGCATCACAAGGTTCTCCATTCCCAGCCACCCCCCCCCCGCCTAAGGTAAATTCCAGACCAAATCCTTGCAACTTACAGTCGGTGCACTGCACACCCAAAGCAGAGAACATGAAGGCTCACAGCACCAGAAAGCTAAGCAGAGCCATCGTGGCATGGAAAAAACTCACCGTGGTGAGAAAGGGGTACCCCAGCTGATCGCAGCGTCATTCCCTTAATTCCGAGTGTGACAGCGCCAGGAATAAAATTTTAAACAAAGGAGCAGAGCTCTGAACCACGAGCTAGCCATCACCAAACCCGGAAGGGGAAGGGAAACTAGTAGGGACCCAGCCAGTCCGTCGACGAAAACAAACCGCCTGGAAACCACAAACGGATCTAAGGGTCCTAACCCCCCCCAGGCCATGAGGCAGAGGCCTCAGATGGAGAAAGCCCAGGCCTCAACCCCGACCAGACAACGAAGCCACCCCAACCCCACGGAGGACCAGTCAGCCTCACCCAACTCTCACAGAAAAGAACACAAATGCAGGCACAACATCGAGCCAGAATCACACAGCCAAGGTAAGAAAGATTAACACTGATGTTTATACGAGCAGTCAGCCAGATTTAAAAGGTCCGAAGTCTTTGGGAGAGTTCACTTTTGGCTTGGTCTGTATTCTCGAAGGTAAGCCAGACGTTGTCGAGTTGAACTTGCAGCCTAGCGGATAATTCATGCGGAACTTGAGCCCTGCAGCAATCAGCTTAGTCACAATCGGATGGAATTCTCGCTCCTCAGTCGTGTTTCATATGCAGGTCTTGTGATATTCTCAAGGTGTGGCTCTCCTACAAGACCGCCTGTAGACTCTTAATTTTAGACAGGATGTGTTGCCTTTCAAGATAGCTAAGCAGCTTGATAAGTATGGGTCTAGGAGTAGAGCCTGGCGAAGGTTTAGGCTTCAAGGATCTGTGGGCACGTTCAGTGTGGTAGGAGGGATAGATGGGCGAGGGGCCAACAATCTTGGTTAACAGTTTTTGCACGAAAGACAGGATGTCAGGCCCTTCCTCCCCCTCCGGTAGACCCAGCACCAAGATGTTGTTCCTCCTACTGCGTCCTTCGAGGTCCTCCGTCTTTAGTTTTAATTTGGCAATTTGTTGCCTCAGCGTGATGATCTCGGGATCGCACTTGGTCTTCCAGAACTCCAGGGAACTAATATGAGCCTCCGAATCGCCCACTCGAGTAGAGAGAGAAGCTAGATCACTGCGCATGGATTTGAGCTCGGTAGAGATCTCCTGCAAGGTTCCCCGGAATGGGATCAACTCCTGAAGGAACCGATCCTCTGTTAGCGGGCTGGAGGAAGCGTTAGAGGCCAGATTTGGCACCGAACCCATAGGCAGGTTCTCCGACTTTTTGGCGCTTTTTCAGGTGTGTTCGGCGTGTGGCTGACCACTCTTCATCTCGGCTCTCCATAATCCCCACACCTTAGCGTTAACTCGTTGAGAAATCGCTCAAGCGTAAAATAAAGTGATGGTGGGCTATCGAGGAACTCTCGATTACGGAGCACTCAAAAAAAAAAATAACCCAAGGTTGGTAGATAACGGAATCAGCTGGTAGAGAGGGGAGAGCTCTGGAATTAAGCTGCCATTACGAGCGCTGCCCCACGTGACCTCCTGTTTGCATTTTATAAGGTAAATCTCTTTAAAATTGACTTCTCTGTTCTAGTTTCTTATTTATATTCAATTTGTGAACGGAACCGGGGTAACTCTTGGTTCTTTCCTCAGTCGCTGAACTGACCACTAAAAAAAAAAAAAGTCCTTTGTTTATTAGTGTGTGTATCTGACTCTGAAAAAACCCAGTTTTAAGAGTTTTCTCTTATGTTATGTCACTACCCAAGAAAAGAGCCAGCCCTATGGGTTTTCGGCATTGTACAGAGTGTGGTGAACCATTTGCTAAAGCTGATCTGCATTTAATTTGTGTTTTCTGCTTAGGGTTTGACCACCTTGACACAGACTGTGAAATTTGTAAAAACGTTCCCCAGTTGATGCTAGATAGGCTGTTCAACTGACTGAGGGAAAAGATGTCCGATAAGGCAGCTGACCCAGCTTTGGATAAACAGACTCCTTCTCACTCTAAGGAAAAACCCAAGGAACTGGACGAGCAGCCCTCTGACAAGGGTGAGGGTTCCTTGGGTAGAAAGTGTACCTCAGAGCCTGCCACTGAACTGGCAACATCTGCTAAAAAGAAGAAGAAGGAGAAGCACTCAAGAAAGGACCCACAACTGACAAATCCACCAGTTCCTACTGCTAAGGAGATTAATAACGCCATCAGGATGATTCAGTCGCTGCATACTGGTACCTCGGTTCTGCGACCCAGTTCACAGCATCCACCGGTTCAAACTTCGGGTTCCTCTTCGGTTCCCAGTTCCTTTGACATTACTCTGATATATATGACGATGATGATGATGGGGATGAGGATTTTGGGGAGCCCCTTGAACCGGATGTTTCCCCTTATCCTCAGTGCTCTGACTTCCCTGATAAGGGGCCTGTGGATGTTACCTTGCATTTTGCTTTCATGAAATGGATACAAACATACGAAGAAGCCAGCAAAAGAATGCAATGTGGTCTATATAGTCTGCTCGTATTGCAGGGTCCACAGTTGAGCTACTGTCCCTGCCCTCCCTCCCCATCCTCCCTACCCACGATCCATACCTTCCGCCTGTGCCTATCCCAGCCTGTCTTATCCAGCAACTAAGGGATTGCTACTCCCCATCCATAAGTCCCTAAAGAAACAAGTCACTAGGATTTTACAAATCCCCACCTCCATCCCTCCAGTGGACAAGAAGATGGATAGGAAATACTGGGTGGCCAAGACTGGAGCTGAGTTCCTTTTCTTGCATCCCAGTCATGAAGGCGTGATGCAGTCTGCTGCATGTAATAAGGCAGGCATTCCCCTGGCATCTCACCCACCTGATATGGACTCCAGAAAAATGGATTCTACGGCCAAGAAGTCTTACCTGGGTTCTTCTCTGACCATTGGGCAGGCCACTTACATGGCTTATGTTTCCAGATACCAGAAAAGTCTCTGGAATACAGTTTTGGAGATTGCTAAGGCATGCCCTGCTCCCATGGCATCTGACCTAGCTGAGGCTGCGAAAAGGGGCACAGAGGCTTCCAAGTACCAATTCTGGATGACAGTGGATTCCAGTGACATTGCAGCCAGACTGATAGCAACTTCAGTGTCCCTACAGAGATTTGCTTGGCTAAGGGACACTAATCTGTCCCAGGACATCCAGGCGAAGGCCTTGGATTTTCCTTGCGAGTCCACATCCCTCTTTGGTGAGCAAACAGAGGCCTACATGGAAAAGATGGATGAGTACGAGATGGCTTACCAGAGTGCTGCTGCTAAGGAAAAGGCAGCAACACCTTAGAAGTACCAGAGTAAAGGGGGGCAAGGGTAGAACCCACTACAGACCTTTCTTCCAGACTCAGGCTCTCTCAGTCCATCAGCCGCAGAGTGGGTACTCAGAGGCAGGGGCAGCAAAGTGCACAAGCAAAACAGACCCTCTGAGGGGTCTGCCAGGGGTCGCCTCCCCATTCCCAGTAGGAGGCAGGCTGGCTCACTACCTCCAGGCTTGGAAATCCATCACCAGACAAGTGGGTCCTAGAGGTAGTGAGCGAGGGTCTTGCTCTCAGCTTCAAGGTCTTACCCATGATGAGGGCAGGAATTTTCAGACCTGCCACCCCATCAGAAGCAGTTCTGTTGGAGGCAGAAGTAGCAAAACTCCTTCAGGAGACGGCAGTGGAGCCTGTTCTCATGGCCCAAAATGGAAAGGGAAAGGGACTCTACTCAAAATACTTCCTCGCTCTAAAGAAAATGGGAGTGGCAACCCATACTGGATCTCAGACATTTAAACAGGCATTTGACAAAGCCAAAGTTCAAAATGGTCACTCTGGCTACCATTCTTCCTACTCTCGGGCAGGTAGTCTGGCGGGCTTCCCCTGGACTTAAATGGTGCTTCCTTCCACATTCCTGTCAGGCAATCCCACAGAAGGTATCTCAGGTTCAGATTGTCATCAGACCATTACCAGTTCAGAGCCATGCCTTTTGGTCTTACCTCTGCTTCAAGAGTGTTTACAAAGTGCCTAGCAGTAGTGGTAGCACACTTAAGGAGGCAGAGAGTTACAGTCTTCCCATACCTGGACGGCTGGCTAGTGGAAGGCCAGTCTTCCAAGCAGGTCAGAGATGCACTGACCACCACTCAGGATGCCCTGCTGTCCTTAGGCTTCCTGGTAAACAAAAAGAAGTCAGTGCTGAGGCCAGTTCATCTAGAATTTATAGGAGCAGAATTGGACACAATACAGGGAAAGGCATTCCTCTCTCAGCGGAGGCTGGACAGCTTTGTACAGTTGGCCAGATCTTATCTGTGTCAGTCTTCACCATTCATCACTGTTGGGTACTTGGCGGAGGTCAGGACCCGGCAAACTTTTTTTTTTTTTTTTAGGCAGGTGGAGCGGCGCACCATCGGCGCTGCCCTGCGAGGGCCGGCGCTTTTCGTGGGCGCTCGGGTTAGCCGTTAAGCTGCGTCATTTCCACCTGCCTGCCAGTTCTTTGTCTCCCGCCATAGAGGTCGCACCTCGTGTGGAGCTTCTGCGCTAGAGGCCTAGTTCGACTCCAAATAACACTTCAACGCCGTCTCTGTATTTCCTTTGGTGCTGAAGTCTGTCGGTTCCTGCCGGTTCTGCTTTGCCATACTCGATGTCGCCCGATAAGATCTTTCCATTTCTTTATATTTCTGCGATGTCGAGTCTGTTTTTGGTGTTTTTTTCCCCCCCCGTAGGTCATGTCTCGGTCAGAGGGCAGGAAGACTTCTGGGTAGTCCGGCCCCCATGCGTGCAGTATTCCGTCTTTGACCAACACGACGGTGTCTTTACGTGTCTCAGCGCGCTTCACGACATGGATTCGTGTGACACCTGTTTCTCCATGGACCGCCGGGTCATCGAACAATGCGCATGGAAAGTGGGGCAAGCTCCGCCGTCTTTTGGTGGTCGGGCGCACACATGGGCCAAGCCACGCTCTCTCGGCCTTTTCTCTGGGTCCCCTTCCAGTTCTACATGGAGTGCGGAGAAGGAGGGAGCCTCGGCTACTAGTAGCCTAGCCGTTGCCGAGACTCCTTCCGCAGCACGGGAGGCCCGTCCTGCTCCTCTCGGGGGGGACAGGTGGGAGGCGCCACCATGGCAATCACCCCTTCGGGGGTGAAGGCTCCGCCGGTGTCGGACCCGCGGTTTGCAAGGCCTAGGTCGGCGCCGTCCTCGCCGCCTGTCGGTGTGATTGCAGGCCTTGGTGCCATTCGCGGCGCTGTGGGCCCTGACTGAGCCGTTGTCGGTGCCAACTTGTCACGCGGCGCCGTGGCTTCTGTCGGAGCCGTTCGTGGCACTGACACTGCTAGTGGTGCCATGGGAGCTGCTATGGCACCGTCTTTGTCCAAATCTCACCTCGGCACCATGCCTCTGCCCTCTGCGCCGTTCGTGGGGCCGGGCGGCACCATCCTTGGCGCCGATGGTGCCGTCGGGGCTGTCGTTGGTGCCGTCTTCTTCCTCAGCGCCGCTTGTGGCGCCAGATGGTGCCGTGGTTGGTCCCGACTCTGGAGCCGTGCCCCCGTGGATTCCGCTCGCGGTGCTGTCGGGGGCACTGGTACCAGCTTGGGCATGGCTTTGGATTCTAGCCCCTTTGGCAAAGATGGCAGTGGCACCCTCCTACAGTTTGGCACAGGGCCTCGGCCTCTATTTCCTTGGAGGCGGAGTTGAGCTCTGAGTCAGACAGACAGTCTGACCCTTTGGGGTTGGCTGTTGAGGTGGGCAGCTCAGTAGTCTCCTCGACAAGCCAGAGTCAGCTCCCTTCTGAGGTGGGGTCAGTGGCTACCAAGACTGGGGTCAGGGGTGCTGACCAGCGGGCAGTGGTACAGACCACCATTGCTCTGCAGCCTGGTCTTGGTGGGTTCACTGACCTCTCAGTAGTGGTACCCCCACCTGTGGTGTGCCTAGATCGCCCAACTTTGGGGCCGATCAGAGCACCTGTGGGAGGGGAGGGTGCTGTGCCCTGGATAGCTCCTTCGGGTGCTGCCCATAGCTGTCAGCTACCTAGGCTGGCCCTCTCAAGGAGGAGGGCTCTTTCGGACTCCGAGGGGTCGAAGGGCGTGGGGTCGACATGGCAGCCTTTTTCGGGAGTCCACCCATGCTCTGGGAGAAGCCATAGTGCAGATCTCTGCTCTTCCTCCTCGGTCTCTTTGAGAGAACCCCATTCTTTTGAGGTAGGGGACCATCCTTCTGGATCTGTATGGCCCTGGTCGCCTCACGGGGGGATTCTTCCAGGTGCAGCCAAGGCAGTACTGAAATGGTTGTTCAGCTGTCGGCTGTGGGGTCTTCCGGGGCACCATCTTCTGCGGGTGCTCCCGACCCACTCCTTAGCCCAGGCAGAGGCCAGCCGACATCTCTTCTCGGCTCTGTCCCCATTCCTCTGTCACATTCTCCTGCATTCCCAGGCATCCTTGGTCCTAACAGGCCTGTCTCCTGGGAGCAGTTCAGAGCGGTGGCTGCTTGGTTCCCAGCTTACTTTAGGGCGATGGACAGTCAGGTTTTTCAACCCCCTGCCGGGCAGCCAACCCCTGAACAGCCGGTGCCCTCCAGCTCCTCATCCCCCTCTTCTGGGGGCGAGGAACCTTCTGTCCACATCTCTCCAGCTGCTGATCTCGCTGAGTATCAGCGCATCCTTGTGAGGATGTTGGAGGACTTGCACCTCACACCTGCCACTATTAGTAATCCTGAGCACTCGGCACACGCCTTTCTAGGTGATTTTGGTGAGGCCACCCTTGTGGTGCCGCTCTGGCCTGCTCCCTTTTGGGAGGCATCGTTGCATTCCTGGCAGAGACCCTTCTCCGGAGTTCCTGCCCCAGGGGATCTCAACCAGAGGTATTGCGCACCCCCGGAGTCTCTAGGTTCCATGCCTCATCCGCAGTCCGGATTGACGCAGTGGAATCCTCCTGAAGGGCTTTGCGCCCTTCACTGTGACTGGCCCCACATCAAGACTCCTCGGGATTTTGACTTCTGGGTTAGGAGGACTTTCTACTCGGCATGGTTATTACTTTCCATTTCTGCACATCAGGCCCACTATACTATGCAGCCTATGACAGGTTCTTGTGGTCCGGGCTAGGTCAGCTCCTAGCCTCATTGCCTGATACGGAGCAAACCAGACAAGCCCTTGCACTCTCTGCGCATGGCCTGGAGCTAGCGAGGCACCAAGTGAGGGCATCCTGTGATGCCGAGGTAGCTACCAGGGTCGTAGGGACAGCGATCTGCACTAGGCGGACAGCATGGATGCATCTTTCCCGGTTGTCATCCTTGGCTCGGCGTATGGTGATTAACTCCGCTTACCAGAGAACCTGTCTCTTCTCCCGTAGAGTGAGATGGCACTTGTCGGGGCAACTTCCTTCCCCCTCCGGGGAGACCCCGTTTCACTCTCCCCACTCTCGGGCCTCTCCAGGCCCTGAAGGTTCTCTCTCTTCGTGTGTCACCCACTGAGAGCTAAGGGACTTTGTCCCTTAGGGTGTAGAAGTACTCACCCAACAGTGATGAATGGTGAAGATTGACACAGATAAGATATGAAAATTACGCACCTGCAGTAATTATGATCTTTCTGTGTATCTTCACCATTCATCACATTCCCACCCTCCATCTCCCTGGTGCCTCAGTTTTTGGGTCCCCCTCCCTCTCTGTGCCCATCCTTCCCCCTCTCCTTTCTTAGGAGTGGGGTAAGACGGGGATAATGTTCTGGGGAGAGTGGACAGCGGGGGGGCACTCCTTCTCCAGTGCTTTGGCTCCACCCCTGTGAGGTGGGAGTTGTCAGTTGCCCTCCTTTCTCTCCTCCTCCCTGTTCCCATCTGACCTGTTTCTCCTTGTTTGTATAAAAAAAAAATTTCCTTTTTTTCACCAATAATCTTTCATTGAGAGGGTGTTAATTCTCTGTACCCTGTCCTTCTTCCAGAATAGCCGACTCTGCATATCGGGAGTGTTTACCAGCCATTCTGTGCCTTGAATTCTGGCAGAAAGCCTTTGGCTACTCCTTGCAGTTCCTATGTAAGCTGGAGATGGACCAGAGTCTGGGATGTTTAACCCACCCCTCTCCTCCTAAATTCTTTACCCAGCCTACCTCCCTGCCTCTTCCTTTTCCAGAGATTGGGGCCCCTCCCAATCCCTTTAGTTTCCGACTTTTCTCCCTTTCTGTCCTCTCAGTCATTATTTCTCCTTTTGGTTCATATATCTTTTCCTTTTTCTGTCCCTTGGACTTCCTTGTCCCACCCTCCATTCCCTTCCTATTACCTCTCCGGCAGCTCAGAACTGGCAGGCAGGCGGAGTTGACGCAGCCGAATGGCCAACTCATGAGTGCCACGCAGTGCATCAGCCTCGAGGATGGCGCCAATGGTGCGTCGGCTCCACCTACCTAAAAAAAGAAAAAATAAGCTCCCGTGGGGTCCTGACCTCTGGCCAAGTACCCAACAATGATGAATGGTGAAGATGCACAGAAAGATCATAATTATGGTGGGTACGTAATTTTCATTTCTTTCCAGCTGCGTATTCCCAGACCAGCAAGGCACTTTCTCCAGCTGTTGGGACACAGGCTGTGTCAACAACAACAGTGCCAGGTTCCAGATAAGGGACATCCAATTACATCTCAGATCTCACTGTTCACAGAGAATAGATTCCCTGGCAAAGATGGTGCCAGTCACAAGAACTCTTCTTCAAGCACTCCCAACGGCGGCAGGAAAAGGATAACCTTAGAGAAGGTGTGCCTTTCCTTTAGCAGCCACCATCAGCAGTGCTAACAACGGATGCCTCCCTTCTAGGATGGAGTGCCCACCTGGAGGAGCACACCGCACACAGTACATGGCTTCAGCATGAGTCTCTGCTTCACATAAGCCTGCTGGAACTCAGGGCAGTTTACCTGGGCATTCAGTCCTTTGCCTCAATGCTACAGGGCAAGGTGGTTCATGTCAGAACAGACAATACAAGCACAATGTATTACATCAACAAGCAAGGGGGCACTAAGTTATCTCCCCTGTGTACAGAGGCCATGAAAGTATGGAATTTAGCCTGCTCCATGGGGATCTCCCTATCAGCAGTTCGTCTCCCAGGGAAGGACAATGTCCTTGCAGATGCTCTCTGTAGGATCAACCAGAATCACCGCGAGTGGTCACTAAACAGGTAAATCATGCAAATTGTGTTCAGAAGGTGGGGCACCCTAGAGGTAGACCACTTCGCAGTCCCAGACAATCACCAACTGCCAGAGTTCTGTTACAGGCCTCCTGCAGTGGGTACAGTGCCTCTGGATGCACTACTGTTGGACTGGACAGGGAAGTTTCTGCATGCCTTCCCTCCACTTTCCCTGTTGCTCAGAGTACTGAACAAGCTTAGGGTTCAGCCAGCGACAAAGATCCTTATAGCTCCAGACTGGGCCAGGCAGTCCTGGTATCCACTGCTCTTGACCCTGCCAGTATCCAGACCAATCTCCTTCCCCAGGAGGCACAACCTGCTGACCTCTTCACAGGGCAGAATCCTTTACCCCAGTCTCCAGTCCCTCACGCTCAAGGCTTGGCTCTTGAGGACTTAGAGTATGCTGACCTACACCTCTCTGAAGGGGTTCTGGAGGTCCTCAGAGTTTCTAGAAAACCCTCTGCTAGGAAAACTTACACCTCTAAGTGGAAGAGGTTTTCTATTTGGTGCCAGCAAAAACATAGACTGTAGCCAGGCTGGTTTGCCAGTCATTTTGGATTAGCTGGCATACCTTCATTCCCTCGTCATCAGGCCATCAACGCTTAAGGTACACCTGGCAGCTGTCTCTGCTTACCTTTCAGCAGGTAAGGCTTCATGTCTGGCTGCTAACCAGATATTCAGAACATTTCTCAAAGGTATGTTACACTTGCATCCCCCACACAGGGAGCTATCTCCTGTATGGGACCTCCATATGTGCATTGGCCAGCTAATGCAGCCACCCTTCGAGCCCATGTCTTCAGCAGAGCTTAAATGTGTGACATGGAAGACGGTGCTCCTGATAACTGTCACCTCAGCCAGGAGAATTAGTGAGCTCCAGGCCCTGACCACAGAGCCAAATTACATCTCAGTCCATAGGGACAAGGTGGTCCTAAGGACTAACAGGAAGTTTCTCCCCAAGGTAGTGTCAGACTTTCACCTGAATCAGTCCATCACTTTGTCAGTCTTTTTCACTGACCATTCTGGTTAAGGGGAACGTAGGCTGAATAGCCTAGATGGCAAGAGGGCTATCAGTTACTACTTGGATCATACTAAGAATCATAGGCAGGATAGTACTCGGCTCTTCCTGACTTATGGAGAGGTGGGCAAGGGCAAACCTGCCTCGAAGAGGGCCATTGCATAATGGATTGTTTCCTGTATTCAGTTCTACTACAGCAAAGGAGGCAAAGAACTTCCTGTGGGTCTTTGGGTCCACTCCACAAGGGATACAGCTGCTTCTATATAAGCTGCAAGAGATATTTCTTTGTTGGAAATCTGTAAAGTAGCTTCCTGGAAAACTCTTCACACATTTACCAAACACTATAGCCTGGATACCTAGGCCAGAAGTGATGCCAGATTTGGTACAACAGTACTTCAGACCCTGTTTACTAAATAGGTTCTCTGCCCTCCTTTAAAGGTACTACTTGGGTAGTCTGCATATGTCAGAATACAGTAAGATTTCATGGGGTTTGAAGAAAAAAAATGACCATAGTAATCTCGATTCTTCCAAGGGAATCTTACTGTATTCTGAGTTCCCACCCTGCCTCCCCTACTAGAACCTATGGGCACTGTACTACAGCTGTCCATGCTGTTTGAAACTTGTGAGTGTTTCTTGATTGGAGCATTTGTGACTTGAGTTTTAGTGATGCCAACACTTCTAAATAAAAGGGGAGTGTTTGTTTTTTGGGGGTGTTCGTTATTTGATAGGACAGTTTAGATAGCTTGCCATTATTGAACTGATTTAGCTGAATACAGGTGGAGTTAGTGTGCCTCTGGAGAGAGAGGTGGTCTTATTACTATAAATATACTTTTATTGTACTGCTCTTACTGTGAACGGATTGGAGGCGGTACAAGGAAAGGGTCCTTTACTCTCTAACTACTGACCTCTATGGCTCTTCCAAAGCACTGTGGGACTTTGGCAGACTGTCCCAGGCTTTGTCAGAGGTATATCAGGACTGCTGATTTTGGGCTACATTACAGGCCGAGAAAGGGTCATACGCATCTGCAGCCTGCCTATTCCTGCTGTACTTCAGGGGTTTTAAGTGTTTTTAAACACTTTATTAAGGTATCGCTGTATCGTCAAAACCGGAAGTAGGAAGTACCGCTTATTCTGGTCCCAGCACCATTTCAGGCCCACACTAGTGAGCAGGGTGAGCACGCGCGGGGACACACATGGAAACACGCATGTCTTGTGCATGTCAGCTGTGGACGACTGGATGCTGGGCAGGACCCTTTGCATCAGGTAATAACCATACTTTATTCATAAATAAGTGTAGTGGTTTGCTGCAGAATGGATATCAATGAGGGCATAGTCACACTAAGTACAGGGGACGTGACCATGACTTGCATACTATGTGGAAATTTCTGTCTGGAAGCTAGTATGGGGTTTGAAGGCCTCAGATGCCAGCAATGTAAAGAGAACAATGTATTGAGGGGAAAAATTAAAGCACTAGAGTGCATTACTAAGGACCTGGAACAAAAAAATTATCAACTCATACAACAACTAATGAAACCAGGAAATGATAAACAAAATATTATACTAGCCCCCAATAAACATGTGGAAGAATCCATGAAATGGGGAGAGAGGAGGATTCTGATGATGATCCTGAATGGATCCAAGTTATCAATAAAAACAAAAGCAAAGAGGGAAGGCAGGCAGTGGAGTTAAGAATTCCACTTCACAATTCCTACACCCCCTTAGAAACCATCAGTGCAGACAACAAGACTAAGGAAAACATTACAAGCGAAGATATTGTGCACAATACAGATGACCCCCCCCAACAAAATACACCCCCTCTAAAACTAATCCTAATAGCACAAACACCCATGTTTTCATTGTACAGATAAATCAGGAGGAAAATAATCTGAAGAAGGTCCCCTCCCCCATTCCAGTTAAAACTAGCTCAACTGGTACTCTTCCAAAACCTCCAAACGTACAATGCCCAATCATGGAAGTAGGGCAGGAGAATATAGCTAACACTCAAACACAGAATGAAGATGACTATACTAACCAACAAACAATGGAAACTGACCAACAAGGTGAAATTAGACAGGTAGTTGTGACTGGGAATTCTATCAATAAATACACAGATGGATACATATGCAGAAAGGATAAACAGAACAGAATATGTTCGAGTTTTGGAGGGGCATGGGTAAGAGACCTGGAAAGAATGTTCCGTAACATTCTACAAAATGCTGGTAGTAATCCCCTGATTGTTGTTCATGCAGGCACTAATGATGTCAATAAATTTACAATTGAGGATATCCAAAGCAACTTCATCTCACTAGTTAACACCTCAAAACAAAGGTGGTGTGAAATCTGCATTTCAGAGATCCTGCCAGTGCCTAGAGCAAACAGCACAAAGACAACATTAAAAAGATTAACGAATGGCTTAGGCAATGGGCACTGAAAAAGAAGTTTACATGTATCACCCACTGAGAAACATTTGTTAATAACAATAGCCTTTTTAGTTGGGATTGGCTTCATCTGAGTAAAAAAGGAAGCTACACACTAGGGAAAAGCATTCCAACAGTAATCGATAAGCATATAAACTAATTGAGCAGGGGCAAGAAGGGCAAAACAGCAGTAAAGAATCCCAAAACTTGCATTCAGAAACAGATGGGTATAATATCTTTTTAGGGAATGCAAGAAGCCTCAATTTGCTAAAAATAAGTGAGCTAATAGGTACACTAATTCAAAAACAAATTGACATTATAGCTATCACCGAGACATGGTGGGATGACACCTCTTCTTGGTACAATGCAATTCTAGGCTATACTGTTTGTCATAAAAATAGGTGTCACAAAAAAGGGGGCAGCGTTTGCATATTTGTGAAAGAATCCCTACAATCAGCAGAATTAACTATTAACATCGACCAAGGGGTTGATGTAGAAGGGTGTTATATACAAATTAAAGACCATAAGGGCAAAAAACTAACTATAGGGAACTTGTATAGACCACCAGCTGTTGAGACAGATTATAACTCCAAATTAAACAAAGTGATCACAGAACTAGCTAAACAATCCAATGTAGTTTTGGTTGGTGATTTTAACTATCCGGCATTGACTGGAACAACTTAACAGCCAGTTTCCCCAAAGAAGCAGGCTACCTAGATACCTGTCTCAGAACAGGATTGGAACAGATAATACCTGAGCCAACATGTGGCAATAACATCTTAAATCTGGTTTTACCTAATCTTCCATTGTATATCATTAATCTTGAAATTTTGGATCCAAAAGGCAGTAGTGATCATAATATGGTGTTTTTCAACATAAATAAGAAGAAAAATATTAAGAATAACACTTACAGATACAATTACAGGAAAGGGAACTATGACAAAATTTGAGCATCACTGAATAAGTATGACTGGGATACACTGCTCAGCAGTCTCCAGATAGAAGATTGCTGGGCAGTGTTCAAAAACATAATACAAGAATTGGAGCACTTATATATACCACAAAAAAAATGAATAATAAGGGCAAAATACCACCGTGGCTAACAAACAAGGTAAAGAAACAAATAAAAAAGAAAGAAAAGGCCTTCAAGAACTCAAAACAATTTGGAACAGAAGAAAATCATACCTTATATAAACTTGAGTTAAAAAAAACTATACAACTGAGAAAGAAAAAAAGAAAGAAACTCGAATTTAAACTGTCAGTCTCCAAGGGAAATACCAAAGCATTCTATGCGTATGTAAATTCCAATCAGAACAAGGACAATACCATTATGTCAATCATCAGTAATGGGACAGAGATCAATGACAGTGCAGAGATGGCAAATGCATTCAATGAATATTTTGTATCAGTGTGTTCTCCAAAAAAGTTCATAATATACTGAATATTACCAATAAAAACACTGATTATGAAATTAAGTATGAAGAAATAAAAAAGGCCATACAATCATTAAAAAACAATTCCACCAGGACCAGACAACATAATTACATATTTTATCAATGAGACTATGGATCAAGTAGTATACCCCCTAGCCATAATATTTAACAAATCGTATAGTACCGGAGATATTTCAGAGGACTAGCGGAGAGCAATGGTTATACCCATACACAAAAAAGGAAATAAAATGAGCAGGGAAAACTACTCCCCCCCCCCCATCAGTCTCACATCTGTTGTTTGTAAAATTATGGAGAAATCATTCAAATCTAGGATAGAATATGAGATTTGGACTCTAGGAATCAAGGGTGATAAACAACACGGGTTGATCATGCACTATAAATTTAGTCAACTTTTATGAAAATATCAGTAGTTGTATGGATAAAAATATACCAATCGATATAATTTACCTAGATTTAAAAAAAGCTTTTGACCTGGTCTCACATAATCTACTCATCCTAAAAATTTTTAAATTAGGGTTTAATGGCTATACAGTACAATGGGTTGCAAGATGGTTAGAAGACAGATCACAGAATGTTAGAATAAGTGACACAGTATACAATGTTGTAGGTGTCACAAGCAGTGTGCCACAGGGCTCCATCTTAGGACCAATAATGTTTGTTATATTTATAAGTGACCTTCATCTTGGAGTTATTAATCAGATCAGTAAGTTTGTTGATGAGACAAAAATCTAATCAGAAGTAGATACGAAAGAAAAATACCATTATTCAAACATGACTTATTACTGATAGAAAAATGTGCAAAACAAATGACATGGAGTTTAATGCAGAAAAGTGCTCGGTCATGCACTTAGGTTCAAAAAAATCCCAATACTGTATATCATCTGCTTGGAAAAGTTATCAAGTCGGTAACCACAGAAAAAGATGTAGGTATCATTGTAAATAACCAACTTACTCCAGGGGACCAGTGTAGGAAAGTCGCACTGGTAGGAAACTGCATACTTACAGCAATTAGGAGGTCATTTATATGTAAAAGTGAAGTCTGCATCCTGCCACTGTATAGATCCTATATTAGACCTCACATTGACTGTGCAGTATCCTTTTGGGCCCCATACCTGTGTAAGGATAAAAAAGTTCAGAAATGCATGTAGAGAAGAGCAACCAAGTTGATCCCAAGGGTTACAAAGTTGCCCTATCAGGATAGATTAAGGGCATTGGGGCTATATGATCTTCAGATGAAAAGAGATACTTCTCTCCCAATGGGGCGCTTCAGAGCATCATTAGCTAGCTTATATAACAAGCATTGTAATTGTTATGGATAATTATGTAATTTTTGAAATTACTGTACTTATTGATGTTTTATAACTTATGTTTGTGTGTTCGTATAAATTGTATGTATGTTATGAAGTTTTGACTCATGTATGGATGCATTTCTCAAATTGCTATCCAATAAAACCTGATGATGATGAGATATAGGGGACCACCTTCTACTATATAACATTCTTAATGATCAAGAACTAATGAAGGGGTGTAACATAGTAGAAGTAAACAAAACAGCAAATTTAAGATGCCACAATAAGCAGATCCGTATACCTGGAGCCATCACAAACAAACATAGGCACTATTTTACAATCAGAGCCACTGAATCGTGGAATGCTGTGCCTTAACATATTGTGGAAGCTAAAAGCACAGCAGAATTCAAAAAATTATTGGACAAATATCTGTTAAATAGGGACAGCAAATATGCCCCACAAGGAGTGGGGAAGGTGGTCCCGATGGGCCTAGTGCCTACTTCCACCTTAATAAACTGAGTAATGCCGAGTAATGATGCATGCTCCGTAAGAATCTGATGGTTGCAGGATGTGTTCCAGGGACAGTGGTTTGAAAACCGAGCTTGAGCCTAGCATTCCATCATTATCATAGGTTCTATTAACCATTTTGGCTCCGGTGCAGTCTTATGGTGAGACCATACTGCATATGTCAGAATACAGTAAGATTATCTTGGAAGAAACAAGATTGCTATGGTAAGTAATTTTTTCTTTCTACCTGCCGGAGACCAGGAGGGAGAGGGAGACATGACAGAGACATTCAGGTATGTGAAGGGAATTAATAAAGTGTGTGGGGGGAAGCTGATTCACAGGGAAGATAGGCGCTTGAAGTTTTGGTTCTCTGAGCTTTTTTCCTAGTGAATCTCTATAAAACAGTGCAGCCTTCAACTCTGCTATAAACCAAGTACAGGACTTTTTCTTTGTTTGGCTTTTAATCAGGGGTGCATGCTTATCAGTTACCCCGAGGACAATTTCCTGGAAAATATCGTATGCAGCATACACCGTTTTGGCTAAATAGAAGTGCTGCCACTTAAATGAGTTCTACAGGTCGAAAAGAAATGAACAGGGGTCCACATTTCGGCGATTCCTCTTGAAGGTATATTTGGAGGTGGAGACTGGTTTTGTTATGGCTCGCACACAGGCAGTGTAACGGTGGTCGCTGGTGTCAGTGAAGAAGACACTAGCATGAATAAATAGGTGAGCTCTATTTACTAAAATAAGGTCTAATAGGGTGCTATTGCTCAGGTTTTTTTTTTTGTTTGGGCTCATTGCTTCGGAGATAAGTTGGGATAATTTGAAGGAATCGCAGATGTCTTTGAGAGGAGTTGAGGTGCTGGAAAACCAATTGAGGTTAAGGTCACCCATAAGAATAACGTCTGAGGACAGTCCAGCCAAGGTGCTATTTAAATGTTTTAGTAACTAGTCCCACTGAGGGGGGCCTATAGCAGTCTATCACATAGAATGCAACAGAGTATGACAGCTCAACTTTGAATGTCAGACTGTCAAATTCCTTGGGAACTAAGGTGGAATCCAAGACAGAGGTAACAAGTTTGTAATACACATATATGGCTACTCCTCCTCCCCTGGTCTGTCTATCAGTTCTAAAAATGTTATAAGATGGGATGTTAACCTCCGAAAGTGGAAATTTGGACATTATGGAAAGAAAGCTGACAGCAGTCGTGGTTGCACATGCCATAAATATCAGCCATAATATAATCACCAAGTCTCTCTATGACGGGTGTTTGCCATGTTTTTTTTCCCCCATATAGTTTTTTTCCTCCATGAGCCCTGGCTGTGGTCCTCCTCACAGAGGAACTCACTTCTCCGGTCCCACGTGTTCCCGTTCTTGCCGACCCTAGAAATTCCCCATGGTGCCCCCATGGTGGGAGCCAGGGGAGGGCACTGGCTCCCCTCTCCCTCCTGAAACCCAATCCAGACACCGGGAAGGCCCTCAGGGATGCGGGGCCATCATGGAACTCTGCCAGGCTCCTTTTCTTTTACTCCTGTCCCTCCCCAACCGACGAATGACATCGGCACGTGCCTCCCTGCCTGTATTGCCTCCAACCGCCACCAGAAGGCAGTCAATGAGCAGGACAGGTCTCCTCCTCCCACCCAAGAGAGTAGAGCAGTCTCTGACACTTGATCCTCTCTCCCCCCCCTTACCGACCCCTGGAGGCCCAGGCTTGTTCCTGAACCCAGGTCGCCGGGGTGGCGTGAGGTGAAGTGACCAGCGCCTCAACCTCCAGCACCACTGGGCCGGCACCATGGGTTGTTTTCAAAGATGGGTTTAGCTGTGTTTGGAACAGTGTCAGGAATCATTTGGGCAGCTGTTTTTTGGCAATTTCTGCGTTCAGAAATTCTGTGTTGCCCTTTTCGGTGGGGACAATGAGGCGGGCGGGGTGCAGCATTCTGAAAGGGATGCAGGCTTGATGGAAGGTTGCTTTAATCGATTGGTGTACCCATTGCTTGTCCATGACTGCTGGCAAGAGATCATTGATAATAAAGAACCTCTGTCCCTTCCAAAGCAGTGTGCCTTTTTTCCTTACCTGGGAGAGAATCATTGATTTATCTTGGAGATTTTGGCACCGGGCAGTGATGGCGCTGGGTCTATTGTTGCTGTGCTGCGAGCACTGTGCCCTGGTAGAACGGTGCACGTATTCTAGCATATATGTGGGGCCAGCATTTGGTGCCACGGCTACTTTGGCCAGTAGTTTCTGAACAAAACCCATTAAGTTGCTCCTTTCTGCATCTTCAGGAATGCCAACGAGGACAAGATTATTTCTTTTATAGCACCCTTCTTATTCTTCTACTCAATCTTCCAGCTTAGCAAGTTTTTGTCTGAGGATGGTAGTCTCTTGTTCCTTTTTTGTTAAGCAGTTCTCCACTGAGTTGACCTTGGCTTCCACGTCAGACAGCTTTGTGATCAGAGATTCCAGCATCGGCTTCATAATCTTGATGTCTGAAGCCAGGTCGCAGATGGTCAATTTAAGTTTTGCAAAGTGGGTAAAAAAATGTTCAAGTTTGTCTACAAGAGAGAAGCTAGCCTCTGAGTCTGGTGTGGCATTCCCGATCATATCATTGGGTATAGGTTGTTTTGCTGCTTGGCCGGATAGCAGTAGAGATGGTGAGTTAGTTTCCATTTGGTGTTGATCTAGTAGGTCCATATTGCAATGTAGCTTGATATTTCATTCTGGGAAGGTTTCAGCAAGTGAAATTTGAGTTGTGGGATAGTTTCTGAGCAGTTTTGGACTGTTTGTCATGGCTAATTTAGTCAGCTGCACAGAGCTCCAGTGAAATCAACCGCTCACTCTTAGCACATCGTGTGATTCTTGACTGTCAGCTATTGTTGAAGTTGGTCAGAGACCAGGGTCTGTCGCTGGCTAAACACCTGCTCCATATGGCTTTGGATATGGGTGACTTCTGCACCTGTGGCATGGCAACAGCCATCACGATGCATCACTGGGCCTAGCTGAGGCTTTCCACCTTTATGACAGATACCCAGCAAAAACTGGTGGATGTCCCTTTTCTGGGCACCAACCTTTTTGGCCCTAGGGTGGAGGGACATCTCTCAAGGATTGAGAAGTCCAATGCCACCCTAGATTCTGTGGCATGGTCCAGAAGGACCTGAAGGCACAGAAGCCTAAGAAAAAGACCTTCCGGTATAGGTCCTTTCAATCACAGCAGCCTTGGCAGCAGCCTCAGCAAGGGAAGTACCATGCCTGGAGCCTGAAGCCTGAAGCCCAGGTTCTGTGGCAAGGGGTAAAAAAAAAGGCAGGGTAGGGGAAGTGGTGCCCCTACAGTCCCAGCAGCTGGTGCCCCCTCCAAAGCTGCCCAGTGACAGGTCAGGGGTGCCTGTCCATTCCTGACCCTGCTCCTAGTGGGGGGTCGGCTGCACCACTTCTGTCCACAGTGGTCTGTCATTACTACAGATAAATGGGTATCAAAAGTGATTGGCAGAAGGTTGCCTTTGGATTTCGAGGCACTCCCACCTTACCAACTCCATGGTCTTTGTGAGTCCAGGATGTTGCAGGACACGCTGTCCGCCTTTAGGGAGGATGTCTCTCGGCCCCTTGCCAAGGAGCCGTAGTGCATGTCCCAGACACCCTGACAAGTCAGGGGTAAGTATCCAGGTATTTTCTGCTTCAGAAACAGAGCTGGTATGGAGCTGACGCCTCATACTGGATCTGCATGATTTAAACCAGTTTATTCGTAAGTACAAGTTCCAAATTGTCACTCTGAACCAGATTATAACACTCCTGAAGCAGGGCATTTGGTTCTGCTCCCTGGACCTTCAGGACTGCCACATCCCAGTTCATCCGTCTCAGTTGCAATAATTTTGGTTCCACGCAGAAAGAGTTCTTTATCGGTTACAGGTCATTCCCTTCGGCCTCTCATCTGCACCCAGGGTTTTCACCAAGTGCATGGCAATGGTGGCAGCCTTACTGCGGTGTAAGGGTGTTAGGTTGTATCCCTACCTGGAAGACTGGCTGTTAGCCAGCTCGTTCAAGGAGGACATCAAGTGGTTCGGAGATCTGGCCTTCCAGACCTGCGCAGTCTTGGGCTTGTTGGTTAGCCGAGACATGTCTGAACTGATCCCCTTGCAGGTGATCCAAATTCATTGGGCCAGAACTAGACTCCCTGTGGGCCAAGGCCTGTCTCCCTGTGGACTGGGCTCAGGATCTTACCTCCTGTGCCCAGTCATTTTAGGTTAGGCTCTTGCGCCTGCCTAGGATTTCCTGAGGTTGCTAGGGTGCATGGCATCCACCACCGGCATTGTCTGCTGGGCCCATTGGCAGATGCACCACTGCAGTGGGTGCTGTGTTGCCAGTGGTTACAGTGCCTAGGTCACCTGGACCAGATGGTATTTGTGACTCAGCCTATGTGAGATGCCATCCAGTAGTGACTGGTCCCACAACATCTGGAGTAAGAAATCCCATTTGTCCTCTAGTGGGGTTGGGGAGCACACCTGGGAAACTACAGAGACCGTGGGTTCTGGTCACCCCAAGAGTCCCGTCACCACATCAACCTGCTGGAGCTCCATGCAGTTTGGATGGCTGTGACTTGGCTGAATAAGGCCGTATCCCAGCTGTTGTGCAGAAAGAGTTTAAATGCAAGGATGTGTTCTATCCTCATCATTTCTGTCTCTTGTCTGTCTAGTTGCGCAACCAAATTTTCTTGTGAGATCTAGGAACTGATCACTCTGGTGGTGTTGCGATTCTCCGTCACTTGCTGGCTCTGTCTTTTCTTTCCCCTTGTGTATCTTGGTTATAAAAATATATGTGAATCTTTGTGTGAAACTGTGATACTGGGATCCCTTTGTTTGAAACTGTATATAGTTGTACTGTTGAAATGACTGCAAAAAGCTATTTGGAATTCAGGAAGTTAACTGGAGATGCTGGTTTGCAAAGTCTTTGCAGAGTTGTCAACAAGAGGTCAGTTTTGGGTCACTATGTTCCGTTTGTTGCACCTGCAAGGAAACTGACAAGAACACCTTGAGAAAAACAGGATGTTCTCATTAACAAGTATGCTGGCAAAGGCTTGTTATAAAAAGAGCAGAAATATTTTTGCTAGGGAGACTGAGATTTGAAATTGAGAAGAAACACTCAGAAGAAGGACTTTGTTTTCTCTGTTTGTACTGCCTTTGTAAATAGTTATTCTAAACAATTTTTATTTATTAGTTTACTGTTGATAATAATAAAACGTTACTTGCGAATTTTACAACTGCTCCTGGTCTTCCTTTGCTTCCTGACCTGTGCCTCAATGACACTGGCTGTCACAGAATGTGCTCCTCTGATCAATGGTCGGGTCATGCAGGTTCAGACCAACAATACCATGACCATCTTCTACCCGAACAGGTAGGGTGGAGCACATTCCCTTCTCCTGTGTCAGTATGCTCCTCGCACCTGGACACTCATGCACAGCGTAGGTGCAGATCTCCTGGTGATTCTTGTTTGGGAGTTCATAGTCAGTTGGTAGACGCATTCAGTAGCGTGGTGGGTATGTCGCATGAGTGATCTATGCATCAGAAGGTTGCAAGTCACCTGTTCTCCCTGTGGGGCACTCTTCTGGTGTGGGCCTGTTCACCTCCTGGGGGAACAGAAAGCTGAGGCGGTTTTGTGCCAGTCACTCCCAGTCCAGGACACTGTTAGGGATGCCTTCACAAGGCCCTGGACCCCAGGCCTCGTGTATGCCCTCCTTTCCTTCCCCTTTATCCACAAGGTGGTGGTCAAGGCCAGAAGGGTAAGGCGTGGCTGATCTTGATAGCTCCAGACTGGCCCAGGCAGTTCTGGTACCCAGATTTCCTCAGCAGCAGGCCTCTGTAGTCGTTGCCTCTTCATCCATATCTACTGACCACACAACAGGGGATGGCCCTGTACCAGGGCCTTTAATCCCTGCACCTCTTGGCCTGGTTCCTGAGCGGCTAGAATTCCAGGCCTTGGGTCTCTCGGACAACGTACTCCATGTTGTGGATGTCTTCCAAAAAGAGTTGACTCACTAATGCTATAAGTGGAAGTGATTCTGTATGTGGTACAGGGCAGGGAGCTTGATCCTGTTACTTGCCTTATGGTGAGTGTCTTGGATTACCTCTGATCTCACTGCCTCTCTCAGTGGTGCCTGTGAGGGATAACCCTTACAGTGCACTTGGCAGCCACTTTTGCTTACAGGGCGTTCCTCAAAACTAGCGTCCAGCAAGACCCTAAACAGCATGATTTCACAGCAGGTAGGTCATGCCAGACAGATTTGCTCAAGTTTTTTAGCTATGCTACAAAAATAGTGGATGACAGTGGGGCAGTAGATGTGGTCTACCTAGACATTAGTAAGGCCTTCGACTCGGTTCCACACAGAAGGCTGGTAAAGAAACTTGACCACACGGGTTGGTCCAGAAGTAGTCAGATGGGTACAAAACTGGTTACAAGACAGAACCCAGAGGGTACAGGTTAATGGAACACAATCGACAGAAGGCAGGGTGACCAGCGGGGTGCTCCAGGGCTTAGTGCTGGGGCCTTTGCTCTTCAGTGTTTTTATAGCAGACACCGCTGATGGACTAGAAGGGAAGGTGTATCTGTTCGCAGGTGACAAGATATGTAACAGGGTGGACACCTCAAAAGGAGTGAGCAAGATGGAAAGCTGACCTCAAGGAACTAGAAGAATGGTCTGGAGTGTGGCAGCTGAGATTTAACGCCAAAAAGTGCAAGGTCATGCACATAGGAAAGAAAAATCCTAGAAAGGAGTATTACCTAGGAGGCTAAAGACTGGCAGCCTCAAACTAGAAAAGAGATATGGGAATCATAATCTCAGATGACTTGAAGGTTAGTAAGCAGTGTGAGAAGGCAACATTGAAGCCCAACAGAATGCTGGGCTGCACTGGGAGGGGAATCCCGAGCAGGAGGAGAGAGGTGGTACTACCACTGTATAGATCGCTGGTCAGGCCTCACCAGGAATATGGAGTCCAGTTCTGGAGTCCTCACCTCAGGAAGGACATTAACCGGTTGGAAACAGTACAGAGAAAGGCGACAAAAATTATTCCGGGTCTTCAGTACATGTTCTACGAAGAAAGACTTAGGGAACCGAATATGTACTCCCTGGAGCAGAGAGGAGAGAGAGGGGACATGATTGAAACATTCAAGTACATAAAAGGCATTAACAAGGTACAGGCACAGGAACTTTTTCACTTCAAGGAGGGCTCCAGGACCAGGGGACATGATCTCAGTCTGCAAGGAGGGAGGTTCTCTACCAGCACCAGGAAGTTTTTCTTCACAGAAAGAGTGGTGGATGCCTGGAACAGCCTGCCCCAAGAGGTTGTGGTGGTCAACACTGAGGAGGGCTTCATGAATGCAAGGGATAGACACAAGAGAGCCCTAACTGCAAAGGGCAACTAGAGCGTCAAAATAGGTCTAAAACAAATGGGCAGACTAGATGGACCTAGCGAATCTCCTGCCATCAACATCTGTGTTTCTGTGTTTCTGTATATTCCTCAGTTGATCTGGCTTGCATTACAGAGACCTGGGCTGGGGACGATGCAGGCCCAGTTTTTGAGGCAGCCGTCCCCCTGGGTATACTGTAGTGCACTGCCCCAGAGAGGAACGTAGGGGTGGCGGTGTAGCCATTTGTTTTAGATCCGACCTGGGCTTTACCGTTCACCCAGAGGGAACCCCGGTTTCTTTTGAATGTGTGGCCATTCATGGGGGTCCAGACGCGGGTTGCAGGACTCTCCTTGTCTATCGCCCTTCTGGGACAGTGAGGAATTTCCTGCAGGAGGTTGCCGAATTCGTCGCCGGCGAAACATTGGAAGCCCCCAGATGTATTATTCTGGGGGATTTCAGTGTTTGGGCCGATGATGTATCATCTCAGCTTGGTCATAACCTTCTCCAAATTATGTCATCTTTGGGCCTGTCGCAAGCTGTTTCTGCTGTAACTCATCAGGGCGGCCACACATTGGATCTGATGTTCTCACTGGGGCTTGAGATATGTAATCTCAAAATTGATCAGGTGGTTTGGTCTGATCATTGCACGGTGCAATTCATGTCCGGGGCTCCTACCGGATGCCCTTCCTCTACAGAGATGACAAGCTGTCGCCCTTTTCGGAGATTGACCCCGGAGGCCTTTTTGGCGGCAGCTCGTCTATCTGATGTGGGAAATGTATGCGTTGGAGGCACTGGTCTCATGGTGAACTCGTATAATAGAGTTCTGTCAGATGCCATTGACTCCCTCGCACCTGTCTGTGTATGACCCAAATCTTCATACCTCAGGTCCCCTTGGATTGATGAGGACCTCAAGGAGATAAAGAGAAAGGGTTGGAGGTTAGAGTGCTGCTGGAGGAAGTCTGACCCGGATGTGGACTAACTGGCCCTGAGTGTGCATTATAATGCATACCAGGGGGCAGTCAACTATAAGAAGGCAGCATTCCTGAACAGGGAGATTGCTACTGGGAAGAACCGACCAACTATACATTTTCGGACTATGGACAGGCTTCTCCATCCTGCCTGTCTACAGCCGAGGAAGGTTTTTTCAAATTCTGAATGTGAAGAGTTTGCTCGGTTCTTCTCGGACAGAGTGTCCATTATTCGGCAGGGAGTCTCTCCAGTCAGCAGTGTTATAGCCAGCAGTGGTCGCCAAGGGGTGCTAAGTGCACTCCGCCTGGTTGGGGGTTAAACCAGTGGATGCAAGTGATGTTATTGGGATGGTGACCAATCTGAAGAACACTTTTTGTGAACTGGATCTGGTGCCGACGCGTTTCTTGATGAGATGCATTGACACAATTGGGCCGGTGTTTGCTCTGATTGTCCGATGTTCCTTGTCTGAGGGGGTCTTTCCCAATGCCTTGAAGGAGGCACTGGTGAGACCACTCTTAAAGAAACAATCTTTGGACCCGGAGGTCAGGGCAAATTCCCGACCTATCTCCAATCTTCCCTTTTTAGCAAAGGTTGTGGAGAAGGTAGTGGCGCTTCAGTTGGAGGAGCATCTCATGATTCATGAGCTGTACGAACAGTTCCAGTCAGGGTTTCAAGCAAGGCATAGCATGGAAACTGCGCTTGTTCAGGTGCAGAATGACCTCCTCAGGGTTAGAGATCGAGGAGAAAGGACAGTTCTTGTTCTCATTGATCTCTCGTCAGCTTTTGACACTGTAGACAATTGTGTGTTGCTTGACCGCCTCAGGGAACTCTGTGGACTCACCGGCACTGTCATCTGCTGGTTTGGAGTCCTTTTTTTTTTTTTTTTTTAATTTCTTTTTCTCCCCTCTTATGTCCCTGCCAGAGCCACCCCTTCAGGAGTCATCCATGAAACCCATCCCTGTCACCGACTTACCTGCTGCTCGGGGTCCCTCTTCCTGCCACGGATTGCCCCTCAGGTGGGGTCGGGGGTAGGGCGAACCCCTGTACCTTAATGTCTTCTCCGGTCCCCTTAGACAGCGGCAGTCGGTGGCATATCTGGACTGGTTTCGGCGCTCCATCTACCCAGCTATGGAGGGTGATTTTCCCTATTCTGTGAGGACATTGCTAGCCCTGACATCAAGGCTAGAGCGCCGACGTCCGCAACGTCCTCCCCGACGATGATGCAGCCCCTAGAGGTGATTGGTCCACAGGCCTCCGCCCGTGACCAATCAGACCCCTGAGGTGCAGACGAGCTGTCATGCCCCCAGCCTCTGCCAGAGGTCGTCGTTCACTGGGATGGATCACCCACCTTCCCCCCAGAGAAGGCGAGCTGTCGTCAGACACTCAGCCTTTCTCCCCCCCGGCCAGTTTGAGTTCTTCTTAACCAATAGGAGGCAACGGGTTGTGATGGGGAATTTCTCCTCTTCTCCTAGCCTCCTTTCTTGCGGAGTTCCTCAGGGTTCGGTTTTGGCCCCAGTGTAGTTTGCGGTGTATATGCTGCCCCGAGGGGGGTCATTAAGAAGTATGGCTTGGGTTTTCATTGCTATGCCGATGATACCCAGCTATACTTATCCTTTGCCCCAGGAACATCCAACATGGTGGATGTGTTAACCAGCTGCCTTGCTGAGATCAGTGATTGGATGGCATCTAGCTGGTTGTGACTGAACCCCGATAAGACAGAGGTATTGGTGGTGGAGTTGAACAGAGTGCGTGATAGGTTGGCCTCTGATTCAGAGACTGGACTAGTTCTGGGCTCTGTCTCATTGAAGACCTCCTCAAAGGTGCGAACTCTTGGCATTATTCTTGATAGGAGTTTGACTATGTAGGCTCAGATTTCCTCTTTTCATCTGCTCCTGTTTTTTTCTATCTTAGAAATATCGCCAGGATAAAGCCCCTTGTTCTGCCTCTGAACCTCCCCACTTTGATGCATGCCTTGGTTACATCGAGGCTTGGCTACTGCAGTGTGCTCTATCTCGGGGTCACGGGAAGATCTCTCTGCAGACTGCAGCTAATGTAGAATGCAACTGCCCAGTTACTTACTGGGCAGCTGAAGTTTTGCCATATTACACCAGTGTTGCATAAGCTGCATCGGCTGCTGGTCAGGTGGAGGATCCTATTCAAGGTGGGGCTTCTCACCTATAAGGCCCTACACGGTCAGGGCCATGGTTACCTGTCAGTCCTCCTGGTTCCTGCTGTCACAGTTTGCTCCGTCTGTTCTTCCTATGGAGGCCTCCTAGCAGTTCCTAGGTCGAGGTTGAGATCGGCTGGCAATAGGACATTCAGTATCGCTGCTCCTGTCCTATGGAACTCACTTCCCTCTGGGGTTAAGGAGGCCCCCACCTTGGAGGTTTTCAAAGCCCGCCTTAAAGTCCTCCTATTCATCCAGGCATTTTTAGATTAAGTTATTGACCTATGATTTCTGATTTGAGTAGTATGGTCGATGTTTTGTTTTTATAAATATATGTATGTTTATAACTTTTTTTTTTATGTTTTATTGATGTACTATGAATATGTGTTTATTTATCTGTATGGCGCCCAGATCCTCTGGGAATGGGCGTCTTTAAATAAATTGTTACCGTACCTTACCTATATGGGCTGGTAAGCTGATGGTGGCCCACGAGAAGGTGGTCGGACACTGTTTTAAGGGCCTTGAACACTCCTTGTCCTCTCCAGTGTGCAAGTCACTGCCATCCTTGCGACCTACTGTTGGTGTTGTCTGTGTTCATGGCCAAGTCATTTAAGCCTATACACAGGTAGGAGATGTTATACCTGTTGTGGAAGACAGCCTTCTTGGTGACTATCACATCAAGTTCCTCCCAAAAGTTGTGTTGGAGTTTCACATTACCCAGGTGATTAACCTTCCGGTATATTTTACCAACCCATTTTTGGAGGCTTTGTAGCTGCAGGAAGTGCTTACTTACTGTAAGGAGCACATGGTTGGAGTTCAGGATGAGGCCAACAGCTTTTTGTAGCATATGCTGAAGCCATGCCTGGCAGACTAGCAGCAAAGTGGATGATTAACAGGTGAATTGCATCCTGCATCGACCTCTGCTATAGGTTGACTGGTAGGGAGCCTCCCAAAAGGCTTTAGGGCTAATTCTGCCAAACATTCTGTTTCATTTGGCTCCTTTTGTGGACATCCCCATAAGAAAATCTGTAAGTATTCCACTTGGCGTAAAGCATGTACCTTGATCTCCCATTACTGCATTGACATCATGTCATGTCAGGATGCTGTTCCAGTCTGTGTGCGCTTAATAGGGGTGCACATCTTGCCTCATCCTTTTGTAGAACTGCTAGGAGACTGCAAATTCTGGTAGTAACTGTATCCATGCCCTAAGAAATATTGATGACTTACCTATAACTGTAGTTCTATGAGTGGTATACAGTTCACATCTACACAACCCACCTGGCCTTCCTTGGCAGTGTGGCAGCTGTGACACTTGGACAGCTGGTTCTGATTACACTATGATTTTTGCAAATTAAAATTTGTAGTGGGATTGTCTGTCAGGAGAAAATGTGTCTTGCTGTAATGACACATCAAAACCCCCCAGGTGTAATTTCAAAGGACAGGAAGTAGGTTAAACTACAGATATCAGTGATGCAATTAACTTGTCAGTTGCTTTGAAATCAGTAGCTAAACTATGCATTTTATAATCCTTTGATTGCACTTGGTGTCAAGAGGATGCATTTGTTTGGGCATCTCCTCAAGAAAAGTCCTTTGATGACACTTGGTGTCATAAGGAATTGGCATATGCATTTGTTTGGGCATCTTCAGAGGAAGCCAGTTAACCACATCAAAGGTTCCTTCATGTCTTTGTGAAGCAGGAAACTGCTCTTGGATGAAAGGAGATGCTAGCAGATCACAGACTAGATTGGGATGTCGTATGAAGAGAGGAGGTTCGCTGATACCACCTATTTTTAATAGGACATCCTTATTAGGATTATTAGGACATCCTGTGTTGTAAATATAAATTTTAATACACCGAGGAGGAGATAGGTGACCTCAGAGAGAAGGCTGGCTCAAGACTGTTATTAAGTATGCTGTAGCTGACCTTTAGACACAGACATTCATATACTTGGACTGAGAAAAGGAACATCTGAGAGCACTGAAAGATTGTAAGAAATACCTTAGATAAATAAGTCTAATGGTTAGTAGGAATTTTGCACTTTTAAACCTGTTTTGTTTTTAAGAATGTATGCGTTGGGATATTTTGTTCTGTATTTACTGTTTACCTATTTTTGTCTGTTTTAAAGTAAAGATACATGTTTTAAAAACAGAAACTGCCTGGTGTGCCTTGAAACTTCTTTTTTTTATAAGTAAAGCTTAGATGGTTAAAGTTGACACTGTGCATAAGCTTACTGAGATACCAAATTGGGAAACAGGTAAGAGTTCTCTGAGGTCTTGCATAGAGTTTTAAGGGTTCATTTTGTAATACCTGGTTGGGTGCCCATGGCAAAAGATATCTGGCATTTCCCCAAAGAGCAGATTATCTGAGCCTGACAATTGGGTACGCTAGCGAGGTTAACAGTTTGACTCCCTCCAGAACTTGGGACAAAAGGTGACTTGAACCCACAAAACAGACAGGAGGGTTACCCTGTTCTGTAAACTGTTCACAATACTATGCTTTTTAAGCCTCATCCTGGGAAGGGGGGGAATACAGATGTAAGCCTGCTGAAAGTGAACTGAAATGCCTCAGTGCTGTTGTTGGTACTTTAGTGAATCGCGAAAACTTGGCCAGGATACAAGGAAAATTCCCCTGCACTTCTCAAGAAGTGCCATGGTATCTTTAACATTCACCTGAACAGCCACTAGAAGCGGCAAATGGTACTTTGGTTTAACATCTCATCTGGAGGACGTCGATCCTGACAGTATAGCATTTCTCCCGTACTGCATATGGGTGGTAATGTTTATAGTATGTGCCTGATTCCAGTGCAGGACTAGAACCCAAGACCATCTGATCCAGAGGCATAAAAAGTTGATAATTTTTAATGCCTACTGTTTATATCTGTACTGTCTTGTACGTTGTAGCACTGTTTTTGTTTTTGCAGGAGGAGAGACACTGGATGAATGTGGTCTTCGTTATCTACTGGCCATGCGTTTACATACATGCCTGTTGACATCACTCCCACCTCTGTATAGAATGCAACTCTTACATCAGGGTATGTTTGCTGTTTTATTCTCTGTATTACATTGCAGGAGGGGGATAAAATGTAAAAAAAATAGCTCTTCTTAAAGTAGTTCTGTGTTATATTTTTAGACAAACTGACTCCTCATATTTTTGCATTCAGTCTAAAAGGGGTAAGGCCATAAAAAATAAATGGAAGGTGATGAGTACCAATGCCCGCAGTCTGTGCTACAAGCTCCCTGAACTAGTGGCCTTGTTAGAAGAGGGTTTCCTGGATATTGTGGTAGTCATTGAAACATGGTACACAGAGAACCATGAGTGGGAAGTCAACATTCCAGGATACACAGTCTACAGGAGGGACAGGGTGGGTAAAAGAGGAGGAGGAGTAGCTCTCTATGTAAGGGAAGGAATTAAAGCAACAGAACTAAAGAGTAAACAGGAAGTTGATGAGTCACTATTGGTCACCCTGGAGACAGGAAATGGCACCACAATCCGCATGGGATTGTGTACAGACCCCCATCTCAGGGGGAGGAAATGGACAAGGAAATGACAGAAGGCATCCTTAAAATGGCAGAAAAAGGGGAGATATTGTTGATGGGAGACCTGAATATGCCAGATGTTAACTGGAGTACCTTTACTGCAGGCACATCCAAGAGCAGGGTCATTCTTGATGCCCTACAGGGGGCATGCCTCAGACAGCTAGTGTTGGAACCCACTCGGGAGGGAGCAATCATAAACCTGGTACTCTCAAATGGGGAAGGAGAAAGGATCTCAGATTTAGATGTGGGTAGCCATCTGGGAACAAGTGACCACCAAACAGTGTGGTTCACAATAAACACAGCCATAGAGTCAAGCCATACAAAAACAAGAGTAGTGGACTTTAGGAAGGCTGTCTTTGGGAAAATGAGAGAGTGCCTTAGAAAAGCACTAGCAAATGGGCAAGAAGGAGGGGTGGAGGAACAATGGGGAATAATCAAAACAGCCATCACAAAGGCAACAAGCCTTTGTGTGAAGCAAATCAACAAAACAAAACGAAGGAAAAAACCACTATGGTTCTCAAAAGAGGTGGCAGGGAAGGTTAAGGAGAAAAGAATAGCATTCAGGAAATATAAGGAAACACAGAAGGAGCAGGACAGAGAAATTTATCAGTTAAAGCAGAAGGAGGCAGGGAAGGCAGTCAGAATAGCAAAGGCACAAACTGAGGAAAAGATAGACAACTCTGTTAAGAAGGGGGATAAAACCTTTTGTAGGTACATTAGGGAGCGAAGAAAGACCAACGGACAGATACATAGACTTAATAAAGGGGAGGGAATGTGGACAGAGGGTGACAGTGAAAAAGCAGGGATACTGAACGAATATTTCTGCTCAGTATTCACAACAGATGAGGGGGGAGGTGCCTACACCAAACAAGGGAGAAACTCTGAGTAGGGGGGTCGATACCAGTCCATTCACAGAAGAAAGGGTTTTGAAAGAACTCTTGAAACTGAGGGTGGACAAAGCAATGGGGCCTGATGGGATTCACCCAAGAATACTAAAAGAACTAAGGGTAGAACTAGTAGCACCACTGACTACTCTCTTTAACAAATCGTGGGAGGATGGAGTGGTACCTGAGGACTGGAGGAGGGTAAATGTGATTCCACTTCACGAAAGTGGGAACAGGGCAGAGGCAGGAAACTACAGACCAGTTAGTTTGACTTCAGTGGTAGGGAAAATGATGGAATCACTTCTGAAGGAAAGAATTGTTGAGTACCTAGAGGCCAGTGGGGCACAGGACCCAAGGCAGCATGGTTTCACAGCAGGAAGGTCATGTCAGATGAACCTAATAGATTTCTTTGACTGGGTGACCAAAGTAGTAGACCAGGGATGGGCTGTGGATATGGCCTACCTAGATTTTAGCAAGGCATTTGACACGGTCTCACACAAAAGATTAATATACAAGTTAGCCAGCCTTGGAGTGGGTCCCAAGGTGGTAGCCTGGATAAAAAACTGGCTGGACAACAGGACGCAAAGGGTAATAGTAAACGGAGTCCACAGTGAAGAAAGGAGGGTAACTAGCAGGGTACCGCAGGGTTCGGAACTGGGACCGGTCCTCTTTAATATCTTTATAAGTGACATTGGAGAGCACCTGGAAGGAAAGGTATGCTTCTTTGCAGATGACACAAAGATCTGCAACAGGGTTGATACACAAGATGGGGTGGAAAGAATGAAAAGGGACTTGGCAAGGTTGGAGGAATGGTCAAATACGTGGCAGCTCAGATTCAATGCAAAGAAGTGCAAGGTAATGCATCTGGCAAACAAAAACCAAGGGGAAGAGTACACAATGGAGGGTGAGCTAATAACAAAAATCGAAAGAGACCTAGGAGTAATTATATCAGATAACCTAAAGGTGTGCAAGCAATGTGAGAAGGCAGTTAGGAGGGCTGGGGGAATACTGGGATGCATAGGGAGAGGCATCAACAGTAGAAAGCAAGAAGTTATTATCCCTCTCTACAGACAGTTAGTGAGACCCCATCTGGAGTACTGCGTGCAATTCTGGAGACCCCATCTCCGCAAAGACATAGACATAGTGGAGTCTGTTCAGAGGAGGGCAACCAAAATGGTGCAAGGTCTGCACCAGACGACATACGAGGAGAGACTAAAGCAGCTTAATATGTATACCCTTGAGGAAAGGAGGGAGAGGGGGGACATGATAGAAACTTTTAAGTATCTCAAGGGAATTAACAAGGTACAAGAGGGTAGTATCTTTCAGAAGAAAAGATGTGCAAGAACAAGGGGGCACAATTTGAAGATAGAGGGGGGACGGCTCAGAGGTAATGTTAGAAAGTATTTTTTCACAGAGCGAGTTGTGGATGCATGGAACAGCCTTCCTGAGGAGGTTGTGGAGTCAGGAACAGTGGGAGAATTCAAGAATGCATGGGACAGGCATAAGGCAATTCTAGTTGGGGGCAGGAGGAAGTAAGCTGTTGATTAACTAGAATCTGCAGCTTATCCATCAGGTAGGGAAATGGGCAGACTGGGTGGGCCAAGCGGTCATTATCTGTCGTCAAATTCTATGTTTCTTTGGATGTTCTTAGTCTCTGGCACTCTAGCTGTCCCAGGAATAACTAACACTGACATTTACATCGAGCATAGGCAAAATCTAATACAGTTTAGAACTGAACTGTACAGAGCTTTGTATGACTTCAGAAGCTATGTGAGTAGTTTACCAGACTATTTTTCCGAAAAAGGGTTTAGAGTAAAACATTTTTTTAGCAAAAATGTTATGCATTTTGATTTGTATGTTATGCTTTTTTAAATTATATTTCATAATCAAATTTGGGAATGTTTGTTTCTGCTCTTTAATCTCTCTTGGTTTCCTGGAGCACTCAACTTTTGTTGAGAACATTCGAGGAACCGGTCATCACTTCAGTGAAAACCCCAAATGAGTTGGGGGCCAAGTTGTCGAAAGTCAACGAAACTGAGGTGGTTCCCCACACTTTGGAGGAGGACAGTAATTTGATCTTAAGGCACCTCCGTAAGATGATCCACCAGTGTAGCTGCTGCGTGTCATCCCAGCTCTTGTTCAGCCTGTGGTGGTATGGGTACCCCTGCAAATGGTGTATGTAGTGCTGCCACCAAGCAGCCCTTAATTGATCTCACAAACTAACACCTGTGGTCGATATGACTCAGCATCTCAGTTTCAATGATCCCACCATTGCCAGCATCAACATCATCATCAGGATCATCACAAGTGTGAGAGTAAAGCATAGCAACACTGGGCTTTGGGAGCATTCGTCCTGGGTCGTGGATAACTGAGGTTTTCGGCCTCTCCAGTTGTTGCCTGTGCAGTGCCCAGCTGTCATCCCTCTGACACTGCTGGCAGTACCTCAGTGAGCGATCAGGGTGGACTCGCCCCCATTGCAGTCACTGGTGGGCAGTCCATCGAAAGACTCCAGTCCTGAGTCTGGACGTCCTAAACATTTCTAGGTAGTAGTCACTCCATCGAAGCAGGTTATCCATGTGCCCAGTAAATGACTAGAACCTGCATGTCTTCAAGGATCAGTCTTCACCATTGATTCCCAGTTATGGGTCTGGGGCTGGAGGCAGTAGGAACCCATGGGAGCAAAGTTGTCTGCAGGAAAGGGCCATCGTCAAGTACTGATGGCGACTGTGCACCTCATTTGGTGCCATGCACACAAGCCAATAACCATTGCTGGCTCCCTCACCCACCTCAGTTGTGTTCTTTCTATCGCAGAGAGCATACCGGGGGAGCAATATTGCCTTAGATTCTTCACTGCCATTTAGCAACTGCATCACCGCTGAGTTTATTTTTTCAGTGCGTTTTCTCTTTATTGTTTTTCTTCAGTTTCCATGATGCTGAAGTTCGAAAAATAGGGATTAAGAAGAGTAAGAAAGCCTGTCAGCCTCCCATCATGTGTTGTTGCTGTTGTGGGAAGCAGATGGCTGCGACGGACCAGCATCATTGCCTGCCTTGCCTCTCAGCACAACATGAATGTGTGCGGCACCAGCTTGGAGTCAGTGTGGCCTGGAGGTGGTGTTCTCCCACTGTGCGGCTCTGCTCTCCCCACCTGGGGGAGCCCCCCATGATCACCAACTGGATAATTTCTGTGATGTAGGACAACACCGTTTGGGTGGTCCTGCCAGGCCCTCCACTCAGACAAAGCCCCTTGTACAACCTCACAGCCAAGGTAGAGGCCCTCAAGACCCTGCATCTTGCTTCCTCCATTGGCCTTTTCATCTCCTGCAGCTAGCCAGGTTGCTCTGGTCTCAGGGGCCAGTTACTCAGAAAACAGCAGAGAGAGTATGTTGGCGACCTTGAGATTTTCCATAGGGACCTGACAGGGCCCATTTATTTGCCCTTCTTCCTAGCACCATCAACTTGTGGGGTCAGTACCTTTTCTCTGTCAGCATCCTCTTCAGAGGACAATAAATCCTCTATCCACCTGTCCTTGACTGCTGAGTATGCTCTGTACCAGTGATTCCTGGCTGACATGCTGGAGGCCCTTGACACATGGTCCTATACAGGGCACAATCCGACAACTCTGCTGTTAAGACCTCAGAGTTTCCAGTGATGGGTCTTCTGTCACCTCTCCCTGGCCTAGAGCCTTCGAAGAGGCATCAAGGGTAGCACGGAGATACCCCTAATCTTGTCCTTCAGCACCAAGGGAGCTAATGCTCTGGTATCATGCACCCATGGGATCTGCAGGTGCAGTACCTCACCTATTTACAGGGCTGGAGGTGTTGTAGACTCCATCAGTGCCTAGATGTTCCATGCATGACCGACCTACTGAGACAGATTCTGCTCAGATAGATGTCTTGGGTATGAAGGTTTTTTACCTCGGCACATGCATTATGTGAATTGCAGCACACCAGGCACATCAGGCAGCCTTTAACCAACATCTGTGGTTGCAGTTACATCAGCTCCTAGCTGAAATGCCTGAGTGTGAATTAGTCAGGCAAGCTGTTTGTCTTTGTGCTCAAGGCCTGGAGGTAGCAGGGCAGCAATCAGCGGCATCATACAGTGTCAGTGAAGTAGCCTCTAGGCTTGCAGGAACTACTGTCTGCCCCAGGCAGATGGTGTGACTTTGCCTCTCCAAACTGGCACCTTTGGCCTGACATAAGGTGCTGAATTTGCATTTGCAGGGGGCTCATTTCTTCTTCCATAGGTCTGGCGAGAGTTGTCTGGGTGCACTCCTGCTCCTGTGTCACAGGAGCGTCCACCTGGTCCCGACCAGGCTCAGGTCCTGCCATACCGGTAAGTAGCCCCTCTCTTCAGCTGTTCTCCCCCATGCAGAGATCTGATGGAACTTGTTACCCTCAGGGTGAGCCATTTCCTCCCTCAGGAAAAAAAAGGAAGCTTTGTACTCTTACCCATAAGTGGGAATCAGTGGTAAAGATTGATTCTTGGAAGATGTGAAAATTACATACTTGCAATTGCTGACCTTGCGGAATATCTTCACCATTGGTTACCTTGCCTCTGCCACCATTCCCCACTCAGACAGAGCCAGGGGCGCCTCAGCATGCTCATCATGCTGGTGCTGGAAGTACCATGAGCTTATCAGATAGGCATTTCCCCATTCACAAGCTGTTCTAGGGGGCTTCTCCCTCTTTTTTTTTGCCGAAGAGGGCTGGGCACTTTCTGAAGGCATACTCACCAAAACAAATAGGGATGAGGGTCCTTTGGGGCCCTCTTGCTATCCAAAAAAATAATAAAAAATTTAAATAACAAAGGGGGGATTCTTTATCTTCCAAGAATCAATCTTTACCATTAATGCTTGCCTGTGGGCCTAAGTCGGAGGCGCTACAACCCCGTGGGAGGAAAACCTTTTGCAGCTAGGAAGGGATGGACATTGACTGGTGGCACCACCCACACGGCCAATGTACTGACATCGCGCATGTGAGCCAGCCAGTAACTAATGTTGGTCCCCTTCCCTCCTTAGTGCTATTTTTCCTGCTGTAGAGGGAGCACCATGGGGAGCAGCTGAAGTCTGCTGCCTCAGCACGCATATGCTCAGTAAGTCTCTTCTGCTCTTTTTGACGCTGAATCCTTTTTTTGACACCGAATTCGGCTCTGTTACCAGTCAGCTGTTTTTTTTTTTTTTTTTAAAGTTTCAGCATCAAATTGAGTTTTTCTTTTTTTTTTTTATTTAACCAGGTGAGACACACTAAGCTGAAAGCTTTTTTACTGGTGCAACCTGGGAGCACAGGGAAGTTAAGTGACTTGCTCAGGGTCACACAATATACAAGTGGAAGCTGTGGGATTCAAACCTAGGTCTGGTCTGCTGGATGTCGTCAGATTTGCAGCTCAGAGCCTTAGACCACTACACTATACTGCCTCCCTATATTTCTCTCTCAGTTTATTATTTTGTTCCATTACGATGCTGAGTTTGTCAAAAGGGGCAAAGAAGAAAGCAGCAGCCCACTGATGTGTCGGTGCCCTTGCAGGGTCTCTGTGGCTGCAACTGACTGGCATCAGAAATATCACTCCTGCCTTGGATCCAGTCACATCATGGATCAGTATGATGCCTATTTCTCAATTGATAAATGTGTCCTCAAAATCCTTGTGTTGAAATGGGGTCGTTCGTCCCCCAACTTATGAAGACAGTCATCGCACCTATGATGCCAAGTACAGGAGTCTGGGTCTTTCTCCTAGACCTCTTTCCAGTACCTCTGGTGCTGGGGAAATTCAGGTTCCTCCCTGCGCTTATCTCACTGAGATGTCAGAAGCCCTGGAGGGTGGGTCTGGTGGAAAGCTGGCTCTTTCCGAGGGACTGGCTGAGCAAACCCTACTCCATCTGTCTTTGACAGTGGACATCCCTGGTGGTGAGGCTGAAGCTATATGCTCAGTGTATACAGGTGGACACCTCAGTGTCGTGGCCTGGTGCCACCCTGCCTCCTAGTACTGCCCACAGTATCGGTGAACGGGGCTGTGCTGGTCGAGGCCGGTCCCCTTCTGTTACCATTCATGGTAGTGGAAGAGGGATTGGTGCTGGAGCTACCCACGACTCTGTCTGAGGTAGTTGTTGTCTCCTCACTTGAGCACCCTTAAGGCCTTGCGGAAGAGGATGACACCTCTCTTGGGCATGGGAGTGGGGTTGGCAGTGATACCGCCAACCCTGGTCCCGATTCCGAGCATGATGCTGGTGAAGGTGTCACCCCTGGTATTGTCCCTGGGCCTGGTGCCAGGGATGGCTTCAAGAACCATTCTGGTGCCACCCACAGTGCTGGTTTGTGGGCTTCCTGCAGCTACTATGGTACATGGTGTCCTCCACCAGCATGATCCATTTGGCTTGCTGGCAGATGCGCCACCTGCAGTGGGAGTTTAACTGGCAGTTACACTACCGGGCAAAAGTTTTAGAACACCCCCATTTTTCCAGTTTTTATTGAAATTTACGCAGTTTAATGTCTCAATGTACTCTGAAATTAAAGCATAGAACAAATAAACAATTGGAGATAAAAAAGAAATCATAGAATCATTTTGTTTAACAAAATTTAATCTAAATTTTTGACTCATCAAAGTAGCCACCTTTTGCAGATATAACCGTTAACACACTCGTGGCATTCTTCCCACAATGGACATCAAATATTGTTCGGGAAGTTCTTCCCAACACTGTTGCAGAAGTTCCCACAAATGTGTTGTACTTGTAGGTTGCTTTGCTTTCACCCTTCTGTCTAGTTCATCCCAAACCAGCTCGATGGGGTTTAAATCTGGAGACTGTGCTGGCCATTCCATGATTTGAAGCCAACCGTCTTGTTCTTTTCCTCAAAGGTAGTTCTGACATAGCCTGGAGGTATGTTTTGGGTCATTATCTTGCTGTAGGATGAACCCCTGACCAACTAGGCGTAGGCCAGAAGGTATTGCATGGTGCTGCAAAATGCTGTGGTAGCCCTTTTGGTTCAGGGTGCCAGTCACTCTGTGCAAGTCGCCGACTCTGGATCCAGCAAAAGAGCCCCAGACCATCACGTTTCCTCCTCCATGTTTGACAGTTGGTGTTGCACACTGAGGAACCATCCTTTTGCCTACTCGATGGTGTACAAAAACCCTGCATGATGAACCGAAGATTTCAAATTTTGATTCATTGGTCCATAAGACCTTCTTCCAGTCTTCAGTAGTCCACTGGCGGTGCTTCATGGCCCAGGCAAGCCTCTTTTTCTTATTTTGCCATCTTAGCAATGGCTTTCTTACTGCCACTCGACCTGTCAAACCTGCAGCTCAAGTCTTCTTCACAGTTGAAACTGAGACTTGCTTACTTCGACCAGTGTTAAGCTGTGCTTGAAGCTGTTGTCCTGTGAGCCGCCTATCACGCAAGCTGTTGACTCTCAGAAACTTGTCTTCTGATTCTGGCTTTGGGTCTGCCAGACCTCTTCCTGTCAGAGTTTCCTCCAGTTTCCAGGTGCCTTTGATGGTGTAGGAAACTGTACTCACTGACACCTTGGCTTTCTTTGCAATTTCTCTAAAGGAAAGACCTACACTTTTAAGGGTTATAATGGTCTGTCTGTCTTCCTTTGTTAATTGCCTTTTCTCGCCATTATGATAGCAATATACAGTACTACTTCCTGCAGTGCAATATTGTCCAAATAATGCTTCAGAGGGTGTAATAACAGTCTGTTCCAACACTGCTTTTATGCATACAGGGGGTTTGTAATCAAGTAATCAACAAAAGTTGAGACACATGTAGGAATTGTTTGCATCAGCTTTCAAGGCTTAATTTACTTCCATTGCTGCAGAACAGCTGTAAGTTGTTAACCCATTACTTGTTCCCTGAAAAAGGCCTTTTTTTATAACTCTTAAATTTACATTGTTTTTCAGTTTTTGCTAACCTAAACTTTTTTTTTTTAACCTCTAGCAGTTTACCGCTTACCTTTGTACCATTTCAGGTTGTTCACTGGACTTGAATTTGCTTAAATTTCAATAAAAACTGGAAAAAATGGGGGTGTTCTAAAACTTTTGCCCGGTAGTGTATCTCAGTGCCTAGGTGACTTAAACCATATGACTGTCATGACTCAGCTGACGATGTCAACGAGTGGTGGCTGGACTCACAACATCTGGAGAAGGGAATCCCATTTGTCCATCCAGAACTGTTCATCATGCTCACAACAGATGCATCTCCAGTGGGGTGGGGAGCACACCTGGGAGACCTTTGCGCCTATGGGTTCTGGTCCCCTGGGAGTGTCATCACCACTTCAGCCTGGACTTTGCTCCATTGATTCAGGGTCAGGTTGTTCAGGTCCAGACAGACAGCAGAACCACCATGCTCTGCTTGAACAAGGAAGATGGGACACACTCCTTTTCCTTGTGTCAGGAGGCTCTCCACCCATGGACACTTGTGTGCAGCCTGGATGCAGCTCCCCTGGTGATCCATGTCATGGGAGTTAACAGTCAGCTGGCAGATACTCTCAGCCAGGTCAAAGAGACATTGCGTGAGTGGTCAGTGCATCAGGATGTGGTAAACCACCTGTTCTAGGATCGTGGATATGTTGTTCTATCCACACTGTTTGTCATGTCCCTTTCCACTTTAGATCTTGCTGGATGGTCTAAAAGCTGGCTCCTCCCACCCACCCAGGTGGTATATGCCTCAGCTCCGCTCCTTGATGCCAGTTCTTTCTTTCTGCTGGAAGACTCAGGTTCCCTCCTTACCGCTCCCTCATTGAGTAGGCCCTGGTGCTTAATCCTTCAGATAAATTACCAAAAATGAAACTCGTTAAGAGTTTCTATGCATAAATTTGTGATAGCGACCGCAGTGGAGGACAAGTCCCTGCTCAGGTTCCGCCATCGTCCCTGTGGGTAGACGATGTCCCATACTGACCCATATGCCATATTCGTTTACTGCCTGGGCCATGCTCATGATACTCAGGCCTGTGACTTTTGTCGTGCGTTCCATCCTGCAGTCTTGGATGATCGCCTTGCATGTTTGCAACTCGGAAAAACGGTACCCACCGGTCAAATCCAGAGACACCTGTCATGTGGTCTCTGTGGCCGCGGGATCCACCAACCAACTGGAGCAGATGAAGGCCTTCGAGGAAGAAGCATCTTGCATCTCTGAGCAATCCTCTTCAGTCTCGGTCTTTGTCCTGCTCAAATTGGGTTCTTCCTTCTCCGGCTACTTCAAGGAGATGTGCCAGTCTCTCCCAACAAAAGGGGAGGGCCCGTCCGGCTCGCACACCTCCCGCAAAAAGGATAAAGGGTCAAGAGAGGATTTGTCGCATCGATGTCACTCTTGGGACAGAGCAAGATCTCAGTCCCAGGAGTCTCATGTTTCGACTTCAGTCGAATTTGCATCCTTGGCCACTGGCTTCTCAGTACTCCTGTCAGGCCAGCCAGCTCAGACACTGGATGACGACCCGGTCGAAGTTGTAATCAACTCTGTCGACCCATTGTCAACTGATGAATCTGACAATTCTTTGTTCAGGACTCCGGTCCTGCTGGGACCTACAGAGGAGGAAGAGACCCAGTCTGCTGGACTCCACCCATGGTCTCTGTCCCTGACCTGGAGGAGACACGTTTCTCCCCGGCCCCTTCCGAGCACCCCTGTCTGTCCCCCCCGGCAATCAAGGTCTGGGACATCCTCGACTGGCAGGCTGAGGAAGTCTCACAAATGGCTCTCCAGGAAGCGGCAATGCCGCCATTCATCCTCGTCCTCCTCGGATGAGGAGAGGCTTCAATGCAAGCTGTGTAGATGCTATGAGGACCTTATGTGGCAACAGCTAATGCTGAACAGTCCGAAGTCGACCCTGGCTTCCACTCCGGCCATCACATGGCTGTCGCCCTCTAGGCCGACGCCGACTCCTCTGGAGCCAGTTGACATCACCACCCCGCCCAGTGAAGACCCTCCTAGCTTGGCGGAAGCCAGCCTCTCCACCAGTCCTGGTAGAGCCGCCACCTAAGCAGCCTCCTTCAAGGGCTCCTGCCAAGGAGTTTCGGCCTGTTCAGGGCCTCCTGCACATGCTGTCTGTCACCCTCACTCCCGACCATCCGCGGTGGGTTGAAAGTGACTCTGGTGATCGGCGGCTGTATCCAGACTCAGAGTCCAAGGATTCGGATTTGAATTCATGTCCATGCGACAACGATTCAGTGAGTCTCCTGATGGAGGAAGGTCCCACATCCTTCCTGGGCATCCTCTGTTATCATCTCTGAATCCACAGGGATGCCCTTGGAGCCTGTTGAAAAATGGACTGAATATCCCCTGATATTCCCAGAAAAGGGGATTCTCCGTCTGAGGCCTTCCCAGTGACTGAAACCATAGTTGGCCTGGCCATGAAGCTTTGGCAGCAGCCAGCCTCCTGCCCTGCACCTTTAACCCGGATGGCCGGCAAGTATGTAGTTCCCATTGGCTCCCCTTCAGGGTTCACACAGCACCCATCCGCTGAGGGGTTGGTGACCGAGTCTGTGTTCTGACGCTCGGGCAAGTCAGGGAACACTGATAGACCTCCGGACAAAGAGTCCAAGAAGTTGGACCATTCGGCCTGAAAGATCTATGCTGCTTCCTCGCTTGGTCTCCGACAGGCGAGTTCAGCCGTCATTGTGGCACACTTCTGCCCTGCCCTCTTGAGCGCTCTGGATGAGGTGCTTCCTTATCTCCATGTGGACCTTCAGACCACAGTCCAGCAGGTCTGGGACCAGGGTCAGGCTGTTGCTAAATAACAACTCCAGATGCCTCTGGATATTGGGGATTCTTGTGCCCATTCAGTGGCAGCCGCAGTCGCCATGCATTGCAGAGCTTGGCTGAGAGTCTCGACCTTTACAGCAGACACCCAACACAAACTGGCAGATGTTCCTTTCCTGGATACCGACTTGTTCAGCCCAGGAGTTGAAGCTCACCTTCAGCGTATCGAGAAGTCCAATGCCACCTTAGACTCCATTACTTCCACCCAGAAGGAACCTCAGGGTTCAAAAAATCAAAAAAGAAAGCCCTTTTGGCCTTCTGCCCCTATGGCCAGGCAGCCCCAGTACTAATCTGGGCAGCAGCAGCAGGCTCAGTCTTGGCACCCTCAGCCCAAGTCAGGAGCTTCGGCAGCCCATAAGCCCTGAAGGAAGGGCCCTGGCGGTCCCCCTGCTAGATCCTCCTCCTCCAAGCCTGTACAGTGACGGGATGGGGGTTGCCAACCCCATACCCGTCTTGACCACTCTCGGTCCTCCTGGGGGGGGATGTCGGCTCAGCCACTTCCTTTCCACCTGTCCGCTGTCACAATGGTCAGGTGGATCTTGGAAGTGGTCAGCCAGGGACTGCCTCTGGAATTTGAGCAGCGCCCATCAAGCCAAGCACGCGCCCCATGGAAGGAGAAGGTATCCGCCCACACTCAGTCGGTTCTCAGAGACGGCATCGCCTGACTTCTCCACAAAGAGGTAGTGGTCAGAGTCGCAGAGCCCCCTGTCAACCCAGGGTTCATTTTCAGGTACTTCCTGGTCACCAAACAGATGAGGGCTGGCACCCCATTATAGATCTGCATGACCTGAATCAATTTCTCAGGTCTCGCACCTTCAGGATGGTAACTCTGTCCCAGATCATACCGTCTCTCAAGCTGAACATGTGATTCTGCTCCCTGGATCTACAGGATGCGTTCTTTCACATCCCAATCTGTCTGTCTCACTGAAGGTTCCTCCACTTCAGGGTGGAGAAAACCCTCTATGAGTTCCAAGCCATGCCATTCGGCCTGTCATCAGCCCCCAGGGTCTTCACCAAATGCATAGCAGTGGTGGTGGTCCATCTTCAGCATTGAGGGGTCAGCGTTTACCCCTATTTCAACGACTGGCTCATAGTGGGTCTGTCCAGACTGGAGGTAGAGAGGTCCAGGGATCTGGCCTTCCAAACCTGCCTCAGCCTTGGCCTCCTGATCAGCGAGGCCAAGTCGGAAATCGTGCCTTCGCAGATGATCTGCTTCATCGGGGCAGAGCTTGACTGTTGCTGAGCCAGAGCCAGGCTCCCGGCAGACAGGGCAGAGGTTTTCTCCTCCTTTGCCCGATCATTTCTGGTTGGGCAATTGCACCCTGCCTGGGACTTCCTGCGACTTCTGGGTTACATGGCGGCCTGCACCTCCATGGTCCAATGGGCCCGGTGGCATATATGCCCCCTCCAATGGGAGTTGGCCAGACAATGGACTCAGCGATTAGGTGGCCCGTCCCGAAGCATCTGCAGGAAGGGATCCCGTTTGTCCGCCCCAAGCCGACGGTCATCCTGATGACTGATGCCTCTCTCATGAGCTGGGGTGCCCGCATGGGGAATCACAGAGTTCATGGCCTCTGGAACCCCGATGCCATATCAACCTGTTAGAGCTCCGAGCAGTTTGGCTGGTGCTGGCACTGGCTGCATTTGCTCCATTGCTACGGGGGTCAAGTGGTTCAAGTCTAGACAGACAATACCACGACCATACACTATCTCAACAAACAGGGCGGCACACACTCCTGGCCGCTGTGCAGGGAAGCTCTCCACATCTGGACCCCTGTGAGCCGACTGGAGGCAGATCTTCTCGATATCCACGTGGCAGAAGCCTCAAATTAGTTGGTAGACACCCTCAGCCATGTGGGTGAGGCGTCCCACGAGTGGTCTCTCCATCCAGAGGTAGTGCATAGTCTGTTCTCCCAATGGGGCACCCCTCAGGTGGACCTGTTTGCCTCCAGGGAGAACACAAAGCTGAGGCTGTTCCATGTCCGCCCCCCCCTCCCAGCAGGGCTCGCTGCAGGAGGATGCCTTCTCAAGGCCATGAACCCCAGGCCTCCTCTATGCCTTCCCTCCACTACCCTTGGTCCACAAGGTGCTCCTCAAAGTCAGGAGGGACAAGGCTGCAGTCATCCTGGTCGCCCCAGACTGGCCTCACCAGTTCTGGTATCCAGATCTCCTCAGCCTCAGCATCAGGCTCCCGAGGCATCTCCCAGCACTCCCGGACCTGCTCTACATCAGTCAGGGGAAGGTATTCCATCTGGGCCTTCAATCCCTGCACCTGACAGCCTGGTTCCTGAGCGGCTAGAGTTCCAGGCTTTGGGTCTCTCCAACGATGTACTCAGTGTAGTTGAGGCATCTAGGAAGGACTCAACCAGGAGGTGCTATGCCTTCAAATGGAAGAGATTCTCCATTTGGTGTTAGGCAAGGGCCTGAACCCTTCATTGTGTCTGATGGCTAGCATCCTCAACTATCTTTGGTCTCTCTCCAAAGGAGGTCTTCAGTCTACGACCCTTAAGGTGCACCTGGCAGCCATCTGTGCTTATCGGGCGTGGGCCAGTCAGCAGACAGTGGCACCGGAGAAAGGTGGTCTGGCGTTTCTTTAAAGGCCTCGACCATATTTCCCCTCCTGTGCGTGAACCACCACCACCATGGGATCTACTGCTAGTACTGACAAAGCTCATGGGCAGCCATTAGAACCAGTGCACAGGTGTGAGATATCACATCTGTCATGGAAGACCGCCTTCTTGGTGGCTATTGTGTCGGCCAGAAGGATTGGGGAGTTACAGGAGCTCTCTGTCGAGCCTCCCTATCTGGTCTTCCACAGGGACAAGGTTGTCCTGCTCCCTAACCTGAAGTTCCTTCCGAAGGTTGTGTCAGAGTTTCACCTAAACCAGGTGATGAATCTGCCAGTGTACTACCCCAATTACACCTCGGAGGCTGAGTACAGGCTTTATACTTTGGACCTGAGATGAGCGCTCTCTTATTACAAGGAGCATATGGCTGAAGTTCAGGGAGAGGTTTGTCAGCTGTTTGCCACCTACGCTTAAGCAGCACCTGGCAGACCTGCAGTTAAGCGGATGATTGGCAGATAGATTACATCTTGCATTTATCTCTGCTATTGGTTGGCGGGCAAGGAGGGATAAGAGCTCATTCTACCTGCCATACTGCTGCGTCAGTGGCTGCTTCTAGGGACGTCCCTATTCAGGATATCTGCAGGGCTGCTACCTGGAAGTTTGCGAACATCTTCATTTCCCATTACCACATCGACCTAGAGTCATGCCGGGATGCTCTTTTTGAGACCTCAGTTCTCCAGTCTCTGTTCCCTAAGTAGGGGGTGTGTGCCTTGTCTCCCTCCTCCCAGAGAACTGCTAGGAGTCTACCAAATAGTGTGGAACAACATATCCACGATCCTAGAAAAACAGGTTACTCACCTGTAACGGTAGTTCTAGGAGTGATATATTGTGTTCATCCACATGAATCCACCCGACCTCCACGGCTTCGATGCATAACCCTCTGCTTCCAGTGGGCAAGGTCTGGTGTCAAGGGGTGGAGCCTAGGCATATACCACCCGGGTGGGTGAGAGGAGCCAGCTTTTAGACCATCCAGCAAGATTTAAAGGGGAAAGGGACATGCCATGTAGTGTAGATGAACAACATATACCACTCCTAGAACTGCTGTTACTGGTGAGTAACTTGTTTTTCTCCAAGTGGGGCACCCCTCTAGTAGATGTGTTTGCTTTGTTGGAGAACACCAAACTGAGACCATTCTGCGCCCACCACCCACACTCCAGCACACTGTTGGGGGATGCTTTTTGAAGACCCTGGGCTCAGGGCCTTCTGTGCACCTTCCCTCCCCTCGGTCCACAAGGTCATGGTCATGGCTCAGTAGGACGAGGCATGGATGGTCAGTTAGCAAAAGACTGGCCCCCCAGTTATGGTTTGCGTACCTCTTCAGCCTCACCAGCAGGACTCAGTAGTGGTCTCAGCCCAGATCTGCTGACCAGACAACAGGGGAAGATCTTCTTCAAGGATATCGCTTTCATCAGGCCACACCTTTCAAACATATAGCCACCAGGCACTAGGAAGACACAGAAAACTTTTGTGAGCAATCAGCCTGGGACTACCCATGATGATGTCAGACTTCAGCATATACATAAAGGAGAGTGGCCTCTCCTCTCCTGACTTCTTTTCCTGCTGTTGATCACACTCATCATACCTGTGGAAATGTTGCTGTTCATAGCCATCGTTTTATTTTCACACATAACTGAGTAATCACTTTTATTTATTTATTTTAATAGAGATTTTTCTGGTATTTTTTGTAGGTTTTCTCCTGCTTTTCCCCGTCCGAGGCCCCGTCACACGGCTGTACGTGCGTGTGGAGAATGCGTATACACACCCCAGACCAGCTCAACCTCATTCTGCGATTCGCACTACTGCCCTGCCCCGCCTGCTGTACCCCACCAGACCTCCACCGATGGGGTGGAATTACAAGGGCAACAACCCACCACCCACGGAGAGGAGAGCAGCCTGCCAGCTTGCTGTATCCTGCCCCCTGCTGGCATCCCGACGACCGGAGTATTGTTCCTGAACCCAGGTTGCCAGCATAGCATGAGGTAAGGCATCCAGTGCCTCAGCCCTCAGCGCCACTGGGCCAGCCTAAGTAATCACTTTTAGAGTGATTTTCAACAACCTGTATGCTGTCAAAAGAAACATCTAAACTCTTCCGGTACTGCGAGTGTGGAGAGAAAATCTACTCTCTAGACTCCCATGACATCTGTGTCTGCTGCTTAGGTCTCTCTCACAACATGAAAGCTTGTGAGTTCTGTCAGGGGTTCAGCTCCACAACCAGGCAACACAGAAAGGGGGGCTCTGGAGAAATTTCTCCTCCAGAAGACAGTGGAAAGAATGGAAAAGCAGCTTTAAGAAAAATCCATGTCGCTGACCACATTGACTGAATCGCAGTTGTCAAAGTCCTGGGGAAAATCCTAGAGAGTCACAAACACAAGCACTGGGACAAGGACAAGGCCTCTCTGGCCAGATTCAGGTCACTTATGCAGCCTACAGGTATGACCTCTGCTTAGACGCCGTCTGCCCCCCCCCCCAGCCATCGAGCAGACCCCAAGGTCGGGGCTTTGATAGGTGCTATTGGGCCAATTACAGATGGTACATTGCCGTCATCAACGAGGACTCAGTTTCCACCATCGACTACTCCAGTTGCGCCTACTAACCAAAGTGGCGCCGATGCTCAGGCAGTCCTTATCACCTTCTCTTTTATAAGACATCTGCTGCCTGGCCTCCCTGTTCCTGGGGACCTGTCGATGGGGGCTAAAACAAATCCCCAATTGATGCCGCTAGGTACTCCCTTGTCACATAGACCTCCTCAGCTGCCTCTGACATCGCAGTCCTTAATTCCCATCAAAGGTGCAGTCGATGATGAATATGAATACTGTACACTCCCTGATGATGCAGGAAAATGAGGAGGAGAAGGAAGACTATGCTGAGTGTCACTGTGAATATAGCACCAACTCTGCAGTCTTCTTCTGTAGTAAGGACTCTGTAGTGAATACCCCAAGATCACCTCTAGAGCATCCCTCATTTTTTTACCATGATGCAGCAAATGCAAGCTGCCATGGGCTCAACTTTAGAAGAGAAGGATTCTGCCAAAAGGAACCGTATGCAGTTTCCAGAGATGCCAGAATCGCCATCTGTTTTAGTTCCTCCCCTTTTTCCAGCCTTAGAAGATGCCACTTATGTAGCCTGGTATAGGCCAAACAGAATACCAGCTGTACTCTGAAAGGCAGACAAAAGGTATTCTGCCCCTTCCAGGAAGCCTTTTTATGCTGCCCAGCCTGAGACTGACTCAGTGGTAATCACAGCTGCCCATGAAAAGGTTCAGGGTACTTAGGCACTTCAGCTCCCTCCCTCCCTCCCACTTGATAAGGAATCCTAGAGGTTGGATGTTCTAGGCAGGGGTACATATGCCTCTGCCCCATTGGGCTTACGTATTGCCAGTTACCAGGCCCACTTGATGAAATATCCAAACACCCTCTGGAGGAAGGTTAAGACTGTAGTACAGGCCTTGCCTGAGTGTTCTGCTAAGCAGGAGTTAATGGCGCTGATGTGGGAAAGCATTTACTCCACACAGCATATGACATTTCTGATGCCTCTGCCAGGGCTGCGGCCTCTGGCATCTGTCTCAGGCACTGCTCTTGGTTCATAGTAGTAGGCTTTGCCACTGATGTGCAGTAAACAATTCTCAGAAGTTCTGAAAGATCTTCAATTCTTTGAAATACTTTGAAATCAGTACACTACCTGTACTATACCCAAAGCAGGGGTAGAAGCAGGGGTACCTTTCAGTTGGGTGCTGTGAGGGGTCAGCGCCTGACCTACAGACAGCAGGGATGGGACAAAGGTGCAGGGACCTTGCCAATCCCTGGCACAACCCCAGGTGCACATTCAAAAGCACCTCAAGGCAGTGGAGCCAGTGGCTCCGTCCTCTCTGGCTTAGCATGACTCCTTATACACCCCCAACCACGTTTACCTCCGGGGTGGTTTTAGGAGGTCACTTCTTCCTCCATAGAATCAGTGGAGGGAGGTGACTATAGATGCCTGGGTCCTGGAGGTAATTGAGAAGGGTCGTTTTCTGGAGAGCCCTCTAGATCATCCACTGGCTGTGACAACATACCCACCAGTGCACATGTCCCTATTGCTAGAGGAAGTACAGTCTCTGCTCCAAAAACAGGCCATAGAACCTGTACTTCTAGAACAGAGGAACACATTCTTACACCAGATACTTCCTTGTCTCAAAATGGACAGGGGATCTGAGGCCTAATCTGGATCAAAGAGACTTGAACTTATTCACAGAATACAAGAAGTTCAGGATGGCCACTCTTCAGGGTTTTCTTCCTCTGCTGCAAACAGGGATTGGATTTGCTGCTTGGATATGAAGGATGCTACCTCCATATCAAGCTCTGGAAACTTCACAGAAAATACCTAAGGTTCCTGTTTCAGGCGGAACATTACCAATTCAGAGTGTTGCCCTTTGGCTTATCTTCTGTGTCATGAGTCATAGAAACATAAAATCTGATGGCAGATAAGGACCGCTTGGCCCACCTAGTCTGCCCATTTCCCTACCTAACGGATAAGCTGCAGATCTTAGTTAACCAACAGCCTACTTCCTCCTACCCCCCACTAGAATTGCCTTGTGTCTGTCCCATGCACTCTTGAATTCCTCCACTGTTTTTGACTCTACGACCTCCTCAGAAAGGCTGTTCCATGCATCTACAACCCTCTCTGTGAAGAAATACTTCCTCACATTGCCTCAGAGCCATCCTCCCTCTATCTTCAAATTGTGCCCCCTTGTTCTTGCACATCTCTTTTTCTGAAAGATGCTACCCTCTTGGACTTTGTTGATTCCCTTCAGGTATTTGAAAGTTTCTGTCATGTCCCCCCTCTCCCTCCTTTCCTCGAGGCTATACATCTTAAGCTCCTTTAGTCTTTCTTAATATGTCTTCTGGTGCAGACCCTGCACCATTTTGGTTGCCCTCCTCTGACAGCTTCCACCCTGTCTATGTATTTGTGGAGATGGGGTCTCCAGAACTGTACACAGTACTCCAGATGTGGTCTTACTGACCCTCTGTACAGAGGGATTACAATTTCCTGTTTTCTACTGGTGATGCCTCTCCCTGTGCATCCCAGGATCCCCCCAGCCCTCCTTACTGCCTTCTCACTTTGCTGGCCCACCTTTAGGTTGTCTGATATGACTACCCCTAAGGTCCCTTTCCATTTTTGTTGTTGTCAGTATCTCCCCCTCCCTCCCATTGTGTACTCTTCCCCTGGGTTTTTGTTTCCCGGGTGCATTACTCTGCACTTCTTTGCGTTGAATCTAAGCTGCCATACATTTGACCATTCCTCCAACCTTGCCAAGTCCCCTTTCATCCTTCCCACCCCACTTTGCGTATCAACCGTGTTGCAGATCTTTGTGTCATCAGCAAAGAGACATAGTTTTCCTTCCAGTCCCTCTGCAATGTCACTTATAAAGACATTAAAAAGAACCGTCTGCAGTACTGAACCCTGCGGTACCCCACTAGTATCCCCCCTTTCTTCACTATGGACTCCATTTACTATTACTCTCTGTGTCCTGTTGTCCAGCCAGTGTTTTACCCAGGCTAGCACCCTGGGACTCACTCCCAGGCTGGCTAATTTGTTTATTAATCTTTTGTGCGGGACTGTGTCAAATACCTTGCTAAACTCTAGGTAGGCCATGTCCACAGCCCCTCCTTGGTCTACTACTTTGGTCACCTAGTCAAAGAAATTGATTAGATTTGTCTGACATGACCTTCCAGCTGTGAATCCATGCTGCCTTGGGTCGTGTGCCCCACTGGCCTCTAGGTACTCAACAGTTCTTTCCTTCAGAAGTGATTCCATCATTTTCTCTACCACTGAGGTCAAACTGACAGGTCTGTAGTTTTCTGCCTGTGCCTTGCTCCCACTTTTGTGAAGGGGAATCACATCCGCCCTCCTCCCGTCCTCAGGTACCAGACCATCCTCCCATGATTTATTAAAAAGGGTAGTCAGTGGTGTTACTAGTTCTTCCCTTAGTTTTTTTAGAATTCTGGGGTGAATCCCATCAGGCCCCATTGCTTTATCCACCTTCAGTTTTAAGAGTTCTTTCAGAACCCTTTCTTCTGTGAAAGGATTAATATTAACCTCCCTATCCAGAGTGCTTCTGTTGACTGGATTTGGTATCTCCCCCTGCTCTTTCATTGTGAATACTGAGCAGAAATATACGTTCAGTATCTCTTCTTTTTCACTGTCACTCTCTGCCCAACCACCTTCCTCATTATTTAGCCTCAGTATCCCTGCCTTAGTCTTTCTTTGCTCCTTAATGTACCTATAAAAGGTTTTATCCCCCTTCTTAACCGAGTTGGCTATCTTTTCCTTGGTTTGGGCCTTTACTATTCTGACTGCCTTCCCTGCTTTCTTCTGCTTTAACTGGTACAGTTCTCTGTCCTGTTCCTTCTGTGTTTCCTTATAATTCCTGAGTGCTGTCTTTTTCTCCCTAACCTTCCCTGCCATTTCTTTTGAGAACCATAGTGTTTTTTTCTTTCATTTTGATTTGTTTATTTGCTTCACACAGAGGCTTGTTGCCCCTGTGATGGTGGTTTTGATGTTTCCCCATTGTTGCTTCACCCTACCTTCTTGCCTGTTTGCTAGTGCTTTTCTGAGGCACTCTCCCATTTTGGCAAAATCAGCCTTCTTGAAGTCCAGTACCTTCACTTTTGTATGGCTTGACTGTACAGCTAAGTTTATCGTGAACCACACTGTTTGTTGGTCGCTTGTTCCCAGATGGCTACCCACTTCAAGACAGGAGATCCTCTCTCTGTCCCCATTTGAGAGTACCAGGTCTGAGATTGCTCCCTCCTGAGTGGGTTATCAAATGCTTGGCAGTGGTAGCAACAGCCCTTTGCAGGGAAGACCTGTATGTTTTTCCTTACCTGGACGATTCGCTTTTAAAAGCCCAGTCCAGAGATGAGCTGTTGCAGACTTTAGCTTGAACCAGACAGATGTACAATGCTCTAGGGGTGACCGTCAACGTACCAAAGTCTGTGCTGACAGCCTGCCACCGATTGCAGTACATAGGGTCAGTTTTGGATTCAGCGAAGGGTTTGGCGTTCCTGCCTCTAGAGAAGGCCAACCACCTGATTGCCCAAGCACAATTGGCGCCATGTCAGCCATTATTATTTATTTATTTAATTATTTCAGTCTTGGATTAAAATACCTTTGAGCACAAAGCAGCTCTTTTACAAAGGTTCCATGTCAGTGGTGGTGGTGGTGGTGGTGGTAGTGGTGGTGGTGGTGGGGGGGAGTTACATACAAACAAAGGAAGACTAACAGAGGTAATCTAAAATGACAAATAAAACAATTTTGCAAACAGGAAAATATCAAGATAAAAAACAGTAATTTATACACCAACATAAAAATAAGGTAAAAGGGTAGGAGGAACAGGAAGGTGAAGGGGGGATAAGAGGGGGTAGAGGCAGCTAGAGGGGTAAGAGGAGCAGCCATATGTCTTGTCGTGCTTAGCAAGGGGGAGAGGTACAAACTACGGGGGTAGGTGCACTGGAACTGGGATTGGGGTAAAAGGAGGGTTGAAGGGGGAAGAAGTGGTGCTGACAGTAGCAAGCAAGGTAGGGAAGGAGAGTCACACAGGAGAGGGCAGTATGAAAGGAAGAGACGTGAGGTGTAGGGACTGAGGTAAGGTTTGCCCAACTGAGAAGAGGGCAGGCACAGGATTCAGAGAGGGGGCAGTGAGTGTAAGCCATTAGATGAAGCAATCGCAGGAACTGTTGGATACAAGGTGCTGTCTGAGCAGGAGCTTGAATTGGCCCGAGCATTGGTGTAGATGATACTTCAAAATCCAAAGTATTGAACCAGTGTGGAGCTCTGTAAGGGAAGGATCATTGTCCTTGTGTAGTCCGTCATCTGGGGACAAGGAGGAATTGTTTAACAGATGCACGGGTGTACTTAGTGCTGCAAGATGGGGTAAGCAGGGTAGCAGTCCCAGGAGGAAATAGGCCAAGGAGTGCTTTTTTGGCTAGAAGACATTGATATTTAATCCTGCTACTAAGCTGGAGCCAGCCCGTCTGCACATATAGTTCACATGCATGAGTGAGGCGATCAGAGCCTGTTAGAAACCTGCTGGCCTTATTAAGTGCAACAGTTATCCTTCTAAGAAAGGAGGAGGAAGCTGAGCCATAAATAACGAGCCCATAATCGATGATTGATAGAATGGAGCTATAGATAGCCAGTCTGAGTGCTTCAGTTGTTACATTACGTTTATGACGGTAGAGGAGCCCAGTTTTTATAATAATGACCTTAGCGACATTCTCAGTGTGAGCGTAGGATAGGTGGCTATCCAAAGTAACCCCCAGATATTTGAAATGCTGAACCAGTTCAAGTGGGGCTCCTTGTCGGTTTCTTATTGTGAGGGCGTGGGTTTTATACTTGCTGCATGAGGTACTATACATCATTACCTTCATTTTTTTGTAGTTCAGGACCAGTTTCTGGACACTGAACCATTTTTCGACTTCCTCAAAACTGCGTTGAAGGTGATGTTCAAGAAGAGTGGGGTTGAGTTGGCTTGTTAATATGATGGCATCATTGGCATACAAAAGTATCCACTGGTGGCAGCAATATGGAAGGTTGTTGACGAAGACACTGAAAAGGAGAGGGCCAAGGATGGAGCCTTGTGGCATTCCAGAATGGACGATCTGTTGATCTGAAGTGATATTGGAGATTTTCACCCTTTGATAGCGATCCTCTAGATAGTTTTTGAACCAGAGCATTGCATCATTTGAAAGTCCAGTAGTGGTCAATTGTTGAAGCAGAAGTGTGTGATTCACCGTATCAAAAGCCTTTAAGTCTATGAAGACTGCACCAACAAGGTTCCCTTGATCTAGTGATTGGTGAGTGAAACTGGTAAATTCCAGGAGGGCAGTGGTGGTACTGTGCCTCTTTCATGAAGCCATGCTGCTGTGGGCATTGGATGGAATATTTATCAAGGCAGTCGATTAATTGGTCTGCAACTATACGCTCCAGTACTTTTGATAGAGGGGGGGAGGATTGAGATTGGTCTGTAGTTGGAATGTAGGGTACGATCGCCTGATCTGTGTACAGGGGTTACTAGTACTGATTTCCAAATGAGGGGGAATCGAGATAGGCGTAATGAGAGGTTGAAAATCCCTGTGACAGGAACTGTTACTTCATCAAGGGTAAGTGCGATAAGTTTTAGGTCAAGGGAGTCACTACTGTTCCTTGACTTACCCAGGACTGTGCGCATGTGTCTTCTAACCATGGAAACTGGCACTTTTTTAAAGTAGAAGGGGGGATTTGTGTTGCAATTGTTGTATTGTCCATGCGAGGTGTCATCTTGCTGCGGCATAGAGGTGGTGGGGGATTCATCAAAGAAATCTGGAGGGAGAACACTGCTCAGGTCTGAGAAGGCATTGTTGAAGATATCTGCAGTAGCAAGAGGGTCCATAGTAGGGGCTCCATCATAGTTAAGCATTGAGGGTGCCACCTTGGGGACCTTACCAGTGACATCCTTTATATTTGACGAAACATTTCTGTTATCACCCCAAGAGTTTGCAGGCATTTCTCTATGGTGATTGCTTTTCTCTTGTCAGATGACCCAGGAACACATGATCCTCGCAGCTTTGTACGCTTGAATATCAGCTAGCCTCCCCCGTGGCTTTTGCTTGGTGCCAGAGGTGGTCCCATAGTTCAGAAGTAATCCAAAAGTTAACCAAGCCACCTGCCTTCCTAATTTTCAAGGGGGCATGGATGTCACCTGCAGCATTGAAGTAGGAGATGAAGTGCTCAAGGGCTGCATTAACATCAGTGGTGGAGTTGAGAGCAGACCAGTCAACGTTATGTAAGTGTAGTTTTAGGGGTTCAAGGTGCCCATGCTTTAGAACTCGGCTGTACATGGTTTAAGGAGGGGGCTTGGTGAATTTATTAGTCCAGGAGCACAAGACCAGGAAGTGATCACTTAGAGAGTCAGAATGCACAACAACATTTGAGATATGGTCTGGGTGGTTAGTAAGGATCCAACCAAGAAGGGTGCTTGTCCCCATCCTATAGTTATATCTAGTAGGGAAGTTAACAAGTTGTGAAAGGTGGAGAGCTGATTGAGTGTCTTTGGTTGGGCCGTGAGCTGGTGAAAGCCAGTTTATATTAAAGTCACCTAAAAGTGTAATCTCGGAAGTGAGGGCATTACTGTGGATATAGTCCAGCAAGCTGTGTAGGCCATGAACATGTCCTTTTGGAGGTACATAGATTGAGAACACCGTCAGTGCTTTGTTATGGGCCCCAAGAAGCATTTTAACAGCTAGCACCTGGGTGTGGCACTCAAGGTTCGGTACAGGGAGAGCATGTCCCAAGAACATGTCTTTAAGATAGACGATGCAGCCACCATCTCGTTCAGTCAACCTATCCAGCCTGAAGATGTTGTACTTGAGAAAAGTTATGGGTGAGTCAGGTACAGTTGGGGACAGCCAAGTTTCTACAACCAACAGTACATCAGGTCTGTGCTGAGTAACCCATGCCTGCAGCTGTCAACTTTCAGGAGAAGGCTGCACATGTTTACAGAGGCCAGAGAAATAGTCCCCCTGCTTTCTCTGGACAAAGGTGTGGTTTCTGGCAGGGCCAGGGTTTGGGTGGACATTGCCAGAAAGAAGTAGCAGCAAGAGGATGACTCTGAGTAAGCATCCTTTGAGTAGTTTTGCTGGCAGTTTTACAGACCGCTTTTTGACCCATCTCATTGGCCAAGGGGGGAGAGCCAGGAGTGTCAGGAGGCTTAGGAACATGCCCCCATGGGAACATGCAGGAACGTAAGTTGACTACCGGAACAGCTAAAGCAGGAAGGTGAAGAATGTATAACTAGTAATACAAGGGGGGGGAGGGTAAGAGCACATAGGAAAGGAAACCAGGGTGGGGGGGAAGATGCTGGAGAGGGAGAACAAGAGCAGAGGGAGGGCAGACTGTAAAACATGGAAGGTCAAGCAAACAAATGCCCGTAGCCTAGGAAATAAGGTTCCAGACCTGGAAGACTTGTTGGCAGATGCAGACCTTGACATAGTAGCAATAACAGAGACATGGTACCCTGCTAATCATGGCTGGGAAGTCAGTGTACCAGGCTATACATTGTTCAGGAGGGACAGGGAGGGTAAAAAGGGTGGGGGAGTGGCCCTGTACATTAGAGATGGCTTAAAGGCTACAGAAGTTCAGGGAAGACGGGGAGGCCGAAGTAATGTGGGTCACCTTGGAGCCAGAGAATGGAACAGCAGTACGCACAGGGGTGCCTGTATACATCTACCCATTTCAGTGAAATCTACTTTCCTGAAATCTAATACTCTTAATACTCAGACCTCCGGCACAGAGGGAGGAAGTAGATAGGGAACTAGTGGAGAACATACAACAGTGGCAGGTAAAAAGCGAAATCCTGCTACTGAAGGATTTCGATATGCCAGACTTGGATTGGGTCACCCAGATGGCTGCTTCAGCCAGAAGCACAGCCATCCTTGAATCCCTGCAGGGGGTTGGACTCAGGCAGCTGGTGCATGAGCCAACCAGGGACAAGTCAGTTCTGGACCTGTGGAAACAGAGTTGAAGAAATACAGGTGGAAGAGCAGCTGGGGTCCAGTGACCACCACATGGTGTGGTTCAGCATGGAAACATGGACTCAGTTAAGCCACACAAGGGCAAGAGTATTAGATTTCAGGAAGGTAGATTTTACTGAAATGGGTAGATGTATACAGGCAGTCCTGGGGAAGGGAGAGGTAGTAGAGGGGATGGAAGAACAATGGGAGAATCTGAAAGGAGCCATGGTGGATATAACAAACCAATGCATTAGGATAGTGGCCAAAGGGAAAAGAAGGAAACCACTATGGTTCTCCAAAGAGGTGAGGGACAAATTCAGGGCTAAAAGGCTGAGTATCAAGAAATATAAAGGGGAGCCAAAGGGATGAGGACAGGGAGGTGTACCTTGAATGTCTAAGGGAAGCAGGGAAGGCTATTAGGAGGGCAAAGTTGCAGGCAGAAGAGGGCTTAGCACAGTCTGTAAACAAAGGGGATAAAGCATTTTATAGGTACATCAGTGAAAGAAGAAAAACAAGGGGGGATTGTGAGGCTCAAAAGGGGAGCAGGGAGAGTGTAAGGAGGGGGATCTGGACAAGGCAGAAATACTGAACAAATACTTCTGCTCAGTAGTCACTAAGGAGGGGGAGGATCAAGGACCACAGTTGGGTTGCAGAGGCAAGGGGGGACACAGTCCATTTACAGTGGAGAGAGTTCTGGAAGAACTCAAAAAGCTGAACGTGGATAAGGCTATGGGGCCAGACGGCATCCACCCGAGGATATTAAAGACGCTGCGAAGGGAAATGGTAGTGCCTCTGGCAGCCCTGTTCATGAGTCACTTATCATGGGTGTCATTCCAGAGGACTGGAGGAGGGCATATGTAGTCCCACTGCACAAAAGCGGTAGTAGGGAGGAGTCTGGGAACTACAGGCCAGTCAGCCTCACCTCATTGGTGGGAAAGATCATAGAGACACTGCTGAAAGAAAGGATAGTGGTACATATGGAATCCAGTGGTGCTCAGGATCTGAGGCAACATGGATTCACAGCAAGAAGGTCTTGTCAAACTAATCTAATAGTTTTTTTTTTAATTGGGTGACTAGGGAACTTAATCAGGGAGGGGCGGTAGACATCGCCTACCTAGATTTCAGCAAAGCCTTCGACACTGTCCCACATAGAAGGCTGAATAACAAGGTGGGTAGTCTGGGCATGGGAGACAGAATGGTGAATTGGGTTAGGAACTGGTTAACAGCCAGGAGACAGATGGTGATGGTAAATGGGGTACAATCTGGGGAGAGGTGGGTGACCAGTGGGGTATCACAAGGATCAGTACTAGGACCAGTCCTGTTCAAAATCTTCATTAGTGACATTGCAGAGGGGCTGAATGGAAAGGTCTGCCTGTTTGCAGATGACACCAAAATCTGCAACAGGGTGGATACACCAGAAGGGGTGCAGAAAATGAAGAAAGACCTGGAGAAGCTTGAAAGATGGTCAGAGATGTGGCAACTGAGGTTCATTGCAAAGAAGTGCAAAATAATGCACCTGGGTAGAGGGAACCCTGGGGAGAGCTTCAGGTTTGGGGGGAGGAGCTGACTGTCACCAAAGAGGAAAGGGACCTAGGGGTTATCATCTCTGATGACCTTAAGGTATCAAAGTAGTGAACAAAGGCGGCAGGGAAGGCCAGTGGCATGCTGGGGTGCATAGGCAGGGGTATCATTAGCAGGAGGCGGGAGGTGGTAATGACATTGTATAAAACATTGGTAAGGCCTCACCTGGAGTACTGTATGCAGTTCTGGAGACTACACCTGCGCAAAGACATATATAAGGTGGAGACTATCTAGAGAAGGGCAGCAAAGATGGTACAGGGCTTATACCACAAAACATATGAGGAGAGACTAAGGGACCTCAATATGTACTCGCTGGAGGAGAGGAGACAGTGGGGGGACATGATTGAAACTTTAAAGTACTTCAAGGGCATAAACAAGGTGCAGGTGGGGGACCTTTTTCAATGTAGAAAAAGTGCTAGAACAAGGGGGCACAATATGAAAGTGGAAGGGAGTAGATTAAGAGGTAATGTGAGGAATGTTTTCTATGCAGAAAGGGTAATTGACACTTGGAATAGTCTGCCACAGGAGGTAGTGGGGGCAAACACAGTGGAGGGGTTTAGGCATGCTTGGGACAGGCAGAAGGGAAGCCTGAGAGGGGAGGGAGTGATGAAAAGCCATTGATCACATATGGTCAGTGGCCACATACAATGTATAGGGCCTATGGGCAGACTGGATGGGCCTAGTGATCCTTATCTGCCAATAATTTCTATGTTTCTATGAGCAAAAGAGAGAGGCTGGAAAAGATAGTTGTGTTGATGTACTTGGAATGACCTGAGGGGTCTGCATCATCACTGTTGTGGCGGGAGCCAGAGAGGCAACCAAGTCCCTTCAATCGGATGAAAAAAGTTACCAGAGACAAAGCCAGGGTCATAGTGTAAGTTCAAAACAATTTTCACTTGCTGGGTAGGTAGTTGATATGCGACATGAATGGTCCCACTACTTAGGAATACAGAGAGTAGTAGTAGATGAGTTATTGAGCAAAGGGAGTACATCCTCCTCATAATGTTGTTTGGAATTGAATTGTAGTGTGACAGATGGACTGGATAGCTCAGGCAGAATGTTACTACACTTTCTGGGACTCATGGCTGCAGCCATTGTTACAGTGCCACTGGCCAGGCTTCACATGTGGATTCCTCAGTGGACCCTGAGAGTCCAGTGGATCAGCTGACAGATGATCTAGAACAGATGGTTCTAGTCACCTCCCCCTTGCACAAGGTGCTCAAGTGGTAGCTGGAACACAACAACCTACTTAAGGGTGTTTCATTCTTGATTCCTTCCTTTCTACAGATCCTCACTATGGATGCTTTGGGATCAGGGTGGGGAGACCACTTGGGACTTCTGCAGACACAAAGTACTTGGAACCAGGTGGCGCAGTTTGCACATAAAGTCACTGGAAATTAGAGCAGTTCTGTACGGACCCCAGGCCTTCCAGAACCACTTGACACCAGGTACTCTATTAATACAGATGGACAATGTCACTGTGATGCATTACATCAACAAACAAAGGGGGACTCAATCTTAGCTGTTGTGCATGGAAGCAATGAGAGTTTGGTTCTGGGCTCTGTAACAGTCTAGAACTATCAGCAGTGCATGTTCCAGGTGCCCAAAACATCTTGGCAGATAAGCTAAACAGGTCACAGTCCAGGATGCACGAGTAGGAACTGTTGACTTTGTTGCCTGACCACCTATTCAAAAGATGGGGTCATCCAGAGTTGGACCTTTTTGTGTCCCCCCACAATGCAAAACTGCTGTGTTTCTGCTTGCTTGCTCTAAGTCCTGGAGTTTTTTTTTTTTTTTTTTGAGATGCATTGTCTCTCTTTTGGAAAGGGAGGTTTCTGTATGCCTTCCTTCTCTTCCTGCTAATTCAGAGTGTTGCTCAAGCTGAAGATGGAGGGAGCAACTCTAATTCACATTGCTCCCCTATGGCCACAGCAGATATGGTATCCACTGCTGCAACAGCTGTCAGTGGGACCTCCCATACCCCTGCCCCTATTCAAGGGTCTGCTGTCACAGGAACAGGGAACCCTAGTTCACCTGGACTTGAATTCCTTACATCTGCACACATGGCTTCTGAAGACATACTGTAGCCATAGTTCACTTTGGGGTATCACAGAAAGTGGTGGATGTTCTGGTGGCTGTTAGAAAACCATCCACCGGACATGCTTATGCCATGAAATGGAAGCGGTTTACTTTATGAGCCACTTCATATAACATGGGTCCACTTACCTGTCTAGTCAATCAGGTTCTAGAGTACCTGTTGTCCTTGTTGGATTTAGGCCTGCAGTATTTCTCCATCAAAATGCACATGGCTGCCGTATCAGCTTTCCATGTGTCTGTGGATGGCTGAATGGTTGCTCAGCTAGATGTAGCCTGTACGTTCTTGAGAGGCATTTTACACATTAATCCTCCTATTTAAAATCCAGTCCCAACTTGGGACCTGAATTTTATCTTGGAAAAGCTGACTTAATAGCTCCTTTTGAGCCAGCCTCAACTTATGGCTTACACTTTCTTGGAAAGTGTTATTTTTAGTTTCTATTACTTCTGCTCAAAGGATTTCAGAGCTACAGGCTTTACCAAAGGTGGTGTCTAAGTTTACTTTAAATCAAACCATCCACCTACCTGTGTGTAACACGCCCTACAAATGGAGGTTCCCGAAAAGTCTTCCTCGAGCTTGCCTAAATGCTCACTGCCAGGCTGGTGTCCTACGTTTTAGCAGTTTAAATGTGATTGCCAGAGAGTGCCTGTATAGCCTCTGTGTACTGTCTCTTTAAGAGCTGCCTGGATTGCAGTCATAAGTAATCTTAGAGGGAGCTCTGTTGAAAGATGTAACTACTTGCTGAAAATCATTTAGAGTGATAATGATAATGTAGTTTGTCTAACCTGCCTTCTTTGCAGCAAGGACTGTTTTGTTTATCTCCACTATCTTGGTCCTGGATTGCGAATTGGACCAATCAGTACTGGTACAAACTCACATTGTCCCTGTATCTTTTTCCTTGCAGTCTGAGGCTTTTATTTTAACCCCCTTCTTCCTTTAAGTAAACCCTCTCCTCCCACTTTATTGAGCCCCTTTATTTATTTAAAAGTTTCAATCATTTCTCCCTTATCCCTCCTTGTCTCCAGCATGTACAGATCCAGCTCCAGCTCCTTTCACCTCTGTGTGTATGACTTTCCCTGCATACCCTGCACCATCTTGATTGCCCTTCTCTGAACCCTCTCCAACACATCTGTATCCTTGCAGAGATGTGGCCTCCAGAACTGAACCTCATACTCCAGGTGCGGCCTCACCATGGCTTTGTAAAGGGGCATTATTACCTCCCTCTTTCTGCTAGTAATGCCCCTGCCTCTGCATGCCAACATTCCATTGGCCTTTCCTGCCGCCCTGCTACATTGGATTCCTACCTTAAGGTTCGAGGAGACTATGATCCCCAGATCCCTCTCCTGTTCTGTTACACTAATTTCTTCCCCACCTAGGGTGTACCCTGCTCTTCTTTTCCTACTCCCCAAGTGCATCACAGCACACTTCTTGGTATTACATTTTAGTTGCCATGTGTGAATAGTGAACTCATCTATATCGTTAGAAATATGAGTTACTCACCTGTAACGGTAGTTCTGCTAGTGGTATGCAGTTCACTTCTACACAAACCACCCGACTTCCCCTGGGAAGTGGCATTCGGATCCCTGCCTCCAGCATGCAAAAGATCTAACATCATGTGGTAGAGCCAGAGGATATACCACCCAGCTGGTGGGAGGAGCTTAGCTTGAAAACTTCTGATGACTCAGTTGTTTCCAGCAGAACTGCCAGGGGTCGGATGCGAACTGTATACCACTAGTAGAACTCCAGTTGCAGGTGAGTAGCCTATATGTTTAGCTTCTATGTTACCAATCTATTGGCCACATTCTTTTTTAGACATAATCCCTGAAATATGTGGCTTCTTCTTGGATTGGGAAGAATGGCTTTTCTTTTCATTCCTTTCCGCAGTTGTGCTACCCTTGTGGATAGGGAGTGTGTTCTAGTGGATGGCACATATATTCTTAAGTGATCCCCTCTGTCACGTCATTCTACTAGTAAGGAGAAGGTATTAACAGATGTAGTTTATATTCCAGTATACATCACAGGTTTGATACAGTTTATAGTTGTTGTTTGTTACAGATTTTCATCTCAGCTGAAATGTCGTACTATAGTTCAAAGGTCATGGAACGTCATTGTGCCCTTCTGTGATACAGCGACATTACATCTGATCAGAAATGACTATCTGGATAAGTACAATATCCAGTGCCCACCACAGGATGGGTTTCGTAAATCCCACTGCATCACTTCTGCCTGTGTAGAATTTATACAATACATCCTTGAGGCCCTGGACAAAGGGAACCTAGTGGGGGCTATATATTTTGACCTCACAAAGGCCTTTGATACAGTATATCATAGTGTCCTCATAAAAACATGATTTGCCCTCTGTGTATCCACAGAGATAGCCTTATGGTTCCAGAGCTGACTAGCCCAAAGAACCCAGCAGTTTAAAATACAAAACATACTATCTGATGACAGGAAGGTATTATTAGGTGTACCCCAGGGATCCATCCTTGGACTGCTGTTGTTTAGCTCTTTCTCAGCTTACTCCCTGGGATCTGCTCAGCCAAGCTTCTCCTGTAAGCAGATGACACTGTCATCTTTGCAAGTGGCCCCATCTAAACGTTTTAACAAATGAATTACAAAAGAGTTTTTCTAGGATCGAGGATTGGTTCACCCAACATAAACTCCTCCTCAACTATAAAAAAGCAAAACCATGATGTTCTGCAACCCCCAGAGCAAGAAAAAAATCTAGTAGGCTTGAGCCATTGGAGCAAGTTAACACCTCTAAATATCTGGGTGTCACCCTTGATGTCTCCCCTTCCTACACACAGCATATAGAAGTAATTGTTAAAACAGTCAACACCAGATTAGACCTGCTCTATAGGCACCACTCCTGCTTGATGGACGAAGCCCTCACCCTTACAGTAAATAGCTCAGTTCTCTCCATTGTGGACTGCGGGCTTGCGTATAGCACAGCCTCGAACACCACCCTTAAACGAGTAAGAATAGCCCTCAACAAGGCCTGCAGGTTAGTGCAAAGAGCAGACACCTGCATGCATGCATGTGATCTCTATGCCCAAACTAAGTGGCTAAATGGGGCAGAGAGAGGATCTCAGATCTAGAAGTGGGTTGCCATCTTGGAACAAGTGACTATCAAACAGTGTGGTTCATGATAAAACTCAGCTACAGAGTCAAGCCATACAAAAGTGAGGGTACTGGACTTGAGGGCTGACGTTGGCAAGATGGGAGAGTGCCTTAGAAAAACCCTAGCAAACAGGCTAGAAGGAGGGGTGGAGCAACAGTGGGGAAACATCAGAACTGCCATCACAGAGGCAACAAGCCTTTGTGTGAAGTAAATAAACAAATCAAAATGAAAGAAAAAGCCACTATGGTTCTCAAAAGAGGTGGGGGTGAAAGTCAGGGAGAAAAAGATAGCATTCAGGAAGTATAAGGAAACACAGAAGGAGCAGGACAGAGAGCTGTACCAGTTAAGGCAGAAGGAAGCAGGGAGGAAAGTCAGAATAGCAAAGGCCCAAACTGAGGAAAAGATAGCCAACTCGGTGAAGAAAGGGGATAAAATCTTTTATAGGTACATCAGGGAGCATAGAAAGACAAAGAGAGGGATAGTAGGGCGGAATAGAATGGATGGTGGGTGGGCAGAGAGGGACAGTGAAAAAGCAGGGATACTGAACAATATTTCTGCTCAGTATTCACCAAAGAGGGGGAAGGAAGGTGCCTAATCCAGTTAGCAGAAGCACTCTGGATAGGGGGGTCGATCCCAGTCCTTTCACATAAAAAAGGGTTCTGAAAGAACTCCTAAAACTGAAGGTGGACAAAGCAATGGGGCCAGATGGAATTCACCCCAGAATTCTAAAAGAATTAAGGGGAGAACTAGTGAAACCACTGACTACTCTTTTTAATAAATCATGGGAGGATGGTGTGGTACCTGAGGACTGGAGGAAGGCAGATGTGATTCCCCTTCACAAAAGTGGGTCCAAGACACAGGCAGAAAACTACAGACCTGTCAGTTTGACCTCTGTGGTAGAGAAAGTGATGGAATCACTTCTGAAGGAAAGAATTGTTGAGTACCTAGAGGCCAGTGGGGCACAGGACCCAAGGCAGCATGGATTCACAACGGGAAGGTCATGTCAGACAAATTTAATTGATTTCTTTGACTGGGTGACCAAAGTAGTAGACCAGGGTGGGGCTGTGGACATGGCCTACCTAGACTTTAACAAGGCATTTGACACACAAAAGATTAATAGTCAAATTAACCAGCCTGGGAGTGGGTCCCAGGGTGGTTGCCTGGGTAAAACACTGGCTGGAGAACAGGACACAGAAGGTAATTGTAAACTGAGTCCACTCTGAAGAAAGAGGGGTTACTAGTGGGGTACCGCAGGATTCAGTACTGAGTCCAGTCCTTTTTAATGTCTTGATAAGTGACATTGCAGACGGACTGGAAGGAAAAGTATGTCTCTTTGCAGATGACGCAAAGATCTGCAACGGGATGGTGCAGACATGGATTGATATTATTTTTATTGATTTTATGATATTTTATTGTGATGCTATTTTAAATGTACTTCACCTTGATTTTTGAAAGGCGCACTATAAATAAATATTATTATTATTACACAAGGAGGCGTTGAAAGGATGAGAAGGGACTTGGCAAGGTTGGAGGAATGGTCAGAAGTATGGCAGCTTGGATTCAGTGCAAAGAAGTGCAAAATAATACCCCTGGGAAACAAAACCCGGGGAAGATTACACAGTGGGGGGTAGTAACTGCAACAAAATGGAAAAAGACCTGGGGTAATCATATCAGATGACCTTAAGGTTAGCAAGCAATGTGAGAAGGCAGTGGGGAGGGCTGGGGGTATACTGGGATGTATAGGAAGAGGCATCACCAGCAGAAAACAGGAAGTTGTTATCCTTCTATACAGACAGTTGGTGAGACCCCATCTGGAGTACTGTGTCCAGTTCTAGAGACTCCATCTCCGCAAGGACATAGACAAGATAGAGACAGTTCAGAGGAGGGCAACTAAAATGATGCAGGTTCTGCAAGAGAATCCATACGAGGAGAGACTAAAGGAGCTTAATATGTATACCCTTGAGGAAAGGAGGGAGGGGGAGGCATGATAGAAACTTTTAAGTACTCGGTGGACTCGACAAAGTCCAAGAGGGTAGCATCTTTCAGAAAAAGAGATGTGCAAGAACAAGGGACACAATTTAAAGATGGTGGGGGGTCAGGGGCAATGTGAGGAAGTATTTTTTCACAGAGAGGGTGGTGGACGCATGGAACAGCCTTCCTGAGGAGGTTGTGGGGGTCTAAAACTGTGGGAGAATTCAAGAATACATGGGACAGACATAAGACAATTCTTGTAGGGGGTAAGAAGATATAGACTGTTGGTTAACTAGGATCTGCAGCTTATCCTGTAGGTAGAGAAATGGGCAGACTAGGTGGGCCAAGCGGTCCTTATCTGCCATCAAAGTCTATGTTTCTAGGTTTCTAAACCTACAAGGGATAATTCAGTACCAAGTCTACCTCCTTGGGGAAAAAAGCCCTCCTAGGTCTCACCCCAAAAACCGTCCAGAGGATACTCAAACCAGCACACAATTCTCACCGGACCAGAAGCAAGGAAAATAACTCATTGCACGCCCTGTTTTGTCGCACTGCTGTGGCCCAAAGGACTTTCTCTTACAAGGCCCTACTTTGGCTCAGTGAGCTTCTGGCCAGCATCCTAAGCAACTCCAAACTCGGGCTGTTTAAAAGAAAACTCAAACGGCACCTTTATGACCGAGGGAGATGTGATTGCTCGGACTAACCCCCCCCCCATGTAGTTCCCTCATCGCTCCCTCATCCCAGGTTCTTGGCTAGGGATACCTCTTTCCGCACTCCATTCCCTGCCTCTCTCACTACCACCCTGCCCCATCCCCACCACCAATTGTAATCCACCTCCCTCCTGTCACCTTCAGTTACCTAATCATCCTACCAATTTAACTCTAGCACTTACTATGCTCTGTACCCACCTCACATCCCCCCCATCTCACCTTCCTCCCTCTCCCTTAACCAAACTCCTGTGGTAGCCACCTCCCCCCTCACTCACCCATATTCCCCACCGCACTCATCAGCAAGTCCTCTCCTGCTCTATCACTCGTAGCCACCCCTGGTGCTCCCCACCGCTCCCTCTCAGCTGCCCACTCCCTCCCCCTTGTACAATAATCCCTTGTTTATTTTTTCTTTGCATAATTTACCTGTCTTGTTGTACTTTGTTGTCCATCATAAATACTGTCTTACATTATTGTTTTCTGCGCCCTGATCTAGCTTTTTTTTAATCCTGCTTTACTGTTATTTATGCATTAATAAAACTCACATTACTGTACCATTCACTGTAAGTAGTGTATCAGCTGTAATGTTCTCACTCTGACGTGGAACCTTTGTAAATGAGCTTGTAGCTCAAAGGTTGTAATTTGAGACAACAATAAACATAAATAAAATCCTCATGGTACCTGGTGTTTTACTTTACACTACCACGTGCCGTACTGATTGCTTGATTGATTGATTTCAGAAATTTCACCAGGAAAGACCTACTGAGCTTTTGACAGCTCATTTCTGGATGTGTCCTCGGGGATGAAGGAGGGAAGTGTACAATACAGGATGTGCATGTGAATGTACATAATGTAAGGAGAAAAATAAAGATGAACACATTGCAAAAGTAAGGTACAAGTGCAAAACAGTTCTGAAAGCAGTGCCAGATAGTAGTAGATCACCAGCACCCAGACTACTAAGGCATGAGAGTTAACAAAGCCAGTGTATGAGGAAAACTAAGGAGTTATAATTAACTTATTTATTCATAGCTAGTGTAACCCCTAGGTGGCGCTATCCCAAGGGCTACTACCCCCTGCCTGCTTGCCTAGTAGCAGGTTAAGGGGCTTGAGTTCTGAAATGGGTGCCTCCACCCGGAGATCAGGGTTGGTAGTGGTCAAGCTAAGCTGGGCACAGCCCTCTGGGACACTGTAACCCCCCTCTTTCCTCTCTAGCGGCCTGAACACTGTACAATAATCACTTTCTTAATACCCCTGGTATACACCACAGAAGTACCCACACTATTTGCACTTACCACCAGGAATGGTTCCACTGACTTGACCTTGGGGACCCCCCGTAAAACAAGGTTATGCTCAGCAAATAGCAACAGTACAGTACTTTGAGCACAAACTGGAACCACAGTCAGATTACATGCAGAAAAAGTTAGATCTGATTTATTCAGGGAACTTGAATAAGGGAGGGGCAAAATCAGGTTAATTAGCTTAAAGGTTATAATAATCAAGCAGTTATGCATGCTGTTTGAGTCCCCCCCCCCACACAGTCACACCTCTGGGTACCCAGGTGGAGAAGAGATGGGCTAGCCAGGACTGTTGCCCGGGGTTGGCCGGCGTTGCAGCTGGTTGGGGCCCTGTGATGGAAAACACAACATGCACAGTACACAATATTTGTAATCCGGAGCCAGAAGGCTCAGTTCGTAAAGGAAACGAAACAACAAGACAGTCAGATGACACACTCAGATTAAGCTGTTGTTGCAGGGAGCTACCCTGGTATTTACGCATGATACCCAAGACTGGACACAGGCTGGACGAAAATCGAGACTGCAGGTGGTTGATATGGAATGCCAGGAGAAGTAGGGCCCACACAAGTCGCAGAGGTGTCGTTCCTGTTCAAGTGTGGAGCAAGGGGTTGATCCCCAGGCAGGTCTGTTGTCGATGGCTTCTCTGTGCAGTGGGTAGTCTGACTGGGCCAGTCTGGCAAGGCGCAGACCGCACAGAGGCAAATTCGGATACAATCCGTTTTTGGGCTGGATACAGCTTCCAGCAAGCAGAACACAGTTCATACAGTGGGGAACTAACTCACAACCCACTAGCAGCTCATAGCACATTTACATGTATGGGAATTCTACTGTACCAGGCAAAGCGCTCCCCGGTCACAATTGCAAAGTCTCTGCACACACCGGGAGCTTAGGGGTAACTGGAACTCCTGACAAGCCAATCACATTCAGCAAAATCTTCGGTTTTCTTCAGGTTGAGCCTGGCCCACTTCAGTAGCTTACTTTAGTCACACAAACTTGGATTTAGTCCAAAATAATTCTCTTCTCTCCCTCTCAGGAACAGCACACCAACATGTAAGCCAAAAACTCAGCCTTTTCACAGTTCTACCATGCGAATCCACTCAGGATTGCTGCTCAGAATCACTTCAGCTCCTCTCATTTCACTTCCCAGCTCAGAACTAACTGAAAACTGCAAGCAGCCCGGGACTTCCCCAAGATCCAGAAGATTTGGTTGACTGATTTGGCTGTCAGTCAAAGCAAGAGCTCCCCTTTCAGTTGCAAAAAAAGGCACGAAAAGCTCCAAACTAAAGTTCCTACAGATTTAGAATTCAGACAGCTCCTGTAGTCTTGCTACATTTTCGGTCCCACCAGTACTGTTTGGCCCAATTTGCAATCTAGGACCAAGATAGTGGAGACAAACAAAACAGTCCTTGCTACAAACAAAGCAGGTTAGACAAACTACATTATCATGATCACTCTAAATGATTTTCAGTAAATAGTTACATCTTTCAGCAGTGCTCCCTCTCAGATTACTTAAACTGCAATCAGGCAGCTCTTAAAGAGATATTACGCAGAGGCTATACAGGCTAATCACATTTAAACTGCTAAAACACAGGACACCAGCCTGGCAGTGAGCATTTAGGCAAGCTCAAGGAAGATTTTTGGGGAACCCCCATTTGTAGGGGGGTTACACTAGCCTGGGGGGTAGGGGAGGGCAAGGGGGACATCAACAGCATGGGGAAATGGTTCAAGTTGTGAACTGAAATTGGTGGCGCCTTCGCTGCTGCCGCTGGAGTGCAGTGTGACAACTTTCATTTAAAAAAAGCAAATTATACATACAAAAATACTGGAGCTGCAACCACTGGCACAACAAGCCTGTGTTGCCACCTTGGAATTATGATTACATCAGTACGCCTCCTGGGCAGCACAGGCTTGCTTTGCAGGGTTGCATCCACTATTCACTATATTGTTCCCATTGAGAGTGTCTTCCTTGGTGACAGGGTAACTTTAGTCAGCCTGAAGAGTCAAATCTAATGCTATGTATTACACAGAACTTTGATAAAACTCTTGGGGTTACTGATGTCCCCCCAACCCCACCCTACCTGTCAGTTTTTCTTGCTGTGGGGAAGTAGGAATAACAGTAGCTCTGGTTCAGATCCCCCCCCCCAATAACATTTTTATGTTTCATTTTAACACATTTACATACAGTACAATTACATGTAGACAGGATGAGGTATCGCAGTAAATCCAGTTATATCACTGGTTGTAGCTAATTCCTCCCTCCCTCCCTCCCTCACTCACATGGCTCCCATGAATATAAAAAGTAATCTAGTTGTACAGCCCACTGCCCTAGGTACCGTTGTCTACTGTTGTTGGATCACCTATTGGTTGAGGGTTGGATTAAACCTTTATAATAACTGGCTTCCCCCTTTTCCCATAGGGAAACCGTGGCATAATTTGCCATTATAAAGGAGTGTTAATAACGGCAAACACATGCACGGTTTCCCTTGCTGTGCGCATGCTCACGCAGCAGCGCCACCACTCAAGACCGCAGACCGCTTCCATCTGTCCTGAAACAGCACCGCCACCGCCAGAAGAACTCGGCAGTAAGTTCTTTTTTCCCCCTACACAGTGAAAACCTCACAAACCAGGACAAAAACAGAATGTTTTAAAATATGCCGATTCAAATCGGCACCTGAGAAGCCACACCACAGGCGAAAAATGGAAACCCAGCAATTATATAAAATAAAATATGGTCAGGATGTGTGTCAAACTTGATTTTACACACACCCTTGTTGTGGGATGCTTTTCACAAACCCCTCGGGCTTTGCCCTTGGGGTTTCTGTAGCATCCCACAACTCAGGTGTGTGTAAAATCTCGTTACACACCCCGACCCATAATTTATTCTCTATGTTACCACTGAGGATGCATTCTTGAGTATAATCCATCTTTATCTTTTAGGATTTATAGTTGCATTATATTCAAGTTTTTTTTTTATGTTGTTTTTCTCTGCATGTATTCTTTTCCTATTCTTTATATCAGTTCTACAAGCAACTTCTTGTAGCCACATTTTGTCCCCACTCTCCTTGCTAACAGAACAGAGGGAAGTTGGGGGATTAGCAACGGTTACTGATACGTGTGCAGCAGGGCAGTGTGCAGTGTCACAGATGCGTCAAAACCAGGAGCTGATGCTGATAGCCTAGCTAAAAAGACATGCTCCCACGGGGTCCTACAGCCTCTGGCTGAGACCCAAGAGTGGTTTGCTATAGAGAAGTAGTTCAGGAAGATCTCCATTTATGGTAAATATTGTAACTTTTCTTTTTTCATCCCTAGTTTTCATGCCTTGACCTCCCTCCTCCCCTCTCTCATGGCACCACATCCACATGCACGATTCACTGTGGACTGAGACATGTCTCCACAGCCCACCACAGTGGTTGGCAAAAGTTGAAGCTACATCCCTCCTTAGCAAGGGAAGTGCTGTCACTGTCTGAGCTCCCTGACCTGGCAGTCCCCTACTTGCAGACATGCAGCCTTGCTGCTAACCTGCATTACCGTGTGGCCCCTTGTGCACTCTTTTTAACATCTGAATGTAACAGAAAATGTATTTTGCAAGTAAATGATTTTGTTTTACTTTTAGGGTTGTCTACCTGTCATTTTGCTTGGGCTTTTCACTCTGAGGCTGAGGAAGAGTTGATGAACATGATCCCTGCTATACAGAGAGGCAATCCACAGTGGTCGGAACTGAGAGCCATGGGAGTGGGTTGGTGGGCCAGAAATATTAATACACTTCGCAGATGCATTGAGAAGGTATGTCAGAATTCAGTTTATATTGAGAATAAATGACAGTCTGTGATACTTTTCTGTTTTGTCTAACAATCCTTCTGTTTTACTGTAACTGTTTCAGGCTATATACTACACAAGTACATAGTTAAAGTATCTCCTGGAAGTGGGCATTATTGGTTCAGCATTGCCGCAAAATGCCTTGCTTTATTCCCAGGATCTAATCATTGTATCAGGTTAAACTTGGGAACTATAGTGGCTTCTGTACGGTATATGCCAAAGTTATTAGGTACTGAGCTCTGGCCTGCTGATGCAGCGGAACCGACGACCCGGGTTCAGGAACGGGCCTGAAGTATCTGAGGGTCGGCTGGGGGGGGGGATGGAGGGAGAAGCATAGAGCATCCTATGGACAGCTCTCATTTAGAGGGGAGAAACACAGTCTGCAGCACTCCGACCCCTAGCAGTGGCTGGGGGCCGGTGTGCCATGATAATGTGCAGGTGTGCAGGAGTTGGTGGTGCGGTGGATATCGCCACATCAGGGGTGAAAGCACGCCTGACATTACATGAATATTTTGCATGCCAGCACTGCCAGTGAGAACCAAAAATGAGAAAAAAATTCTGCAGTATTGCAGCATGGTGCCAGATCTCCAGCGAGCACCACTGCACTGTGTCTCCTAAGGACTGCGTGTTAGCAGATTAGCAACTCAGTCCTCCCCCCTCCTAGGGTGTTGTGATTCTGATTCTGGTGGCTTCAGACTGGTTAAGGCAGCCTTGGTACTTCCTTCTCCTTACTCTGCCAGTCACACGGCCCATTCGACTGCCCTCGAAACATAGTCTCTTGACACTACCTCAGACGGGGATACCATACCCCAACATAGAGTCCTTTCACCTCAAAGCTTGGCACTTGAGGAGTTAGAGTTCCCAGACTCTTAGTATTCAGAACAGGTCCTGAAAGTCCTTCAACTAGTTAAAAGGCCAAATACCAAAAAGACTTACACTTCCATATGGAAGAGATTTTCTTTCTGGTGTAAAGACAGGCTCATTGACCGACTGCAAGCTAACCTCTCTTCTATTCTGGACTATTTGGTGCACTTAAAAGCATCAGGCATTACAGCCTCATCCCTGAAAGTTCATCTAGCAACCATTTTGGCTTACCTCTCTGCTGGAAGGAGAGATCTGTAATTTCTCATTCCATCTTCAAGAAATCTTTTAAGGGCCTGCTGCACCTTCAACCCTCACTAAGGGAACCTGTTCCCCCGAGACCTGAACCTCTCTATAGCCAAGCTAATAGAGTCTCCATTTGAGCCCATGGCCACTGCAGACTTAAAGTATGTCACTTGGAAAACTGTTTTCCTAATGGCAGTCACTTGAGCCAGAAGGATTTCAGAGCTGCAAGCTCTCTGCACTGAACCTATCTACATTATCTTCCACAAGGACAAGGTAGTTCTCAGGACCAACAGGAAATTTTTCCCCAGAGTAGTCTCTGAATTTCACCTGAACCAACCTACAACTCTTCCTGTCTTTTTCACAGACAAATCCACTCCCGGTGAGCTCAGGCTCCATAGTCTGGATGTTAAACAGGCACTGCCCTACTACCTAGAACATATGAAGTGCCTCAGGGCCTCTCATACCCAGCTGTTCCTCACCTGTCGTGAGGTTGGAAAAGCAGGCCAGCCTCTAAGAGGACTATCTCTCGCTGCATAGTCTTTTGCATCCAGTTCTGTTACAGTAAGGCTGACAGACAGCCACCTCAAGGCCCACTCTACCAGGGGCATTGCAGCCTTTGTGGCAGCAGCAAGGGACATACCCTTGCTCGACATCTGCAAAGCAGCTACCTGGAGGACACTCCTTCACAGAGCACTACTGCTTGGATGTACAGTCCAGATCAGATGCCAAATGTGGCACTGCAGAACCTGTTTCCAAAGTAGGATCTTCCTGGACATAAGTCTCCACCACTCATTCACACTATTGGGATCTGCGCCAGAGGCACTAGGACCCATCGGGAGCAAACTTTTTGCTGGAGGGTCGGCGCCAGAGATGGAGCTGCGAGGAACGGCACCGCGAGCCTCAGCTCGCACGGTAATGACTATCTCGGCGTCGACCCTCCAACCGCCTCAGTTCCTTTTTTCCTGCCGTCGAGTGCGCTTCAGTGACGACGTCATTCGCCCGCTGGGAGTCAAACTTCAAACTAGCAGCATAGTTTTCAGTTTTGTTATTTTGTAGTATTATCTCGATAAAGTATCACTTAGTTTATTTTTATTTTAAAAATAAAGAAGTCTCAGCCTACTTTGACGGAGTCGACCATGAGCAGGCCAGGTGACGGTAGGGAGACTTCGTATGAAAGCTGTTCAGTCAGTCGGGCTGGGTCTGGTCCGCCGCCTTCTCCGGAGGGGGGTCTGACAACGGTCAGTCCAATGCCTGGGGGGATGGACGGTCCCCGCAGAAGCATAAAAATAAACGGTCGCATTCTCGGCACCGTTCAGCCTTGAGCTCTTCCTCGGCCCACAGGTCTAAAAAGAGAAGGCATCACTCGAGGTTGCCCTCTGATATGTCTGCGTGTAAGCGTTGGGTTATCGGGGCTAGTTGCGGTCTCCTCCTTCGGAGTCGCCAACCTCTGCTTCTGGTAGCCTACGGCTTCGACATCGGAGCCCTACCCCGCCCGCAGGTAGGTCTTCAGATGAGCAGTTTCATCAGTGGGCCGCTCTTATGGAGCAATGGGCTCGGAGGTTGGTTCCGCTACCTGGCTCAGTCACTCGTGGTCTTTCGGGCTCATTGGGAGACCAGGTAGGGCGGTTGGACTTTCCTGGTCACATGGCACTTTCTTCGGTGCCGTCGACTCCGCGCTTAGGTGTTCCCCCCCTCACATGGCTATTGCGCAGGGGGCCACACCGATGCCCTTATCTCCTGCTCTTCTTCCTTCAAAACCTGTTTTTTGGAGTCTGGGGGTGTTTTTGGTGCCCTCGGCACCGTCCTCGGTGCCGATGATGCACTTGGCGCCGTCCTCAGCACCGTGCAGCTCCTTGGCGCTGCCCTCGGTGCCGTGCGGTTTCTCTGCGCCGTTTTCGGTGCTGCATGGTCCCTTGGCGTCGTTCTCGGTGCAGTGCGCCTCCTCGGCGCCGGGGGCTCTCGGGGCTTCCTCTGCTTTTCAGGACTCCTCCTTTCACTCGTTTCCTTCTTCCCTCTCTTCTGATTTTCATTCCTTTCCTGTCCATACCGTCCCTCCTGGACTGTCAGGAGAGGACATTGAGCCTGTCCCAGACCTTCGGTTGGGTGATGAAGTGAACAAAGCAGGATCTGTTACTGCTACAGAGCCTGTGGTCGAGGACCTGTCATTTAAGTCTCTGCTGAAAAATCTAAGTTCCACTCTTTCTCTCCAGACTACAGACATCGATCCTGGGAAATTGTTAAGACTCCAGTACCTTCATGCCCCGGAGATCCCTACGGATTTGACTTCTCCGGTTCAGCCTTCCTTCGAGACGCTGTCTCAAATGGTATGGAATAATCCTGCTCTCACCCCTTCGGTGGCTAAATCCATATATATCAAATATTCAGCCCCCAAGGATCATCCCATTTTGGCATCTCAGGCCTTTGCGGATCCTATTGTAGTCCTGGCAGAGAATGATAAGGTCGTTCTTCCTCAAACTACTACAGCTCGACCTATTAACAAAGAATCTCGTAAGATGGACACCTTAGGTAAGAGAGTCTTTGCTGCTTCTACCCTAAGTATGCGTATTGCCAGTTACCAGGGCTATTTCTCCCAGTATGAGTATATCCTGTGGCACTCTATCAAGCAGATGGTTGAAGCTCTTCTGGACTCGGATGCAAAGCCAGAGCTTCTTCAAACCATTACCAGAGGTATCGAATCTAACAACCAGCAGGTTAAAGCAGCCATGGATGCTTTTGACACTGCTTCCCATTCAGCGGCTGCTGGTATTTGCACCCGCAGTCATTCCTGGCTCCGCACTTCGGGCTTCACGAATGACGCGCAGCAGCAGGTAATGGCGTTGCCCTTTGATGGTGCATATCTTTTTGGTCCTCAGGTAGAGCAAGCTCTAGAAGCTACACAAAAAGACTAGGTCAGCCATTAAGTTGGCTCGACCCCCTCCTGCCCCCTCTCGAGGGCATGTCAATAAACGTCAGTTTCATAATCGTCAGTCCTTTCGAGGCAGAGGCAGAGGAGGTTTCCATAAAAACCAACCTGCCCAACCTCAAAAGAAGACACAACAGAAAGTGCAAGGGCCCAAAGCGCCCAGTGCTACCTTATGAATTGCTGGCCCAAGTCCCATCTCAGCTGCCCGAGGTGGACTTTTCCTCTCCGGTGGAGGGTCGTCTGATGCACTTCTACAACCAGTGAAGTCCATAACCTCAGACAAATGGGTCCCTCGGATAATTCGCGAGGGGTATTCACTCAATCTTCTGGAGACCCCTCGGTTGTCCTCTAAATAGCAGCCCAGGCTGTCAACCCTTCAGTCAGACCTTCTTGCCACCGAGATTCAGGGCCTTCTGAACAACAGGGCAGTCGAAGTGGTGCCGCTGCATCAATGGAACACGGGGTTCTATTCCCATTACTTTCTGGTTCCAAAGAAGTCCGGGGGAATGCGCTCCATTCTAGATCTCAGAAAGCTAAACAAATTTCTCCCAGGAGAAATTCAAAATGATTTTTCTGGGAACCCTGTTACCTTTGCTTCATCAACACGACTGGCTAGCCTCCCTGGACATGCAGGATGCTTACCCACACATTCCTATTCACCCGAGGCATCACAAATTCCTAAGGTTTGTGGCTCTGGGACAGCATTATCAGTTCAGAGTCCTGCCCTTTGGGCGATCCTCGGCGCCACAAGTTTTTACAAAGTGTTGTGCAGTTCTCACAGTGCACCTCAGGAGGGTCGGGATACAAGTGTTCCCTTATCTGGATGATTGGCTTCTAGCAAGCCCTTCCAGGCAAGGGACCCTGGACGCCGTAGAGATGGCCTCTCGCCTCCTTACATCCATGGAGTTCTGCTGAACCTCAAGAAATCTAACTGCAGCCTCCCAGAGGCTCCTCTTTATAGGGACTCTTCTGGACACCTCCTGTCGCGAAGGCTTTTCTTCCAGAAGACAGAAGGAACGATATCCTTCAAATGGCCCGTCACATCGGGGACAACAGCTCAGTTACAGCTCTCTCGATGCAACGGATGCTAGGCCTCATGGCATCCTCAGTGTTCACTGTACCCCTAGCACGTCTGCACATGAGAACCACTCAGTGGATGCTCAGTACTCAGTGGTTCCCAACCACTCACCCGCAGTCCTATCTCGTCAAGGTGACAGAACCTTTAAAGAGGTCACTCACCTAGTGGTCTCAAGAGACCAATCTCCTGGAAGGATATCCCTTTGCTCCTCTGGACCATCAAATCTCCATTACCACAGGCGCATCCCTAATGGGGTGGGGAGCTCACTGTCAGGCTCTCCACACTCAAGGTGTGTGGACTCAACTCGAGTCCCAGCTTCACATAGACGTCCTAGAAATGAGAGCCATCCTTTATGCGGTCCGAGCGTTGAAGGACATTCTCTCTCACAAGAACATTCTCCTTCAAACGGACAACAAAGCAGTAATGTATTACATCAACAAGCAGGGCGGTGCTCATTCTTACCCCTTATGCAGGGAAGCAATGAGGGTATGGGAATGGTGCTTGGCGCACAAGGCTCTAATTCAAGCGGTCTACCTGCCAGGTGTACAGAACGAATTGGCAGACCGTCTCAGCAGAACAGAGACAGATCCTCACGAGTGGTCTCTCGACTCAACCATAGTTCAGTCACTATTCGAAGAGTGGGGAACTCCAGACCTGGACCTTTTTGCATCCCCACTCAATGCAAAACTGCCTCTCTTCTGCTCCAGAAATCCAGGGCCTGGCATTTTCTGTCAGGATGCGTTCAGGCTGCGGTGGACAAAACGCTTTCTTTACGCCTTTCCACCTCTTCCTCTAATTCAGAGGTGTCTCCTCAAGTTCGAATCCCAGGGGACAAGATGATCCTCATTGCCCCTTTGGCCTCGGCAGCTGTGGTTTCCACTACTCAACAATATGTTGGCAGTTCCTCCGAGACCACTTCCCCTGCAGATGAACCTTTTGACTCAGGGACCGGTGGTCCATCCCAACCTGAGATTGCTTCACCTTCACGCTTGGCTCCTGAAGAGGTAGAAGTAAACCGGTTCAATGTCTCTCGCAGGGTTTCAGATATTCTTCTGGCTGCTCGGAAGCCAGCCACTCGGAAAACTTACACGGCCAAGTGGAAGTGTTTTTCGCTCTGGTGTGCAAAGTTCTCTTTGAATCCCTTTTCCTGCCCACCAGATAAGGTTTTGGAGTACCTTTTGGACCTATCAAATTCAGGTCTGTAGTACTCAACAGTAAAAGTTCACCTTAGTGCCATTTCAGCATATCTTGAGCCGTTTTTTTCCTTAACACTAGCTCAGTTACCTGTGGTTAAGAGATTTCTTAAGGGAATTCTGCATACCAGACCTCCTACAAGATGTCCAGTTGCAGCCTGGGACATTAATCTTGTGCTAGACATGCTCACTCGGAAACCTTTCGACCTCTGGCTACCTGTGAGCTAAAATTTCTCACCTGGAGGGCCTTCCTAGTGGCCATTACCTCAGCCACGCGGGGTCTCTGAGATACATGCCCTGGTCACAGACCCTCCATTATACTGTGTTCCATAAGGACAAAGTAGTTCTTTGTACTCACCCTAAATTTCTTCCTAAGGTTGTGTCAGAATTTCATCTAAACCAACCTTTGGTCCTTCCCTCTTACTTTGCGGACTTCCAAAATGAAGGAGAACATTCTCTTCATTCTTTGGATGTTAAGAGGGCCTTGCATTTCTATCTAGATAGAACCAAGGATTTTCGCAAAGCCCAGCAACTGTTCGTTTCCTTCAGCGAGACCCGGCTGGGTCAACCTGTCACTATCAGATGTATCTCAGCATGGCTAGTGGCATGCCTTCGCCACTGCTTATTCCATGGCGCAGGTTAAGTTGGAGGGTAGAGTTCATTCGCTCTCTACTAGACGGTCGTGCATCCTAGCAAAGGAAGTCATAGCGTGCCCATTGCAGATATTTGCAGCGTGGCCACCTGGAGCTCAGTGCATACTTTTGTTAAACATTATGCACTAGACGTCCATGCCAGACGACATTCTTCCTTTGGCAGAGCCATACTTAATGGACTTCTGTCCTAGAAACGTGAGCTCTTGGTCTCTCCTCCCGCCCTCTCGGTGGATTATTAGCTCGGTACTCTCCCAATAGTATGAATGAGTGGTGGAGACTTATGTCCAGGAAGATATGAAAATTACGTACCTACCGTAATTCTTGATCTTCTTGGATGAGTCTCCACCACTCATTCTACCTCTCCTCCCCTAGGCTCACCTCTGTTGTTGGTCTTCACTCCTCAAATCTTTAGGCTGTGAAGACTTCTCTGTTGACCCTTCTTATACGGGTCACCCGGACTATCTTATGTCCGGTTTTTAGGTTAGGCTACCCTTCTAGGTTAGTCACGCTGCACCTCCTTGGTAAAAAAGGTACTGAGGCGGTTGGAGGGTCGACGCCGAGATAGTCATTACCACGCGAGCTGAGGCTCGCGGTGCCATTCCTCGTTGCTTCATCTCTGGCGCCGACCCTCCAGCAAAAAGTTTGCTCCCGATGGGTCCTAGTGCCTCCGGTGCAGATCCCAATAGTGTGAATGAGTGGTGGAGACTCGTCCAAGAAGATCAAGAATTACGGTAGGTACGTAATTTTCATTTCTGTTCCTTCCTACCAACTGCACTGCTTTGTAGTCTGCTATAGTCGAGCATACTGAGGGATTCCTGGGACGAGAAGAAAAAATTACTTACCATAGTAATATTGTTTCTTCCAGGGGATCCCTCAGTATGCAAATGCACAAAAGGTCTTAGCACACACAACCAAAAACTGGGATGCTACAAACTTAAGAGTTTTCATGCAAACAAGAATTTAATTACATACCTGACGGACATCTCGCCTGACATGTTTCGAACTAAACAGTTCTTTATCAAAGGCTCTTTGCTTTATCAAAGCCTTTGATTAAGAACTGTTTAGTTCAGCTATCAGGCTGAATATTATCACTGGTATGTAATTAAATTCTTATAATTTGTAATCCCAGTTTTGATCGTGCTAAGACTTTTTGGGCATTTGCTGTCTAGTTTGGTCTTACAGCACCACTTTCCTTTGCACGCTCTTTTGATTTTCTGACCCCTTAATATGCTTGACTTCCCACCCAGCCTCCCCTCACATAACCTGACTGAGAATAGTTCTGCAGTCCATGCCTTTGGCCAAATATCTTACTGCAGAGCATATGTGTAATATCCCACAGTTTTTCCATGGTGTACATAGTTCGCCTTGAGGCAAGTTCTCTGTTATCTGCTGCTTTTCTTTTTTGGTAGGGTAGTTTTGGGATTTTGGGCCTTTTGCCCCCAAGGCTTCAAAATGAATCTGACTGACTCACAGCTCCAGCTACAGGTAGCACTCCCTTACTGCAGTCTGATAGGTTAATTCCTGGCCATCATTAGCATAGACTCCACCTCCAGGGCAGCTGAACCCTGCTGGTATGACTGCTGTAGTCAAGCATACTGAGGGATTTCCTGGACGAAACGATATTACTATGGTAATTTTTCCTTTTTTCCTACATAGAAACATAGACTTTGACGGCAGATAAGGACCGCTTGGCCCACTTAGTCTGCCCATTTCCCTACCTAGAAGAGAAGCTGCAGATCCTATTTAACCAACAGCCTATTTCTTCCTACCCCCCCCCACAAAAATTGCCTAATGTCTGTCCCATGCATTCTTGAATTCTCCCACAGTTTTAGACCCCACAACCTTCTCAGGAAGGCTGTCCGATGCGTCCACCACCTTCTCTCTGAAAAAATACTTCCTCACATTGCCCCTGAGCCGTCCCCCCTCTATCTTCAGATTGTGTCCCCTTGTTCTTGCACATCTGTTTTTCTGAAAGATGCTACCCTCTTGGACTTTGTTGATTCCACTAAGGTACTTAAACGTTTCTATCATGCCCCCCCCCTTCCTCAAGGGTATACATATTAAGCTCCTTTAGTCTCTTCTCGTATGGCTTCTCTTGCAGACCCTGCACCATTTTAGTTGCCCTCCTCTGAACAGACTCCATCCTGTCTATGTTCTTGTGGAGATGGGGTCTCCAGAACTGGACGCAGTACTCCAGATGGGGTCTCACCAACTGTCTGTACAGGGGGATAATAACTTCCTGTTTTCTGCTGGTGATACCTCTCCCTATACATCCCAGTAACCCCCCAGCCCTCCCTACCGCCTTTTCACATTGCTTGCCAATCTTAAGGTCATCTGATATGATTACCCCCAGGTCCTTTCCATTTTTGTTGTTGTTACTGCCTTCCCCCCCACTGTGTAATCTTCCCCTGGGTTTTTGTTTCCCAGGTGCATTACTTTGCACTTCTTTGCATTGAATCCAAGTTGCCATACTTCTGACTATTCCTCCAACCTTGCCAAGTCCCTTCTCATCCTTTCCACGCCTTCTTGTGTATCAACCCTGTTGCAGATCTTTGTGTCATCTGCAAAGAGGCATACTTTTCCTTCCAGTCCCTCTGCAATGTCACTTATAAAGACATTAAAAAGGACAGGACCCAGTACTGAACCCTGCGGTATCCCACTAGTAACCCCCCTTTCTTCAGAGTGGACTCCATTTACAATTACCTTCTGTGTCCTGTTGTTCAGCCAATGTTTTAACCAGCCTGCCACCCTGGGACCCACTCCCAGGCTGGTTAATTTGACTACTAATCTTTTGTGTGGGACTGTGTCAAATGCCTTGCTAAAGTCTAGGTAGGCGATGTCCACAGCTCCTCCCTGGTCTACTACTTTGGTCACCCAGTCAAAGAAATTAATTAGATTCGTCTGACATGACCTTCCTGCTGTGAACCCATGCAGCCTTGGGTCCTGTGCCCCACTGGCCTCTAGGTACTCAACAATTCTTTCCTTCAGAGTGATTCCATCACTTTCCCTACCACAGAGGTCAAACTGACAGGTCTGTAGTTTCCTGCCTCTGTCTTGGTCCCACTTTTGTGAAGGGAATCATATCCCTTTCTTCCAGTCCTCGGGTACCACACCATCCTCCCATGGTTTGTTAAAAGGGTAGTCAGTGGTGTCACTAGTTCTCTGCTTAATTCTTTTAGAATTCTGGGGTGAATTCCATCTGGCCCCATTGCTTTGTCTACCTTCAGTTTTAGGAGTTCTTTCAGAACCCTTTCTTCTGTGAAAGGACTGGGATTGACCCCCCTCAGACTGCTTCTGTTAATTGGATTTGGCACCTCCCCCACTTCCTCTTTTGTGAATACTGAACAGAAGTATTCATTCGGTATCCCTGCTTTTTCACTGTCACTCTCTGCCCACCCACCATCCATTCTATTCAGCCTCACTATCCCTCCCTTTGTCTTTCTATGCTCCCTGATATACCTATAAAAGGTTTTATCCCCCTTCTTAACTGAGTTAGCTATCTTTTCCTCAGTTTGTGACTTTGCTATTCTGACTACCCTCCCTGCTTCCTTCTGCCTTAATTGGTACAGTTCTCTGTCCTGCTCCTTCTGTGTTTTTTTATACTTCCTAAATGCTATCTTTTTCTCCCTAACCTTCACCGTCACCTCTTTTGAGAACCATAGTGGCTTTTTCTTTCATTTTGATTTGTTTATTTGCTTCACACAAAGGCTTGTTGCCTCTGTGATGGCAGTTTTGATATTTCCCCATTGTTGCTGCACCTCTCCTTCTAACCTGCTTGCTAGTGCTTTTCTAAGGCACTCTCCCATCTTGCCAACGTCAGCCCTCCTGAAGTCCAGAACCCTCACTTTTGTATGGCTTGACTCTGTAGCTGAGTTTATCGTGAACCACACTGTTTGGTGGTCACTTTTTCCCGAATGGCTACCCACTTCTAGATCTGAGATCCTCTCACTGTTCCCATTTGAGAGTATGAGGTCTAAGATTGCTCCCTCACGAGTAGGTTCCAAAACTAGCTGTCTGAGGCATGCCACTTGAAGGGCATCAAGAATGGCCCTGCTTTTGGATGTGGCTGCCGCAAAGGTGCTCCAGTTAACATCTGGCATATTAAGGTCCCCCATCAACAGTATCTCCCCTCTCTCTGCCATCCTAAGGATGCCTTCTATCATATCTAGGTTTTTATAAATTTTCAACACTATCTGTCACATTTCACATCACAACAGTATAGTACAACTTTTATACATTTTGAGACAGAAGTGCGGGAGGTCTAGCCAGGCAAGCTATGTACTTGCAAAAAACAAATGAATCATGTTTTGTAATTGCTAGACATGCATAGGAGTTTTGGTCAAGCTGTACATACAACGCATTGCGTGTAGTTCAGTGGTGCCTAGAGCACAACTGCTTCACCTTAGTGGCTTGACATAGCTTCGAAATACATGGTATCGGGGTAAAGAAAGGGGGCCTGTTATATTGCACACCGCTAGCTATGGGGATTGTCAGATAAGTACACAATTTAGGGAAAGAAAAAAAATGTCCCCAGTATGGTCTACCTGTCCAGTGTCCTGATGGATCCTGTTCAACTATTTCTGTATGTCTGTAGAGAGTTAAGTTTGAGAGTGGATAATCAGGGCCTGCAAGGGTGAGAGGGGAAGTGAGTGTATAAGAGAGAAAGAACACCATTAGATATGCTATACCTTTGCAATATGGAGGGTAGGGGATACCTCTTAGTGTTCCAAAGGAACTCATCTGGAGAAAAAAAAAACCTTATGGGTCTATCAGATGTGAAGGTTGTCATTAAATGTTGGTGAGTAGAGAGGTGAGGATATTGCCCTTCTATAAATTGTTCGCCTGGCTGGGAGGAGATTGATCCCCTGGGGTATCTGATAGTGTACTAGGAATGGCTCCCATATTTTGTGATACTCCTGAAGAGTGCCCATTGCAGTGTAAGCCATCTTTTCATATTTATCCATCTGTAAAAACAGGTTTTCTCATTCCTGAAAGATGGGATGGGTCTCTCCAGCGATGGAGGATGACCCTCTTGGCTGCTTCGAATGCTCCTGTCAACCATAGATGTTGAGATGAGGTAATGAAGAGGCCCACTGGTGGAATGCTCAGGAGAACAAGGGAATGGTCTTTGTATACTAGGTGGGCCACTGTAAGTTTGCAGGTGTTCCAAACTCTAGTATAGAAATCATCCAGGAGAGGGCAAGGCCACAGAATATGTGTGAAAGAGGTCTGAGGTGAGGAACATTGTCAGCAATCCCTGGAATTCATGCAGCCAGTTTTATAGAGCCACAGGGGGGTGCTATAGGCCCTATTGAGGACCTTAAATTGGAGTGTCTTGAAGTTCCCTTGAGGCCTTGTAGGTGGTAAACCAGGTGCATTCCCACTCTTCATCCATGATAAAAAGGCCCAGTTTCTGTTCCCACCCAGGTCTGCTGGTGGGAACTAGAGAAGGAGGGGATACGGAGTTCATAAATTTTATATTTTGTTGTGATTTGCCGAAGGGAGTCCAAATGATCTATTCAGGACTCTAGAGCTGATTTTGCCAGGAGAGTATGGGTCCTAGAGACCCTGGTGCATAGCAAGTCCCTTATCTGGAGGTTCTTCCAAAACTGGTAGCGAGGAATTCGATATTTCACTTATAGCTCTGTAAATGTAGAGGATACCTGTCTGGGGGTGATAAAGATCTCCAAATGTATGAATTCCGTGTGCATGCTAGTCTTTCCAGTCAGTCACATGGGAATCGATGGTAAGGCATGGGTTTTGCCAAATGTGTCTGTTCCAGGCAGTCGCAGCACACCATCACAGTTTTGGGGTGTGTTTTAACCACAGCTGTTTAGTCACTCTGGTACAAGGGGAGGCCAAGGAGGGAAGACCTCAGTCCAGGGAAAGCATGGCTTGAGCATGTGGTACCTGACGCTGAGTTTGTTCTATGGACATCCATCTCGGCTTCTGTGGATTAAAATTAGGTTTGTAGCAGGCCACCACCTGCCGTAACAGCCATTGTTCATGAAGGGCCCTTAAATTTGGGAGACACAAACCCCTTTGCTTCCAGTGAGCTTGGAGGATCGGAAGATCTTCATTGAGGGGCTGTCTTGCAGCAGGTTATACTCTTGTGATATATATAAAACCACCGGAGGGCGCTCTGTGCATGGTACCTTTCATAAGCAGTGTGTCTGGGGGCCACTCACGGTGACATCAGCATAGCAACGGGTATAAATACATGGGTGGCCCTGAGGTCTCTGTTCTTTTCTCACTGTTGACTAGTTCGCTCCTACTGTGTGCAGCTCATCGCAGCAGTATTTTACACCATCAGGTTTCAAACATACCTTTTGATGGACTCACGGTAGTTTTCTCCCTTTCTCCTTCGCCTTTACTCACTTATGCTGTATGTTGACTTCTGAATTTCTTTTTCGCAAGTGTCGGTGTGGACATAAGATCTACCACTATGACCAACGCTGTTTGCGTTCCATGCTTGAGGGCCACTCATGACGTTGCTTCCTGTGGCCACTGTCAGGAGTTTAGCAAGGCCACTTGATGGCATAGATTGAAGGAGTTGGAAAATTACATTATGGAGCAGAAAGTGTCTCTCTTAGAAAAGGAGCTCAAGGCCAGGACCTCATCTTTCCCCTCACCATCGATGAGCTCCCAGCTGCCGAAAGTGAAAGAGAAGCATCATGTAGGTAAGCACAGACAAAGAGACAGGGTGAAGGCTGACAGAGACAGTAGTAGGTCTCCACGTTCGTCCAAGGGTTTGGATGCTAGCCCTCCGTTGACGACGACGGCCTCTCCCTCTCAGAGAAAACTTTCAGGGTTCTCACTGCACTGGCATAGGGATTGCAGCCAGTAAAGACAGCCTCAAGGACAGCCATCAATTAGCTCTCTTCCTGTCCACCCCTGCTCTATCTGCCCTTGAGTTGCCTTCACATCCCCTGTCGACGCTTTGGTGCTTCCACCTGTCCAAATACTAAAAATGGACGCAGCCTTTGGTACACTCGGGACCTCCAGCATGGGAACGGGTTTCCTATTGACAGCCTTTCCGTTGACGCTGCCTCTGATGAGGCCACCAATTTGCCATGTCACCATCGATGCAGGCTCTATCCACGCTCGACGACTTGGACCACTTTGGGCATGGCAACCTCTCCAACACTGTACCCTCAGCCAGAATCAGTCTCCTCAGTCTTGCTGCCATCCTTTCTGGTGATGACCACAACTCCTCCACTTCCTTGTCCACCCCCATCGACGACACCTTCTGTCGACATTCCTGCCATTGTCAAAGCAGTTTTGGAGGTAGTACAATCGATGCAGCAGCCAGCACCTTCTCCTCAGCCTCCTTCATCGATGGCATCAGCGAAGTGCCCACATTACACTTCCCTTTTGCCTGTCCATGCTCCCCCTCTTGAGGATCAGGATGAGGACATGGAGTACGTAGAGGATGAGTATGAGAAACAAGAAAATGATGATGAAGATGGAGTACGCAGTCCCTCCAGTACCTCCACCGTCTCATCCGCGGGTGAGGACCCCGCCATTTACACTTCTTGACCCGCACCAGATGATCCTATCTTCATGGAAGTCATGGCACAGCTCCAGCTAGTCATGGGCTTCACTACCACTGAACAGGATTAACAGAGGAGGAACTTGGCTGACTACCTTGAACTTCCAGAGGCACCAGCCATCGTGGTACCTCCTATTATACAGGCCTATAATGATGCCATCACAGCAGTGTGGCACAGACTGCATATCATTCCACCAGTTTCCAAGAAAGCTGTACCAACCTACTCCAGACCAGCCATACTTTGCCTAGGCTCCACATGCAGATTCTGTGCTCATCAATGCGGCCCATGAAAGAACTAAAAGACCAAATCATCTTAGTTCTCTTCCTACAGATAACGAATCTAGGAGGATAGACTCATGGAAAAAAGGGTCTGTGCATCCTCTACCTTAGTCTTGCGCATTTTGAACTATATGGGTCATATGCTAAAATATCAGATGACCATTAAATTTGAGATTAATAACCTCAAGACTGACCAGATCTTTTGGTCCGATCATTGCACAGTGGAGTTCTCATTTGGTCCCCCACCACCACCGATAGCCCTCCCTTGGAGAGATGGTCAGCTACCACTCTTTGAGGGGTTTGACCCGGGAGGGATTCTTGGTGGTGGCTGATCTACCTAGTGTGGGCAGTGCATGATGCACATGCAAGGGGACCGAGCGAGACGGTTGCCGCCTATAATAAGGCAATGTCCGATGCGCTCAACACTCTTGCACCAGTCTGTGTACGACCCAAATCCTCTCACTTGAGACTCCCATGGTTTGACGGGGATCTCAAGGCGATGAAGAATGAGGGTCGGACATTGGCACGCTACTGGCGGAAGACCGGGCTGGAGGTGGATAAACTGGCCGTGCGTGCCCATTACGGTTAGTATCTGGGGGCAATCAACCATAAGAAGGCAGAGTTCCAGTCCAGGGAGATTGCTGCAGGGAGGAACCAACCAACTGTGCTCCTTTGGACTGTAGACAGGCTATTAACACCCAGTCTGTCTCCAGCTGAAAAAAGCTTTTTCTGACACTTTATGCGAAGTGTTTGCTCGGTTCGCACTGACAGGGTGTCCACCATCCAGCAGGAAATTCTGCCAGTGAGCCAGAATATGGCCGACAGTCATTGCCTTGGACATCGGAGGGGCACTGTGCCTGTTTGGGGCGAGTTTAAACTGATGGAGGTGGCTGAGGTCATTGAGGTCGCTTCCAAGCTGAACCACACATATTGTGAACTGGACCCGGTGCTGACATGTTTCTTAATGGGAAGTGTCGACTCCGTCGGCCTGGTGTTCACCTTGATTGTCTGGTGCTCTTTATCAGAGGGTTTTTTTCTCAGATTCCTTGAAAGAGGCACTGGTGAGACCCGTTCAGAAGAAACCACCTCTAGACCCTGACATCAAGACGAATTACCGTCTTATCTCCAACCTTCCTTTTTTAGGTAAGGTTGTCGAGAAGATTGTGGCACAGCAGCTTGAGGAGCACCTTGTGACCTTTGATCTATATGAGCCACTCCAGTTTGGTTTTCGTGCAAGGCATAGCATGGAAACTGCGTTAGTTTGGGTGCATAATGACCTCCTCAGGGCAAGAGATCAAGGGAAGGGGTCAATTTTTGTTCTCCTCGATCTCTCCGCAGCATTTGACACGGTGGACCATTGTGTGTTACTCAACCACCTGTGAGAGTATTGTGGACTTAACGGCACTGTCATCTGCTGGTTTGAGTCCTACCTTGCAAATAGGAGGTAATGGGCGGTGATGGGGAATTTATCCTCCTCCCCGAGCCTCTTGTCTTGCGAGGTGCCTCAGGGTTTGGTCCTATCACCAATGTTGTTACCTGTGTACATGCTGCCCCTGAGTGAGCTCATTAGGAAGTACAACTTGGGTTTTCATTGCTATCCAGATGATACCCAGCTGTATCTCTCCTTTACCCTTGGGACATCCAGTGCGGTGGAAGTGCTAAATAACTGCCTTGCCGAGATCAATGACTGGATGGCCTCAAGCTCATTGTGACTGAACCCTGATAAGACAGAGGTACTGGTGGTGGAGTTGAACAGAGGGCATGATAGGATGGCCTCTAGTGCGGCAACAGGATTATTCCTGGGGCCTACACCATTGAATTCCTCCTTGAGGGTGCATGATCTGGGCGTTATTCTTGATAGTGGGCTGACATTTGAATTTCAGGTGTTGTCCCTTGTCCGTTCCAGTTTTTACTGTCTGAGGATTATCGCCAGGATCAAACTCCTCGCTCTGCCCAAGGACCTCCCCACCTTAGTGACGTTGAGGCTTGATTTCTATAATGCGCTCTACTTCGGGGTTTCCGGGGGTGCCCTGCGCCGGCTGCAGCAAGTGCAGAATGTAGCCACCAGGCTGCTGATGGGGCAGCCTAAATACTGTCATATCACCCCAGTATTGCATGAACTGCACTGGCTGCCGGTCAGGTGAAGGGTCCTCTTTAAGGTGGGCTTGCTCCCCTTTAAGGCCCTGGCTACTTGACTGACCGTCTAACACCTGCTGCTTTGGTCCGCTCCCTCTGCTCCTCCTCTAGGTGCCTCCTTGCAGTTCCCAGGATGAGGTTAAAAACTGCCGGTGACAAAGCTTTCAGTGTTGCCAGTCCTGTCCTGTGGAATTCGCTTCCTCCGTAAGGGAGGGCCCTTCAGTTGAGGTATTTATTCATAGTCTGCCTTAAGACCTATTTATTCAATCAGGCATTCCCAGTCACTGTCTTTTTTTTGTATTTTTTTTTTAATTCTATTTATCTGCCTCTTTTGTGGAGCAAGCTCCACGATCTCCGGTCACCGTGCCTGCGCCCCCGGACCCGGCCGTGCGTGTGGGCCACACAAACCCACGGAACACAGGGCAGGCCAACATCGTGCCATACCCTGGACAGGTGCCTCTCTCGGGTCCGGGGGACGAAGGGTGTGGCCATCAGCCACAGAGATCACCCCCGTATTTTCCTCCATGGTTTTTGGCCCCAGAGTGCAGCGTGCAGTGACCTGTAGGCACTGACATGCTGACGTCTTGCCACACTCCACCCCTGGTGTTGCCACCGGTCTGGTAGTGCTCCTGGTCATCACCATGGGTCTCTACAGAGCGATGGTTCCCTGGATCCCTCCCTGGGATAGGAGAGCATTCCGTCAGATGCTCGATCCTATCCCTACCCTGCTGACCCCTGGTGGCCTGGGCTTGCGTCCGAACCTGGGTCACCAGCGTGGCAAAAGGTGTGGCGTCCAGCACCTCAACCCTCAGCGCCACCGGGCCGGCAGACACTGTCTTTTAATGACAGTTCTAATTTAGACTATCAGTCTTGCAGACAGCTGTTTTTATTTCTATTATAGCCTGCTGTTCTATTACATTTTACTTATTTATACCTATGTATGTTTTGTACCTATTTTATTTATTTATTTTTTAAGTTTTTATATTCTATATTTTTAGTTGTATTGTGTCCAGAGCCTCTGGGACTGGGCACCTTAAAAATAAAATTTGCCTTGCCTTTGGAAAGCTGCCTTGGAAATGGCCGGCAAATTACCACAGTGCCCAGATAAGGATCAGCTCATGGCAACCCTCCAAGCAGGGGCCAGTATGAGTAGGCACCTTCTACAGGTGGGATATGATGCAGTGGTTCCTTCAGCCAGTTTGTCTGCCACGAGTGTCTCTGTTAGGAGACATGCCTGGCTCAGGGTGTTGGGCTTCATGGCAGATGTCCAACAGTCTCTCCTGAATGCTCCATTCAGGGGGCAAAAGCTATCTGGCAGAGATGCTCAAGAAGTATTGAGTGAATTACAAGCCTCCAGCAGTACCCTCCATTCAGTGCATATCATGTACCACTCAGAACCTCAGGGTCCTCAATGCCACCCTTTTCGACGAGCATTGCGTAAGCCAAAGGTGGGTGCCAGACAACCAGCCAAGAGAAAACCCACCCCGCCTCTGCCAGCTTCCTCTGCCGCCGCCACTAAGTCCAGCAGAGTTGCTGTCACCGGCACTCCCTCAATTTGACTCGCTTGAGGGTCTTCCGCTGCTCCTTTCTACCACCAAGGCCGTGAAAGTATGCTTCTCCTTGCATCTGGAGGCATGGAAGACTATTACGACAGATGACTAGGTGCTCCAGATAATACACACAGGACACATCCTAGAACTCCTAGCATACCCTCCTCAAAAACCCCCAAAGCCAACCCACTATTTCCCAGAACACCTACCCATCCTTCGGGAAGAACTCTCCTAACTCCTGCAAAAGAAGGCATGTAACCTGTCCCCCACACACACAACTCTGTAGGCATGGTTTTCTGCTCTCACTTCTCCCTTATACTAAAGCATACTAGAGACCTTCGCCGATTCTGGACCTCAGGTCTCAATCTGTATAATCAATGTAAAAAGTTCTGCATGGTAACTCTACAAAGCCTGCTCCCTGTACTACAACAGGGCGACTGGCTGTGCTCCCTGATGCCTACCTTCATATAAAGACCCACAAAGCTCCTCGCAGTGACCTGCACTTTCAGCTGTTGGGCGGACACTACCAGTTTCGGGCTCTGCCATTCGGCCTCTCGTCCGCACCACGAGTATTCACCAAATACCTGGCCGTCGTAGTAGCGGCTCTCCGCCACCAAGGTCACTATGTTTTTCCCTACCTGGATGATTGGCTCCTCAAGGCCTCATCCAGGGAGAGTGTGCTGCAGTCATTACATCACATCTTGCACCTCTTCTCCCAACTTGCCATAACAATAAACCAGGCCAAGTCACATATGATGCCCTGTCAGTGCCTGCAATATAAGAAGCTGTCCTGGGCAGGACCTTTCTACCGGAGGACAGGGTGCAAAAGTTGAGAGTTCTGGTACATCACTGTTTACTCAACACTCATGTCGCTGCTAGACGGTACCTTCAACTGTTGGGTCATTTGGCAGCAACCATTGCTAAAGTCCCATGTGCTAAGCTACATATGAGACCAGTTCAAAGGACACTGAGAGCTCAGTGGAACCAAAAGACGGATGACATAGAGGCCACCATCCGCATAACCCCATCTTTGCGGAAAGCTCTAATGTGGTGGCTCGACCCACTCAACTTACTTGCGGGCCTGCCGTCACACTCCACACCACCGAGGCGGGTTCTGACCACGGATGCCTCCAAATCAGGCTGGGGAGCCTGTCTTGATGATCACCAGACCCAAGGTCATCGGACACCCCTCGATTCCACACTCCGCATCAACATGTTGGAGATGTGAGTGATTTACAATGCTCTATAGGCATTCCAACATTTCCTTACATTGGGGCCCTTGCTCATTCAGTTGGACAACACCTCAGTGGTTTACTATATAAACAAGCAGGGAGGGACCAAATCACACACCCTGTGTCAAGAGACCCTAAGGGTGTGGCGGAGAATATTACATCTTGTGGCAGTTCTTATTCTAGGAACACATAACACAATAGCAGATCATCTTAGCCGCCATTCACAATCCAGCAAATGGGAGCTAGCCTCCAAGACTCTCCAAGATATATTTCACCTCTGGGACATGCCAGAGATCAATCTCTTTGCAGCACCCGACAAGTCCAAACTCCCCGAGTTTTGCTCAGTTCACAAAAATCAGGAAGGCTACTGCCAAGATGCCTTGTCCCTCTCCTGGAGTGGACGCTTTGCCTGTGCCTTTTCTCCCTTTCCCGTCATCCAGAGAGCTCTAATGAAATTGCAGTTGGAGGGAGAAACCATGAATCTGATCACCTCTTACTGGCCCCACCAAATCTGGTTTCCTCTCCTCTAGCAACTGTTAGTTGCAGACCTAGTTCCCCTGCCCATTCGCCCAGACCTCCTGACACAGTAGAATGGGACACTCCTGCACCCCAACCCCAGGTCCCTTCACCTTCACACCTGGCTCCTGAATATGTAGTGATTACCAGACATAAGGTTACATCATCTGTCATAAAGGTCTTTCATGCCTCCTGAAAACCATCTACAAGGAAAATCTACACTTCCAGATGGAAAAGGTTTGCTCACTGGGCAGCGAAACAGAACATAAACCCCTATTCCTGCCAGGTGGCAGAGATCTAGATTACCTCTGTGACCTATCAGAAAGAGGTCTAGGATATTCTTCCATTAAAGTTTATCCAGCAGCTATATCAGCCATCCACGAACCAATCGGTGACCGGCAGGTTGCCCAGCTTGATATCTCCAAATTGTTTCTTTGAGGCTTATTGCACTTGAGGCCTCCTGTGCTTAACCTGGTCCCTCCTTGGGATCTCAGCTTCATGTTAGAAAGGTTGACCTTATGCCCTTTTGAGCCAGCTGTGACTTGTGAGCTATGCTTTCTGTCGTGGAAGGCATTGCTTTTAGTTGCCATTACTTCTGCTCAAAGAATTTCCAAGGCTACTGGCTCTTATGTGCAACGAGCCTTTTTTAATTTTCCATATAGGTGTTTATCCTACTGCAGCGAGCCACAGCTACTTGTCCGCCAACCCTACCGGTCTCCGGGGTCGTTTGGGATCTTGAACACGATGCATGTCCTGACTGACCCCTGGAGTCGGCCCCGAGGCATCATCCTGCTGCAGTCCCTGATTTTCCACATTTTTCTTCCTTCCCCAGTTACCTGGGGCCCCAGACAGAGAGACGCATGTGTGTGGAGGCGCGCATGTGCCCTCTTGCTCCGGTGATGGCTCCTTCCCCCCACCCCATTGGCCTAGCACCCAGGGCTCCCTGCCTTATTTAATTTTCCATAAGGATAGGGTCTCACTAAGAACAAACCCTACATTTCCTCCTAAAGAGGTATCAGAATTTGTCATGAATCAATCCATTATTCTTCCCGTCTTTTACACTGAGCATGCCAGTCCAGGGGAAGCATTGCTCAACACTTTAGATACGCATGGAATATTAAGATATTACATGGCGCGAACCAAAGACGGCCACAAAATGAAGAGAGGATGGCATTGGGGACCCTGAAACTCTGAGTGGTATATAGTATGCACCGAACAGAGGGTCCTGCCATAGGCTTGTAATTCGCTCAATATGTCTTGAGCATCTCCACTGAATAGCTTTTGCCCCCTGAATGGAGCAATCAGAAGAGACTGTTTGACATCTGCTGTGAAGCTGGACACCCTGAGCCAAGCGTGCCTCCCAGCAGAGACGCCCATGGCAGATGAGCAGGCTGAAGCGTCCACTGCATCATATTCCACTCGTAGAAGGTGCCTACTCATACTGGCCCCTGCTTGGAGGGTTGCCATGAACTGATCCTTATCTAGTCACTGTGGTAATTTGCTGGCCGTTTCCAAGGCAGCTGTCTAAACGGTCTTCTGATATTTTAGCATATGTCCCATGTAGTTCAAAATGCGTAAGTCTAAGGTGGAGGAGGCATAGACCCTTTTACCAATGAGTCTGTCTTCCTCGATTATCTGGAGGAAGAGAACTAAGATGGTTTGGTCTTTAGTTCTGTCATGGGCCACATTGATGACCACTGGTTGGAATCTGCCTGTGGAGCCGAGGCAAAGTATGACTGGTCTGGAGGGGGTTGGTGCAGGCTATCAGCTTTCTTGGAAACTGGTGGAATGGTATGCGGCCTGTACCATGCTGCTGTGATGGCATAATTATAGACCTGTATAATGAGAGGTACCACAGTGGCTAGTGCTTCTGGAAGGTCAAGGTAGTCACCCTAACTTGCTCCTCTGTTGATTCTGTTAAGTGGTAGTGAAGCCCATGACTTGCTTGAACTATGCCATGACTTCCATGAAGGTAGGAACATCTGCTGGGGGTCGAGGAGTATATATGATGGGGTCCTCACCCACAGATGAGATGGTGGAGGTACTTTCTCACTCTAGATAAATGAGGAAATTTTCGAATTCAGTGATCTAAAAAAGGAAGCTGGGAGTGGGAGGGGTAGGTTAAAGAGAATATATTGACTCTTTGGAAGGAGCACCATTTTAAGTGCATTCACTTTACTCCAAAGGGATATCATTACATCACCCAAGTTAGTCAAATCCTTGGTTAGTAAGTCAGTCATTTTCTGAGTGTTGACCTTGACCGTTGCCTGTATAGAGGACCAGAGCCGAATACCTAGGCAGGTAATTCCCTCTGGGGACCACTGAAACAGGAAGTTTTGGAATAGAGACTGGGTACAAGTGGAAGTGAGGAGCAGGATCTGGGACTTAGCACTATTAAGTGTGTAGCTTGACAAGGTAGAATATTGTGCTACAATATCTGTAAGGGCTGTCGGGGATCCTGGGATGTCAGTTACAAAGAGGATGATATCATCCATGAATAGAGACACTTTATGCATAGATTCTCCAGTAGTCACTCCTAGGAACACCAGAGATATCCTAATCTTCTGGACTAGAGGCTCAATGGCCATTAAGAATAATTAGGCAGATGAGGGGCACCCCTGGCGTGTCCCGCTGTGGAGGGAGAAAGAGGATATCACATCACCAAGTTTGTAAGAACTGATTCAGAGGGATCATTGTAGAGAAGTTGGATTAGTTGTAGAAAGTGAAGAGGAAACCCAAACCTAGCCAGGGAGTCAAAAAGGAATGCTCACTCCTCCCTGTCAAATGCTTTTTCTGCATCGGGGACATGATGGCTGTGGGTGCCCTTCCCCACCACACAGAAGTCCAGAGGAAATCAAGCAGACATAAGGTGCTGTCCGTGCCCTGTTGACCTGGCACAAATCCAGCCTGATCTGGGTGAATCATATTCCCGATCAACAGATCCATACGACATGCTGTGAACTTAGCATATACTGTATCTTTGCGTCCATGTTGATGAGGGATATGGGGCGGAACAGAGAGCATCTGGTGCTATCCTTTCCTTTCTTTGGGATGAGGGTAATAAGTGCTTGCTTAAAAGATGGGGGGAGATCTCCCTACTTCCAGGCCTCATTGATTGTAACTGCCAAAAGGGACGAAAGGAGGTCATTGTAGGTGCTATAGAAAAGGAAGCTGTCAAGGCCAGGGGATTTGCCCAGTGACAGCCTGCTAATAGCATCAGTCACCTCATTCATAGATATGGGCTGTTGGAGGATCATCATCACTTGCGGGGGCAGACAGGGTAGTGGAATATCACTGAAAAATTAATCTAGGGCTTCCCATGTGGGGGATACCTCTGACACACAAAGATTCTGATAAAAGTGTTGGAATTCCCTGTTTGTCACCTGGGGTGATGACCACTTTATTATTGTCTGTGATGAAAAAATTAGGTGTATTTTTCTGTCTCTTTGTTTTTTGCAGTGCTGTGCCAGGAGTCTCCCTGGCTGCTCTCCAGCCTCCCAGTAATTTTGCTGTAGCCTGTAGAGGGTGAACTTGGTAGTTTGAGGATAGGAGGCCTCTATGTCTCTCCTCAGCTGTACCATTTGGGTGGTTAGGACAGCACGCTGTTGGAGTGGGAGAGAAGCTCCATTTCAAGTGTTTTTAACTGACCCGCTTTATGTCTGAGTTCCTGATTTTTGTGTTTATTTTATGTTTGGAGGTGTAACTTGTGCGTTTTCCCCGGAGTACTGCCTTCAGCACTTCCCACAGGGTATGTCCGGTGGTCTCGGGCATATCATTGAACTGGAAGTATTCCTGTGTCTCCTTCTGCAACCACTCCCTAGAGGTGGTGTCCTGGAGGATTGTAGCATTCAGCCTCCATTTGTTCCTGGGATCCTGAACTCCCCCACCCCAGCAAGGAGAGGGATACTGGGGCATAATCTGATATGTGGATATTACCAGTTCGATTCCCCAGAATGATGGGAGTAAGGGGGCAGATATGAATACCATATTGATTTGACTGTAGGATTCATGGATGGATAAACAGTATGTGTAGTCTCGTGTGTGCAGGTGTATGGCCCTCCAGCTACCTATTAAGCCCACTTGGGCATAAGCGGTGGTTACATGTTTGGCCACTGCATATTTCGTGGGTGTTCCTGGGCTGGTCCTATCAAGGTAGTGGTTTAAGGACAGATTAAGGTCTCCTCTCCTAAAATTATGGCAGTGGGAGTGGAGGGCAGATCTTCACCAAATCAGTCTTCACCATTCATTACTGATGGGTCTTACCAGAGGTCAGGACACTGCATGGAAAAAGAGAACTGCCTCTTTAAAAACATTTTGTGCTGAGTGGAGTCGATGCTGGGATGGCGTCACCCTCTAGGCCAGCATTCTACGTGGTGCTTGCGGGTTGGCCAGTAACTTACTCCGACTCCTCCCAGCCCCCAGTTCTGTCTTTTCCGTGGTCGAGGAAGGATCCTGCACGGGAATTGCTTCAGCAAGTCTCTGCCTAGGCCTCAGTCCTGTGGTACTGTGAGTATCAGCGTCGCTTGGTGCCAGAAGGTTTTTTTTATATTCTTTTTGTTTTAACTCGGCGCCGGGTAACCTTTCTACTTAAGTTTGTTTGTTTTCAGCCACGGCAATGATATGTTGGGGTCGGGACATCGATCTAAATCAAAACAGTCGGGAGTTGCCCTCATGCGTCAGTGCTCCTGTGGCAACTTCATTATGATCACAGACCCCCATGACCATTGCTTTTCTTGCCTGGATCCCCACCATCTGATGGACGAGTGCAACACCTGCTTTTTGTTGGACCTTCATACCCTGGTTGTCCATGTGGCATGATGGGGTAGGGAACCCCCAACATTTGGTGGGTGTCTATGAACTCAGGACGCCAAGGCAAGAACCTTGGGCTTCACACCTGAGCCCTCCCCTGGGCCTATATGACCCAACAGGGAAAAGATCCTCTCTGCCCCTCACCTTGCTGGGGGAAGGAGTCCCCGTGAGGGGTTGGTGGGGAGGTTATCTTCCTCCAGGAAGCTAGCTGATCACCCCTCGCAGTCCGGCTCCTCCGGGGAGGACCGGCTGACCCCCAAGGTGGAGTCAGGGCTATATGCGAGCTCTCCTCAGGAGGTCTCCTCGAGGCAGCGCACCCCTCCGTCATCAGCTCTCAGTGCCACCTCTGGGGTGGAGTGGATGGTGTGTCCAGGCCTCCCCCTGATGCCTCTCTGGGTACCGGGGGTTCAGGGTTCTGGGAGTGGCCCAGTTGAAGATTGCCATAGTCTTGTCCCCCACCTTGGGGGACGATGACGGGGGCAATCCCGACTGGGTCCCTAACTCCTCGAATTCTGCTCAGTGTCTCCAGGGCCGTTGGAGTCTCCAGTACTGGTATATCGACCGGAGGATGGTGCCATCATCAGTGTCGCTACCCTGGACCTTTGAGGGACCACTACTGGTTCTGAGGGACCCTTGCGGGTTCCTCTGGGGGATTCAGGGAGTGGTGGCACCGTACCTGGCACCATCTCCTGGCATGGTGTCACGGTTGTTGCAGTCTGTGGCTGGCGCCATTTCTCTTGGCGGTGCTGCTGTCGGTGCCATCTCATCCTCTGCCAAGACTGGGCCCACCTTGGCAGCTGGTTCTGCCTCGTTGGCTGGGTCAGGATCCATCATGATCTGGATCCCAGCCAACGAGGACGAGCCTCAGGGAGACCCTCTAACATCCTCCAGGGTGGAGGGGGGTTTTCTCCTTCAAGGAGGCGAGTCTGCATTCCTCCACTGGGCCTCCTAAGAGGGACATATCTTCTCTGGAGAAGAGGGCTGGTGGTACTGGCTCCTAGGGCCAACCCCCGCACCCCCGTGGCATTGGGGGCCATCGCACAGAGCTCTCTAGATCGGCCTGTCTCCTGGGGAGAGATTCTTCAGTTGGTGCGGGCAGGAGCCTCCCGAGAGGTGCTGCATGGCTCCAGCCTCACCATCCGGGGGTTTCCCTCAGGAGAATCTCCCAGTCTCCCCCTTAGGAGTTGGGCACACTGGGGAGAAAGGGTTAGCTAGTTCTCCCCCTAATCAGGACACATCTATACAGCTTCAAACCTCAGGCAGAGGTCCTTCCTGGGCTGGCCAGGCTATCCCTCATCCAGTCATTGTGCCCCCTCCCGGGATTTCTTAGCCCTGAAGGCCCCCTCTCTTGGGAACAATTCAGGGCTGTGGTGGCACTGTTCCCTTGCTACTTTAGGGCCATCTCCGAGGTCATTTTCAGTCCTCAAACATCTGTGCCGCTGAGCTCCGAATCGGACTCCCTCTCCTCTTCGGCTTCCTCCAAAGAGGAAGAGGACTCTTCACATCAAAACATAAAATAAGCAGATTCACATCGCAATTTGTGACCCAAGAATTGGGAAACATGAGTCAATTGCCAGCTTGATTAGCAGTTATTGCTAATCATATAAGCTGGCCGTCCTCCATATATATTTTTTTTATTTTCCCTGGTGTCTAGTGGCACCCCTCTGATTGCTCTCCTGTTCGCTCCTGGTGTCTAGTTATGCCCCTCCTCCAATCACTGTCCTTGTTCGTTCCCTGGTGTCTAGTGGCATCCCCCCCCCATCAGCAGATCGCTGTCCCCGTTTTGTCTGTCAATGTTTTTTTTTAACCTGAAAAAAAAAAAGGTCCATCGCTGATCACTTCCGCACCCCCTACCCAACCACCCCCTGTGCACCCACCTCCCCACACCCCAGTACACCTCCACACTGTCACTCACCTGTCAGGTCCAAGATCCACTCTCCTGGTTGAAGACACGTCTTGTTGTTGGAACTGGCGAGTGCAGTATGAGAACTAAGGTAAATGTGGTCCAGTGTATTTCAATGGGGGTTTCAACTTTGGTGCATAATTCGGTCATTTTTTGAAATACTGACCCCAAATTTTCAACATAGCCTTTTGGGGACCCCACCTCATGAACAACATAACTGTCATTAAGCAACTCCTACCCAAAAGATGATTTCACAGTCGCTTGGCGAATTCACCTTTCAGGCAGGATTTGTGTAACAACAGTCATATTGTTCATGAGATGGGGTCATAAGAAGGCTATGTTAAATATTTGGGGTCAGAATATGAAAAAAATGGCAAAGTTACGAATATTCGTTGCAATTTTGCTGCGCACTCTTGTAACTTTGGATTTTTAAATATTTTGACCCCAGATTTTTCAACATAACCTTCATATTACCCCATCTCATGTGTATGTCACAGCTATTATTTTTCAAATCTTGGGCAAAATGTGTTTTCCCACCTGTATGGAATGATGGTAGCAGAATTATGCTTTAAGGGATTGGAAATGTTCTGCACCGGTTACATGAGGTGGAATAATAAGAAATGATATGTAGACAGTTTTGTCAAAATGGGAAATTCAGTCTCAAAATTATGTATAAAATGTCTATTTTATCAATAAATACAATAATAAGTAATAATTATATGGTTTAAAGTACAAATACCCATTTTTTTAAAACTGTTTATTTATAGAAGTTTTCAGGTAAAAAAAAAATACTGCAGTACAATAGTTGATACTGGTAGGCTATCCTATACAGAAATAAATCATTTTCTTTATACATCTTCCCAGGATAAAAAATTTTAAAATTAAGGTAATAATATATAGAGTTAGTGATCAGTGTCCAAGACAGAGCATTAGGAAGGATTAAAAAATGTGTAAAGTGTCCATGGTTCCTAAGGAAAGTTACAAAGCAGCACCACACATATATATTGAATATATGAATCATACAGGCAACAAAACTTGTCATGTTTTCTTTCTGATACATAAAATCAATCAAATTCAAGGGACAAAGGTGGCATCTGGGGAGAAATATAAAACACCCATTTTCTTCATCTTAATTCAAATGGTTCCATTCTATCTGCTGACCTAGCAGTCAGTCTCTGTAATCTATATATCTCCCCCTGAGCACCCCATGCCAGTTCTGAAGTGTGTGTGTGTGTGTGTGTGGGGGGGTTTCGTGGCCCCAATGTTTAGTAATAACTTTTTTGGCCACTAAAATGTAGGGGAACAACAAGGAACCTTTCGAAATAGGGAGGTTCTCAGGAGGGACAGACAGGAGCACCAATTCTGGGGTCAGTACTGCTTCCTCCCCCACCAGATCTGCCTGAGCTATTGAAATATCCTGCCAGACACCTCTCAGTCTTGGGCAAGACCAGAAAATATGAGTATGGCCTGCATACTATTCCCCGCATCCCCTCCAGCAATTGCCAGATGCTGCAGCAACAAACTTAGACAGTTTTGCCAGAGTATGGAAAAACCTGTTCTAGGATCATGGATATGATGTTCATCCACACTTACAGTATTGGCATGTGCCTTTCCCATTTAAATTGTCCCGGAAGTCTCCAAACTGTCTCCTTCCACCCCCCCACCCGGGTGGTGTATACCTAGGCTCCGCTCCATGATGCCAGTTTCCTTTCTGCTGGAAGATACAGGTTTCCTCTCTCATGCTCATACATTTCATAGGTCCTGTCTTTCAATACGTCGGTTTTACCGAAATTAAAACTCATCCAAGTTAGCGATCGCGCTTTTGCGTCCCCAATCATGGAAGAGAAATCTTCTTCAGGATTTCGCTGGTGTCCTTGCGGCCAGAAGATGTCGCGCACCGATCCCCATCTCACGTGCATCTGGTGCCTAGGTGTCTGCCATGACACCTCATCCTGCAGCTTTTGCTTGGCCTTCCATCCCAGCGTCCTGGACGACAGCCTGGCATGTTTAAAGTTGGAGAGACCAGAGAAAAGGAATCCTCCGGTGAAGTCCAAGGAGGCTAGGTGGGCGGTTTCTGCGGCTGCAAGTTCTGCCGAGCAGCTGGAACACATGAAGGAGTTCGAAGAAGAAGCCACCTGCACGTCGGGCAATCAAAGCTTTTTCGTTCCTCTCAACCTGGGCTCCACCTTCTCAGGTTCCTTCAAGGAGTTGTGCCAGTCTCTCCCCACCCGGGGAGAGGTGACCGCGGGCTCACACTCCTCCCAGTTTCATAAAAGAGATAAGGAACCGAGCACATCTTCGTCTCGTCGAAGACGCTCTTGGAACCAAGAAAGGTCTCAATCCCAGGAGCATGCGGTCTCGACCTTGGTCGAGATCACTTCCTCGGCCATAGGCTTCACAGACCTCCGTTGGGCCAGCCGACCGAGGATGCAGCTGATGAGGTCGGGATGCAGTTGATGAGGTTGAGATTTTCCTCAGCCCCATCGACCCACTGTCGCCGGCCCCGGTTGACGACTCTTTGTGGAAAGGACTCCGGTCCTTGTCTTCCCCGATGAGGAGAACCAGCCTGCTGGTGTCCCCAGTGAGGACCCAGTTCTGGATCCCCAGGTGTCACCGGTCCTGCTGGTGTCTCCCGAGCGACTGAGTCAGACCATCTGATCTCGGTCGAGGTCTAGAACCCCCTCGTCTGGACGGCAAAGGAAGAACTACAAGCGCTTCAAAAAGAGGCGACGCCACCGGTCGTCCTCGGATGAGGAGAGGCTCTGACAGAAACTCAGAGACTCTACCAGTAAGTGTGGAAATACTTGCTTGGGCCTCCATGACAGTTTATTTAATAGTTTCCACTGATTTCTCTATTTGTTCCAGTAGTGACGTCTGAAGGCCCTCAGCCATCTGTGCCACATTGTAAGTGTCCATCTTTGATTGTGGTTGGCGGGCGACTTGCCGTGATATCTCAAGATTCTTCTTTCTCTTTTGGGATGTGCTCAGCGATTTCAAAATGCTCAGATGTTGTTGACATTTCTCTCCTCTTGCTGTCCAGTGATTTTAAACTGCAGTGCAAGGCAACAGAGTGCGTGTGGAGGCATATGATTTCTTCAGGGGCAGACATCTTGGACCAGGCACACGCGTGACCTCTTTAGAGAAACTTTTTAATGAGGAGGGGAGGAGGACTCACTGGATGCTTTAGATTATACATATGAAAGGAGCCAGGCACTCTGTGAATGGAGCAGTTGACTCCTTTCAACTACGCGAAGTGGATGCCTCAAAATGGAATCACACGTCAGGCTTAGCCTTGCTGATCATTGGGCTGTCACTGCTGTGCCCATTGCAGCGTGGGTTGCATTGGACCTGACAGAGACACACCTTTCAAATGTCATTTAATGTAATGAAATGTTCCTTGTGCATGTGCAAGTGAGCATAAGTGCGGTTAATGAACATTTATTTATAACTTGGTCATCATTAAATATTTTCAAGCAAACTTTCAACGTGGCCTTTTATGGGACCCCACCTCATGCACAAGGTAGGTGAAAATTTTCAAATCTGTTCCAAAAGGTGATTTTGTAGCCACTCTGCAAAATCACCTTTCGGGTGGGATTAAAAAGTTCACCTACCGGATTCATGAGGTAGGGTCATAAGAAGACTATGTTGAAAATTTCGCGTCAAAATATTAGAGACCCACCAAGGTAAACTGGACAGCCCCTGCACCTGATATATAGGTGCCTTACCTCAGCAGATTGCTTCTCATGTTGACATTGCCCCAAATAATCCGTTAGTTAAAAAGTGCTATCACTCGTAAAAGTAGAAAAAATGGGTCCCAAGGACTTTTCGGTATTAAGTGCTGCCCGTGCTCCGCCAAGTTATGACGTGATGCTAGGGAGAGTGTGGGGACGTGCTGTCATATAGTTTATGGGTTGCACGTTTGTGATCTTTTTTTTATATTATAATGGCCATTTGGTAATGAAATGTGGGCACTGGTCAACTAACGAGGTCCTCATTAGTGGACCAATGCCCATGTTTCAGTACCAAGGGGCCATTATAATATAAAAAAAAAATCATAAAGTTACCATCCATAGACTATAATGGAGCACATCCCAGCACTCTCCCTACCACCGTGTCATAACTTGGCAGAGCGCAGGGCAGAGCGTGGGCGGCACTTCATACTGGGAAGTCCTTGGGACTCATTTTTTCTACTTTTATGAGTGGTAGCATTTTTAACTAATGGATTATTTGGGGCAATGTCAATGTAAGAAACAGTCCGATGGGGTAAGGCACCTATACTGTATATCAGGTGCAGAACCTGAGACTAGTAAGTCTCTTTAAACAAAATAAAAAAAAAAAATGAAAATATGCTGACATTTTTCAATGCTCGCTCATGACTTAGGTCATTTTCAATGTTTTGACACCAAATTTTCAACATAACCGTTTTTCAAACCCTCTCGTGAATGTGACAGATGTCATTTTTCAAATTCTGGCAAAAACTTGTGTTCGCACTTGTGGCACAAAATGACAACTAAGCTAGTATTTTACAAATGATACCTGGCATGCTTAGAAAGGGCTGTCATAAAAAGACTATGTTGAACATTTCGAGTCAGAATGTCAAAAAAGGAAAATTCATGAATAAACATTATATGCAGTGTCAGCTGTTGGATCAGTGGGCCGGATGTTGTTTTCCCAGACTGGTGACTCAAGTTCAGGGATGACCTCAGGGAGCCAGCTTGATAGCACAAGGATGGGGGCCAGCTCTGTTGTGCTCCACTACTCTTATCCTGGGAAGGGTCTGCTTAGAGTTCTGCCTCATAGTCGACATCTTGGGGGGGGGGCTGGGGGCCCTTCTCTCACATGTGGTTGACATGCATGTCAAGGCCTGACAGGGCAACATACTGCATTGGGAGTAATGGGTTGACATGAAGAAATGGGCTTTAAAATATCTCTAGTATTCTGTATATTCTATTTTGTGCAGGTGTCAAAGGGACCTGTGTGAATCAGGATATGATTCTTCAATCACAAAAAGAAGGGAAATTCTGAGAGGTGGGGGCACTGTTGAGCATGATTACCAAGAGGAGGCACCTCAGCGACTTCTTGAAGTTTAACTTAACCAAATCAGCATTAAAGCTTCTTGCATTTAAATTTAGCCTGCAGCATTGGACTCCTTGTGTCCTGAAGCACAAATTGATACCACACTCGGGATGGGTCATCCCAAAGGAACTCGAGGAGGACTGAAGAATCAGCTACCACCACCTGAGCAGCAGGCCAGGACATCCTCTGCACAGCCTGCCACTAGTTCCGGAGCGGACCCACCATGGAAATCCATGATTACCACCATGTAAGCCATCGACCGCAAAGTGGAAAGGATTGTTAAAAGACAGGGAGAGCAAAATACCATAATAGAGGGTGGTACGAAAATGGCGACCACTGCAAAAAAGTCAGCAACCCAGCACAATGGTGCAGGAGAACACGAAGCTGCGTTATCATTTAGAGGCCCTGGAAGATTCCCATAGGGTTTCTAATAAGCAACTGGTCAGGCTCCTGGAAGGGAGTGAAGGTGAGCTGCTTCTTCAGTTTTTACAGTCTTGGCTGCCATTTGCCCTAGGGTTTGATCCAGTAGCTTTAGCACCCAGTTTTGCGAAAGCGTACTGGCTCTTTCCCTGTTTGGTGGACCAGTAAGGGGATCTGCCATGGACTGTGTTGCCCATAACATCTTTTGTTATGAGCAGAGTCATATTGCTGCAGGCTTCTCGGCAATACCAAAATTTACACCACAAGACTACCCTGCATTTGTTCCCAGAGTTATCCTTTGCCACCAGGTCCTGGTGGAAGAAGTTTGATGCAGTAAGGGCCCTATTGAAAAGCCTAGGGATTGCCCATTCCCTGCTCATGATGGCTCGTCTGCACATTTTTTATGGGGGCCATACGTATCAATTCACTGACACTGTGGAGGCAGGCAAAAGAGCAGAACTCATACGCACAGAGTTTGAGATTGCAGCTGCTGGATAGAAGGGAGACCTAGATGTCAATGAAATGTACCTAATATACTGCGGATTCTGGCTGAGTTCACTTTACCTCAGTGACTTTTTTGTATCAACAAACCTGTCTTCATATCTTACGACTGGTTTTGGGGTGTGTGTGTTGTACTACGGGGCTTAAAGTTTTGCAGCCTTACAAAAATACATATTTACCTGATGGGGGTCACTTTGGTCATGCTTGTACTGTAGGAACCCTGGTTGGGTCTTATCCTGTTCAATAACATGGCTGTAATGGCAGCCACCATGTGGCGAGTAACACATATTAGAGAGACCCACAGCCACTGCCATGGTAGTCTCTTGGAGGGACGATAAGCTGCAGTCGGTGGTTGGTGGTTACCTCCTTTCTCCCTGAGCGTTACATGTGTAGGGGGTTTCTTTACACTATACTGAATTACTGTTACTTTTACTAGATAGCTACCTGTTTAATTTTATAGATATGGGTGACAGTTTCAACCTATTTCAGATCTCCATGGTTATCAGTGCTGTTCTTAAAATAATGCTATAATAGCATATCCATAAGTGAAGTGCTGCTGGATTTGCTGGACTATGGGGGGGGGGGGGCGGTGTGGGGATGCTTCACATGTTTCGTTTAAAGCTTATGTTAGGGTTGAGAGCCCACCCCCATTTTTATATGGGAATCTAAGCTCTATGTTTGGAAATTTGGTTATACTCTGGACACTCTGTCACTCTGGCGAGGTGCAGCTGTTTGGTTTACATTATTATTATTACAAAATTCATGGAGTATTATCCCCAGATCCACAAATCAGATTGTTCAAGCTACCTTGCTCTTTCTTACATTGAATGTATCCTGTACATGTATCTGGATGTCTGGCATGAGTGATAAAACGTGTTGTTTTTTATTGTAAACTCAAAATATAAATAAAAAAGGGGAAATTCTTCGCAGAAAAACTTAATGCAGATATAGGGTTGAAGAACGCAGTTGTTTTTGCAGCGAATAAATAAATATACACTTATTTTTAATAAACAAATACAAACAGATTTGCACTTCAGGAATAAGGCAACGTGTAATTTGTGCTAGAAGGCAGTGTCAAATGGTGGTGGGGTGGGGGTAGTTTCATTACCAAAGGAAATGTTTTTTTGAACAATTTGTTTTCATGTTTGTATTTTTTTATTATAGGTTGCAAAAAGCTTCTTTTCAGAGGAACAATGATGCATTAGATGCAGCTCTGTTTTACCTTGCTTTGAGGAAGAAGGCAGTGCTTTGGGGTTTATTTAGGTGAGTTGTAAAAAAGATGTCTCTACTGATCTTTCTGTCCATGTGTCTGCTTGCTGATTTTCTAAATGTACAGTATATTGAGAGTATTCAGTAAGAAAAATTCACAATAATACGTAAGAGGATACTGAAAAGTTTCTAGTTTCCTACATCCTGCTTAGCTGCTAGAATATTAGGCTACTTTTCTGTAGCGCTTCACATTGTCAGTGGGTAATCATGACAGTGGGGTATAGTGCACCCCTACCAGGGGAAATGGCACAGCCCAAGCTTTAGAATGTTGGGCACATGAGGATTCTATGCAGCAGCAGCAAGTCCCCAGTGAAGCTGTACGCCATTCAAAGGGTACAGAGTTACTTTCCTTTTCTCCGAAGATTTCAAGTTTCAAGATTCAAGACTTCAGCTGGGGCTGCAGTTCTGCTTTGCAGGTTGGGGCTGCCTGTTTTCAGGGAGCACCCCTAAATTTAAATCGTGTCTGTTAAGCTAAGGCTTTCCAATTGAATAGAAGCATAGAATTTGACGGCAGATAAGGACTGCTTGGCCCACCTAGTCTGCCCATTTCCCTACCTAATGGATAAGCTGCAGGTCCTTGTTAACCAACAGCCTACTTTCTCCTACCCCCCACTAGAATTGCCTTATGTATGTCCCGTGCATTCTTGAATTCACCCACTGTTTTTGACTCCACGGCCTCCTCAGGAAGGCCATTCCATATATCCACAACCCTCTCTGTGAAAAAATACTTCCTCACAGTCCTCTGAGCCGTTCCCCCTTGTTCTTGCACATCTCTTTTTCTGAAAGATGCTACCCTCTTGGACTTTTTTGATTCCCTTAAGGTACTTGAAAGTTTCTATCTTGTTCCCCCCTCCCTCTTTTCCTCAAGGGTATACATATTAAGCTCCTTCAGTCTCTTTTTGTATGTCTTCTGGTACAGACTCTGCACCATTTTAGTTGCCCTCCTCTGGACAGCCTCTGTCCTATGTCCTTGCAGAGATGGGGTCTCTAGAACTGCACGCAGTTCTCCAGATGGGGTCTCGCCAAATGTCTGTACAGAGGGATAACATCTTCCTGTTTTCTACTGGTGATGCCTCTGCATCCCAGTACCCCACCCCCCAGCCCTTCTTACTGCCTTCTCATATTGCTTGCCCGCCTTTAGGTCATCTGATATGATTACCCTCAGGTCCCTTTCCATTTTTGCTGTTGTTAGTATCTCACCCCCCAATTGTGTACTCTTCCCCTGGGTTTTGTTTCCCAGGTGCATTAGTTTGCAGTTCTTAACCTGCCTTTTTTCTCATTCTCTGTGGCGATTGGGAGCCACTTTTGCTTTGCTAAGGTGTTTTTGTTGGTCTCCTGTTAAAAAACTTTTAAAAGGAAACAAAAACGTGCCACAGGTAGTTACAGATTTAAATTATTGGGAGCTTAGGGTCTCTGGGTGTCACCCGTCTTTGGCATCAGTTCCTTGCCCCCCCTACGGTGGCCCAGAAGTGCAAAACACAAACGAACAAAGTAAAATGCAATCAAACAAATAAGGCAACAACCAAAAACCAAAAATGCAAACCAAAACAGTAAAGCAACAAAAAAGCACAACACAACCAAAAAAGTGAATATAAACAAAAAAAGCACAGCACAACACAACAAAGAAAGTGAGCACAAACCAAAAAAGCATAGCACAACCAAATAAAAAGTGAATGCAATCCAAAAAAGGCACAGTAAAAAGTGAATGCAGTCCAAAAAAGGCACAGCACAACACAAAAGTGAATGCAATTCACAGAAGCACAGCACAACACAAAAATGAATGCAACTGAAAACGTACAGCACAACCACAAAGTAAATGCAAACAAAAAAGCACAACACAACAAAAAAAAGTGAATGCAAAAAAAAGCACAACACAACAAAAAAGTGACTGCAACCTAAACAGCACAACACAACAAAAAGTGACTGCAACCAAAAAGCCCAACACAACAAAAAAGTGAGTGCAAACAAAAAAGCATAACACAAAAAAGTGAACGCAACCAAAAAAGCACAACAAACAAGAATGCAAACAAAAAAGCACAACACAAAAAAATGAATGCAAATAAGTAAGCACCAAGCAATTGAAAAGTGAAAGCAAACAAAAAAGCATAGCACAACTACAAAGTGAGTGCAGATAAAAAAGTATAGCACAATTAAAAAGTGAATGGTAACAAAAAAGCATATTTGCAAACAAAAAAGTGAAGAACTAAAAATCCAAGAGCCAGCTGGCTTCTCAGATAGCTGCTCTGAAATACTAACTGCAAATGAATATATCCCATGGCAAGTTTTCCCTGGTGTCCATTGCAATCCTTCTCCCTTATCGTATTCCTTGCTGAGTACTCCCTACCTATCGCATCCCTTGCTAAGTGCTCCATTTGCCATGGACTCCCTAGCATCCAGAGACAATGTGTTCTTTTATGAAGCAAATTATTTCCTGATGTCCAGTAGCAACCCCTTTATTAACCTAACTCCATGCCATGCAATTCCATGTGTCTGTGGCATCCTCCTATACAAAATCTCCATCTTGCTTCAACTAGTCCATGGTTTCCAGTAGCACCATCTCCGACTTTGTATTCTGTGCCAACCACTCATTGGTGTCCAAGGGTTCCTCCCTAACACTGTTCCATGCCAGACACATCCTGATATCTTGTGGAAGCCCTCTCCTTAATCCCATCCTGAGTGAAGTGTCCCAGTGGCACTACTTTTGTTAATCCTATACCATACTGGACCTTCCATGGTTTCCAATGGCACCTCCTCCCTCACCCCATCCTACACTAAGTGAACCCTTTCCCTCATCCTGCCCCACGCCATGAACTCTCTGGGCCTGGTGGCACCCCCTGATTCATCTTACCCAGGTGTTAAGCACTCCCTGGTATCCAGTGGCACCCCCACTTATGACAAATACCAGGGGTGTCAGGGACACAGGTACCCACACACTTTACACTTAGTGAGAAGTTCAGAATGTGTGTTTGTGCATGATGCGCATCCTCAACAAGCAGGGGTAATTGACCAGGACTCCCGCACCACAAGCATTCTCACCCAGCCCTTAATTACTGATTTTCAAATCACCGCCTTCATTTTTATACACAGCTTAATGTTCCCTACTGTGCACTGGTCCTCAGCTTTATTTTCTGACCACCAAGCCCAAATGCTGGTAATCTTGCCTGACCCATAAGACATAGCACGATGAGTCAAGGCACTCAATGACTGACCAACTCTCTCACTCAGTCACTGACCAACCCAGTAGCTCACTGACTGACACAGTCACTCAGTCAGAGACTGACCCACTCAGGCACTTAGTCACTGACCTCCCTACTCTCAGTAATAAAATAAAATCAGGTCACTGTGGCTAGCCCTGTTGGACTTGTATAAATCCTATGATCCTGTGAATAGCCCAGCCAAGGATTTGACCATAGAATCACATTTGACCATGGTAGAAATTACCTTAACATGCTTTGACTGTAGTTGATGACCATTGTAGTGAATTGTTGCCAGGCTAGCTTGGTCAGAGCATGGTCCACAATGGTCATCATAGAATTATATTTAATAGTGCTGTTCAGAATATGGAATTCTGCCAGTGAATTCCACCAATGAAATGCCAGTGAGTGTTTTTCTGTGCCCTAACTGCTTTTTCTACAACCTGTTCTTTTCCCCCTCATGCTCCTGCTTACCTTGCTGTATTGTCCCTGGCTAATTTCTCCACCTCAGCTTCCTCGAGCATGCCATTTTCGAGCTGAACATTCAATCCTCCATTTTCTCTAATTCTACTCTCTACCTCCTAATTTTGCCATCCTTCCTTCCTCTTGGCACTTAGCCCCCATTGTAGTGCTTATTTTGTCCCTATCCTTGGCCAGATAGTCTACCTCTTGCTGTCTCCTGGTCGTACCCCCCTCCTAGATTTCTCACCCCTCCTCCTTTCTTTTGTGTCCAGCTTCTCCGCCCTGGAAGCTCGGTTTCTGGACTTCTTTAAGGTAATCTTCCTCTGCTCTTTCCCCACAGACAGGTGCCCCTGACTAGGGCTACAGCAAGCGGCCATGCACCGCTCCTCTGGCCGGCAGCCACTACCCTCAAACGCTCCACCATTCAGCCGCTCTCGGCTGGCAAGGTACGTCTTCCTTCGGTCTGTGTGAGTCCTCTGCCCTCTCAATTCATTGGACGGCAAGCTCCTCTGCCTGATCTGGTATTGGACATCTGGGATTCAGCATGCCCACTGGATTGGCTGCCTGAGCATTTCTCTTTGGGGACTGAAAGCGTGGATCGCTCCTGACCCAAATTGCTCATTTTATGTCTCTCTAAAATGTGTCCCACCCAGCCACCGCAACCCCACCCGCTATTAAATAGTCTAGTCCCCGCCCATTTCTCAAGTCTTCCTCTACCATTGGCTGCATATTGATCTCCACACAGCCTATTTTTTCTTGTACCCTTGCCTGTCTTATCTTAAAGGTACACAGCTACCTCTCCCTGCTCACTCTCTAGGTAACCATGGCCCTAAATGTTAAACTCTTAGTGAGTGACTTTCCCATTCTCATACTTCTGTCTTTGCCCACTACCACAAGCAAGACAAGCCATAGTTTGGTTTACACGCCAAATATTGAAATCTTGAAAAACCCTCACTACAACAAAGGTTGCTCATCTGGGAACTTTTTCACCATTAATAAAGGACCTGGGTCTACCTCGATGATCCTACCCCCTATAATTATTTGGTCCCCAGGTGGATCACATGCCTGTCAACGTGTCCTTATGGACCACACCATCCTCATTGTTTTATACAGGGAAAAAATAAAACCACGCTGTGTACGCATGAAGGTTAAACATTTTTCCAAGGCTATAAGAGTACTCCTTCTCAGGATAGCCCTTATGCTACTTCTGTTATCTGGAAACATTCATCCTAATCCAGGTCCGGAAGCACCTTCCACGTGCAAAGCGCGCCCTAAACAAGGTACCATTAAACTGGTCACAATTAATTTCAGCAGCCTTTTAAGCACAATTGATGTCTTGAAAGTCTGGGTAACTCAGCACAACCCTGACATACTATCTGTCGTTGAGACATGGATGACCCCCAAAATACCGGATTCTGCAGTAGCTCTACCTTGATACACTATATTCAGGCTGGACAGGCTGTCGAAATGTGGGGGAGGATGCACTATATTTCTAAAAAATTCCCTAAAGGGGTATGCTATGCCACTGCTTGATCTCAGGGGCAATACCCAGGCACTGGCAATAAAAGTGCTGCTGGGGGCTCACCCTAAAACAATATCAGTACTATCAGTCTACATACCTCCCAAAGGTCCGGCCACTGGTCTCCTCAGTCTTGTTGACCATCTCCGCTCACAAAATCACCTCACGGAGACAATTATCATGGGAGATTTTAACATAAACTGTCTATCACCTGCAAGCAACTCCCTAAAGGATGCAATAACAGCCCTTCACCTAACTCAATTTGTTAATACACCCACTAGGATAAACTATAAAACGGGGACTAGCACCACCTTCGACTGGATAATTTCTAACCAACCTAATGGCCTTTCCGGTGTAGCCGTGCACCCTGACTCCATCAGTGGCCATTCCCCAATCACATGCAGCTGGAGTAATAAATTCCTTATCCCCCTCCCCAAACTATCTACAGCAGGATTCTCAAAAGGGGCCACCTGGACCTCACAAAACAACAGCTTTGCACCCAAAATTGGAACGTCCTGGACTTAACCAACGACATTAATGTAGCCCTCTGTCACTTCATAAAGGTTTTCAATACGGCTTGTGATACACATGCCCCTCTCAAAAAGATGAAGGTCTCTAGCACGGTGAACCCCTGGATTACTCCTGAGCTCCTTTCCCACATGAAGTTTCGCGACCATCTCTGGCACTGTGCAGAAGTCACTGGTAAGCAGCAGGACCTACAAGCCTATAAAGCTGCTAGAAACAACTGCACGAGGGAGACTCGCCAGGCTAAAGACAAGTACCATAGGGAGACATAGAAGTTGACAGCAGATAAGGACCGCAAGGCCCATCCAGTCTGCCCATTTCTTTTTCTACCTTATGAATATGCCATCGGCTTACCAACTGACCGGAGATGCTTACCAACTCTTGGGGTGATAGCAAAAAGTTCTGGTCTAATATAAATGACGTTACTGGCAAAGAACCAACAGCATCGCCTACAATGCTAAACATAAATGGGACCCCTACCGCTGTCCCACTGGAAATTGCTAATGCTTTTAACAGTGCTTTTACCAGTTTGAGCTGTGTTCTCCCACCTGACTTTTTCGATGATGATGCTGCCCACTCTACAAGTCACTGTCATGAAAACAGTAATGAGTACCCCCCTTTTTATTTTAAAAGGGTATCATGCAACCTGGTTAAAAAACTACTAGCTAAGGTCCTAAGAAACGCAAGACACAGTAGTGACGGACTAGACCTTAAGCTTATCGCCCTAACCCTAGATGAAGTTCTCCTACCTATAACTAAGATTCTAAACCTTTCTCTTACACTGGGACAATTTCCTGATGCCTGGAAAACAGCTATTGTAACTCTGGTGCATAAAGCTGGTGATTGTTTCCTACAGGGTAACTGTAGGCCTATATCCATTCTCCCTCCACTCTCCAAGGTGCTCGAGTGAATTGTTACCAAACAGCTTGGTGCTTATCTGGAAACTTACTCCATCCGGTGCCCATGACAACATGGCTTTAGAAAGGGGCACAGTACTACCACAGCGTTATTAGAATTCACTAGCTTCATACAACAGGCCATCAGTCAAGGCAAGATTGTAGGTGCAGCCTTTGTTGACCTAACAAAGGCCTTTGACACAGTGAATCACACACACACATTGTTGCTCGGCTATCTCTCTAAAACTGGTGTTGCCCCTAACACCCTGAAATGGTTCTGAAGCTACCTCAGTGATAGACTGCAGAGGTTGAGAATATCAAATGTAGTTTCGGAGCAGAGGGCTGTCTGATCAGGGGTACCTCAAGGCTCAATCCTGGCTCCCCTACTATTCAGTATTTTCCTGAACAGCTTTACAGTTGTCTGTAACCAGTGTACTGTCTTCTCCTCTATGCAGACGATGCGGTCATCTTTACTAGCCACCTGGATCCCAACGCTCTTGAAAACCATCTTCAACAAGGCTTCACAGAAGCAGAGAGATGGTTTAATAATCACAAGTTAGTGCTCAACTACAAAAAAACTAAAGTCCAGCTGTTTTCGTCCTCTCGGAATAAGTTTAAGGCCCACCCACTATCACCGACGACCAGGGAGACGCTCTTGAACAAACTCAGCTTTTCAAATACCTAGGTCTAACCCTGGATAGTCACCTTACCTCTGTGCCTCACATTGAAAATGTTCCAGAGATGTTAATACCAGAATTGGACTCTTCTTCAGACTTAGGCAAAGTCTTACCCAAGAAGCCCTGAAGGTTGCAGTTCACAGCTTGGTCCTCTCGATCATTGATTATGGTCTAATCATATACTGTGCTGCATCATCCACATCTCTTAAATGACTCACGGTTGCCCTGAACAAGGCCTGTAGGTTAGTTACAGGTGCTGCACACCTCACTCATACCTGCGAGTTATATGCTCAATCTGGCTGGCTCCAACTAAGTAACAGGATCAAATATCAAACCTGCCTTCTGTCCAAAAAAGTTCTACTTGGATTACTACCCCCCGAGCATTGGTTGCCTGCTAAACAAATCCCCTAAGACCCAACACACATGAACCTCTGATTCTGACCTCCTTCTAGTACCCCACTGTTGGACTGCTCAATACCAGCGATCCTTTCAATACAGAGCCCCTCTGTGGTTTAATAATCTAAGTAACCAACTGTAGTCTTTCCCAATTTAAACTTATGCTTCATCAGCATCTCCTAACCGAAAGCACTTGTGATTGTTACACCTAGTTTCCCACCTCTGCGGACACCCTCCTACTACTCTTTCACTCTCTGATGCATTTACTTGGCTTCCTGTTCTTTCACCTCTCCTGACGGAACAATTTCCCATTTTCCCCTGTCACCTCCTAACTTACAGCACCCCCCTCCTTGCTCTTATCCACTGATCTCCCTTTTCCTGGACTGCCAGACCCTCTGTTCCCCACTGTCCCTTATCTTTTTTCCTTTCCTCTGCTCTCCTTTCCCCTCCTGTACCCCTTACCCCCACTCTATGACAAGGCCTCTGGCTGCCAATTTTTCCTTCTCTAGTTGGATTCTGCACATCTCATCTCCCCTACCTCTCCCTTACTCTCCCCCTTTCCCTCTCACCCCTGATTAGCAATGTTTCTTCAAATGTACCTTATGGTTTAATCTTCTTCGAGGTACAGCTCTTGCAGCAGGTTACACCATTAGGACTGAAGCCGTCAGGCGTCAGGACCCCACAGAAATTTTCTAGCTAGCAGTCTTCAGCAGGGACCGCCTCCGACATCGGTCCTGCCCCCGACGTCAGGTGTAGTACATAAGGAGGCGGTCCTGCCAGAATCCCCAGTTCTTTCCCACCGTCGACTTGCATGTCTCGACCCCTTTGGTTAGTACTAGCGCGCAACGTCCAGGAAATCCTTTCCAAATCGGAAACTTTGGAAGAAATTCTTCTTCAAGACTACTTTTCTTTGTCTGATGTCCTCCCCAGCTTCAGTGGAGGGCCATCCTTCTAAGTGTGCTTGTGGGAAGAGGATCCCGTTTAAAGACCCCCATTCGGCCTGCGTTCGGTGCCTGGGCCCGGACCACGACACCCAGGCTTGCTCCTTCTGCCAGGGCTTTAATAGCCGGACCAGAATCCGTGACAGAAGGCTCTCCAGGCTTTCCTCCTAGAAGAAAAGCTCAAGGCCATGGAACCTTCCTCCAGGGGGAATCTTCGGGAAAGTCCCACAGGCACCACGAGAAACATTGGGAGAAGGTGAGACCTAGATCCCCCTCCAGGGCCTCGGACTTCCGCAGCTCTGGCTCCAGCTCAGACCGCTCTCCGTCGAGGGCCTACTCTCAGCCTCCCCCGGTAGTGGTCAAATCTGCCAGCGGCTCTTCGACCTTGCGGCCTGCCAAGACCTCCAGGCCCTCTTCTTCTGCTAAGGCTTCGTCTAGGTCAGGGGAACATCACAAGTCTTCGTCCCGGCACTCGGCCTCCGATGTCCGGTCTGTCTCCTTGCTTCCGCCTCCCCAACACGCAAGACCAAGGAGCTGACCTCCCTTAAGCGGACGTCGGACCCGACGTCAGCCCACCCGATGTCGACCAAGGTCCATAAGCACTCCCGCGAGCCGGCGGCAGTTCGTCACCCGTCGCCGGACAGGCATTCTACCCCCAGGACGCTGGCCGGGGGACCAGTGCCTGCTGCCGCAGACAGAAGAGCCACACTGCCACCTACGGACGTCGGTCAGGGGCGTTATCGGAGGAGGAGTCCACTCAGCCCGAAGACCAGGCGGGCGACTCCGGACCTGTCGAGCTCCCACGGGAACCCTCCCCAGAACCGGAGACCCCGGGGGAGCCGACGCCTGGCCTCGACGACAGACCACCGGCGCCCGGCCCGTTGTCAGGACTCAACTTGGCAGAGGTGAAGGAGCTCTTCACTTTCTGGTGGGACACCATCAAAAAGGATGTGGTCACCACGCACCCTCCTCCCGCACCCGTGGCACCACAGACACCTGCGCCTCCTCCATCGCCCAAAGGGGCAGCAGGCCGAGCACCTTCCCCCCAGGAGCCAGTAACACCTCCTAGGGGCAGATCTACAGAGAAGAGAAGGTCTCCGTCTAAATCTTCTTCAGGGTCACCCAGCCCCAAGAGACCCAGAAGATGTCGGTATTCGCCGTCAACGGAAGACTCCAGATCTGACATCTCTGAATGCTCCAGGTCTCCTTCACCGATCAGCATCCCTTCTCCGGACCCATGCGACCTCCCTAGGTCTCCTCCGGATGACCCCTTGTTCTCTGAGATAATGAGACACATCCAAGAGAACATGGGATGGGATGCGGAAGAACTAGACCCCGAAAGATTACACCTTGCCCGTTACCTTCGGCAGAAGGACTCTAAGCCTGTGGTAGTACCACCCTTGGTGGACACCTTCGTGGACGTCACCAAGACAGCGTGGAAGCGTCCACATCCGACTCCGGCTATGCCGAAGAAGGCTGACCGCCTGTACAAGGCCCCTAGGGAGGACCAGTACCAGGCTAATCATCCTCTGGCTGACTCCCTGGTCATCACAGCCTCTCATGACTGGTCTCAGAAACCGCAACATCTGAGCATGCAGCCACCAGCTCCAGAGTCCAAGCAACTGAACGTGCTGAGTAGGCGCACTTACGCGGCCACGACTTGCGCCATCAGATCCCTGAATTACCTGACCCACGTGATTCAGTTCCAGAATGCGCTGTGGGAACAGGGGCAGGATCTGGCAGAGAAATTGCCAGACAGTGGCCCAAAGGAGGAACTTCTTCAGCTCCTCCGCACGGGTTCAGACGTGGGGACCCAGGTGCTCCGAGCCGCGTACGACTCCGCGGACTCTTCGGCCAGAGCGGCAGCCTCAGGCGTATGTCTCCGGAGACACTCATGGCTCCGTGTCTCCGGGTTCACCCCGGACATCCAGAAAAACATTTTGGACGCCCCCTTTCATGGCGAAGTTTTGTTTGGTGAAGCATCGGAGAAGGTCATCACCAAATTACAGGAAGCCGGAAAGGCCATTAGATCTGTACAGGCCATGTACAAATCTAGACTCAGTTCCTTTCGTAAGAACCAGAGTCTTTTTTGCAGCCGGACTCAGAGGCAACAACCCCGTTCCGGCCAGCATCAGAGGGGCTCCTTTTCCCGGAAAGCCCAGGCCAAAATGTTCCCAGGTAGGGGCCAACGTGCTTCCAAGTCGGCCCAGCCTGCAGGACCCTCTGCTGCCACAGCATGACTCCTTCCGGCCCCGCCCTCCTCAGGATCAATGGGAAACAAAGGTCAGGGGTCGCATTGCAGACCGCCTGCCAGGGTGGTGCTCGATCACCACCGACAGGTGGGTGCTACAACTGGTCGAAAAAGGCCACTTTATAGAATTCCTAGACAAGCCCCCCACGAGGCCTCCTCTGCTCTCCCATTACTCGGGTCAGCACGCCCTGCTAATCAAGCAGGAAGTGCTCAGGCTTCTGCAGAAAGAAGCTGTGGAGCACGTTTCAGGGAACCAGATAGGAGCAGGCTACTATTCACACTTCTTCCTGGTTCCAAAGAAGACAGGGGACCTCCGTCCAATTTTGGATCTCAGCGACCTCAACTTATCGGTCGTCTACAAGCGCTTCCACATGGTGACCCTCCCAGGACTAATCCCCATGCTGAAGAAGGATGCTTTCTTGGCATCCCTGGATATGCAGGACGCCTACCTGCACATCCCCATCGCTCAGGCGCACAGGAGGTTACTGTGCTTCGAGTTTCTCGGTCGCCACTACCAGTTCCGAGCACTTCCTTTCGGGCTGTCATCAGCACCAAGGGTATTCACCAAGTGCATGGCAGTCGTGGCAGCGTATCTGAGGAGACAGGGTCACTACGTGTTCCCGTGCCTGGATGACTGGCTTCTCATGGCCTCCTCCAAGGAGGCATTGCTGTTGGCCATTCAGCACACCCAGGCTGTCTTCCAGTCTCTGGGCATCTTAATCAACTACAAGAAGTCTCTCCTGGTACCGTCCCAGAAGCTGCAGTTTATAGGTGCAGTTCTGGACACAGTCAAGGGGAAAGTCTTCCTTCCTGAAGACAGAGCGGAACGCATACGATCCCTCATAAGGGACATGTCAGCGAAGAAAACCATCCCGGCCAGGCTGGTCCTTCACCTGCTCGGACACATGGCTGCGGCCATTCCAACGGTCCCGATGGCAAGACTCCACATGCGGGTAACCAAGTGGATGTTAAGGGTGCAGTGGGACCAAAGACAAGACCATCTGCAGCAACCAGTCAAAATCACACAGACCGTGGTTCGGGACTGGCAATGGTGGCTAGATCCGGAAACCCTCTCAGTGGGGGTTCCCTTCACAGCGCCGTCCCCGGTGTTGACACTCTCCAAAGACGCCTCAGGGCTGGGGTGGGGAGCGCACCTGAACAGGGTGAGGTCTCAGGGAACATGGACTACCCAGGAATCTCATCTCCATATCAACATTTTGGAGATGAGGAGGTCCTTATGCCTTGCAGGCCTTCCAGTCGGAGATTCCCCCAGTACTCTCCTGTTACAAACAGACAATACTGCGGTAATGTATTACCTCAACAAACAAGGAGGCGCACTCCTACCCCTTTGCAGGGAGGCAATGAGGGTGTAGGAATGGGTATCACGACCTGGCGCAAACCTCATACGCAGTTCACGTTCCGGGGTGGACAGCAGTCCATGAGATGTCCTGAGTGGTTCCCAGGCCAGAGTCCACGGTGGGAACTTCTACAGGAAGTAGCAGAGGATCTGTTCCACAGATGGGGTATTCAGAATTGGATCTATTGCCTCCCCATCCAGCGCAAAACTGCCCAATTTTTGCTCGCTAGATCCAGGGCCTGGTGTTTTTGGCGAGATCGTTGTCCCTCTCCTGGGTGGACAGATTCCTCTCCTTCCCTCCTTTCCCATTGATCCAGAGAGTCCTTCTCAAACTTCGCAGGGAGCATGTGACGCTTATTTTGATAGCGCCCTTTTGGCCCAGACAAATTTGGTTCCCGCTGCTGAATCAGTTGTCCCGGGAACCTCCGCTTGCTTTACCAATCAGCTCCCACCTGTTGTCTCAGGAGGAGGGTTCACTAGTCCATCCGGACTTACGTTCACTGAACCTGCATGCTTGGCTCCTAGAGACATAGCCATGTTGCGCCACACGGTCTCGCAAGAGGTGGCGGACGTGCTTTCTGCCACCAGAAAACCGGCGACACGCAACATACGCCATGAAATGGTGCAGATTTTGCCTGTGGTCTCAGACTCGCAGTTTCTCACCCTTAGACTGCTCCAAAAAGCTGCTTCTGGAGTACCTGCTTTTCCTATTTCAATCCGTGTTAGCTTACTCCTTGACTAAAGTACACCTTTGTGCAGTCTCAGCTTATCATGCCCCTATAGGCCAACGCATGGTGGCCCAGCTGGACACTACCTGTGCCTTTTTAAGAGGGGTCCTCCACCTTAGGCCGCCCATCAAGGATCCTGTCCCTCCTTGGGATTTACCTTTGTCTTGGAGCAGCTTATGCTGCCACCCTTTGAGCCTGACGAATGAGTAGCTACGGTTTCTGTCATGGAAAACGTTGTTTTGGTTGCAGTTACTTTGGCGAAGAATCTCTGAATTACATGCTCTCATGTGCAAGGAGCCTTATTTAATTTTTCATCAGGACAGGGTGTCCCTGAGGACGAATCCTAAGTTCCTGCCTAAGGTGGTCTCAGCCCTTACTCTCAACCAGGACATCGATTTACCAGTCTACTTTCCCAAGTACGCCAATCGAGGAGAAGCACTGCTTCACACCCTGGATGTGCACAGGTGTCTCAGATACTATTTGACCGGAACCAAACAGCACCGGAAAGCGGAGCAGCTGTTCATTTCATTCGCTGAGAGGATGAAAGGGGCCCCGGTCTTGAAACAAACCCTTTCACGCTGGCTCATCCAGTGCATTTCCTTTTGCTATGACAAGCATCAGAAACCCTTACCTGGAGTGGTCAAGGGCCATTCGACAAGAGGAGTGGCTACCTCCTTTGCAGCACTGAAGAACGTCTCTACGTCGGCCATTTGTGCTGCAGCCACCTGGAGTTCGGTGCACACTTTTATCAGGCATTATAGCCTGGATATCACCTCAAGGTGAAGAGCGGGTTTCGGCCTTGCTGTTCTTCAGGGCCTCCTGTCCTAGGCTCAGGATGGGTCTGGATCTCTGTATTGCCTCCTCCCGAGGGCTTTTCATGGCGCCATTGCATGGGAATCAGTCCTAATGGTGTAACCTGCTGCAAGAGCTGTACCTCGAAGAAGATAGTACAGTTACGTAAGAACTTACCGTAACAGTAGATCTTCGAGAACAGCTCTTGCAGCAGGTACTTTCCCGCCCACCATTCCCCCTTGGAGAAAGTAGGTTCCAGCTTAACACTTTTCTTAGGATCGGAAAGGTCTGTTCTTAATCGTGGCCATCTGATGGCGGGTCCTCGGTCTCCTCTTCTGATGTCATCCAGCGACCGGAAGTCTCCAGCGGGAGAACTGGGGATTCTGGCGGGACCGCCTCCTTATATACTACACCTGACGTCGGGGGCGGGACCGACGTCGGAAGCGGTCCCCACTGAAGACTGCTAGCTAGAATATTTCCGTGGGGTCCTGACGCCTGACGGCTTCAGTCCTAATGGTGTAACCTGCTGCAAGAGCTGTTCTCGAAGATCTACTGTTACGGTAAGTTCTTACGTAACTGTACTTTATGCTTGCTTGTAATCTTGAGTGTGTAGCACTGTTCCCACATATTTACCAATTGACTTGCTATGCTGTCATGAAATCCTGAATGTTGTCTGTTCCTCCCTGCTTATTGTAACCCTTTCCTTTGACGTGGAACCTTTATAAATAAGCTGCCTCGAGCTCAAAGGTACTTGTAATCCGAGATTTAAGTAAATAAATAAAATAAAAAATAAATAAATTCTGCCGATGAAATTAGCATGGAATGACCATTCTGCCGGCAACATTTCTGCAGGAATTTCACTGGTTCTTCTGCAGAATTCCGCCTGCTGTGATCCCCCGAATAATATTATGTGGAGCACCATTTTTTCCATGGAAGATCATTCCACAACTATTTCAGTGAAAAATATTGAGATCTCAGGAATAAAATGCAGCAGAAATGTTGCAGAAAATTTCATTCCCTATTTTTCTGCCGCATAATTCTGTTGTTCTGTTTCCACCAAAATTTAATGGAATTTCAGTGGGATTTGAAAAATTCCACGAAATTTTGTTCTGTCGGAATCTGAAAATTCTACACAGCACCAATATTTAACCATGATTGACCATATGGATGTTACTTCCTATATCAGGCAGTTAGAAATGCAGCAAACAAGCAGCTGCAAATGCAAGGAATGAATCAAATTGTTTGCCTGCATCAAGGTCAGTGCATTAAAGTGCATTTCAAGGGAGTTCCACATTTCGATGGAGAAAGGTTTAAAGGTATGCCCCCCCCCCATAGCTTAAATATTCTACATTTCTCATCCCATTTTAAGGAATCCATCCCTTCCCCCATTTTAAGTCTTCTGGTCTCCCATTTTAAATATACTGTACACCACCCCAATTCCTCCACTACATTTTAAAGGGAGACCCTTGTACTTAAACGATAAAGAAGTGGACTTACTTACCAGACACAGATCTTAACTAGTAGATCTGTAATAAAAATCACAAGTGTTAATGATGTAGTTTAGTAGTTTTTCTGTTATTTTCTAGCCACGTTGCTCTTCCCAGCTGCAGCCACCCTGTTTCAGCTGACCCACCAGAAAAGACATTGTCTGCAAAATCCCCCACTGACAGCCCTACCCGGGAAATTCAGGTGTTACATACTTTGTAATATTCAAAGTCCCTGGTGTCTAGTGCCCCCCCCCCCCGCCAATCCTCCAATCACTGTCCCAATAATAAAGTAGTGATTCCCTGGTGTCTAGTGGCACCCCCCACCCATCCTCCAGTCACTGTTCCCTTAATTACATACTTCTTCCCTGGTGTCTAGTGGCCCTTCCCCTATCCTCTGATCACTTTTCTGGTAATTAAGTAATTCTTCTCCAGTGTCTAATGCCCCCCATCCTCTGATCACTGTTCCTGTAATGAAGTACTTCTTCCCTGATGCTTAGTGGCACCCCATTCCCCCCTCTCAGTCCTCCAATCACTGTTCCCATAATGATAATTCTTCCATGGTGTTTAATGCCCCCAGTGTTCTGATCACGGTTCCTGAAATGAAGTACTTCTTCCCTGATGCTTAGTGGCACCCCATTCCGCCCCAGTCCTCCTCAACCAATCACTGTTCCCATAATGAAGTAATTCTTCCATGGTGTTTAATGCCCCCAGTGTTCTGATCACGGTTCCTGAAATGAAATAATTCTTTCCTGGTGTCTAATGGCACTCTCCCACCCCCACTCTCTGATCCCTTGCTGCAATTGCCTAAGAGAAGTCCTTAGTGTTAAGTGGAATTCCCTACCCACCCTGTGCACCCATCCCACAAGAGCTGGCATTCCCTGGCATCTAGTGGCCCACCCAGCACTGGGTATACCTCACAGCCACCTCCCCCTCACCTTAGTCGCTGGTGCCACGGAGTGATAATACTGCCCTCCTCTCATCACCTTGGCTCGCTGCTGTATGCAGGGACAGGGAATGCGCATACAAGTAAGCATACTCCCTGTCCTTGCATGCAGCAGCTGGCCGAGATAGTGAAAGGAGGGCTGTGCCAATCGCTGTATCCTCACCCCATGGCACCGATGACAATGGTGAGGGGGGTTGGCAGTGAGATATACTTGGTGCTGATGGGGCCACTAGACACCAGGAAATGCCAGTTCTGTTGTGGGTTGGACACTCATGAGTGGGGAGTTCCACTTGACACTATGGACTTCCCTTAGGCAATAGTGACAAGCGATCAGAAGGTGGGGTGGGAGTAGGTCTGCCACTAGTCACCAGGGAAAAATTACTTCATTACGGGAACAGTGATCAGAGGATGGGGGGGGTGCAACTAGACATCAGGGAAGAATTACTTCATTATGGAAACAGTGATTGGAGGACAGGTGGTGTGCCACTAAGTACTTCATTACAGAAACAGTGATCAGAGGACGGGAGGAGCACTGGACACCAGGAAGTTGGACAGGGCAAGCAATCAGAGGGTGGGGTGTGCCACTAGACACCAGAGAATGATCACCTTACTACATGGATGGTGATCAGATGATGGTGGGGCCACTAGCCACCTGGGATTTTAACACCAGAGAGTGATCAGAGGGTGGGGGGTGCCACTGGACACCAGCGAGTAAGTACTTTAGAACAGGGACAGTGATCAGAGGATGGGGCATCACTAGGGAATAATTAATTCAGTAGGGGGACTGATATGTGCAGAGCAGGACATTATAATACAGGGTCAGGAGCATATGTCACATCCCGCACTGTGCAGTCACTAACCTGATTGACTCACTGTGCAGTTACAGTATTTCCTGGTTTGCTGGCTGTTTAAATTAAATCTGTGTTTTAATGGTGGATTTAAAAAATGCAAAACCTATGCTTTTTGGCTAATGCAAGTATCATCTACCAAAGAGACGTACAGGTATGTCGTCCCCGGAATCCCTCTTTAAATAGGCTTTTCCCCTCTTTTTTGTTTTCTTGCCATAAACAAGTCAAAATACTTTGCTGTCAGCACAGGGGCACTGGTATAGTGAAGAACATTAAAAAGCATCAAGTCCACAGTACTTATTAGGGCATAATATAGTTGCATGGAACTGTACCATACAGGGACTGGCAGTGCTGCTGGATGGTCTCACTGACCCATTCTCCCAAGGACTGCTTCTGGGCTAATGTTCAAATACTGTTTTTCTGGTGGTCCTGTGACCTTCCCAGGCACAGTAGCCTATTGTCTCCTGCTCTCCATCTCCTAAATACCATCTGACATCCAGTGAACCTCAGCTTTTTATTCCTAGGACCCTCACTGTGTGATCTGCCGATTGCATGGAGCAGCTTTCTTGGTCCCTTGCCAGTTTCCACTCAACAGTTTGCAGCTGTGGGACAGTACCACTTGCGTACATCTTTTGTGTTTTTTTAAACCTGTACTGTATGCCTATTTCATGGGTTGACGTTAACTTTTGCAGCACCTGCAACCAGCAGGGCAAGAAAGTGGAAAAATCCTCTAGCCCTGTGGACATTCCACTTGCTCTCACTGATGTATTTATTCAGATATTACTGCCTCCAGTACATGCCAGCAGGGTTAGTGAAAGGACATTTTTACAAAACTCTACCAGCATTTGGCTGATGAGGCTTGTGCCAGTTTGATGACTGTTACTTCACTGACCTTGCTCCATCTGCCCTTGACTGCCACTCCTTACCTGTAGAACTCCTTCCAGCTCTACAGCTTGCCCCCTTCTTCCTCCTCCTCATGGTTGTGCTTGAAGGTTGAGGGTCCTCTTCAGAGCACAGGTGAGTAGAGGCAACAGGAGGCTATGTAGGGCCAGTGTATTGGCAATATCCTGTACACTAGGCTTTTTCCCATTTTTTCTTTTCTGTGTCAAGTACACTGGCAGTTAGGGCACATAACTGCATGCCAGCAAGCAGAGTTACCAGAATTATTCCTTCCTCAGCCTCTCTTGCCTGCACCACTAACTGCTGTCAAAAATATATTAAGATGACTGGCGCATGACGGTAGGAGCTACCGCTTATGATGCCAAACCGGGTTCAAGGAACGGACTTGGGCGGCTGGAGGGCTGGCTGGGGGGAGGAGGATTGAGTGCCCAGAGGCTGCTCTCCTCTTCTGGGTGGGCTGGGATGCTGGTCCCACTGCGATACCGCCACCTGGGTGACCATGGGTGGAGGTGCAGCTAAAAGGACAGCATGTAGTAGGGAGGGAGGACGTCTGCCGGGAGTCAGAGCATTGGCACATTGCGACGTGCGTTGCTCCTAGGCTCTCCATGCGTACAGATGTCCAGTGGGCCAGGCGAGACAAGAAAAAGACCCCGCGGTGCTCCCTGTAGACGGAGCTTCAGGCCCCAATCCCAGGGCCCCTGTCAGTGAAGGTAATGGATGCCTGATGAAACACAGACACTTGGGGCGGAGGAAGGTAGATCCCCGCCTCATATCCGCCTGGGGGTTAAACCAAGGCAGCATGGGGGATGACTGCACCTGAAACTGGCAGACGAGCAGGGAAGCATAAAGGCCATATGAGACTCCTGAAGGTAAGGAAGCACTGTGGAGAGAGAAGGGGCATAAAAATAGAATATAAAAAAAAAAATGTATTAAGGATTGCCATATCCCACAGTTCTATGTTCACAGGGTCATTGGGCTCTATGTGCATGGTTTAAGATTGACTGAAGACCAAGTTGTATGTTATGCTTGTGCAGCTATATACTGTGGCTTATGCTTTCTCTGTCCCTGTTACGGGGATTACCACCGTGTTGGGGTGTCAAAAGAACACAGGAAACCTTGCTGACAGGGATCCAGCCCTTCGGTGTCACAGGGATGAAGTCCTCAAGACTAAAGACATCTTAGGGATGAAGGCCCTAAAGCACAACATAGAGAGGCACATTCTTCTTAAGAAGAAGAGGCATAGCCAGGCTAGAACCCTGAGTAGGGAGAAACCCCCATCCATCTCCAGCTCCTGTGGAAACTAACTAGTATTGAGACCTACGGCATGGAGAAGAGAAAAAATACCTTTTAAGAGGAAACCTCAAGGGATCCAAGGCCTAGGACACCATCCATCCATGCTGTGGATAGTAGCAGCGATGGTGGGACAGCTACTGCAGTGTAGAGACCCAATTCAGGGAAAGAGTTTTAGAGGAAGGGCTCTCCCTACATCCCTCTATCGGGAACACAGGGAGGGTGCTACAAGCTTATCTTTCCAGTTAAGGAGCTCCCCTGTGAAGGGATCCACCACAGCCCAAGGTGGGAAAAGGAGAGCAACAGCCAATGAAAGGCCCTCACCAGAGTGCCCCAGGGTCAAGTGGTTCAAGTCCAGATGGACAATACCATGACCATGTACTACCTCAACAAACAGGGCGGCATGCACTCCCGTTTGCTGTGCAAGGAGGTGCTCCACATCTGGACCCTCGTGAGCCGATTGGAGGCGGATCTCCTCACCATCCATGTGGCAGGAGCCCCGAACCATCTGGCAGATGCTCTCAGCCACTTGGGCCACACATCCCATGAGTGGTCTCTCCATCCAGAAGTAGCTTACAGCCTGTTCTCCCATTGGGGGAAACCACTGGCGGACCTGTTTGCCTCCAGGAAAAACACCAAGCTGAAGCTGTTTCAGCCACCCCCCGCAGGGCTCGCTGCAGGGGGATGCCTTCTTGAGGCCATGGACCTCAGGCCTTCTCTATGCCTTCCCTACATTTCCCGTGATCCACAAGGTGCTCCTCAAGGTGAGGAGGGACAAGGCGAAGGTGATCCTGGTAGCCTCAGACTGGCCGCGTCACTTCTGGTATCCAGATCTCCTCAGCCTCAGCTGTAGACCCCCGGAGTGGCTTTGTACATGCCTGGACCTGATATCACTCAATCAGGAGAAGGTATTCTATCCGGACCTTTAATCCCTGCACCTCACAGCCTGGTACCTGGTGGCTACAGTTCCAGGCTTTGGGTCTTCTGAAGATGTCTACACCGGGGGAGGCATCTAGAAAGGAATCGACCAGGAAGTGTTATGTCTTCAAATGGAAAAGGTTTTCCATTTGATGTCAGGGCAAGGGCCTGGACCCTCTGTCCTGTCCAGTGGCTAACATTCTCGGCTACCTTTGGTCTCTTTCCAAGGGGGTCTACGGTCATCGACCCTTATGGTGCACCTGGCAGCCATCTCTGCTTACCGAGCGTGGGTCAGTCAGCCGATGGTGGCGCAGGAGACAGTGGTCAGGCTCTTTTCCAAAGGCCTGGATCACATACCCCTTCCGGTGAGTGAACCTCCACCTCCTTGGGATCTACTGCTGGTACTGGCAAAGCTTATGGGCAAGCCATCAAACCAATGCACAAGTGTGTCTTGTCACACTTGTCATGGAAGACGGCCTTCCTGGTGGCTATCACGTGTATCAGAAGGACAGGGGAACTCCAGGCGCTTTCGGTGGAGTCCCCTTATCTGGTTTTCCACAGGGACAAGGTTGCCCTATGCCCCCACCCAAAATTCCTTCCAAAGATGGTGTCAGAGTTTCACCTTAACCAGGTGTTGACTCTGCCAGTATATTACCCTAATTACACCTCGGAGGCCGAGTACAGGCTCCATACCTTGGACCTGAGATGTGCTCTGTCCTACTGCAAGGAGAGGACGGCAGAAATTCGGGAAGAGGTTCGCCAGCTGTTTGTCACCTACACTGAAGCCGCTTCTGACAGACCAGCAGCTGAACGGACCATTGCAAGGTGGATTACATCATGCATAGGTCTGTGCTATGAGTTGGTGGGCAAGGAGCCTCCCAGAGGGATGAGAGCTTATTCTACCCACCATACTGCTGCATCAGTGGCTGCTTCCAGAGACATCCTTATCCAGGAAGTCTGTGGGGCTGCTACCTGGAAGTCAGCAAGCACTTTCATCACCAACTACCACATCGACCTTGAGTCATGCCGGGATGCTGGTTTGGGGGCCTCAGTTCTCCAATCTCTGTTTCCTAAGTAGGGTGTGTGTGCCTTGCCTCTCTCCTTCTGGAGAACTGCTAAGAGTCTGCCAAAGAGTGTGGATGAATAACATATCCGCACTCCTGGAAGAACAGGTTACTCACTTGTAACAGTAGTTCTAGGAGTGGTATATGTTGTTCATCCACACGGACCTACCCAACTTTCCCGGCTGTGGACGCACAACACCTGGCTTCCAGTGGGCTAAGATCTTGGTGTCATGGTGCGGAGCCAAGGTATATACCACCCGAGTGGGTGGGAGGAGCCAGTCTGAAGACTTCCAGTGATCCTTTAAAGGGAAAGGGAAAGGGACATGCCAAACAGTGTGGATGAACAACATATACCACTCCTAGAACTACTGTTATAGGTGAGTAACCTGTTCAAACTCGACTCCTTAGCTGTTTTTTTCAAAGCATATGGGGAAGCCAACTAAATCCTATCAAAAGAGGCATATTATATCTAGAGACAGCATTAGGAGCATTAAAAATGATTGACCCCATAGTTTTCTATCACAGCACCTTCTTGTATTCAGACATTAAACTGATTCTCTCAGAGAGTTTGTCAGTGTGGTACCTTGGGTTGCAGATCATATCTCCCCCTTATTACTCACTTGAAGGCAGACCGGGATTATACCCAAACAAATCAAACTTGCAAATTATCCAGAATATATAGGAGACAGCATTGGCAAACTAAAAGCTTGGAAAGTAATGATTACGTCATTTCTAGCACATGATAGGAAACAGTTTTATTCCCAAATATAAACGAATCACTTTATCATCTCCCCTTCATATATAACATGATCACAGAGAGAACTACAAGAGATTTCAGACCTGCTAACTGACAGTAGAATACCCCCTTAGATGTGGGATACAGTATGGCTCTGTGTCTGTGGCAAATTGCTTGTAAAGGACAGTTTAAAACAAAGAAAATTAGAACGCCTATGCCCCAAGCCTTGATGCATAGACCAGCCGGAAACTATGAGCCACCTTTTTTTTGAGTGCCCTTTCTTTATTGATTTCTGGTCCTTTATACAAAAGAGATGGAAACAATTTCCAAAAGGCATAGTCACACCAGATGTCCTATACTTAGGGATTTTCCCGAAATCAGGGGTCCATCATAATGAAAGTACCCTCAGGATAATTACGGCATGCCTAAAGTATTGAATTTGGTAAGCCAGGTGTAAATTTACATTACAACAAATGGTCTGGTCACCAGAACAACTTTTACAGTCTTTTCAGGATAGTATACAAGCTATCCGAAAGCGGGAACAAAATGCATGTCCCCAGTCTTTTACGGAAAGATGGGTTTCCCTCAACTGGTTGTAAGAAAGACTATTGATACATAGAAATATGACACATGGAAACAAACATAAAAGGCAAGAACTACATGCATTGAAGTGATCCCATTAATACACTTAGATTAAATAATGGTTACTCAAATAGTAGAAAAATGCTACAAAGTATGGAACTAATCTATTTTTTTTCCTTTTGCTTGGCTTAAATTAATTGTGTAAATACAAGTGTATAGAGACAAACTGTTTCACCACAGGTTGAGTTTCTTTCTTAAATAACCTATCTTTTGAAATTTTGTATGTTATGATGCATGATGCATGACACATGTTTTTTTTCTTTTCTGGATATAACAATCTGTATGCTTATATATTAGAAACCTAGAATTTGACGGCAGATAAGGACCGCTTGGCCCACCTAGTCTGCCCATTTTCCTACCTAACAGATAAGCTGCAGATCCTAATTAACCAACAGCTTACTTCCTCTTACCCCCCACTAGGACTGCCTTATGTCTGTCCCATGCATTCTTGAATTCCCCCACTGTTCTTGACTCTCGACCTCCTCAGGAGGCTGTTCCATGCATCCACAACCCTCTCTGTGAAAAAATACTTCCTCACATTATCTCTGGCTGTCCCCCTCTATCTTCAAATTGTGCCCCTTGTTCTTGCACATCTCTTTTTCTGAAAGATGCTACCCTCTTGGACTTTGTTGATTCCCTTGAGGTACTTGAAAGTTTCTATCATGTCCCCTCTCTCCCTCCTTTCCTCAAGGGTATACATATTAAGCTCCTTTAGTCTTTCTTCATATGTCTTCTGGTGCAGACCCTGCACCATTTTGGCTGCCCTCCTCTGGACATCCTCCACTCTGTCTATGTCTTTGCAGAGATTGGGTCTCCAGAACTGCACACGTACTCAGATGGGGTCTCACCAACTGTCTGTACAGAGGATAACAACTTCCTGTTTTCTACTATTGATGCCTCTCCCTATGCATCCCAGTATCCCCCTTCCTTACTGCCTTCTCATTGCTTGCCTGCCTTTAGGTCATCTGATATAATTACCCCCAGGTCCCTTTCCATTTTTACTGTTGTCAGTATCTCACCCCCATTGTGTACTCTTGCCCTGGGTTTTTGTTTCCCAGGTGCATTACCTTGCACTTCTTTGCATTTAATCTGAGCTGCCATACATTTGACCATTCATCCAACCTTGCCAAGTCCCTTCTCATCCTTTCCACTCCATCTGGTGTATCAACCCTGTTGCAGATCTTTGTGTCATCTGCAAAGAGGCATACTTTTCCTTCCAGTTCCTCTGCAATGTCCCTTATAAAGACATTAATTATTAAAGACATTATTGAATAAAAGCACCCCTACTGCTTTTGAAAAGTGCCATGGGATCTTTTACATCCACCTGAACAACCACCAGAACAGGCAGATGGGACCTCGATTTAATGTCGTTTTTGAAAGACAGCACCTCAGGAGTGCAGCGTCCCCTCACCATGCACTACAGTGTCAGTACTGGGATTTACCCTCAAGTGTCTGGTGTGGGGCAAGAACCCATATCCTTTCAATCTTCCGGCCTCAGAGGCAAGTGTCACCTAGTAGCAGCAAACATCGCTTGCACAAAACAAGGAGAATTGCAAAGAATATACATATGTGAATTGCACAACCCTAAATAGCAGCTAACCATTTCAAAGTGCTGGTTTGCAAGAAAAGTCCAGCTGCAGTAAATACACCTTGACTCACTCTAATGAAAAGTAGGAGGGCTGGTCTCGTAGACCCTGTCGCAGGTGAATAACCAGTCTGGCCCCATAATATATATAAGCTGTGACAAATCCTGGACCAAATCAGTGAAAACGTTGGGGCATCCAGTGACACCAGTGTTCATGTGATTTGTCTGAGAGAGCTTGAAAACTATAGACTTTCTTTGCACTTTGTATCTAGTGTGGACAGCAAATCATGTACCATTGTGTTCACTGTCCAAGTACTTGCTGTAGTGCATGTATATTCATATTATTGCATTTAATTTGCTTCTTTATTTGAGGCACCAGGTCGATACTGAAAAAGGGCCTTGGCCCAGTTATCCTACCTGGTAAATAAAGTGAATTGAATTGAATCATTGTGAGGGTGAGTGCCATGCCTTTTCCTCTTTCACTGCTTTTTTTTTTCTTTTTCTTTCGATGTATTCTGTGCAGCTGCAGGACGCTTTATCCTTTGCCTCCTTTTGTTGGTCATAAAATGAAACAAAAATAATGAAGATGAAAATGTTTTTCCCTATTAATAGAAAAAAGAAAATCTTAATTTGAAAAAAAAAAATCTCTGATGTTCCAAGAATCGATCTTAACCATTGATTCCCACTTATTGGTCTGGGGCCGGAGACACTATAATCCCATGGGAACACATTTTTTGCAGTGCGGAAGCCGGTTCCAGCCACTGAGCATGGCACCTGTGCACCCTCACATGGTGTCACGTGCCAACCAGTAACCATTACCATGGATTTGTGCAATGCCTGCTTAATGATGGACTGCCGCACCTTAGAGGTCAGTGCGATGAAGAGGGGTCATATGATCCCCAACTTTGGAGGCTGGCATCGCAAACGTGCGTCCAAGGCAAGGACATTAGGCCTTTCCCCTGGGCCTCTTCCTGGGTCCTCTGGTTCATGGAAGCACAGGGTCCTCCTCGACTTCACTGTCTTGAGCCATCAGAGGCCCTGGTGGCTGGGTCTGTTAGACAGCTTGCTCTCCTTGAGAGGCCAGCTGAGAACACTGAACAGCTGATGTCCCTCGAAGTGCGGCCCAACCTGTATGTTCAGTCTGCACTGGTGGACACCTCAGTGTTGTCTTCTGGTGTCGCCTGTGCTGTTATCTCTGTTAACAGTGGCAGCATGTTGAATGACACTGAAGACAACACTGGGCTCCCTCTGACATCATTCACTGTATTGGACAAGGGACTGGCACCAGGACTGTTGTTTGCCCTGTTGCTGAAGTGGATGTTTTTATTTCCCCTACTGCCTCTAGTGACACCAAGGGGAATGACGATGACAGCCATAGTGACTGACGCAACAGCCAGCAATGGAGTCGGTCCTGGGCCCAGCACCAGTTGTGATGCCAGCGATGGTATTGTCCCTAGGGTCGTCCTTAACCCTGGTGCCATTTGCGACATCGGGATGGGGATGGCTCTATGGTCAATGCCGAGCCTGAGGCCAAGGGTAGTGCTGGCCATGATAACGGGGATGAACCGGTTTCCGAGGGTGTCACTGACACTGAGCCTTGTGCCGAAGGCAGCACCAGCTTGGAGTGTGATGGCAGCCTGGAGGCAGAGTTCTCGTTGGGGCCACTGAACAGCACTGCCACTGATGAGGACTGAGGCCACCCTACGGGGACTGTACAGCTATCCTCTCCTCACCAGGGGTTCCTCCCATGGGCACTGATCGGGTCACTCCTCTGTTTTAGGAAGACCCCTTTTGGGTGACTCTGCTAGGCCCTCCCCTCAGGCAAGGTGCCTGCTCAGTTCCTCAGCTGAGGTCTAAGCCCTCAAGGTCCTGAGTCTCATTCCTCTCTGGGGCCTTACTACTATATATAGTGGTTGCCCACGTTCATAGGCCCAGAGTGACTGCTAACATGGGAGCAGCACAGGGAGTTTGTTGGTACCCTGTATAGTTTTCATAGGGACTCTGACAGAGCCCAGTTTTGGCCCTTCTCCCCAGCATCAGCAGCCCTTGAGGTCAGTGCTGCATTATCTCCAGTGATGTTCTCAGAGGGCAATGAATCATCCTTCCACCTGTCTTTGGCTGCTGAGTACACTTTGTACCAGTGATTCTTTGTGTGGATGCTCCAGTCACTTGATCTAAGCTCATACACAAGCTGCAATTCGACAGCCGTACTGTTGGGAATCCTTGGGGTTTCAGATGACGACAGAGTTATCATCCCACCATGGCCTATGGCCTTCGAGAATGCATCAAGGGCATAGTGGAGGCATCCCCTCTCTTGTCCCCCCCCCCACCTCCAGGAGTCTCTTGCATTATTCTTTTCCTACTAGGTCTGTGGTGCAGTAGCAACTCTCTTCTGGGCTTGAGGTACTACAGTCCCCGTTTGGGCCTCAATGCCTCATGTGTGATTGACCTCCAGAGGCAGACTCCGCATTGATGGATACCGTTGGCAGTAAGGTTTATACCTCATCACATGTCCTCATGTGCATCTTTGCATGGCAGGCAAATCTGGTGACCTTTAGTCATTGCCTGTGGTTGCAGGTAAGTCAGCTCTTAGTTGCCATACCTCAAAGTGGTTCCATGTGAAAATCACGACTATAAAACCACAGTTGAGGGACCCTTGGGTTGAGGGAGCCTCAGGATTGTTAGCTCACGCCGGGGAGTTGGACGCAACCCGGACCTCCCGGAGACTGATAGCAGCGGGGGGGACTCTGGATGGTCTGTGCGTCGCCCCACACCGACGAGTTAAAGCTGCGCTGCTAGATAGGCCTGAGCTTTGATGTCGGAAGCACCCCTACGTTTTGTGGGCTGAGCCGTCCGTGCCCTGCGGATTCACTCCTGCAGACTCACTACGTTGATGGGAAAAACATTGCGTGGTGAGCACTGAGAGTCCACTGGCAGCTAAGGTGGCCCTCCCCGCGGAGGTATTGAGAAGAATAGAAAAACAGAAAACCTAAGCAGCAAAATTCCTCGGCTGAGGGAGGGAGGGAGAATGGATGAAAGCCCAGGGACTGTCCACACATAGTGAACTCCCACAGACAGGCAGTACGGTTGATGCCTCTGGAATTATGTACCAGCTACATGATGGGAAAAGGTTTAAATGAAAGTGGAGGGGAGGGGGGTAACTGAAACTGGAAGAGGGAGGAGGAAATTAAAGTCCTAGTTTAAAATAAATGAGTTTAAGTGTATCCAGAAACTCCTGGGAGGGAGGGATGAGAGACTACGGGGGGGGGGGGTAGCAGCAGTGAAACATTATATAAAGGAAGGGCACTTTACACTCAGCGAAGCCCGTTTGGGGACCGAGAGCTGACTGGGAGCATTTTCTCCCGTCACTTCTCGACAAGGCCTATACTGGTGACTTCATGCAGGCAGTGGTTGTGTCCGGTTTTACCTACCGGTCCCACCTAGGCTCAGGTCGGCCTACAGCTCTGCGAACTGGATGCCGGTGAATCCAGAGCATCCCTTGGGGAGCGCAAGAGCTAAGGCATATGACAGGAGCACAATAGCCAGGTGGGTTGGCCCCTGATTATCCGACCAGACCCATGCCTCGGGGTTTTACATTGAAGAGATGGGACAAAGGGGGGCCCCCCAGAAATGGGACAGTTCCCTTGAATGATCCTACTGGGTCCCCTATAAAATGTGAAGATGGAAGAGGACGGTATAGACACCCGCACATCACGTGGAGGTCTAGGTCTCCCATAGCGCCATATGTGCTTCTCTCGTACTTGACAGCCCCCAGGGGAGTTTAACGCCTCGCGGACTCAGTCACCAACCCCAACTACCCTTTCCCTTTAGGTGCCTTGGTACCTAAGGCCCGAAGATAGAACGAGGACCGTCCTAGTAGGACTTTAGGCTCCTGCCAAAGATCAGGGCATCGCCCAGATCAGTGGAAGCACCAACTGTTTTGTGTTTGTTCCCACGGCCATGTTGATCATTTGGTTATGTCATAGGTCTATGTTGTACGTTCATATAAATGGTTGTATAGTATGTGTTGTTGGTTTTGTAAACAGGTCATCAAACTTATTCTGGTCAATGTCACTCCAAACTACACGGGGTTTCATGGGCACCCTGTGGGGGGGGGGTGGGCGGAGGCGCCAGTGCACCAGCATCACAATTATAGGAAGTGATGCATACGCCAAGTTAAAATTGCTCTCCTTAAACATAAACGGCCTGGCCTCTCCCATTAAAAGGTCAAAGGCATTGGCATACCTCCGACGAACCAAGTCTGACATAGTCTTCCTCCAGGAGACTCGTATGAATTCAGTGGAACATGCCAAACTTGCTAAATTAAGCAGAGGGCAGGCATTTTACACCTCCTGCAAGGGAGGTAGAAGTAGAGGAGTTGCCATTATAATTCCCCCATATACCCCATACCAATCAGACCTGACTTGGTTGGATCCGGAGCCGGCTGGTCCTGACCTGGGGAAAGCTTAACAATGAGGAGATTACCCTTACTAATGTGTACCTCCCACCGGGCGTTACTGTCTCACAACTACGGCCTCTGCTAGACAAAGTTGTCCATTTCACCAGGGGCACCCTTCTAATGGCTGGGGACTTTAATCTAACGGCAGACCCGAAGCTAGACTCCTCAAGCGGGAGATCACAGAAACTAACAACTACCCAGAAATTCTTTAATAAATTCGTCTCAGAGATGGGATGGTGCGATATGTGGCGGAAATTACACCCGCAGTCTAGAAACTATTCTTATTACTCTCTGGTTCATCGCACCTACTCCCGAATTGACTATGCCTATACCCAAGTGGAAAAGCTGAATGCTGTGTACAATGTGCAACTGGGTGACATCTCCATTTCAGACCACGCGCCTTTGATTACGCAGTGGGATCTGGGGGTCCAACCTAGAACCACTCAATGGAGATTAAACCCACACTACCTACAATCCAGAGAATTCAGAGAGTTTGTCTCAGACAAGCTAACTGAGATCATAGCGGACAACCCAGCCTCTGACTCAGCCCCGTCGGTCCATTGGGATACAATTAAAGCAGTCCTGAAGGGACATATAATTAAATATGCAGCAGAAAAGAAGAGACAGCGAGGAGAGTATAGAGCTAAGCTTGAAGAAATGCTCCATTTTTTACAACAGGCACACAAACAAGGCGATGGGTCCCTCTTTCCCCAGATACAACAAACCAAACAAGCACTAGATAAACTCGCGCTACAACAAACCAAAATAGCACTTGCATTTCTGAGGCAGAAATATTACGAGGTCGGTCCATGAGCAACACGAATGCTTGCATATCAAATCCGCAAACTGAGGAAGGGTGCAACGATCGTTACTATAAGGCACCCAGTTGGGGGTCAACCCCTTTCTAACACACAAGACATTGCCGGGGCTTTCACGGCATATTACAGAACCCTGTTTGGGGACATGGAACACTGCCTTATACGCTGATGACATACTCCTGTACCTCCAAAAGCCTGAACAATCTATCCCAGCGATCCGCCACATCTTAGATGCTTATGGAACTGTATCAGGCTACAAACTTAACCTGACTAAAACAGAAATTCTCCGTGGATATTTTGCCCGGAAGATGGAGCCTGGCAAAACTGAAATACCTAGGCATATATATACCTCAGGATGGGTCAAACTATTATAAATATAACTACTACCCCTTCATTACACAACTAAAGCAAGACTAACAAACCTGGTCTGTCATACCATTGACCCTAGTGAGACGTATAGAACTAATTAGGATGATAACTATCCCTAAAGCATTATATCTCTTTCAAAATGTTCCCATATCTGTACCTCTAAAGACTTTCAGAGAAATAAATCGCCTGATATGGAACTTTGTATGGGCTGGACGGAGAGCCCGAGTCCGCCTAAAGGTACTGTCCCTTGCGCGAGCTGACGGGGGCCTTGCTCTTCCAGACCTAAAACTTTACCAAAAAGCAGTAACCATGGTCCACATGATGGCCAGGCAAAACAAGAATACACATCCACACTGGGTGGAAATGGAGAGGGCATTGATGAACGACACAAAGTACTTTCAGGCATTATATCGACAGGCGGCAGGAGAACAAATTTGCCAAATTATTAACCCTTGGCTAGCAGACCAATTCCGAAAATAGAATGCCTTGAAAAAGGCGCACGAACTATCACCTTACTTGCCACTACTGTGCCCAATTCAAGCACTGCCAGATTTCGCCCCCCAGCATACTGGATTCTGGGTTTATTACATGGAATAGACTTGGGTTGAGATACCTACCACAAATAATGTCACAGGGCAGAATCTGGGCATATGTGGAAATTCAAGCAAAATTTCATTTGCCGCACTGAGACTTCTACCTACAACTCCGACATTATGTAGAAGGTTTACCACCATCCCTACGGAATCCAGATAACTACTCGGCACTAGTCTAATGCCAAATTTTACTGAACAGCTCCGGGAAGCAGGAGCACTTGATATCCCTATATTACCAATACCTAAACTCACAAGGTGAGGCTCTCACTGAAAATATCCGCACACAATGGTGTGAGGAGACGGGATACCAGCTTACCACATCGGACTGGAAGTTGGCATGCAGCCACTTATCCAGGGTCACTAGTTCATATTAATGGCGAGAATACGCGTGGAAAGTATTAAGATGATACTTTAGAACCCCAGTAGTCACCAGACACTACTCGTTAAATAAAACAGCGGAATGCTGGAGACATCTGCGAACTGAGTCAACCTGACCTATTATTAGGTGGGCGGCCCAGTTCTCTCCAACTTCAAACCAGTTGGAGGCACAGCTACAGGAATTTATCGACCCACAGTTTCAGCTGACCTTGGAGATGTATTTGTTCCTCATCTTGCCTAGGCCTTACCAGGGTCCAAATACTAGATACCTGCTTTTGCTGCTCCTTATGGCGGCTAAAAAGGCGGTAACTAGGCAATGGCTAACAACAAATGTCCCATCAATACGTGATTGGTGGGAAATCACAATGCAAATTTATAACATGGAAAAAATAACACATAATCTAAATGAACATGTAGAGGCCTTTTCTGTGAGATGGGCACGTTGGCAGATATACTACATGCTAAAAGATCCCACCTTTGTGCCTTGGGGTTAATACCCCTGGGAACATTTCGGAGGTTCTGATCCCAGAAGCTAAGTCCCACCAGCAAGGGATCTCGGGCCTGGTCCCCCCCCCCGGTGGACAATAGAGTGAGAAATGTGGACCTGCCAGATTGGACTAGAATGAAAAGATATGGGTTCGGTGTTCTGGAGACCTACATATATATCTATATAAGTTAGTATGCTTACTGTCTATCATGATTAGACACAATCAGATTGTAACCTTTCAGGGGAGCAGAAAAGCTGTTAAAACAAATATTGTATTTTATTGTAGATGAAGTAGATTGACCCCAAAGTTTTCAGTATCAATGGACCAGTTGTAAATGTACTGTGCATAATCAAAATTGATTACCTATATGTATATAAGTTAAAAATTGAATAATAAAAAGAAGGTTTAAAAAAAAAACAAAAAAACACAATTGACATAATTGCAAAGTTTTTTCAGCAACGGACAGAATAGCGAGAAAACATTAGTGTCATAACAAAATCGCAACCACATAATGATAGCGCTCAGCGCAATAAGTTATAAAGTTAATTGCTTACACTTACGGGCATGGTTGATGTTTTACCTCATGTTTGTCATTATCACTGTCATAGGGCTGTAATTAATTCACGGGGGTCACAAATTTCACGATTACCATGACATTTCCTGATTTTCTTAATGCCATGAAATTGGTTGATCCCCGTGAAAATCCTCAATTCCATTGCATTTCTTACCCAGGCATCACACATAACATAACTGAGAAGCAGAGAAAAGTGAGCGATAGCAGGTTCAGCTTCAACTCCCACTGCAGAGAAAGTGCACCCAAATATAAAGAGCATGACTGACTCAGCAGTCCACGCTTGAACACCCCCAACAGCAATAAGGCACCCACGGACGCTTCACCGGTTCAACTCCTGCTAACTGGGGGCTGATCAGAAGATCGGCAGCTACAGTCACCAACGAAAAGCAAGGTAGGAAAACCAGAATGGCTTAATCAGCTGTTTCAGAAGCCGCTAGAAGACTTCTGTATGTTGGATGTCTCCCTGGAGCAAGGATACAGCTGAACTAATTAGGGATCTGGTAGGCACACAGGAGTGGAGGAAGGGAGAACAACTAAAGCACACTAGTCGTAAATAGGTCTAACAAAACATACCCTGCTGGTGCGGTGCTGCCGTGAAAACTCCAGCTCACTGGCTTAATGTAGAACGCAGAGGGGTGTTTTTTTTTTCTTCCGACCCTTTTTCTCTGTCTTGCGGTGTTCCTTAGGGCTCAGTGCTGTCCCCCATGTTGTTTGCAGTGTATATGCTACCCCTCGGAGACATTGCAAGATGGTATGGGCTATAGTTTCACTGCTATGCTGATGATACCCAGCTCTACCTGTCTTTTGCCCCCAACCAGGTTAGTGCGCTCTCAGTATTTAATAACTGCCTGGCTGAAATCCAAGACTGGATGAGTTCGTGCTGGTTAAAGTTGAACGCGGGAAAGACTGAAGTTATGGTAGTGGACCCGGGTTGCAGGATAGAGGGGTTGAGGACTGATCGGCCCTCTGGGATATTTCTGGGAGATGCTCAGATCCTTACCTCTGTACGGGTGCGCGACCTTGGAGTTGTGCTTGACGGTGGGTTGACCCTTCATCAGCAAGTGTTGGCAGTTGTCAATTCATCTTTTTACCATCTTAGGAATATTGCCAGGGTTAAACACCTTGTTCCGTCCAGTGAGCTGCCTGTATTGGTCCACGCCTTTGTGACCTCTCATCTTGACTATTGCAACTCCCTTTATCTAGGGCTTCCTGGGGTTGATATCCGCCGCTTGCAGCTAGTGCAGAACGCTACTGCCTGTTTACTGACAGGGGTATCTAGGAATTCGCACATTACCGCAGTGCTGCGTGTTCTGCACTGGCTGCTGATTCAGTGGCGGATCACCTTTAAGGTAGGTTTGTTGACCTACATAGCACTATACGGTCTTGGTCTGATTCAGTACACCCCTGTGCAACAGCTCTGCTCGGCTGACGAGGGGTTGCTGGAGATTCTGAGGGTTATTTTGAAATCTTCTGGGGCCTGTGCTTTTGCGGCTCCAACCCTCTGGAATTCTCTGCCCCATCAGCTTCGGGAGCGCATGACCATTGGGGGCTTAAGCAGGCAATTAAAACTTTTTTGTGGACATAAGCATTTCAAGAATTATAATGATTTTATTACTGTATATTTATTTGCCGTTTGTTGATTATGTTTTAATATTGTAAGGCACCTTGATATTTGAAAGGTGCCTAATAAATAAAGATTATTATTATTATTATTATTAATATTGCAGGATTCACTCTTCTGAAGCGGCAAATTGTTTTAAGGTGTTTTACATGCACGAAAATATTGGGAAACTTGACAAGTCTGCTCTGACTAGGAATCCTACAGCAGCAACATGAGCACCGTGAAGTGCCAAGAGAATTAGTTGCAAAACTACAGGGTTTCAAAGGGATTAGACTTAGGCTGGTTGTTTTAATTTTTTTTGTAGTCGCTATTATTGCTGTCAGTGGCAGCTTTCGATCGCTATTTTTGGCAGTTCACCAATATTTACAGGTAGCTATTGTGTCGGTCGCTGATGTGCAGTTGCAGTATTGCATTACATAGAAACATAGACTTTGACAGCAGATAAGGACCGCTTAGCCCATCTAGTCTGCCCATTTCCCTACCTACAGGTTAGGCCGCAGATCCTAGTTAACCAACAGCCTATTTCTTCCTACCCCCGACAAAAATTGCCTTATGTCTGTCCCATGCATTCTTGAATTCTCCCACAGTTTTAGACCCCACAACCTCCTCAGGAAGGTTGTTCCATGTATCCACTACCCTCTCTGTGAAATAATACTTCCTCACATTGCCCCTGAACCGCCCCCCCATTTTTAAATTGTGCCTCCTTGTTCTTGCACGCCTCTTTTTCTGAAAGATGCTACCCTCTTGGACTTTGTTGATTCCACTGAGGTACTTAAAAGTTTCTATCATGTCCCCCTTCTCCCTTCTTTCCTCAAGGGTATACATATTAAGCTCCTTTAGTCTCTCCTCATACGGCTTCTCTTGCAGACCCTGCACCATTTTAGTTGCCCTCCTCTGGACTGCCTCTATCCTGTCTATGTCCTTGCGGAGATGGGGTCTCCAGAACTGGACACAGTACTCGGATGGGGTCTCACCAACTGTCTGTACAGAGGCATAACAACTTCCTGTTTTCTGCTGCTGATGCCTCTCCTGTGCATACCAGTATACCCCAGCCCTCCCTACTGCCTTCTCACATTGCTTGCTAACCTTAAGGTCATCTGATATGATTACCCCAGGTCCCTTTCCTTTTTTTGTTGTTACTACCTCCCCCATTGTGTATTCTTCCCTGGGTTCTTGTTTCCCAAGTGCATTATTTTGCACTTCTTTGCATTGAATCCTAGCTGCCATACTTGACCATTCCTCCAACCTTGCCAAGTCCCTTCTCATCCTTTCCACGCCTCCTTGTGTATCAACCCTGTTGCAGATCTTTGTGTCATCTGCAAAGAGGCATACTTCTCCTTCTAGTCCCTCTGCAATGTCACTTATGAAGACATTAAAAAGGACTGGACCCAATACTGAACCCTGCGGTACCCCACTAGTAACCCCTCTTTCTTCAGAGTGGACTCCATTTACAATTACTTTCTGTTGTCCAGCCAATGTTTTACCCAGGCTACCACCCTGGGACCCACTCCCAGGCTGGTTAATTTGACTATTAATCTTTTGTGTGGGACTGTGTCAAATGCCTTTCTAAAGTCTAGGTAGGCCATGTCCACAGCCCTCCCTGGTCTACTACTTTGGTCACCCAGTCAAAGAAATCTATTAGATCTGTCTGACATGACCTTCCTGCTGTGAACCCATGCTGCCTTGGGTCCCCAGCCCCACTGGCCTCTAGGTACTCAACTATTCTTTCTGCAGAAGTGACTCCATCACTTTCCCTACCACAGAGGTCAGACTGACAGGTTTGTAGTTTCCTGCCTCTGTCTTGGTCCCACTTTTGTGAAGGGGAATCACATCCGCCTTCCTCCAGTCCTCGGTACCACACATCCTCCCATGATTTATTAAAAAGAGTAGCCAGTGGTTTCATTAGTTCCCCTTAATTCTTTTAGAATTCTGGGTGAATACCATCAGGCCTCATTGCTTTGTCCACCTTTCAGTTTTAGGAGTTCTTGCAGAACCCTTTCTTCTGTGAAAGGACTGGGATCAACCCCCCTATCAAGAATGCTTCTGTTAACTGGATTAGGCACATCCCCCTCCTCTTTTGTGAATACTGAGCAGAAATATTCCTTCAGTATCCCTGCTTTTTCACTGTCCCCCTCTGCCCACCCACCGTTCATTCTGTTCAGCCTCACTATCCCTCCCTTTGTCTTTCTACGCTCACTGATGTACCTATAAAAGGTTTTATTCCCCTTCTTAACCGAGTTGGCTATCTTTTCCTCAGTTTGGGCCTTTGCTATTCTGACTTCCCTCCCTGCTTCCTTCTGCCTTAACTGGTACAGCCCTCTGTCCTGCTCCTTCTGTGTTTCCTTATATTTCCGGAATGCTATCTTTTCTTTCCGACTTTCACAGCCACCTCTTTTGAGAACCATAGTGGCTTTTTCTTTCATTTTGATTTGTTTATCTGCTTCACACAAAGGCTTGTTGCCTCTGTGATGGCAGTTTTTGATGATTCCCCATTGTTGCTCCACACCTCCTTCTAGCCTGTTTGCTAGTGCTTTTCTGAGGCACTCTCCCATCTTGCCAAAGTCAGCCCTCCTGAAGTCAAGTACCCTCACTTTTGTATGGCTTGACTCTGTAGCTGAGTTTAACGTGAACCACACTGTTTGATGGTCACTTGTTCCCAGATGGCAACCCACTTCTAGATCTGAGATCCTCTCACTGCCCCCGTTTGAGAGCACGAGGTCTAAGATTGCTCCCTCACAAGTGGGTTCCAAAACTAGCTGTCTGAGGCCTGCCACCTGTAGGGCATCAAGAACGGCCCTGCTCTTGGATGTGGCTGCAGCAAATGTGCTCCATTTAACATCTGGCATATTCAGGTCTCCCATTAACAGTATCTCCCCTTTCTCTGCCATTCTAAGAATGCCATCTGTCATATCCTTGTCCATTCCCTCCCCCCTGGCATGGGGGTCTGTACACAACCCCTGTGCGGATTGTGGTGCCCTTTCCAGTCTCCAAGGTGACCCACAGTGCCTCCTGTCCTCCCTGTTTACTCTTTTGTTCAGTTGCTTTTATCCCTTCCTTACATGAGAGCTACCCTCCCCTCTTCTCCCTGCCTGTCTGTCCTGTAGGTTATGTACCCTGGTATGTTAACATCCCAGTCATGGTTCTCTGTGTACCATGTTTCTGTGACTGCTACGATATCCAGGCATCTCTCTTCCATCAAGGCCACCAGCTCAGGGAGCTTGTTGCCCAGACTACGGGCATTGGTACTCATTACCCTTTATTTCCTGATGGTCTTACTCCTTTTTGCCCCATCCCTGTCCTTCTTGCCTTTGTCACTTTCTCCATTTCCCCTGCCCTTCTCCCTATCGACACCTCTTTGTTGGTGTTTACCGCACTTACTACCATGATTTTTGGGGGCTAGGATTTCCCTGCTCCTTTCCATTGCCTCCCCCCTTGGCTAGTTTAAATGCTTGCCAATGAAGCATTTAAACCTATCACCTAGGATCCTGGTTCCCCTCCTGGACAGATGCATCCCATCATGCCAGTATAGGCTTGCATTACTCCAGGTGGACCCCCAGTCCCCAGTGAAGCCAAATCCCTGAGCTCCATACCAGTTTTTCAACCACTGATTGAATCCCATGGTGCGGAACACCCTAGCCTCTCCTACGCCATAGATTGGCAGCACCTCCGAGAAGGTTACCGTACGTGCTACTTGTCTAAGGCCCTTCCCCAATTCCACAAACTCTTCTTGCACTTCTCTAATCCCTTTCTTAGCCAGGTCATTTGTCCCTAGGTGGACAGTGACATCCAGCTCCCTCCCCTGTGCAGCTGCTCCGGCAATCCTGAGGATTCGCTCCCTGACCCTCCAAGCCATGCCGCCAAGCAGGCACCTTACCTCCTTCTCCCCTTCCTCCCCCAGTTCTACCTTCCTAACAATGGAGTCCCCCACCAGGAGTTGTTTCCTTCCTCTGCGGGGTCCCCTGCCACCCTCCTGTGGGTCTCCTTTGCTATTAGCGATTGTTGAGTTGCGGTTTTCATGGGTAACCCCTCAAAGCCTCAGAGTGAGTCAGTTATTGTAATGCGGCACTATTGTGATCCTTTGGTTCCTGATTTCCTGATTATAACATTTGGGTTTGCTTTTCAGCAGGGCCCTTTGGTTTGCATTTGTTGCTTTGTCATGCTTTTTTAACAACTGGGGCTAAGTACCCTCTCTTGTAGAACCTGGTTGCTGGCATTCCTGCCTCCCTCTTATAAGTAGTTTGCTCAGCGGAATTGTTTTTATTTCTGAGGAATTTTCCATGTGGTGTGCTGTCAGCCAGGCTCCTCAGAGGAGAATTCCCAGCATGAAGGGCTTGGATTCCAGCATGTAACATTAGGAGGATTATATACAGACTTATGGTTACCTGTTTTTTTAACAGGAAAATAAAATGGAACACATTACATTTATCATGGTATCACTTTGTTTGATATAAGTGGTTAAAAGTTCATAAAATGTTTTGCATCAAACCTTTTATAATGATTGATTTTAACTGCACTTTGCACTTTAAACTTTAAACACGAGTTGTCAGTGGGTGTACACCTGAAGGGCACCATAGACATGAATTTGTATACTTAATTAATATGCATGATTTACTTAGAAACATAGACAGTGACGGCAGAGGAAGGCCAATGGTCCATCCAGTCTGAATGAGTTCCCTATTTAGCCCTGAGACCTACTGTCACTCCAGGGTTCCTAGCCTTCCCCATCCTCCCTGCCATTTTCCTCCCTGAATTCTAGGCAACCACTATACCCTTCATTCTTTCCCAGTCATGCTTGAAACCACCAACGGTTCGCACCACTACCTCAGCTGGCTGACTGTTCTGTGGATCCATACCCTTTCTGTAAAATAGTACTTCCTCGTGTCCCACCTGAACCTCCCTCCTGTTAGTTTCCACTCACGTCCATGTGACTGCAAGCTAATATTCAAGCTAAGTAGTTCCCCTCAGTTCACCTTATTAATTCCTTTTAGAAACTTAAAAGTCTCCATCATTTTCCCCTCTCCATTGTGGCTTCCAGCGTGTACATGCTGAATGTCTTGAGGCACTCCTCATAGGACCTGCCCTGCTGGCCCTGATTATTTGTGTTAGTCTGCGCTGCACCATCTCCAGTCTATCTCTATCCTTCCTAGGGTGAGAAATCCAGAACTGGGCACAGTACTCTAGGTGTGGCCTGACTAAGGCTCCATATAGGGGAAGTATTACCTCCTTCTTTCTGCTATTAGTACCTCTCCCTTTACATCTCAGCATCCTACTCACCTTGCTGTATGCTTTGTTTCACTGACTCAGTTGCTTTAGGGAGTCACTGATGATAACTCCACGGTCTCGTTGCACAGCCGTAGTGCTAAGTCTTACCCCACCCATTCAGTACTCTGTCCTGGGGTTCTTGTTCCGTAGGTGCAATACCTTCCACATTTTGGTGTTGAATTTCAACTGCCAAACCTTAGAGAACCCTGTCTAACTTTCAGCTTACAAACATAGAAATATAGACCATGATGTCAGAAAAAGACCAGACGTCCATCCAATCTGCCCATACTCTCTTTAATACCTGGAACCTGTTGATCTTCCCTTGTTAGTCTTCACCATTCATAACTGCTTGCACCTGTATGGGAGCTTTTTTTTGGGGGAGGAGTCGGCACCGTTGGCGCCACCCACGAAACCGACACATTGCGTGGCACATGAGGGTTGGCTGTTAGGCGCCGCAGACTCCTCTTCCACCCCAGTTCTGTTTCTCCAGCTGTCGAGGTTGCACCTGCTTCGCAAGTTGCCAAAAATTTTGTCTGTGTCACTAGGCATTCAACGCCATTTTCTGCCTGCTCCGTCCCGGTTCTGAATTCATCCAACGCTGTTGGAAACCGGTGAGCCCATTCCTTTTATTTTCTACCAAGGTCACTGGGTCCTTTTTCTGTGAAGTTTTGTTAAATTTCTTTCGTATCATGTCTGGTTCGGGGGCTAAGAGAAAATCCAAAGTGGGCCATGCCCCCATGCATCGGTGCCCCTGTGGCCAGCATTTTTCCTTTATGGACTGACATGATGTTTGTCTGCGTTGCCTGGGTTCCAACCATGATATGGACAACTGCAACACCTGTTTCTCCGTGGACCACTGCATTCTTGAGATCTACGCGTTTAAAGTTGTCAGGGCCCCTCCGACTTTTGGAGGACGGCGTTGTTCTAGGGTTGCCATGGCAAGATCTCTTGACCCTGCCTCTGGGTCCTCTCTGGGATATCTACGGCCTGGTGAGGAGGAAACCTCCTCAGATTCCAGCCTTACTGTCAAGGAGGTTTCTTTCGCGGTGCTGGAGGATTATCTCGGTTCCCTGCAGAGCTGGGTCGAGAGCACCTCCACACCGGTCACCTCCTCTGAGGTGCAGGCTCCCCTGGTGTATTGCGGCCCATGGCTGCTGGACCCGGTACTGGCGGACCCTCAGCACCGCCTGTCGGTACCACTTTGGATCCTGGAACCATGCGCGACGCTGGTGATTGAGGCGGTGCTGCGGGTGATGCCATGTCCTGTGTCGGTGTTGTCACAAACGCACTCAGCAGGTCAGGCCCTCTGCTCCCATACTGCCAACCTCCAAGTGCAGTATTGTGAACAGGTAACAGACAGGGTAACCCTCCTGTCTGCTTGTGGGTCCGAATCACCCTTAGTCTCAAGTTCTGGGGGGATTCAAACTGTGAGCAGGCACAGATAATCTGCTCTTCAGGGGGATGCCAGATATCTGTCACCTAAGGGCACCTAACCAGCTATCTAAAATGAACCCTTAAAACTCTATAAAAGACCTTAGGTATATTTTTTACCTTTTCCCAGTTTAGTAACACCAACAAGCTCTGAACAGTTTTTGTCAGTCTTTTTGGAACTTTCATTTTTATTATATTTTTAACAACCATGGACAGACATAGACAAAACAACATATATGTGCACTACAAGTATACATGATATATTTCCTTTGAGATTAAAAAAAAAAAAAAAAGGAAAATCTGGGTACAGTTTAAAATATACTTTTAGGTCTTACATAGCAGGAGTAGATACTTTAGGGGGTGCAATGGATTATGGCTGAAAATCTGGTCTCAAGGGAGAAATATACAGAACCCACCTTCTCCACACATTCTCAAAAGATTCATAAGTTTTGTTTAAATTAGCAGTTAATCTCTCCATCTTATAAATATCTATCAAGATCTGATGCCATGTATCCAAAGTAGGAGGCTGAGAGGAGCCCCAATTTTTCGTAATGGTTTTCTTGGCAGCCAACAGGGCTAAGTTAAGGAATCTCCTAGAGGGAATATTCATGGGCTCCTGTAAGGTGTCCCCGAATAACAACAGCTTGGGGCCTAATGTTATATTAAAAGACAATAGTTGTTGGAGAGCCTGTGTAGCTGACCAAGAAATACCTGTAATTTATTACAAGACCAGAAAATATGACCCAGAGATGCTGGAGAAGATCCACACTGCCTCCAACACTCAGCTTTAGAGCTGTCCCCAAATTTTGCTATTACCTTCGGGGCTCTGAAATATCTAATCAGTACCTTCCAGGCAAACTCTCTCTATAGCCCTGAATCTATACCTCTATACATTGTTTTTAAATATATTTCCCATTGAGTGGGAACTATTTCTAATCCTAAATCTTTTTCCCAAGCCTGCCTAATACTATCTAAGGGTTTATTGTAAAGTAAGGATAGGCCTTTGTAGATCGAGGAGATTATATGAGGGGGGGATGGCCCGCCATCAATAACCCCTATGATGGTTGAAAGGATTCTGGGAAGTGGAGAGTCACCCCATCCAACCTTCCCAAGAGAGTTAAGGAAGTTCCTTGTCTGAAAGTATCTAAATCTATCTGAGAAGGAAATATTATATTTTTGAACTAGCTCTTTCAGAGAGAGAATCGTTCCTTGAGGCATGAAATGGTATACTAAATGCAAACCTTTCTTTTGCCAGGAGAGATATCTCCGATCCATTTTAGCTGGGACAAAGGTATCTATAAATGAAAGGGAAAATAAAGCCGATCTCCAGCGGATGAGCTCCCTAGATGTCAATAGTTTTTGCCAGTAAAACAAGGACGAATAGGTATAGGGATTAGAGGTAACTCCCTCACATATTGTAGAGGGAGTGGATAGAAGTAGTTGATTCAGCTCCAATAAATCCATCCCCTGCAATTCTAGCGCTTTCCATTTTGTCTCATAAAATCTGTCTAACCAAAGTATTGGTATCCTAATTTGGGCAGCTAGATGATACATTTTAAAGTTAGGTAGGGACATCCCACCTTTCTGTCTGGGTAGTTGTAAGGTTAAAAGATTAATCCTGGGTTTCTGATTAGCCCAAATATATGCAGATATTTTTCTCTGCAGTGTTCTATAAAATATGTCAGGAATCTGAGTCGGCAAAGTTTGCGCCAGATATATAAATCGGGGGAGAACTACCATCCTGACTGATTCTACCCGTTGATACATAGACAGGGGGAGTATCTTCCATCTGTCTAAGTCTACCATCATTTTAGTTATAAAGGGCGTATAGTTCAGGGGGAATATGTCCTCATAGGAGGAGCTGATCTGCACTCCCAGATATTTAATACTCTTCAGGCCCCAGCGGAAACTAAAAGTTTTCCGCATTTCACTATCTGGGGTGTAATTACAAGCCAGAACTTCGGTTTTTGTTTCATTAATTTTATAGCCTGAGATCTCTCCAAATCTTTCTAATTTGTCCCAAAGCAGGGGTAGTGAGGCCTCCGGTTCAGTAAGATATAGTATCAAATCGTCTGCATATAAAGCTAATTTATGAGATATAGAGGTCACCTCTATTCCAGAAATTCCTTCGTCTTGTCTAAAGGCCTGCGCCAGGGGTTTTAAATAAATTGCAAACAGCAACGGTGACAGGGGGCATCCCTGTCTTGTTCCACGGGATAATGTAATAGGGCTTGAAAAGGATCCATTTATCCGGATATATGCTTTGGGGTTTGTATACATTAATTTTATTAAGCCTATCATTGATTGAGGTATCCCAAATTCCTCCAAAGCCTTCCACGGGAAGGTCCATTCAACACCGTTGAACGCCTTCTCTGCGTCCAGCGACAGCAGGAGAAACGGGGATCCGACTCCCTTTGCCCTCTGTAGAAGGTGAAGTGTTCTTTTTATATTGTCCTGCGCCTGACGGCCAGGGATAAATCCTGTTTGGTCTGGGTCAATTATATCCGGTAGAAAGGACTCAAATCTTTTGGACAATATATATGCAAAAATTTTATAATCTATATTGAGCACTGAAATTGGTCTATACGAGGAGCAGGCTGTGCTATCTTTTCCAGGCTTTAATATGCTAGAGATGTAGGCTTATCTCCAGGAGTCAGGAAGAATTTGGTCTGTCTGTACTCCCCTACATGCCTGCAAGAGGGTAGGAGCCAATTCAGACTTAAATGCCTTATAAAAGTCTCCTGTATATCCATCCGGCCTGGACTTTATGTGATTTAAGTGAAGACAGGGCCTTGTCTAATTCGAGAGGGTAATTGTTTGCACTAGTAATTGTTTCTGTTTATCTGAGATCTTTGGTAGCCGTATGTTTTCCATAAAGGATTCAATTCCCTGAATATTTCCCTTTAATTCGGCATTGTATAGGGTGGTATAGTATTGCAAAAAGGCTTGCTCTATTTCTCTGGGGTGACTAACTACTTTTTTAGAGTTCGGGTCTCGTATCTGAGTGACATTAGATCTGGTCTTATGCTGTCTGATTCTGTGGGCTAGTAGGCAGTGGCCCTGGACCCCTTCAGTAGTATTTTGCTTACACCTCTGTAAAGCTTGTTCAGTTCGGATATCCAAAATAGACTGTATTTGTTCTTTAGTAGCTCTGTAAGAGGGGAAGGGCACCCATGTCCCAGAAGCATGTAATGCTTGCAGTTCCCCATTTGTTGTTGTAGCTGATCCAGCCTTGCTTGTTGGTTTTCTTATAATGAGAGGTATACTTAATAAGTTCCCTAAGGACAACCTTAAGTGTATCCCAGAGGACTCCGCCTTAATGCCCAGATCCTTATTTTCCTAGAGAATCTGTCTTATTTTTTGTTTCATTGTTTCTTTGAAATCTTTAATATTCAATAAAAATCGTAATCTCCATAATGTGTTAATTTTCCTTTTCTCCCAAGTTATATCTAATGTAAGAATGGCATGATCTGAGAGTACCGTTGGAGTCTGTGTGCAATTTTTCATTCTATAAAGATGTTCCTTGGAAACATGTAAATAATCTATACGGGTATATATTTTGTGGGGAGAGTAATGAGTATACTCCCTTTTATTGGGGTGAAGGTACCGCCAAATATCAATCCATTGTGCGCCCCTTAAACAAGCCTGTGTGACTCGATGCGCAGAGGTCTTTTTTATCGGTCTCTTACAGGTGGTATCCAACTGTGTCATAGCCAGGTTATGGTCCCCACCCATTACTAGGATCCCTTGGGTCAATTCTGTAACTTTTTGGAGTAACAGTTTCCTGTTCTCTGGGTTCTCCCAAGGGGGGATATATATAGAGGCCAAGGTGACCTCCTGCCCCTCCAATTGCCCCACAGCAACTGCCAATCTTCCCTCTGGGTCTGCAAATGAATTCATTAACCGGAAGGGAACATTTTTTGGGACCAAAATTACTGCTCCCCTTCTTTTCCCTTTCCGGTAGGAGGAAGCTGCAATTGTGGAGAAACCAAACTTGGAGAATTTTTTATGCTCCTGATTGCTCAAATGTGTCTCCTGCAGGAGGAGAGCTGTGGGTCTTAGTTTTTTAAGGGAGGAAATCACCTTGTACCTCTTGATAGGGTTATTTAAACCATTCACGTTAAGGGAGCACACTCTAACCATATGGGGCTTATTCATTAGAATAAGAAGAGTTGTCACCCGGAGGTGAGATTACGCCAACTGCTCCCCCAGAGTTTACACATCCTCCCGCTGCAGAGAACAAAAGTCCACCTCTAGCAGATACTGTGTGGGTGTGTTCCTGTAAATTAACTCCAACATATCTAAAATCCTTGTGAGGTAACTCCTCCCTTTTACATTGTAGGTAGCCTGTATACAAGTGCATATTCATCAACTATACAAACACACAACATCTAACAATAACTAGTAACCATAAGAACCTATTTACACAAGTACTTCCAGAACAGAAGGAGACTAATCCTCTCCCTCCATTCGACATAGATCCAAGCCTATAGTCAGGTTGGATCTTTGTGGGAGGAATAGTGACCTCCATCGGTCAGGCCTCCCAGGCCCCAAGAGAAAAAAAAAGCTCGGGGCTAGGTAGTAGGGACGTCCCCCACTAAAAGAGTGTAAGTACACCTCTTCTTAAAATAATGAGGATAAGAAAGAGAAACAAAAAATAAACAGAATCGCTGAAGAGGTGGCCGCAGAGGACTGGGGTTAGATTTGGTAATCCCTACCATCCACCTCTGTTTATTCCAATTTCATATTCTTTATGCGTTATTAATTCCCTGCTAGTCCCTGTTACTATCCAAAGCCGGAAACAGTGATTGTACTTTCCTCTCTGTCTCCTTAAATGCTAAAACTTAAATTATCAACTCAGAAAATAGTCAAAGAGGGGAGAAATAGCAACGCTTCAGCAGGGGAACCAGTCAAATAATAAAAGTTTAAAAAAAACCTAATGTCTCTCCTCTCCTTTGCCTTGTCGGCAATTCAAAAAGACTAGGGGTCAGTAGAGCGCAGGAACAGTTCCCTTGAAAGTTCACAAACCTTCTACCCGAAGGTCTCCAGATCAGGTGTTATCTCGGTTAGCCCTCATTACGTCAGTTGAGGAATGGCGACTTGTCTGGATAAAGTCCTTCACCTCCTGTAGTGAATGGAAACCTCTCCGGAGGCCTGTTCCTGCAGTCAATGTCGAGGTACTTTGCCACTGCGAGTGAGGGGGGCGTTTTTCCCGTGGGACCGGACCTCCCGACTTGCAACTCCATCCTCTTCTTTCAAGTTCCATTATGGCTTCCTCTGGGCTTGAGTACACCACATTGCCAGAATCCCAGCAGACTCTCAGCTTCGCCGGGTAATGGGTATGGAACTTTATACCTTTCTCTTTTAAAACTTTAAGAATGGGTGCAAAAGCTTGCCTTTTTTTCAAAATTTCTGAGGGGTAATCATTGTCGAAAAATAATCTAGCTGAGTTGTATTTTACAATTCCTCTAGCCCAAGCTGTTTTTAAAATCGTTTCCTTGTCTTTGAAGCTGGAAAGTTTCAAAACTATTGAGCGAGGTCTGGCAGCTCGATCTGTGGGCTTTTTAGTTAAGGCTCTGTGAGTCTCTCAATCTTGAACTGAAACGATATTGGAAGGGCCAGGACGTCTCTAAGGAGATCTGTGATGAAGTCTTCCATCTTTCCCGTTTCAGAATCCTCCGGTAAACCATATAAACGGAGATTGTCTCTCCGAGATCTCGCCTCCAGGTCTGTTATCTTGTCTTGGTATTTATCGTGTTGATCGATCAGGAAATCAACTGCTTGATGTAAGCGCTGAGTCTCTTCGGCAACTTCTCCCGTAGCTTCCTCTGCACGATCGAGTCTGCTCTCAACCTCGGAAAGTCTATTTTGAAGAGTGGTGAATTCCTTCTTATTTTCTGCTCGGAAGGCTCTGATTTCCGCAAGGAGGGTCTCAAACCTGGATCGGGAGAGCCTTTCACTTTCTCTGTCGGTGTCTAAATCATGATCGTCGGCCATGCTGTCTGGGGGAGAAGAGCTGCGACTACGAGAAGGCCTCTTATCAGATCCTTTTACATCCCCTTTATCAAATCATTTCTCCGGTCATTGTTTCGGTTGATTTTTGTTCCCCTTCATTTACACTGTAGAAAACGTTAAGTTTTAGATTTTGTTTACTGAGCTGGGGAGAGATTTTGGTGGATTAAGTAAGAGCTCCCCTTTTAAGCAGCCATACAGGTGGGTGACGTCACCGGAAGTCAGTTTTTGTCAGTCTTAACCCTCCATATGTCACATGCAAAAACAACTTCGAAGACACACCCAGGCAGTCTTTGTAATAAAATGTTTACTTAAAAATGGATAAAAATATGTTAAATGTAAACACATCAAAGATAATACAAATCACATAAAGAAAAACAAGGAAAACTACAGACAAACTCCTACCAACATACAATTAGACGTTTTCTATCTAATGTATTACCTACATAGTGCTTATAGTTAGATGTTGTTTCTTAAGAGACCAAAAAGAAATGTAACTCAGTTCATCCACAGTATTCAGTTTAAACTGTGTCTGTCTCACACCCCTTCTATGATGTCATCTAGCTCCTCCTTGTTTAATATAAAAAATATACAAAACAGGATGTCCTATCAGGAGGTATATTAAATAAGGTGACATCAGCAAAAACTCATTTCCCAATATGACTCCTTAATTAACATCCCCTCTTTGATCTTGAGCAGTTCCTATTCCCAGGGCACATCTAAGGATTTTATGACTTTTAGCACCATAGTGATATAACATGTTTTTTCCTCTAAGACGTCATAAAAGTTTACGAGCCCTATATCCTGGTGGCTGGGTCAGTTCTAGTTAAATCAGATAAACAGGAGACCCTTAATTAAGTCTCTCTAGTCTTTTAATTAACTCCTGGTTTTAGTTCACTTGACTGTAACTGAAACCTGGGCGGCGGGGGCACTCATTGAAGCACCGTGACAATCACACACTGTATTTTTATATTACAAATATCATCCAACAATCATAACCAGTTGGCCAAGCGTCACAGTGCCGTTCGCAGTGCCATTGGTAAGAGAGCTCACAGGGTCGCTAGTCTGGCAGTTTGTGTGGTCTCCTCCTCTTCGGAGGTGGATGACTTGCTGGCCAATCCGGACTGGTGTCCCGACTCCTCGGAGTCGGAGAGTCCTCTTGGACGTGGCACCAGATGGCCCAGTGTTCGCCTCCTGGACTCCCCGAAGTCTGTGGTCCCCCACACCGGCTCTGGTGTTTGGGACGCTGCGGTGGATAGCGGTTTTGGGGAGTCTGGTGTGGCAGTTTCGACTGCTGGGACCAGGGCAGTTGCCATTTCTGATGCTGCCATGGCCTTCTTGGGGGGATGGGGACCTCCTCTTCTGCGGTCTCTCTCAGGGTGCCTGTGGGATTGTGGGACCTCTTGGCACTGGGTTCGAGGAAAAGGGCAGCCTTGGAGTTCGAGGGGTTGCGAGGCCGGAGTGAGGTGCGGAGGCCTTCTTCCATTGCCCTGTGGTGGGTGGGGAGAAGCCACAGTGCTAAGCCCCGCTTCTCCTCCTCTGAGACTTCAGGGGTGCCCTTAGGGGGCAGTGCTGAGGATTGTCCTTCTGGAACCATGCAACCTCAGTCGCACACAGGGGAGATTCTCCCTCAGGGCTTGGCCAGGTTTTGTTTTCACATTTGTAGTGTCCGGTGACTGGATCTGCCCCCGAATCCCCCTGTGTGGGAGGATCTACTGTGGGTTTCAGAGCCCTGGCAGAGACCAGGCACTTTCAGTAAGGTGCCCTTCCCCCCCCCCGGACATGTGTGCCTTATGGGACCTTTAACCTGGGAGACGTTCAGGGCCACTGCGACGGCCTTCCCTAGGTATGTTGGAGCTATGGACAAACAGGTCTTTCACCTGTCTCCCCTGCCGCAGGAGGACTCTGAACATCCGAGGTCCTCTGCTTCCTCTTCTGAGGAAGAGGAACATTCTGCCCACCTTTTCTTCGATGCTGATTTCACTGAATATCAGCAATTCCATTTGAGGTTAGTTCAGGAGCTCCACATCTCCCATGTGGTAAGATGCAATACCGTGCAGGAGGCACTCTGTTTTCTGAGTGAATTCAGTGCCAACCACTTGGTGGTGCCTTCCTGGCCTATTCCCTTCCAGGAAGCATCTATCTGCACCTGGCAGTCTCCAGCTGCCTCATCCCCAGCCCCAACGGACTACAGGAGGAGGTATTGTGCTCCTCCAGGAGTCTCTTGGTTCTCTGCCTCACCCACCATCAGGACTGATGGCTTTAGACACCCCATCTTGGCTTCAACATCCGGCACATGACCGACCTCTGGATCCAGATTCTGCGGAACTCGACTGGTGGGGGTAGAAGAGTTTTCTCTTCAGCGCGTGCGTTACTCTGCATCAGCTCAGAGCAGGCTCCCCACGCTGCCTACAGCAGGCACCTGTGGTCGCTGCTTTTGCAGGTTCTAGCATCATTGCCTGATTTGGAGGAATCTAGGCAAGCCATTTCCCTCTCTGTACAAGGTCTGGAGCTTGCAAGGCACTAAGCAAGGGCATCGTATGACGCCAGTGAGGTGGCTTCCAGACTAGCAGGGACAGCGATCTGCATCAGGTGGATGGCATGGCTTTGCCTGTCTAGATTGTCACCCGTGGCCCAGCATAGGGTGATTTCCTCCACTTTCTGGGGGACCCATCTTTTCTCTCGCAGGGCAAGGCGGAATCTTCAGGGGCGTCTCCCATCCCCCCGTGCCATGGGGGACACCTCCTCTGCCTGACCAGCCTCAGGCCATGTTGACCTAGTATGGCAGAAGGATCTCTCCCTCCTGCGTCTCCCCCACAGGAGGCTGAGGGAATCTGTTTCCTCAGGGTAGTGCCATGTCCCCTCCGGGGGGCTTGGTACTCACCCAACAGCAATGAATGGTGAAGATTGACAAGGGAAGATATGAAAATTATGTACCTACCATAGTTCTTGATCTTCTTTTGTATCTTCACCATTCATTACTGATTCCCGCCCACCTTCCCCTCTTGGGCCTCAGCTTTTGGACGCCGCCTCCACCCTGCTCACCCTCTTCCTCTTCGAGGCTAATTGGGGGCAGAGTCCCCCAGTATCTCAGGGCCCTCTGTTTATTTCTCTAAAAAAGTCACAGATCACCCATCCTAGGAGGGTGGCAAGTAGGGCCTTTGCCCTGGCTTCGGAGGGAGCTCCCTGGGATTCTTAGTGGGGTGCACTGTAGTATCCTTCTTAATTTGGCACAGATGTCTGACTGTTTTTCATCTTCTTGAAGTGGGGACTGTGTCAGTGCATTTCATGGGAGAACCCATAGGTATTTTCCTTCCCCTTTCTCCTTTATCGCTTCCCATCTACCTTTAGAGATCATTCTAGACAGAGTCCTCTGCTGTTTAAAGGTTCTTGTATCCCCCTTGACTAAGCCATCGGGTGATAAACTGTGGAGGGCCTCGTTCCAGAATTTTCATCTTAAATGTGGATTAAGGGTGGGGAGAGGGGGCTGACTCCTCAATGTTTTATATTCTCCAAGACCATTTCAAATTCTCTTGTTCTGGACCTTCATCCAGTGGTCCCTGAAGTTGACGGGACCCTTGCTTATGTGTCTTCATACCTTTCAAGTTTTTGAGGGCAATAAGCTAATGGTCTTCCAGCCCCCCACCCCTTCCATATATTCTATCTTTCTTCTCTCTCTTTCTCCTGTGCTGTCGCCCAAGGGTTGGGCCCCTATGGCCACGTAGGGAAAAAGTCGAACCCCTCTGTCCTCGTGTCAGCTTATTCCTTTTTCAGTTTATATCCTTTCCTTTTCCTATCCCTTGGCTCTCTTGCCTCACCTTGGTTTTCTGTATTGTTTCATCCTCTGCGGCAGAACAGAACTGGAGTGGAGAAGGAGTCTGCAGTGCCTAACTGCCAACCCTCATGTGCCATGCAATGCATCGACATTCGTAGGTGGCGCCATTGGTGCCAACTCCTCCCCCCACCAAAAAAAACTCCTGTACAGGTGCGCGCCTCCAGCTTACACCTAACAGTAATAAGTGGTGAAGACACAAGAGAAGATCAAGAATTATGGTAGGTATGTAATTTTAATTTCTTCCAGGTTACTAACCCTCCCCCATCCTATCCCCATTCTCCTCCCTAGTCTATGTTTGCACCCACCATCTCGGCCGACAGTGTTCCAAGGTTCCACCACACTTTCAGTAAAGAATTACTTCCTCACATCCCTTCTGAACCTCCCTCCTATTAATTTCCACGTGTGACCATGTGACCATGTGACCTCGAGTTGATGATCAGTGTAAATAATTCCCCACAGTTTACCTTGTTACTTTTTGTAATTCTCTGCATTCCCTTGTCGCTATCCACCCTACCACAGTGCTTAGTCTCATCTGCAGAGAGACACAACCTGCCCCGGATTGCCTCACCAATGTTGTTGATGAACATATTGAAGAGGACCGGACCCAGGACTTTGACCTCCCTCTCTTCCTCTTTAACCCTGTTGACCTCAGCCCTCTTCTGCCTTCCCTGTAGCTAGTTACCTACCCAGTTTACTATGACCTTAGCTCCTCTCAGATCCTTCTCCTTCTTCAGCAAGTGCCTGTGAGCCACCAAGTCAAAAGCCTTGCTAAAGTTAAGGTAGTGCAAATCCACAGTGTGTCCCCTATCTAATTCCCTTGTCACTCAAAGAAAACTATCAGGTTAGTCTAACAAGACCTTTCTGCCACGAATCCATGCTGTTTGCTATATTCTGGAGACTGTGGCTCTCCAAGTAGTTCATGAGGTCCTCTTTGACCAGAGACTCCATCAGCTTACCTATGTTAAGACTGGCAGGTTTGTAATTCTCTGCTTGTTCCTTGTCACCCCTCCCCCCCAGCAGAATGAAAGTACTTCTGCCACCTTCCAGTCCTTCAGAACTACCCTTCATCCTTAGTGAGATTTTGAATAGACCTACCAGGGGTGCAGCCGGTACCGCTGCCAGTTCCCTGAGTATCATTGGTTGCAGTCCATCTCTTCCTGGGTCCTTATCTATCTTTAGGACTGCCAGCCCTTTCAGGACTTTTTTGCTTGTAAATATTGGCTGTCTCATCTCCGGGACCCCTGTAGTGGCCACTTTGACTCCACTGTCTGGCATGGGCCTACTGTTCTCCCTAGTGAAAACTGAACAAAAGTAGACTTTAAAGAGCAGCTAACACCTTCAGGACAGTTTTAACAAACCATAATATTTAGACACAGTTCAACTTGTATTTCAGGTTAGTTCTTTATTCCTCATCCCTCTGATTTATTACTGAGGTCATTTGCATTAAAACAAAATCTTTGTTCCTGAAGAGTTCATCTATTTCTGTTGCTTTCTTCCTACGTGAGGTCATAATGCACTGCTTGTGATATCACAGTTACTCTCATGGCACCACATTGTGATGTCACAACAGAGGATTTTGACTTGAAGTAGAGAGTAAGCTATAGAGGCATATGAACTCTAAGGGATAAAGTTCATGTATTCATGCAGATTTACTCAGTAATAAATAATGGGGAAGAGAAATATATGGAATGCAAGCTGAATTGTACCTAATTATTATATTTTTCAGAGTTTTCTTTGAGGCACCGGTAGCTGTTTAGGGAAGGCAACCTTTTGTCTATCCTCCTATAGCACCCTACCCCTCAGCTAGCCTTCAGTCCCCCAGTATATCTAAAGAACTGTTTTTTCCACTCTTGACCCACTCTGTAACATACAGCTCTGTGTCTGCTTTGGCCTCCCTAATCAACCTCTTTTCCTCCCACTATATTTGCACTATAAAGGGTGACACCTATGTTAGAACACCCCAACGCCCCATGAAGCCCCTTATGTATGGCACTAGTTAGGGGAGTTTTTGAACCGTTTTGTTTTTTGGCTGAATAAATTTTTATACTGTTAGCTTTTCATCTTTGTTATTTTTGAACCAGTTACAGTGGTACCTAGTGTAGCAGCACCTTTAGAGATGGGAGTGCACAGTTCTTTATCTTCGTAACTACATGGTATGAGTTGCCTGCCTGGAGCAGCTTTTTTAGCAGTTAGCAGTGGTCTTATAGTACATGGCTGCTGATGATTCAGGACGCAGCGGTTTCCGTACCCTCATGTTTATAAACATTGGTCAGCCAGTCCCAGTATTCCTGAGAGCCAAGCCATTTCAGCTGCTTGACTCACTTGATTGTCAGCTGGTTTTAAACCCCATTTACACCACTGTCTTTGCAGCGCATCAAGTCATGTGCTTCGGTTGATGCGCTGCAAAGTTGGCTAAGTGTGCTCCTGCTTCAGTTTTTGATCCACCAGAAGAGTGGGGACATGTACTGGATGGAGCACATTACTGTACCCTGCGGTGTGAGCGACTGATCCACTTGATCTGCTGTAATCCCCTGTCTCCCAGCTGCAGATGTAATTTTCGGGAACCCTGTCCCTAAGTCCACAGACACTCCTTTTGGGGTGATCTGTGGCGCATCAGGCTTGGGAGTGTAAACAATTAATTGCGGGATCAAGTCACAGCGCAGTGGGAAGGCAGCAGAATGGTAAGTGAGGCACTGCTGCTGTGTAAACAGGGCTTTAGTGTAGGAGTGCCGGACTTGCTTGTGAACCCCAGTCTCTCAGATGGAAGCCTGTTACACAACTGAGCTGTCCTTGAGTAAAGAAGTTAGAATGATAATATTGCACATTTTATGTTCTTTTTAACATCTTTTATTGATTTTAAAAAGATTAAAAGAACAAAACAATACAGTATGACACAATACATGTCACTGACACTACAAACCAACAGGCCAAAAACATGCAGCCAATCCATTCCATTAAAAACATATTGTGCATGAATTCGAGATCAGTACCCGCATACATGTGAAAGTGCTTGAGCCACACATGTAGGACATTAGGGTACCATCTACCTTTACAATTCTAAAAAAAAAAAAAACAGTCAAGCCCTATTTTACCCTCACCCCCTCATCTCTTAGCATGCACATTCTTTTAAGATCTGGGTTTCCACCAGAGATAAAGAGTTTAAGAAAGGTCCCCAGCATTCCAGAAATCTCTCTTCCTTTCTTTTCAGAAGATTTTTATTTTATTTTAATTTTTTTTATTTTGGTCTTTGGTAACCGGGTAAGGCCCACTAGACACAAGTGCCTGTTTTCAGGGGTGACCTGGGAGCACTGGGCAGTTAAGTGACTTGCTCAGAGTCACACAGTATGCAAGTGGAGGTTGTGAGAATCAAACTCAGGTCTGGTCTGCTGGATGTATCAAGCTCGTTCACACCTCATTCCTCTAACCTCTAGGCTATATTGCCAAGCCAAGCCAAGCCAAGATAAGACAGCCGTTCCAGGGCCAGAGTTTAGATAACAAGTGTTTTTCATGGCAGTGGTGTGGGTGCCATGCATGAGACACATGTATTAAGAATACACTGCCTGGCCAAGGTTGAAAGAACCCTAATCCGACGTCGATATGGTTTCCATCCCTCTTGCCCCCAGTCTTCCATGGCAAAAAGCATTGAGATCAGTGCCAGATCCACTGAACACCCAAACATGGCAGTAATATCCTGCACCACCCTCAACCAGAATTGCCTTAACATGAGGCAGTCCCAAAAACAGTGCATGCACATACCAGGGCTCTCTCACACCTCACTCACAATGGAGAGCTTGTTGGGTTAAACTTACACGTGGCACGGGGGGGCAGAACAGACATAGAAATTGATGGCAGATAAGGACCACTAGGCCCATCCAATCTGTCCATTTTCCCTGCCTACCATAAAAGCCGCAGACCCTATTTGAACTTCAGCTTTACCTCCTCCTTCCTATTGCTAGGGTTCCCCTATGCCTGTCCCATGCATGTTTGAATTCCCATACTATGTTTGCCCCCACCACCTCCGCTGGAATTCTATGCCATGCATCCACCACACCTTCTGTGAAGAAGTGTTTCCTCATGCAGCCCCTTAGTCTACCCCTTCCAACCTCTTGTCATGCCCGCTCATTCCTGCATATCTCCTTTTCTAAAAGATGCTATCCTCTGGTACCCTATACATGCCTTTTAGATGTTTGTAGGTTTCTGTCATATCTCCCCTGTCTCTCCTGTCCTCCAGGATATACACACTGAGGTCTCTCCTTATATGACTTTTAGTGCAGGCCCTTCACCTTTTTTGTTGCCCTCCTTTGAACTGCCTCCACCCTGTCTATGTCCTTACAGAGATGGGGCCTCCATAACTGGACACAGTATTCCATATGAGGCATCACCAATGATCTGTACAGTGGCATCACCACTTCCTGTCTTCTGCTGGCGATTTCTCTCCCTATGCACCCCAGCATCCCACTGGCTCTCTCATCACAGCCTTGTCACATGGTTTGGCCACCTTTAGTTCATCAGAAATGATTACCCCCCTTTCCTGTTTGCTGACCATCAGTATCCCCCCAAAATCATGTAATCCTTCCCTGGGTTCTTGCACCCCAAATGCATGACTTTGCACTTTTTTCACATTGAAGCTCAGCTACCACATTCTAGACCATTCTACCAGTTTACCTAGGTCCTACCTCATTTTTCCACCCCTCCTGATGTGTCCACCCTGTTGCAGATCTTGGTGTCATCCGCAGAGAGGCACACCTTCCCTTCCAGCCCCTCCTCACTGTCACTTATGAAGACATTAAACAGGACTGCTCCCTGTGGCACCCTTCTGGTCACCCTACTTTCCTCAGATTGAGCTCCATTTATCACCACCCTCTGTCTTCTATCAACCAGTTCCTAACCCAGTTTACCACCTTGTGATCCACTGCCAGGCTGCCCAGCATGTTCACCAGTCTTCTATGTGGAACGGTATTGAAGGCCTTACTAAAATCCAGGTAGGCCACATCAGCAACTCCCCCCGATCTACGACCCTCATGACCCAATCAAAGAAATCAATCAGATTTGTTTGATATGTTTGATATGACCTTCCCACTGTGAATCCATAATGTCTCGGATACTGTGCTCCATTGGATTCAAGGTGTTCCACAGTCCTTTCTTTATGTAGTGATTCTATAATTTTCCCCTCTATTGAGGTGAGGCTGATTGGTCTATAATTTCCAGCCTCCTCCTTACCTCCACCTTTTTGAACTACATCTACCCTCCTCCAGTCCTCCGGAACCGCTACTGTTCTGAGCGACTCGTTGAACAGGGCTGCCAGTGGTGCTGCCAGCACCTCCCATAGTTCCCTTAATATTCTAGGATGTAGCCCATCCGGTCCCAGTGCCATGTCCACTTTGTTTTGTGCATACTTTTAGGATTCTCTCTTCCATAAATGGAATGGTGTCCATCTCCCTCCCATATTTATTCATGTTGCCTAACTGTGGACCCACACCTTTTCCTTCTTCCGTGAATACAGAACAAAAATATTTGTTCAGTATTGATGCTTTTTCTGGGTCCCCTTCCACAGTCTCCCCTTCTTCCCCTTTTAGCATTACTAGCCCACCCCTGGTTTTTCTCCTTTCACTAATGTACCTATAAAAAGTCGTGTCCCCTTTTTTTTTTACCTCATGTCCTATTTTGTTCCTCTGTTTGTGCCTTTGCTGTCCTGAGAGCTTTCCCTGCCTCCCTCTGTTTATCTGGGTACACTACCCTGTCCTCCTTCTGCTGTGTTTCCTTGTATTTCCTGGAAGCCATCTTTCGCCCTTACCATCCCGGCTATTTCTTTTGAGAACCATAGTGGCTTTCTTTTGCCTTGTTTACTTGCCTAATGCAAAGGTTTGTCGACTCCACTATGACTTCTTTCAGATTGGCCCACGGCTCCTCCACTCTGCCTCATTTGTCCATGCCTGCTAGGGTATGCTTGAGACATATCTCCGTCTTAGTAAAGTCCCCCCAAAATCCAGGACCCTTACCTTTGTGTGGCTTGAATCTGCCACTGTACTCATGCTAAACCATACTGTGTGATGATCACTGGATCATAGATGTCCGCCCACCCTGACTTCCTCAATTCTGTCCCCATTGGTGAGTTCAAGGTTCAAAATTGCACCCTCCCTGGTGGGCTGTAGCATTAACTGCCATAGGCCTGCCCCTTTCACAGAGTACAGGATGTCCCTGCTCCTGGCTGAAGCAGCAGCCGAGATGCTCCATTCCACATCTGGCAGGTTGAAATCACGTACCAGCAGCATCTCCTTGTCATCGAGGCACAGGTCAGGAAGCATAGGAAAACCAAGAGCAGTTTCAAAATTCGCAAGTAGCATTTTATTAATAACAGCAAAACAAAAAATAAAAATTGTTCTGTATAACTATTTACAATGGTAGTACAAAGATAGAAAGCAGAGTCCTTCTTCTGAGTTTTTCTTCTCAATTTCCAGTTTCAGACTCTCTGTCTTGCAAAACATTGCAGCTCTTTTTATAACAAGTCTTTGCCGGGAGCTGTTTAAGAAAGTATGCTTCTCACAGAACGTTCTTGTAAGTTTACAGAATGTTCTTGTAAGTTTCATTCCTCGCAGGTGTAGCAAAACAGTACATGGTGGCCCAGAACTGACCTCTTGTTGCCAACATCTCAGAGAGTTTGCAAACCAGCTTCTCATGTTAACCCCTTGAGTTCCAAATAGCTTTTTGCAATCATTTCAGCAGTAAAACTATATACAGTTTTAAACAAAGGGATCCCAGTTTCACATACAAATTTACACAAGATTCACATATATTTTTATACCTGCAGATATGCAAAGGGAAGAAAAGACAGAACAGCAAGGGAAGGCATAGAGATAGCGAGAGGTAGAGAATTTCGAAACCGTCGAATGATGAGTTCCTAGGTCTCACAAGAAAATTTGGTTGCGCAACCAGACAGATAAGAGACAGAAAAGGAGAGGACAGAACAGACCCTTACGTTTAAACGCTTTCTGCATAACAAATGAGGCAAGGCCTTATTCGGCCCTGTCACATACCCCCTCTTTAAGAGGGAACCTTTTTTAGAAAAACAGGTTTCCAAAACTTTCTTTTAATCATCTTCTAGCATTAGCTTATAATCTTTACAGTTCAGTGCATATGCAGTATAGCAAACAGTGAAATTTAAACTCGGACAGTTTTTTTTTTCAACCTTCAGAATTCTCAGTTCCTGATCCATATCTTGACAGAAATTCAGCATTGACATTCTGTTTCCCAGATTTGTGCATCACTTTAAATTTAAATGGCTGTAGTGCCAGGTACCACTGGGTGATTATTTTTTATCCTTCATTTAGTTAAGCCAACAGAGAGGATTGTGATCTGTTACAAGCGCAAAGTCAGCTCCTAGTAAGTAAAACTTAAGGGACTCCATGGCCCACTTTGATGCAAGGTATTCCTTTTCAGTGGTGGAGTACCTCTTCTATCCGTCATGCAACTTCCTAATTATGTATAGAATAGGATGTTCTTTCCCATCTATATGCTGACTCAAGACTGCAGCTAGGCCTACCTCTGATGCATCAGCCTGTAACACAAATTGTTTCGCAGAGTCTGGGCATTTTAAAACAGGCTGAACATAATGCAGCTTTAATGGCCTAAAAAGGCTCATCACACTCTGGGATCCATTTCACATTATTCAGGAACCATTTCTTTATGAGTTCAGTGAGGGGAGTAGCTAACTCGGCAAAGCTGGGAACAAATCTCCGATAATAACCAGCCAGCCCTAAAAATTACCTGACCTGTTTCTTGGTTTTTGGGGACAGGGCTGTTAGCTACTGCTTATATCTTGGAAACCTCTGACTTGACTTCTCCATTTCCCAAAACATAGCCCAAATATCTGGTTTCCTGCATGCCCAGTGCACACTTGGTAGGATTAATTGTCAGACTTGCCTCTTTGATCGATTGGATAACTGCTCGTAGGTGTTCCAGGTGACTTTTCCAGTCTGGACTGTACACCATGACATTGTCCAGGTACTCAGCACAATAACCAGTATGAGGGGATAAAATTACATCCATGTAACGCTGGAATGTAGCAGGTGCACCATGTAAACCAAATGGCATGGTGGTGAACTGATAGAATCCTATAGGAGTGGCAAATGCAATTTTGTCTCAGGATTCTTTAGCTAGGAGGATTTGCCGGTAACCCTTGATGAGATAGAGGGTACTGATATACTTGGCACTTCCCAGTCTGTCCACCAAATCATCTATTCGGTGCACGGGATAACTGTCAAATTCTGACACTTGATTAAGTTTCATAAAATCAAGGCAGATTCTTACACCCCCTTCATTTTTGTTTACAGTCACTATTGGTGATGACCAAGCACTTCTTTACTCTTCTATGATACCCAATTCTTTCATTTTTTTTTTTTGTGTTTCCTTAACCACGTCTGCTCTTAACTGCTCTGTTAATCTGTATGTCTTTTGTCTAATAGGGCGAGCATGCCTTGTCACTATTACATGCTCGACCCCTTTTGCTCAGCCTGGCACTGTGGTAAAAGTACTGTTAAATGTCTTTAGCAAGTTACAAATTTCTGCGGTTTGTTCAGAGGTTAAGGAAACATTCACCTTTACAGCATCAGCAGTTACAGTTTGTTCCAGTCTGTCATAAGCTACATCAGTGTCATCTTTATCAGTTTCTGGTAAAACCAACAAAACAGATTTTGGTGTTTTTTCAACCCATTTCTTGAGGCGGTTAGCATGGTATATCTTAGTAGAATTTTTCCTATCAGGGGTCTCAATCTCATAGTTTATTTTGCCAGTATATCTAAGAACCTTATAAGGCCCTTGCCACTTCATTAACAGTTTATTTTCTGTAGTTGGTAATAGTAGCAAGCTCTTTTCACCTGGCTCAAAAATGTTTTCTTTGACCCCATGGTCATAATACACCTTCTGCTGGTTTTGGGCCTCTTCCTGATTACAATGGGTGATTTCAACATATTTTGCTAGCTTCTTTCTCAGGGCACACATATAAGATGTAATGGATTGTTTTTGATGGGGGACATCTTCCCATGTTTCTTTTATTACATCTAGTGGCCCTCTAGGTTGTCTACCGTATAGCATTTCAAATGGTGAAAAACCTGTCGATGCCTGTGGCACTTCTCTATAAGCAAAAAACAGGTAAGGTAAAGCATTTCAAATGGTGAAACACCTGTTGATGCCTGTGGCACTTCTCTATAAGCAAAAAACAGGTAAGGTAAGTATTGGTCCCAGTCTTTCCCTTCCCCTGTTACAGACCTTTTTAACATGTGTTTTAGGGTTTGATTAAAATACTCAACAAGACCATCTGTCTGAGAGTGTTAAGGGGAGGTTCTTACGGCGTTGATACCTAGTAGTCATGGACCAAGGTTCTACCATGGGTGTTGTCTTTGTTGACCTGACAAAAGTGTTCAACCTGGTGAATCATGGTCTCCTGCTCCAGTGCCTTCATGAGCATGGTCTTGATAATAGTGCCCTGGATTTGACCACAGCTATCTGTCCTGCCGATCGCAAAGGATTAAGTGGGCTGGTGCTCTCTCTAGCCTTAGACCCATAACACATGGGGTGCCACAGGGCTCTGTTCCTGCGGCAGTGTGGTTCTTCCTGTTTATTAATGATTTATCCAGCAACTATGGTGGGGCATCTGTGCACCTCTATGCAGACGATGCTATCATCTATCGCTCCTCTCCTGACATTAACCGGATAAACAGTGAACTTGCGTCTGACTTTGCAGACCTAGAAGTTTGGTTCGTGCATAAGTATTTCATCCTTAACATGAAAAAAGCTAAAAGCATGCTATTCTCGCACACATCCTCCTCCTCTTCTAGTACACTCCCCCTGCTTAGTATTACTTTTCTGAATGGGGATGCCCTTGAATATGTCCATGCCTTTAAATACCTGGGCATCACCTTCGATACCTCACTTTCCTTTAATACCTATGCCTCCATTCTTTTTTTTTTTTTTTTTTTTTTACTTTCGTCTTTATCCTCCTTCCTACCTCCGGTGCCCCCTCCTTCCGTCCGCTCATGTCCCCCTCGTTACCAACCTTAGGGATCTGCCCCTAGAGTGCCCATCCTCCTCTCCTTGCACAGTGGGGTCTGTCCTGTAGGTGGTCCGGGTGGACTTATAGGCGAGCTTCATCTAGGGCTGCCGGAGGATTTCAGTTTTCTCCCTTACGTCCCCACTCCCCTAGGACACCTTGCGCTTGGGACGTGCGTCCCGGTAGTAGCGTGCTTATGCACGCGCAGGCCCTCATCATAACATCCCCTCCGGCTCCGACAAGCGAAGCCGCCTCCATCCCTTCCCAATGCCGGTGCTTCCACCCGGCTCGGAAGGGATGCAGAGCGCCAGTGGTCGCTCTTGGTAACCCACCCTGGGGAGGAGAGCATCCGTTGAGACTCGATCCTCCCTCTCCCATGACCCCGGCAGCCCCGAGTCCGTCCCCGAACCCAGGCTGCCGGCGTAGCGCAAGGTGTGGCAACCAGCGCCTCAACCCTCAGCGCCACCGGGCCGGCCAACCCATGCCTCCATTCTAATTAAATATCTAAACCAAAAGTTAGGTCTCCTCTATCGTATCCGTCCCTTTCTCACCTCTGCTTCTTGCCTTAAGAACGCTTCCTCGTCTCTTCTTCCGCTTCTAAGTTATGGTGCTCCTTTATTACGGGTCTACGATGATTCGCCCCCGACAATTCGCTCCTTATGGACTCGCTCCCTCCTGTATGCTCCGCCGACAAGCCACCCCCGCACGAACATGCTCCTGCACATCTCGCTCCCGAACTTATACCCAAACTGATGGCTACTATCTGGTCAACTGTATAAGCAGTATAATTGAGAATATAGTGTATTTTTTACCTTCCAGGCAAGTATTCACTACAGTAGCAGGAAGTAATGTAATGAAATCTGATGAAAGAATTGATTGCCTTAAGCTAGCTGTCTGATAGGACAAGTCTAAAGCAAGATTGATTGTGATTGGGGATATATTGAATGCTTGAAGGTAGAATACATCTGATTTTATTTGATTTGGTTCCACAGAGCAATTGGATACCAAGGTTTCCGGCGACCAGTACCCCTCCGATTTCTCCTGCCAATCCAAACATCTTCAAAATAGTTGATTAAAGGCTCAAGTTGGGGAGGAAGGGAACACTTGCATGGACTCATCTGTTATATCTTGGAAGCGTGTCACAACCTCCCCAGGTGGATAAAAAGCAAGGGCAGGCAAATATTTACACTTAAGTGCGAATTCAGCATCCTGGCAATACTGAACTGACAACCCCACTGTCTGTATTTTTCGATAAATGCACTCAGTAAAATGAAAAAAACATCCGAGTTGTCGTGCATGGGGAAACACTGTTTTAAAAGCATTTATTGTTGCCAGTTCGAAATCTGTCATAATCACTTGTGGTGCAAAAAGAGGGTTAAGCTGCTTTAGAGCTGTCAGCATATGCTTGTAAGATTCTCTGCGCTTGTTTGGCAGGAGAGCATATATAGCAGGCTGTGCATTGCCAAATCTGTCACCCAAGATAACATACATTTGGTGGAATAATGGTGGAGCATATTCTTTGTTAAGGGAGTGATTTGGTACGGAGCGAATTCGTAAGGAGTTGAATTGTTGCGGGGACGAGTTTGTATGGAGCAAGTAGTCGGGAGCGAACTGTTGCACTCCCCTTTATTACTATTGACCAAGGTTACTACCCTGTCTGTACTAAATCAGGCATACCATAGAGTGGGTAGGTTCGCATTGGGGGTCAACCCCCATCAACATCACTGTGACGTCCTTTCTTCTTTAGGTTGGCTACCACAGGAATCTAAACTGAGGTATACCACCTTGAGCTTCATGCATAAGCTGATCCATAAATTTACCCTTCCCTGCCTTGTGAGATTGTCCGCCTAAGACAAGCCCATCAAGACCTAATATCTGCCTACCTCCCTCCTTTCCCCCCTTCTCATATAGCCTAAGCTGTGACTAGCTGTTGCCCGTAGGTCCTTCTCTTTTGCAGCAATGTCTGATTGGAACTCGCTTCCCCCTTCCATCCTGTCTTGTCCCTCTCTTCCTAAGTTCCAAACCAATTTGCTTTTCACTCTCTCTGCATCTGGTGCTTGCTCCTGCTTCCACTGATGCCTAACCTACTCCTACCTCCCACCTCTTCTTGCTTGACCTCTGTCCCCCCCCTCGCCATCTGCTCCTTCCTTATGTTACATTTGCCTCATGCTGTCCCAAAATACCATTTATAACTTTCTGCTCATGTTTTCATTTTTGACATTGACATGGTATATGTATAACTGTTATGTAAGATGCCAAGCTTGTTATATGTTATTTTATGATGCTACCATGCCTGTATTTTACTGTGCTTTATGATCTTTTGAGTTGCTATCTGTCCATTTTAACTATGATATGTCTTTTTTGCTACTGTAATTATCTTTCTGTTAAATTACTCTGTACTGTACTGTTCTTATTCTTGTCACACTTCCGGGTCGACCCTGAAAAAGGTACTGCAATTATCTCAGTGGACTTACCCGGTTACTAACATTCAGATAAATAAATAGTCGGTACAGCTCCTTCAGTAATGCAGTACCAAAATTACTACCCTGATCAGTAATAATCTCTTCAAACAACATGAAGTCTTGCTGTATTCTGACAATAGCAGTGAGTCCCAACCTTCAAACTGCCTCGGGGATGAAAGAGTTAACTTTCAATGTCAGGCATGGAACGCTGAGCTCGAGCTCGGTTGAGACTCTGTCTGTTGCTGTTTGAAGTCAAACCATCAGATTCTTTACTCCACCTCACTGAACAGTCGCTACGGAGATTTCTCCTTTGCTCGGTTCAATTTGTCAGTTAAAGTCCGTTTTTCTCGGTTTTCAACCAAATTTAAACCGCAGCCTGTCGGTTCAGTCTCTGTCTGTGGTATTCGTGAGTACTAGATAGGTTTATATTGATTTTCTATTCTGTGTGGAACTTGTAAACGTTTCATCGGTTCGGTTTGAACCCGATCAGGTTGTTTAAAATCTTTATTTCTACTTTTAGAGTGTGGTTGCGGTTCTTATCGGTTCTAAAAAACAGATTTTACTCGTTTTCCACGACCCGTAACTACGGTCAGGAACGATAAAGTGTCTTGCCTGGCGGATTACCATTAAAGAGGTAAGTTTGTTAGGACTGGCACCATGTCTGAGAGGCAAAAGAAAAGCCGGGCCACGACTGGTTTCAACACTGTAGTGTGTTGTGAGGAAGTCTTTGCTGAGCTAACCCCCACACCACCTGTGTTTATTGTCTGAGGTTTGACCACCTCGATTCAGACTGCCAGATTTGTAAAAATGTTCCTGCAGCTACCCTAGAAAAGAGAGTTGGTAGGCTCAGGGAAAGGGAGGCCAGAAAGTCCGCTGACCCGGATGGCCAGCCCGGTTCGGTTCAAACTGAACCAGAAGGAGTGCCCTCTGACCAGGGCAAAACTTCTTCAGGCAAAAGGAGAACCGATTCTGAGGAGTTGGTTCCGGTTAAGAGAACAAGAAGGGATAAATCAGCTGGTGTGGATCCAAAAGTTTCTTCTCCAACTGCTGATGAAATAGCCAAAGCGATAAAAATTGTTCAGTAGCTATCCCGGCCTGGACCGAACCGCACCATCAGGAAGGCGCTCGGTTGCCGGCGGTTCCACCAGTTCGGATTATGATTTGGAAGAATTTTTGTGAACTGGAGGAGGAGGAAGGAGAGTATGAGGAAAGTGAATGTGATTATGAAAGTCTGGATGTGCCCATTGACCGGACATCTCCCCAGACAGACCTTCAGGAGTGTCTCCTCCTAGGCTTTCTGAGTCCCCTTCCCATTTCATGTTTTACAAGAAAGTGGCTGAAACCCTTCAGCTTCCTATGGAAGAAGCTGTGGATGACCAGGAGGAGCCTGACTGTGTGGAAATGATGGATATCCCAGAGTCCAGGAGGCTGTCTATTCCCTTACACAAGTCTTTTGGGAAACAGACATTTAAGATTTTAAAGACTCCTAATTCTATACCTTCTGTGGATAAAAGAATGGACAAGAGGTATACTCTGTCAGGCTCAGATACGGAGTTCCTTACCTAGCAATGCAGCCATGTTGGGGTAGTGCAGGCTGCAGCCTGTGATAAGGCTGATATACCCTTGGCTTCACACCCCCCAGATAAGGACTCCAGGAGGATTGATGCCATGGCAAAGAAACAGTACATGGCAGCATCCTTGGGACTCATGCAGGCCAATTATATGGCCTGTACAGCTAGATATTAGAAATCTAGATGGGACACTGTCATGGCTTTAGCTAAACAGGTCCCTGGCCAGCTTGCCAAGGAGCTGGAGCAGGTGGCTGCTGATGGTATTGAGGCATCCAAGGTGCAATTCCATGCTGCAGTGGACTCCAGTGATGTTTCATCTAGAGTCATGCTACATCCGTGGCCCTTCGTAGGATGGCTTGGCTCAGATGTACTAGCCTGTCTCAGGATACCCAGACTAAGGCCATGGATTTTCCTGTTGTGGGTAATTCTCTGTTTGGGGAGCAAACAGAGAACTACATGAAAATGGATGAATACAGGACCACCTATAGGAGTGCTCAGGCCAAGGAAAGGCAAGCCACTCCTCAGAGGCAGCATCCCAGGGGCAGGGGCAGGCCTTTTCATAGGCCTTTCTACCAAGCCCAGGCCTCCTCTTCTGCCTATGCTCAGAGGGGGTTCTTTAGAAGGAGAGGCAGAAGGGGTACAAGCAGGCCTGCTTCCACCCCTCAGCCTAAACCCCCTGCCAAACAGGCACCCTGATGGGTTTGCCAGGGCCGATTCTCCACCACCTGTAGGGGGCAGGCTGGCTTACTTTGTCCAGGACTGGAAGTCTTTAACATCAGACAAATGGGTCCTGGAAGTAGTAAGCCAGGGACTGGTTCTCAGCTTCAAAAAATTTCCAAAGATGAGAACCAGATCCTTTCCATCAGCAAATCCCTCAGAAGCACTTGCCCTAGAGGCAGAGGTTTCTTCCCTCTTGGCTCTCAGAGCTGTAGAGAGGGTTCCACCCCTACACCAAGGGAAAGGATTGTATTCCAGGTACTTCCTCACCTCCCAAAAAGACAGGAGAATGGCGGCCCATCCTGGATCTCAGATATTTAAACAAGCACATTTTAGAGCCAGAGTTCAAAATGGTGACTCTGGGAATAATTCTACCCTCTCTAAGGCCAGGGGACTGGCTAGTCTCCCTGGACCTCAAGGATGCCTATTTCCATATTATCATCAGAAGCTCCCATCGAAAATACCTCAGGTTCGAGCTGCCCTCGGGCCATTACCAATTCAGAGCAATGCCCTTTGGTCTAACCTCTGCTCCAAGGGTGTTCACAAAATGCCTGGCAGTAGCAGTTGCTTCCCTAAGAAGGCAAAGGATTGCCATCTTCCCATACCTGGACGACTGGCTCATAGTAGGCCAGTCCCGAGACCAAGTCAAGTTACACCTACAGATAACTCAGCAACTGCTCACCTTTCTAGGTTTCTTTCTGAATCTTTCAAAGTCAGTTCTAGTGCCTGTTCAGCTCCTCACCTTCATAGGCGCAGAGCTAGATACGGAAAATGCAAGAGCCTTCCTTCCCCTGGACAGGGCAAGGACCCTTATCACACTGGCCTCTTCATTCACCCTACAGGTGTCTCGACCAGCAAGGCACTTTCTGCAGCTCCTGGGGCACATGGCTGCTTCTACAGCAGTGGTGCAGGGAGCAAGATTTCAGATGAGGGACATTCAGTTCCACTTGAGAGCCTTTTGGTCTCAGAAAAAGGACCCTCTGACCAAACTGATACCAGTGACTCGAACCCTGATCCAGGCTTTGCAGTGGTGGCAGGATCAGGACAATCCAAGACAGGGAGTTCCTTTTGTCACTCAGTCTCACTCTTTAATCCTTACTACAGATGCCTCCCTCTTGGGGTGGGGGGCTCACTTGGGAGACCTGACCACCCAAGGGTTGTGGTCCCCTCAGGAATCTCTGCTTCACATCAATCTGTTAGAACTCAGAGCAGTGTTTCTAGCACTTCAAGCTTTTTCCAAGTCTGTTCAGAACAAAGTTGTTCAGATCAGGACAGACAATACCACCACAATGTGGTATATCAATAAGCAAGGGGGCACTCGGTCTTCGGCCTTGTGCGCAGAAGCAATGAAGTTGTGGTCTCTGGCCTATTCCCTGAACACCTCCCTTACAGCAGTACACCTCCCAGGCAAGGACAATGTCCTGGTAGGTGCTCTCAGCAGGATATCTCAGGGCCATCACGAATGGTCTCTGGATCCCCTGGTTTTGGAGGTGATCTTCTCCAGATGGGGCTCCCCACAGATAGATCTTTTTGCAGCCCCAGACAATCACCAACTTCCCCTTTTTAGCTGCAGGCCCCCAGTGTTGGGCTCAGTCCCCCTGGATGCCCTGGTTCTCAATTGGGAAGGGAAGTTCCTGTATGCTTTTCCCCCCTTCCCTCTCCTGTTCAAGGTGCTAGTCAAAATCAGGTCTCAACCCTGCAAGGTGATTCTGATTGCTCCAGATTGGGCCAGACAGCCTTGGTACCCTCTCCTGTTGTCCTTAGCAGTCTACCTTCCCTTGTCTCTTCCCAGGAATTACAACCTGTTAACCTGTGCTCAGGGGAGGGTTTGGTACCCGAATCTCAAATCTCTCAATCTCAAGGCCTGGCTCTTGAAGAGTTAGAGTTTGCTGATTTACACCTCTCTCAAGGCGTTATGGATATTCTAAAGGCTTCTAGGAAGCCTTCCACCAGAACTACTCATAATTCCAAATGTAAAGATTCTCCATATGGTGCTCTGGGAAGCATATTTCCCCAGAGTCTGCTGACCTGCCCACAGTCCTTGACTATATGGTTCATCTGAATAGCTTGGGACTCAGACCAGCTACACTAAGGGTGCATCTGGCAGCTGTCTCTGCTTTTCTTTCAGCAGGTAAGCCTTCTTCTCTTTCAACTCACCCTGTATTCTCCAAGTTTTTCAAGGGATTACTTCATACCAATCTGCCATTCAGGGACCCTGCCCCTGCTTGGGACCTTAATGTTTGCATTGCTCAGCTTATGCAACCTCCTTTTGAGCCTTTGTCCTCAGCAGAGCTTAAGTACTTGACTTGGAAAACTGTGTTCTTGGTGGCTATCACTTCTGCCAGGCGCATAAGCGAGTTACAAGCCCTGTCAGTGGAGCCTGATTTTATCTCTTTCCATAGAGATAAGGTGGTCGTCAGGACTAATAGGAAGTTTTTACCTAAGGTGGTTTCAGACTTCCACCTTAACCAATCTATGTCTCTTCCTGTGTTCTTCACTGACCATTCCTCCTCTGGTGAGAGGAGGCTGCATAGTTTGGATGTGAAAAGAGCCCTTAGCTACTACATAGAACGTACCAAAGGTCACAGGTTTGACTCCCTCCAACTGTTCCTCACTTATGGTGAGGTTGGTAAAGGAAAACCTGCCACTAAAAGATCCATTGCCAGGTGGATTGTCTCTTGCATTCAATTTTGCTATGAAAAACTAGGTAGGATTCCACTCTCAGGCCTGAGGGCTCACTCTACCAGAGGTACAGCTGCTTCCTTGGCTGCTGCCAGGGATATTCCTATCTTAGAGATATGTCAAGCAGCTACCTGGAAAACAGTTCACACTTTTACCAAGCATTACTCTCTGGGTATCCAGGCTAGGAGTGATGCTCGGTTTGGCACAGCAGTGCTTCAGAGCCTATTTCCTAAGTAGGTTCTGTCCCTCCTCCATGGAGGTACTGCTTGGTAGTCTGTTATTAGAATACAGCAAGACTTCATGCTGTTTGAAGAAAAAATTACTCACCTTAGTAATGTTGTTTCTTCTAATGGAGTCTTGCTGTATTCTTACCTCCCCCCTACCTTCCCCTCTCAGAACCTTTGTTTTTGGGATGTGGGTGGGCAGTAACAGTGTTGGCACTCAGGAGGTGCCCCCCCTTTTTTATTATCACCTTCTTTTCTTTGGGTGAGTGGGTGTTGTGTTTAGTCATTTTTTGGGTTTCCTGACTTGAGTCTTTGTTTTGGGACCAAAAAATCTGTTTATTATATTTAGTAGCCAGTTGGCTAGTGTAGGTTTACAGCTTCCACACAGGTCTCTCAGTGAGTTTAGCTTGTAAAGATCTGACGGTTTGAGTTCAAACAGCAACAGACAGAGTCTCAACCGAGCTCGAGCTCAGCGTTCCATGCCTGGCATGGAAAGTTAACTCTTTCATCTCCGGGGCAGTTCGAAGGTCGGGACTCACTGCTATTGTCAGAATACAGCAAGACTCCATTAGAAGAAACATTACTAAGGTGAGTAATTTTTTCTTTAGGTATGCCCACCCTGCTGAAAATTTTGGCAAGCTCTCCTGCCACTTTTGGGGCTATGACTGTACGCATTGGAACTGCCTCTGGGTATTGAGTAGCATAGTCACATACTACCAGAATGAATCGATTACCCATTTTACTTTTGTCTAAGGGGCCAAACCCACATTGCAGTTCTTTCAAAAAGCACATTTATCAAGGGTAGGGGCACCAGGGACACCTTGTCTTTTTTTAGTCACTGGGGCTACTTTCTGACACTCAGCACAAGAACTGCAGTAGCTCAGTGGTCAAGAGCTTGCTCAATGGTGTTATGCCTGGTTAAATCAAGTTTTTAGGTAGCAACATCTTCATGAATTCCAGGCCAATAAAATCTGTACAGCAATCTGGCAAGGGTACGATCCCTCCCCCAGTGACCAGCCATAGGACTATCATGTGCTATCTGTAACAACTCAGATCTGTACTTTTGTGGTATCTTTTATTTTGTCCGGGTCCTGTGTCTGATGTTTAACCCAAGCTCTGTGCAGTAGCCCATTACATTTTTTAAACATAGGTTCAGCATATTTTGGTTTCACCCCTAGCTGCTTAAAATAACCTTGGAGAGAAGCATTGTTAGCTTGTTCTGATACAAAATCACAATTAGTGATCAGTTTAGTTTCAACATTTTCATATGTTAACCCCTTATGTCCATCAGTCATTTGTTGCCACAGTTTCTTCAGGTGTTGTCTTTCTTTCCTGGACTTCCAAATCTTGGAGCTGTGCTCAAACAAGTCTGAATCAAAATAAGCAAAAGTAAAAGGGTCTCCACCATCTGAGATTTTCTTTGCCTGAGCTCTTGTCATCACAGCTGCTGAAACATCAGGATTTACTCCCTCTTTGATTAACTCAGTAAATCCTGTAAAGTAATTTCCAATAATCACAGGTACAGGTAACTTAGGTACTACCCCCACTTTCATTTGGTACGACACACCCTTAATAGTCAGAGTCACTTGAGTGGTGGGATAATATCGAGTGTCCCCGTGGATGCAGATGACACCAGTACCTGGTCCTTTTGGTCATTGTTTTCCTAGCACTTCAACATGCACTAGGGTCTGTGTGCTTCCCTAATCTATAAGACCCTTCATAGTCTTATCTTCCACCTTGACATTTGTTAAGTACTTGCCCCAATTTGCTAAGGACAAATCTGCTTCAGTGTCACTCTTCTTACTACGGCAATTTCTTGCAATATGACCTGGCTTATTACAGTTATAGCAAATAAAGTCTTTGGGCACAGATTTGTTACCCCCCACCAGAGTTGTTATCAGACTTGCAGTTTAAATGGGAAAAAGAGTGTCTTACTGGTACTTCTCTATTACCTTGCTGCTGTGGTGTCTGGCCATTTGGTAGTCTTTGGCCAAAGAAACAGCCTTTTCCCCACTTTCTGGTTGGTGTTCTTTTACCCAAAGCTGTACGTCTGTAGGCAGGATGTTGATTAATTACTCCATTGCAGATGTGTTGATGTTTTGTGGGAGAATTTTGCTCTCTGGTAGGAGCCATTTCATAAGGAGTTCTCCGAGTCGGGTGAAGGCTTCTCGAGGATTGTCGACTGAGTTCTACTTCAGAGACCGGAATCTTTGCCTGTAGGTCTCTCCTGAGATGTCGTACCTTTTCAGGATTTCCCTTTTCGCCGGGTCATAATTTTCTGACTGTGCAGTGTTTTAGTTTAGTTTAGTTTATTAGTCTAGGAATTAATACCTTTGAGCCAGGGCTCTTTTACAAAGGTTCCACGTCACAAAGAACATTTAACAAAGCATGATACACATTACAGGTAAAACCAGACAGGAAAGTTACATCATTAATTTGCTATTAACAGTTTAAGGCAGTAACGTTTTAAGTTTCATAGAAAAACAAGCTATAACAGGTTCATGCGAGTAGACAATTTTGAGGTTAAGGAACTTCCAGGGAGAGGGTGATCATTAGGCGCCAAAAGGAGGCTAGAGAGGAGGGAAAGGTGGTGAGCGGGAGAGTAAGTGAGAGGGGACAGGAAAAAAGGGGGGGAGTGAGTTTGGGTGGGAGACAGGAAGTAGTAGAGGTACCAGAGGGTTCATTAGTCAGGGAGGAAGAGGCCTCAGATGTGAGGATGGACATGAGGAGTAGTAGTCTTTATCTAGCGCAATCACAGTTGCTAGTGGTGGTGAGGTGGGCATAGAGCATGGATTTGAAAGCTGCAAGCTCCATATTGCTGTAGGCAAGTTGGGCTTTCCCTGTCAGGTAAGATACCAGTCTGATTGCCCATTGCTACTTTGTCCACTGGCAAGCTGTAGCAACTCTTTCAAAAGTTGTCAAGTATGCTTCGATATCATCCAAGGGATACAGCTTTGTAAGTTTAATGTCTCTTAAGCTGCTTGAGTTTTGCTACTCTGCTGGACCTGAGACAGAGCCTCCAGCTTTGATAGCTTGCAAGGTATCCATCCATCACTGCATCTCTTCTTTTCTCTGCTTCTCGAGTTGTTGCATTTCTTCTTTTCTCTGTGCTTCTAAACGTTGAATTTCTTTTTCTCCCTGCTGCATCTTCTCTCTTCTCTGTTTCTCCATCTCTCATTGTTGTATAGCCCACCATTTGAAAAAGGCAGTCAGGCTTTCAGGTTCTGTCACTGCCAGTTATTTTTTTCAATGACTTGTGCTGGCTGTACAGTCTCAATTGGGACTTTTGTTTTTGCTTCTAGTTTGGCTGCCATTCTTCTAGTAATCACTCCTGGACTTGCTGCTGCAGAATCCATACCTTTCTGTTATGCTTCTCTGGTACTAGATCTAGTTTCTATGCACAAAACTCCTGGCTTAGAGTATGCATGGCGTAAATCCCACTTAGGCTGACACAATCTGTCATCGCAGCACAGGATAAGAAAACCAGGAGCAGTTTTAAAATTCACAAGTAGCGTTTTATTATTAATTTTTTTTTTGGCATTATCTTTTAACCCCTCCTACTTGCCCCATCTCAGATGCTCCTTCAGGCGTGAGCCAAGGCTGAATCAAACCCATTTTACTCCTTGAGTCACCATTCCAGATAGCAGCCGACCCCAGGGTAACCCCGATGTAACCCTTCGTGGGGCAGGTCCCCCTCCTCCAAGGGGAAAGGCACCGGCCATGGGGATGGGCCAGCGCTAATGCTTGGCTCTAGGGTGCTGCTAGAATTGATGGCTCACGGGACATCGATGGCCTCAGACAGCCGTCATTTGGTTGAGCATGGAGCGGATGTTTCTGCTTTTCGTGACACTCCCTACTTTGTGTCTTGCAGTGCCTCCGGTCTCCACCGGGGGCTGCTGCAGAGCAATGTCTCCCGTATACCCACCCCACGAGAAGAGAGCAGTCTTACTTGGACGCCAGTCCTCTTCCCTGCCAGCTCTGGCGCCCGTCAGGTTTCCAAAAGTGGTCTCAGACTTCATCTGAACCAATCTATGACATTGCCTGTGTTTTTACCATCTCCTTCCTCTGGGGAAAGAAGTTTACAGTCTTGATGTGAAAAGGGCCCTTAGTTACTATGTGGAGCATACTAAGGCCTATAGGAATGGATGTTCTCAGTTATTTCTCACCTATGGTGAGGTGGGAAAGGCAAACCAGCCACCAAGAGAACTCTATTGCCAGGTGGATTGTCTCCTGTATCCAATTCTGCTATTCAAAACTTGGGAAGGAACCTCCCTCGGGCCTGAGGGCTCATTCTACCAGGGGTACAGCTGCTTCGCTTGCAGCAGCTAGGGATATACCTTTAGTGGAAATTTGTAAAGCAGCTACCTGGAAAACTGTTCACGCATTTACCAAGCATTATTTTCTGGACATTGAGTCTAGAATTGATGCTAGGTTTGGCACAACTGTGCTGCAGAGCCTGTTCCCAAAACAGGTTCTGTGACTCCCTCCTCCAAGGGGGTACTGCTTGGTGGTCTGCATTTTGTCGGAATACAGCACGACTTCATGTTGTTTGAAGAAAAAATTACTTACCATAGTAATGTTGTTTCTTCTAATAGAGTCTTGCTGTATTCTGACCTCCCTCCCTGCCTCCCCTTGTAGAACCCAGTATTTTTGGGATGTGGGTGGGCAGGCACAGTGCTGCACCCCAGAGCTGTACTTGGCTTGCCCTATCTTATGGGTTTTAGTTATGTTTTAGCTCTCTACCTACTTTGGTTTTCTATTTAGCTTTCTTTTTGGGGTTCTCGACTTAAGTCTTTTGACCCTAAAAGCAATTTGTGCAGCCATTTGGATTGCAAGAGTTGAAATAATTTCCACCTATTACTTTTATTAGTTAGTGCTCGTAATAATCTGATGGTTACAATTCGGAGTGCTAAAGACACAGATTTGAAAACCGAGCTCGAGCTCAACGTTCTATGCTTCTGCATAGAGTTAACTCTTTCCTCTCCGGCTGGGGCTAACTGCATTTAGTCAGAATACAGCAAGACTCCATTAGAAGAAACAACATTACTATGGTAAGTCATTTTTTCTTACAGGCTGAGACAGGCCACCCAGATCAGAGGAACACTGGAGACACGGCCATCCACCAACAACCAAAGGCATCCCCTCCCAACACACAACAGGGAAATGACCCTCCAATCTGAACTCCCGCAGCCGTCTTCCCCAGGAGACACCACCTAGCCCAAATCCCTAAGCCGTCCCTGCAGGGCAAAAAAGAGGCAGGTACCTGAAACTGGGAGCCGGCCGAGCAGTCATCAAGGCCCACTTGAGGTCACGAGCAGGTCGTGCTCTCGCCACACCACCAGCTGATTCACAGATCCCCAGCGCCTCTGTAACAAACTTCTCTCTCCAACAGTTCCAGAAACCGGCTTCTTGCTCTATCTTCAGCTCCAGTCTCCCTCCAACAGGCCGACCAGGAAAAAACTGGATTAAAAGTTCAAACAAATCCAGCCCGGCAGTTCCAAGCAGATCTCTACCAATCTCCTAAGCAACAGAGATTAAACACGGCATTACTGATAAAAACGGCCAGCTGTGAACAAGGAAAACAGGAAAGATGATACAAAAATCTCCCTAGAACAAAGGGAGTAGCTTGCCCAATTAGCAGGATAAAGCAAAGCTAGCAGTGTAACAAAGCTAGCAGTTTGGTGTCCAGGAACAGGGCAACAGAAAGTAAAGCACCAAAGAAACGCTAACTGCTACCTCGAAAAATCCACGCTTTTCGTCACTACCTAACTCACTATGCAGCCCTAACTGACTAAATTCTAAACTTACTCGCAAAATAAAACAGAAGCAATCAGTTTAACATAAAATCATAAGGGACAGAGCTCAAAACTCAGGCAGCTCACTCTCAGCCACTATCTTATACCTGTACAGGAACAGACATATTTTATGTTGGATTCCAGACTTACTTGTCACTCCCTGAATGTCTCCATTCTCCCTTATCTTAATTGCTAGAAGCTCGATGGTGAGCATGAAAAGGAGGAGGAGAGGGACACTCCTGCCTTGTAACTCTACAGAGTCAAATTCATCTGTGAGAACTGGGGCCCTGTAAAGTAGCTGCACCAGCCCCACAAATTCCTCCCCCAAGCCAAATGGGGCTTTAAACAAATAACCCCATTTTGTGCAGTCGAAGGCTTTCTCAGTGTCCATGAGCAGTACATATGTGCGCCCCAGATGCCGAGAGCCTGAATGCACAACATTCAACAGTTTGCACATGTTGTGATAGGAAAGTCTACCACAGACAAATCCAGTTGGTCTGGATGAATGAGGGTAGGGAGTACCTGCTCCAAACATCTGGCCAGAATTTTGGCTATAATTTTAAGATCACAATATTGGAGGGAAATGGGGCATTATGAAGTACATTGATGCAGATACTTTCTTGGCTTCAACAACACACAGATAACTACCTCATAACAAGTTTTGGAAAGTACCCCATTCTCCCTGGCCTCCCTCATTAGCTCACGCAACAGTTCAACAAGGGCCTTTGTATTTTCTTTGTAATATTCTACTACAAAACCATCAGGGTCCCCGCCTTCCCCCTCTTAAGTCCCGTGAAAGCCATCCTAATTTCCTCCGGGGAAATCTCCACACCCAGAATAGCTTTGTGTCCCCAAGATGGTAGAGAAAATAACACCATCCTGGAAGACCTCTCCCATGCCCATCCCGTCCTCACACTCCACTTTGTATAGTTGTTCATAACATTTTTGGCAGGCCTCCCTAATCTGCCTTATTTCATGCACCAATTTCCTTAGCCTGTTCTTGATTACAGGGATGTGGGTAGAACTCTTCCTCCCCCTCACTAATCAGACCAGCATAGGGCCTGGTCCGTTACCCCATTCAAACATTTTTTGTCTGGCATAAAACAACTTGTTTTTACTTCAGTGGTGAGCAACAAGTTTAAAGCTTCCTGTAGATACATAGACAGTGTCGGCAGGTAAGGGCCTATGGCCCACCCAGTCTGCCCATTTGAGCTTGTAAGTTCAGTTTGTGTTTTCCTAGAAGTCTGTTGCCGCTAACCCCTGACCTCCAGAATTCCTTTATGTCTATCCCATGCATTCTTAAATCCCGTGACTGTTTTAGCCCCCACCACTTCCTCCGGCCAGGTGTTCCACTTGCCACCACCCGTTCTGTGAAGAAATTCTTCCTCACGTTTCTTCTGAATCGTCCTCCCTCTAACTTCATCCCATGCCTCTAGTCCTGGAACATCTTTTTTGCTAAAAAATAGTGTATCCCTGCACCCTGTTCCTCCCTGTAAGATACTTGTATGTCTCTATCATGTCCCCCGTCTCTCTCGTTTCCTCCAGGGAGTACATATTCAGTTCCTTCAACCTGTCCTCATAGGACTTGTGATGCAATCCATGTACCATCTTTGTTGCCCTCCTCTGAACCTCTCTACCCTGTCTATGTCCTTACATAGGTAAGGTCTCCAGAACTGTACACTGTACTGCGGGGTAAGTTCTCACTAGTGTCTTGTATAGTGGAATTATGACTCCTTTTCCTGCTGGTGATGCCCCTGCCTATGCATCCCAGCATCCTATTTGCTTTTCCTGCTGCCTTGTCACACTGTTTCCCTACCTTGAGGTCATCAGAGATGATAACCCCAAGATCCCTTTCCTGCTTGGTGCATGCTATATCCTCACCCCGCAACTGATATATTGCACCAGAGTTTTTGTGCCCCATATGCATTATCTTGCACTTCTTTGCATTGAATTTCAACTGCCAAACCCCTGACCATTCTTCAAGTTTCTGCAGGTCCCTTCTCATTCTGTCTACACCCTCTGGTGTGTCAACTCTGTTACAGAGCTTTGTGTCATCAGCGAACAGTGAAATTCTGCCTTCTAGGTCCTGCGCAATGTCACTGATGAAGATGTTGAATAGGACTGGTCCCAGCACTGATCCCTGTGGTACCCCAGTGGTCAGTCTTCCTCTGTGGAGTGACAGCCATTTATCACCACCCTCTGTGTCCTGCCGCCCAGCCAGTTACCTACCCACACACTACTGTCCTGCCACACCCATATTCCCCAGTTTGTGTAATAGTCTTCTATGTGGCACAGTGTGAGGCCTTGCTGAGTCCAGATAGGCCATGTCCACTGCCTCCCTGATCCACCCTCCCTAGTCAGCCAGTCAAAAATTCAACGAGGTTGGTCTGACATGCCTTCCCCTTGGTGAAACCATGCTGCCTTGGGTCCTGTAGTCCGTTGACAACCAGATGCTCCACCAGTCTCTCCTTCAGTAGTGCTTCCAGGATCTTCCCCACTACCCAGGTGAGGCTGACTGGTCTGTAGTTCCCCGCTTCCTCTTTGTTCCCACTTTTGTATAAGGGGAATACATCTGCTGTCCTCCAGTCTTTGGGTACCTCCCCTGTTTCCAGTGATCAGCTAAACAGGATAGCCAGAGGTTCAGCCACCACCTCTCTTAGTTCTTTAGGGACCCTGGGGTGCACTTCATCTGGCCCCATTGCTTTATTTACTCTTATTACTTCCAGTTCCTTCAGGACCCTTTCTCGTGTAAAGGGACTTGTGTCCATTTCTGTAGTATTCTCACCCCTTGTACTCCCTTCAGACCCATTACCTCCCTCTTCCTTAGTAAAGACTGAGCAGAAATACCTGTTCAATATATCAGCTTTACTGTTGTCATCCTCCACGCGGTCCCCATCCTCCCCCTTCAGTCTCACTATCCCTCCCTTTGCCTTTCTTTTTTCACTTATGTACCTGTAAAAGGTTTTGCCCCCCTACTCACTGATTTTGCAATGTGTTCTTCTGTCTGAGCTTTGGCTTCCCTTACTGACTTCCCTGCCTCCCTTTGCTTCTCCTGGTACTTCTCCCTATCCCCTTCTGCCTGTGTCTTTTTGTATTGCCTGAATGCAGTCTGTTTGGCTTTCACTTTCTTTGCTACCTCTTTGGAAATCGATAATGGTCTCCTCTTCCTTTTCCTCTTGCTAACCTGCTTAATGCATAATTCTGTTGCTCTTGCAATACTAACAAACTAACATACTAAAATGCCAACAGAATAGGCCTAACGGTTTTTTCGTGTCTGCTCGTTTGGTCAGCCCCCACCCTGGGAGGTGACCTTGCTGCCCCCTCTATCTCTCTGGCTTCTGCCTTCCCAGTCCCAAATATTGTCACTGTACTAGTTTTTGCTTCCAGAACCCTTCCCCTGTACCTGTCCCACCCCCTCTTGAACCCCTCCACCCTTTCTGCCTCCACCAGCCCCCTGGACAGCACATTCCATGGCTCCACCACCCTCTCAGTGAAGTTGCACCTCCTCCTTTCTCCCTTGAATCTCCCCCCTCCAGCTTCCACCGATGCCCTCTAGTTGCCTCACCCTCCTTCCTTCAGAGCACCTTGACTTCTCCTCCCCTATTTACCCCCTTCATGTATCTGAAGACCTCTATCATGTCCCCCCAGTCCCTTCTCTCTTCCAGTGTGTACATATTTAGCTCTTCAAGCCTCTCCCCATAGGTCCTATCCCCCAAGCCCCAAATCATTTTTGGTTGCCCTCCTCTGGACCCTCTCCAGGAGTTCACTGTGCCTCTTTAAATGTGGCCTCCAAAACTGCATGCAGTACTTGAGGTGCTGCCTCACCAAGCAGTTATACAGTGGGAGTATCACTTCCCTCCTTCTGGAGGTGAGCCCCATAGCGATGCATCCAAGCATCCTGTTGGCTTTTGCCGCTGCCCTCCTACAAGTCTCCGAGTTGTTCATCTTGACACCCCCCGGTCCTTCTCAGCCATCGAGACTTATAGCCCCCGGTGTACACTTGGCCCGGGTTTCTGGCTTCCAGGTACCTTGCATTTTCCTGCATTGAACCTCAGCTTCTGCTTTCTAGACCACCTTTCCAGAGCCTCTAGGTTCCTCTGTAGGGCCACCCTCCCATCCTCCCCATCCACCACTGCTCCCGGTTTTGAGTCATCTGTAAAGAGACTCATCTCACTCCTGATACCCTTCCTTATGTCAGAGACATAGGCGTTGAACAGGAGGGGCCCTAGGACCGATTCCTGAGGGACTCCGCTAATGACTCTCCTTGGGGATGAGACAGTCTCTCCAACCACGACCATCTGGGTCCAATTCTGGAGCCAATTTCCTATCCATCTGATCATCTGGTTCCCCACCCCATGTCTCCCAGATTATCCAACTGGTCCCCATGAGGAACAGAGTCAAACACCTTGCTGAAGTCAAGAAAGAGGACGTTCACTGGTCTACCCAGGTCCAAGGCACTCGTCACCCAGTCATAGAACTCCACAAGGTTTGTCTGACACGATTTCCCCGGGACGAATACATGCTGTCCATCGTCCAGGCACCCCAACTTTTCCAGGTCCCCCCCAGTCTCTCCTTGACAATGCCCTCCATCACCTTGCCCACCACCGATGTCAGGCTGACAGGCCTGTAGTTCCCTGCCACCTCCTTTGATCCCCACTTGTGGATAGGCACTACATGCGCCACCTTCCAGTCCTGGGGCACCCATCCCCATTTTAAATACTGCCCACTGTTCCTCAACCCTCGATTCCTTCCCCATTCCCCTTAATGCCTCTTTCAAGTATCTCCCCATTTTCACAAAGTCTGCCCCCCTGAAATCCAGGATACGTGTTTTTGTGTGGTTTGGTTCTGCTCCTTCTGTGATTTCAAACCACAATAACTGGTGGTCACTGTTCCCCAGGTGCTCCCCCACTGTTACCCCCATCACACTTTCCCTGTTTGTGAGTGCAAGGTCCAGTATTGCCTTCTGCCAAGTTGGTTCCATGACCAGTTGCTTGAGGAAGGCACCCTGAAGGGAGTCCAGGATAAATCTGCTCCTAGTTAATGCTGCTGCTGGGATGCTCTAGTCCACGTCTGGAATATTGAGGTCTCCAGCCAGTACTACCTTGTCTGCCATCCTTTGGATGGCTAGCATCAGCTCCCTGTCTGTTTCTTTCTCCTAGGCTGGTGGTCTGTAGACCAAACCTGCGCAGATGGCTGGCCCCATTTTCCTTTCCAGCTTAACCCACAGTATCTCTCCCCCATTTTGTTCCTTCTGGATCTCTGTGGCCCTTATGTCATTTTTCACATACAGTGCCACCACTCCTCCCTTCCTACCTGCCCTGTCTCTTCATGAATATGTTTTAGCCAGGTATGGCCATCTCCCAATCGTGGTTATCATCACACCAGGTTTCAGTGATGGCTACAATGTCCAGGTCTGACTGCACCATGACAGCCTCCAGACCTTCCATATTGTTGCTAAGGCTCCTGGCATTGGCACACATGGCTTTCCATGATTTGACCTTCCTAGACTGTTCAGCTGTTCTGCTCCCTGACCACTATAATTTGCTGCATAGCCTCATTATCTTGCCTCATGACAACCCTCCTCTCTGGTGTCTTAAGCTTGTCTTTTAGCTCCTGCCGCTTATCCCTTCTCTTTTTTTTAACCCATGTCACAAAACTTATAATGGTCCCTTGCATGAATGCCTTCCCTGCCTCCCATTATGCCCTCAGTGAAGGGGCAGTCACATAGTTCGCCATCTTATATACCTCCCATTGTTCTTTAGGATACGTTCTGAACTCCTCTCTTGCTAACATATACTGCAAGTGGGGAACTTCCACAAAGGAGCCCCCTCCCGTTCAGCTCCCATCCTCAGGGTTTAAACAAACATGGCATAGTCAGAGATGTAAATAGGGCATACAGTGATATCGTACCGTGGGCATACTCAGGTAGTCATACCTTGACTGTGATTTATGAGGATTTGAATAAAAAGTATATTCTTTTACCTCAGGGTTGGCAGTCCTCCAGCTATCCACCATGTCTCACACATACTTAATTGCCATTAAGCCATGGTATTACTGTGACGATCCTTTCTCCCAAAATTATCCAGTTCTGGAGACATTGCACAGTTAAAATCCTCCTCCCCAATGATGAGGTTTGGGAACTGTTACTTAGTGATGAGGTCTAGTAAGTTTCGATAAAAAGCAGCATCAAAGACCGCAGTGACATAAATGCTTCCATAAGTGATGCTAGCCTGAAAAAGCTCACCTTCCACAATAACATATCTTTCCTCTTTGGGGTCTACCAACCTTCTTTAGATCTGCAGTGGAAGTCGCTTGCCTGCAAGTATGGCTACCCCCCTCTTATGTGAGGAGTAGGAGTCAGCATAGCAGGTCTCCATCCACCCCCTTAGTAATTTAGCGTGCTCCATACCTGTGAGGTGGGTTTCCTGCAGGAGAGCCACATGGGTTTGCTGATGTTTAAGTGCTGTTAGTACTTTAAATCTCTTAATGGGGGAGGGGAAAAACCCTAACATTCCAGGAAATTATATTAATACCGGTAGTGTTACCCATTGTGCGCAGAAAAAATTACCAATCGTTCTCACATAATCGTTGCTTGTGGTCCCTACTAGAAACCATGTTGACAAGATTGCTCCTGTCATTTCTCTAACTGGATTGGAAGGAACTACCTTACAATTCATATACCTGTTCAGACATTTACCTTGAAACTTAATCAGTTTTAACCACAAACCATAAACTTCCCACAGAAGCACTCCAATGTGCATATCTCCATTTAAATGTTACTTCATTATGCGCCATACACCAACCAAATAATCTTTAGGTCAGTGGTGGAGAATAAACAGTAAACCTCCTGTTGTGCTTTGATCCCCTTTCCCTGCCCCCCAGATAAGCTTATAAACTAAATTTCATAGTAAATATCTAAGCTATCTGCCATTATATTGTTCTACCTCTGAAGGTACCCCCAAAACAGACCAACAGTCACGGCAACAAAGGTCTGAGCACAGTGTTGCACTATCATATTTTCTTTAAAGAGCCCCCCGCCATCTCTATTAAAAGATGGGGGTGTCATGTACCCCATGTAGTCTGACCCCATCCTCGTGACATGTCACCAGAAACATAAAGTAGCAGCATGACAGCAAAGCCGCAGTACTTCCTGGCCAAAGCAATAATAGTGGCCTGCCCTTCCAAGTGGTCTTAATCCACTGCACCTCCCCCAATGCCCCATATGCTGGACCCCCACCTCAATTCTCCCAATACCAGAAGTATTATTGGCAAGACCATAGTCCAGGTTATGGTACCCCCCCCCATCTAGGGGAGGACACTTTACCAGCTGTTGTGAGCAGACACCCCCTTGTGTCACACTCCCACCATTCCCCAGCTCAATCCACCTGTTTCTCCAATTCTCAAACCCAGTCCCAGCTGTCAGATGACTGCCCCCACATTAAAAGATCCAAGTCTGTAATTCCTTTGGGCACTAATATCACTATGCTTCATGACCCTTATCCACTAGGCCGCCCAGGTGGAGATGTGGGGAAAAGACCGTGCAACATCTCGTATACCCTGTGTGGCAACCCCGACAACCCCCGCCCGCCTTACCAGCTTCTACGAGTCTGCTACATTTCTGTCCTCAGCCTGGGTGGGTGCCAGTCCAGGTGCGCCTGAAGAAAAATGCTGCTTGTGTAGATGTATGGCCAGGCTGAGTCCATATCACAACCCCTTGCACAGTGGAAAATCCATTGATGATCATTAGTCCTCTCACTCCCAGTCCTGGCATATTAGATGACAAACCACATGTCCACAGCAAACGGGAACAGTCCCGGTCAGCAAAATTCAGATAGATCAAAGCTGAAGGAATCAAACTGGCGACATTGTGAGCCCAGGGACAGAGAAGTTGGGAGTCAGAAAAACAGTGATCTCCTTGATAGTTTAACACAGATTCTGCACACCTTCAGTAGTGAGGGAGATAAGATAATTCCAGCAGAGGTAAAATGTCATCAAAAACTGTGATACTGATCACCTCATTCACCCTATTTGTGATCAAACTCCTGTAGGAAGCATCTGGCTTTTTCTGTTCCCCAAAAGGTGAATGAGGCTCCCTCATAGCGGATTTTGAGAATGGCTGAGTATGAAGCCTCTGCTCTCGCTGCATGTCCAGTATGGGATTAAAAACCTTCCTCTTCTCACTCCAGGAATCACTCAGTAAGCTTGTCTAATGCAGTTATGCCAGCTGATGGTTTTGACCAGTGTATGACCATTTGCAGGACATTTCAAAATGTGTGTAGATGGTTCCGTTAAAAAGAAAACAAAAAAATAAAACCTATACCACAAAACCTAACTGTGCCACAGTGTATTTCCATCCTCACTGTAAGAATAGGAGAGAGGATGTAGAGTCTTTGGATTAAGTTAGCATCAAAAATAGTCATCAGTTCGAGTTACTTCTGTACAGACACTATTAAAGATAAGAACATGGGGGCACTAATGAGCAGCAAGCTGGCAAGTCATGACTCCCATAAGCTCCATCCTGCCAGAACCATTTTAAGCATTTTGTCATAGTAAACTGATGTTAATTCTGTAGATAGTGACCGACGCAGGCATCTGAAGTAATATGGACAAGTTATTGCTACCAAACTCGGGGAAGCCATCCTATAACATGGCAAAATCAGCAAAAAAAACTCTACTGTCCACACCTGTGGAAGGCCTGGGGCTGATCTTGCTGTCAGCCACAGAAATGGGAGCACTGGGCAGGATGGTTTCTGAACAAGTGATGGTAGCCCTCAGTCTGAAATTAGACATTTTCGAAGATAAGTTAGAAAAAACTTTGGTCCAAAATGCAGCCCATTCTGCTCGCCTGAGTGAAGCCCAGCAGTGGATCTCCACCCTGGAGGACACCGCAGGGCCCTCCAGGAAAACACTGCACAGCTGGAGCAGGAACTCCAGGAACTCAAAGACCTCCTGAATTACCAGGAGAACTATAACAAGTGCAATAACCTGTGACTCTGCAGACTACAGAAGGGCAAGGAGGGGATTAGCATGGAAGAGTTTTGCACATCTATCTTGCCTACACTATTAAGAATATCCCCTAAGGGTGGGAGGATCAAAATCAAACCAGTGCACAGGGTCCTGGCACCAAGGCCTGTGGCTGATCAACCACTTCATCAACAAATTCTGCACTCTCAGTATTATGGGGACCAGCAGGCAATTCTAGCAGCATACTGCAATAAAAAAGAGTTTATAAATGAAGGGAAATGGCTGTACCTGCACCAGGACTTTTCTTCCAGGCTGCAAAAGAAGAAAAAAATTACTTACCATAGTAATATTGTTTTTTCCAGGGGATCCCTCAGTATGCTTGACTAATGCAGTTATGCCAGCTGGGTTCATCTGCCTCGGAGGTGGAGTTTATGCTAATGATAAAAAGAATTGGCCAGTCAGACTGCAGTAAGAGGGTGCTCCCTGTAGGTGCTGCTGTAAGCCAGTCAGATTCATTTCTCCACTTGACTGGACAAGTCTGCTCCGGAGTGCTCTCTTCATAGCTTTGCTTCAAGAAGTTTATTTCTCTTTTAGTTGGTATTATTTTTAAGTTTGTGCTGCCATCAGTGTTTTTAGTTACTTTTTATGGCTGCAGTGGACATAGCCCTGCAGATGTCTTGCGAGCACAGTAGAGTAAAAGGGAGGCTACCAGATACTAGACAGACTTGTAAATAGTGGAGTTGAAGGCAATCACTGCACGTCCACTGCACTGTTTTGTCCACTGGTTGCTGATGGAACACGGCACTGGCAGTCATGTCCAAGATGGCCGCCGGATCTCTCTGAGCATGCTCGACGACTCAAGCATGCGCACTGAACTCTGGTCGCATGCCGGCACAGTCCGCCATGTCCAAGATGGCTGCTGGAGCCCAGTGCACATGTGTGAGTCGTCGTGCAAGTGCAGAGAACTCTGGCTGCCATCTTGGACACAGTGGCCAGTGGCATGTTCCACCGGCAACCATGGCTGCAGCCGTACTGGCTGTGGCCAGAATTTGTTTGTACTTTTAGTATGTTTTCCTTGATTTCCTTCAGTTCCCAGGAACCGTGGAAACTCTTCTCACAGCGGTTCCTGCGTTTATTTTCTAACTAAAAATACCACTTTGTGAGGTAAAATTTTTGTGCTGTTGATATTTTAACATTACTTTTTTTGCAGTTCCCTGTTTTTGAGAGGAACTACTTTTTACTTTATTTTCCCTCAGTTAGGAACCATTTCTCATGGTTCCACAGTGCTTGGGAACCTACCAGTTTTACTTCTTTTCCCATTTGGGAACCATTTTTCAAGGTCTTCTGATGGATTGGCATGTCAGATATACCCAAAAAGTGGACTGGACCCACTGGTTTTAAAAATTGCGTTAAATGTTTCAAAATTGTGGCCAAGGCAGATGGCCACAACCTTTGTTTGGGTCCCATTCACACCTCTGCTAATTGTGAACTGTGTACTAAATTTTGTTAAAAAACTGTCAAAAAAGAGCAAAAAGACTGGAAATTATGGCTTTTCAGTCTGCCTCCCCCTCTAAGAAAGCTTCAGAAGAGGGGTCTTCCTCCCATTAAAAATCTAAAGTAACTACAGACTATTATTACAGACTGCTCCTCTGTGCGCTGATTTGGCTTTAGGTTCTGTTTGTGGAGGGGGCTCGGTGGCGAGCTGATAGTCAATCAGCAGCTAGAAGGGTTGGGGGCTGAGGACTAAAAATCCTGTCCAGCCTGAGATGATGGAGCTGAGTGGCTTTAAGCACCGGTAGAAATATCAGTTTTGGATTCATTTCTGTTTCTTCAATTTTTGTTTTTGTTTTTAATTAAGTATTTTTAGGATTAGTTTGTGTTTCCCTGCTTAGGCACTATTAGGTACTGGCAAACTCCATGTATCCCAGTAAGTATATAAAAAATGGGACTTCCTGGGAAGGATTAGAGAAGAGGGTCAGCGAATGACTGGGGGCAGCAGGACTTGTTTTTTATATTTAATATATGTCCTAATCTCAGTGTGATTGCTGTGGTGTGCCTGTAGATCTACTCACTGAGAAAGAGATTATCTAATAGGTCGCTATTTAAACTATTCAAACAACATGAAGTCTTGCTGTATTCTGACATATGCAGTGATCACCAACCTTTGAACTGCCCCGGAGAACAAAGAGTTAACTTTCCATGCAGGGCACGGAACGCTGAGCTCGAGCTCGGTTGAAGCCTCTGTCTGCTGTTGTTTAAACCCCAACCGTCAGATTCTTTACTCCGCCTCACTGAACAGTCGCTCCGGAGATTTCTCCTTCACTCAGTTCAGACAAGTCGGTTAAAGTGTCATTTTTCGCCTAGCCGAATCGAATTTCTGCTACTGAACCTGTCGGTTTAGGCCCCTGTCTGTGATACCGTGAGTACTAGATAGGTTTGTGTATTAGTTTCTGTGTGGAATTTGAAACTTTGGATCGGTTCGGTTGAACCGATCAGGTTTAATTAAAACGTCTCTTTATTAGTGTGGTAACCGGTCCAGACTCGGTTCTAAAAAAACGGATTTCATTACGTGTTTTTTCCAAGACCCGTAACATGGTCAGGAACCGATAGGGGTGTCTTGCCTATGGATTGCCGAAAAAAGGGTAAGTTGTGGTTAGGATTGGTCATGTCTGAAAAACCCAAGAAAAAACCGGGCCCACTGGGTTTCAACACTGTAGTGTGTGTGGGGAAGCCTTTGCTAAGGCTGATCCCCACACCACCTGTGTTTATTGTCTGGGGTTTGACCACCTCAATTCAGACTGCCAAATTTGTAAAAGTTTTCCCAAAGCTACCCTGGATAAGAGAGTAGGAAGACTGAGGGAAAGGGAGGCCGAGAAGTCCGCTGACCCGGATGGCCAGCCCGGTTCGGTTCCGACTGAACTAGAAGGACTGCCCTCTGACCAGGGCGAAACTTCTTAGGGCAAAAGGAGAACTGATTCTGAGGAGTCGGTTCCGGTTAAAAGAAAGAAAAGGGAAAAATCATCCGGTTCGGATCCACAAGTTCTTTCTCTGACCGCTAATGAAATAGCCAAAGCTATAAGGATAGTTCAATCGCTAACCTCGGTTCCAGCCGAACCGGCACCATCTGTCAGGGGCTCGGTTCGGTCGGTTCCCACGGTTCCGGATTATACTTTAGAAGAATTTTATGAACCGGAGAAGGAGGAGGGAGAGTATGAAGATAATGATGATGATGGTGATTATGAAAGTCTGGATGTGTCTATTGACCCGTTCATCTCCCCAGACAGACCTTCAGGTGTTTCTCCTCCTAGGCTTTCTGAGTCTCCCTCCCACTTTATGTTTTACAAGAAAGTGGCTGAAACCCTCCAGCTTCCAATGGAAGAAGCAGTAGAGGATCAGGAGGAGCCTGATTTTGTTGAGATGATGGACATCCCAGAGTCCAGGAGATTGTCTATTCCCCTCCATAAATCTTTTGGGAAACAGACATTTAAAATTCTAAAAACTCCTAATTCCATACCTCCTGTGGACAGAATAATGGACAAGAGGTATAACCTTTCAGGCTCAGACACGGAGTTCCTTTCCCAGCAGTGCAGCCATGTTGGGGTAGTGCAGGCTGCTGCTTGTGATAAGGCAAATATTCCCTTGGCTTCACACCCCCCAGATAAGGACTCCAGGAGGATTGATGCCATGGCAAAGAAACAGTACATGGCAGCATCTTTGGGACTCAGGCAGGCTAACTATATGGCCTACACAGCTAGATACCAGAAGTCCAGGTGGGACACTGCTGGCTTTAGCTAAACAGGCCCCTGACCAGCTTGCCAAGGAGCTGGAGCGGGTGGCTGCGGATGGGATTGAGGCATCCAAGGTGCAATTTCATGCTGCTGTGGACTCCAGTGATGTTTCATCTAGAGTCATGGCTATATCTGTGGCCCTTCAGAGGATGGCTTGGCTCAGATGTACTAGCCTATCACAGGATACCCAGGCTAAGGCCATGGATTTTCCTGTCATTGGTAATTCTCTGGGGAGCAGACAGAGAACTACATGAAGAAGATGGACGAGTACAGGACCACCTACAGGAGTGCTCAGGCCAAAGAAAGGCAAGCCACTCCTCAGAGGCAGCATTCCAGGGGCAGGGGCAGGCCCTTTCATAGGCCTTTTTACCAAGCCCAGACCTCCTCTTCTTCTTATGCTCAGAGGGGGTTCTTTAGAGGGAGAGGCAGATGGGGTATGAGCAGACCTGCTTCCACCCCTCAGCCTAAAGCCCCTGCCAAGCAGACACCCTGATGGGTCTGTCCGGGCCAATTCTCCAATACCTGTAGGGGGCAGGCTGGCATACTTTGTCCAGGACTGGAAGTCTTTAACAACAGACAAGTGGGTCCTAGAAGTAGTAAGCCAGGGACTGGTTCTCAGCTTCAAAAAATTTCCCAAGATGAGAACCAGATCCTTTCCGCCTGCAAATCCATCAGAGACCCTTACCCTAGAGGCAGAGGTTTCTTCCCTCTTGGCTCTCAGAGCCATAGAAAGGGTTCCTACCCTACACAGGGGCAAAGGATTGTACTCCAGGTACTTCCTAACCCCCAAAAAGACAGGAGAATGGCGGCCCATCCTGGATCTGAGATATCTAAACAAGCACCTTTTAAAGCCAAAATTCAAAATGGTGACTCTGGGAATAATTCTGCCCTCTCTAAGGCCAGGGGACTGGCTAGCCTCCCTGGACCTCAAAGATGCCTATTTTCACATTCCCATCAGGTACTCCCACAGAAAGTACCTCAGGCTCGAGTTGCCCTCAGGCCACTATTAATTCAGAGCAATGCCCTTTGGCCTAACATCAGCCCCAAGGGTGTTCACAAAGTGCCTGGCAGTAGTGGTTGCTTTCCTAAGGAGAAAGAAGATCTCCATCTTTCCATACTTGGACGACTGGCTCATAGTGGGTCAGTCTGCAGACCAAGTCAAGTCACATCTTCGGATAACTCAGCAACTACTCACTTCCTTAGGATTCCTCCTAAACCTTCCAAAGTCAGTTCTCGAGCCAGTACAGCTCCTCACCTTTATAGGGGCAGAGCTAGATACAATAAGAGCAAAGGCCTTCCTTCCCCTGGATAGGGCAAGGACCCTAATAGAACTGGCCTCTTCTTTCACCCTTCAGGTGTCTCAACCAGCAAGGCACTTCTTGCAGCTCCTGGGCCACATGGCAGCCTCTACAGCAGTGGTCCAGGAGGCAAGATTCCAGATGAGGGACATTCAGTTCCACTTAAGAGCCTTCTGGTCCCAAAGAAAGGATTCCCTTACCAAACTAGTCCCAGTGACTCGAACCCTGATTCAGGCTTTGTAATGGTGGCAGGATAAGGACAATTTAAGACAGGGAGTTCCTTTTGTCGCTCAGTCTCATTCACTAATCCTCACTACAGACGCCTCCCTCTTGGGCTGGGGAGCCCACTTGGGGATCTTACCACCCAAGGGCTGTGGTCACCTCGGGAATCTCTGCTTCACATCAGTCTTTTAGAACTCAGAGCAGTGTTTTTGGCACTGCAAGCTTTTTCCAAGTCTGTACAGAACAAGGTGGTCCAGATCAGAACAGACAATACCACCACAATGTGGTACATCAACACGCAAGGGGGCACTCGGTCTACAGCCTTGTGCACAGAAGCAATGAAGTTGTGGTCTCTGGCCTATTCCCTGCAAACCTCTCTGATAGCAGTTCACCTCCCAGGGAAGGACAATGTCCTAGCAGATGCTCTCAGCAGGCTATCTCAGGGCCACCACGAATGGTCCCTAGATCCCCTAGTTTTGAAAGTGATTTTCTCCAGGTGGGGCACTCCACAGATAGATCTTAGATCTTTTTGCAGCCCCAGACAATCACCAACTTCCTCTCTTTTGTTGCAGACCCCTAGTCTTGGGCTCAGTCCCCCTGGATGTTCTGGTTCTGAATTGGGAAGGGAAGTTCCTGTATGCTTCCCCCCCTTCCCTCTCCTTTTCAAGGTGCTAGTCAAGATCAGGCCTCAACCATACAAAGTGATTCTGATCGCTCCAGACTGGGCCAGACAGCCCTGATATCCACTATTGCTGTCCTTAGCAGTCCATCTTCCCCTGTCTCTTCCCAGGAATTACAACCTGTTGATATTCTCTCAGGGAAGGATTTGGTATCCGAATCTCAAATATCTCAATCTCAAGGCCTGGCTCTTGAAGAGTTAGAGTTTGCTGATCTGCACCTCTCTCAAGGTGTTCTGGATATTCTTAAGGCTTCTCGAAAGCCTTCCACCAGAAAGACTTACAACTCCAAATGGAAAAAGTTCACTATTTGGTGCTCTGATAAGCATATTTTTCCAGAATCTGCTGGGTTGCCTACAGTCCTGGACTATATGGTTCATCTCAATGGCTTGGGACTTAGACCAGCTACACTCAGAGTACATCTGGCAGCTGTTTCTGCCTTTTTGTCAGTAGGCAAGCCCTCTCCTCTATCAGCCCATCCTGTATTTTGTAAATTCTTCAACAGATTGCTGCACACCAATCCTCCCTTTAGGGACCCTGCTCGGGACCTTAATATTTGCATTGCTCAGCTTATGCAACCCCCCTTTGAGCCTTTGTCCTCTGTAGAGCTTAAGTACTTGGCTTGGAAAACTGTTTTTGGTAGCCATTACCTCTGCCAGGCGCATCAGTGAATTGCAAGCCCTGTCAGTGGAGCCTGATTTCATCTCATTCCATAGAGATAAAGTGGTCCTAAGAATGAACAGGAAGTTTTTGCCTAAGGTGGTTTCAGATTTACACCTTAATCAGTCTATGTCTCTTCCTGTTTTCTTCACTGACCATTCCTCCTCTGGGGAGAGGAGGTTGCAGAGCCTGGACGTAAAAAGAGCCCTTAGCTACTACATAGAGCGCACCAAGGGTCACAGGTTTGAGTCTCTCCAGTTGTTCCTCACTTATGGAGAGGTCGGTAAGGGCAAACCTGCCACTAAAAGATCTATTGCCAAGTGGATTGTCTCTTGTATACAATTCTGCTAGGAGAAATTGGGTAGAACCCACCCTTTAGGCCTGAGGACTCACTCTGCTAGAGGTACAGCTGATTGATATTCCTCTCTTAGAAATCTGTCAAGCAGCCACCTGGAAAACAGTCCATACGTTCACCAAGCATTACTCTCTGGATATCCAGGCTAGGAGTGATGCTCGGTTTGGCACAGCAGTACTTCAGCGCCTTTTCCCAAAGTAGGTTCTGCCCCTCCTCCTTGGAGGTACTGCTTGGTAGTCTGCATATGTCAGAATACAGCAAGACTTCATGTTGTTTGAAGAAAAAATTACTCACCTTAGTAATGTTGTTTCTTCTAATGGAGTCTTGCTGTATTCTGACCTCCCCGCCTCCCCTCTCAGAACCTGGTTTTTGTGATGTGGGTGGGCAGGAGCAGTGTTGGCACCTAGAGGTGCCCCTTTCTCACCTTCCTTTATTTTGGGTGTGTGTTGTGTTTTGTTTTTTGGGTTTCCTGACTTGAGTCTTTGCTTTGAAACCAAAAAACCCTTTTTAAACAAATTTAGTTGCCAGTTGGCTAGTGTGAGTTTTACAGTTTCCACACAGAACGCCTAGTGAGTATAGCTCATAAAGATCTGATGGTTGGGGTTTAAACAACAGCAGACAGAGGCTTCAACCGAGCTCGAGCTCAGCGTTCCATGCCCTGCATGGAAAGTTAACTCTTTGTTCTCCGGGGCAGTTCAAAGGTTGGTGATCACTGCATATGTCAGAATACAGCAAGACTCCATTAGAAGAAATAACATTACTAAGGTGAGTAATTTTTTCTTCTTGCACAGACTCATATTTTTCAAGAGGCTTTAAATCAAATATTTATTAAACTAGTTAGGATAAAAAGAAAGAGGTTATCTAATAGGTGGCTATTTAAATGATCTTTGCACAGATTCATGTTTTCTGTGAGACTGTAAATCAAATATTTATTAAACTAATTAGGATAACAATTGGTCATATTTGTTTAGGATGTTGTTGTTAAATCTTTATTTTTATTTTTTTGTATTTTTTTAACTATTTTGTTCCACTTGTACCAGGTTCTAATTTGAGTGGGCCCATCTATATGGAACATCCTTCTTGCCTTTATGGGCATAAGGGTACAACAAGTAGTGGGGACAGAATGAAACAGCCATGGGATGGAGACATTTTGTCTAGGTTATTACATTGTAGAACAGAATCTAGTTTGATACACTAGGTAGCAATGCAGAGGATTGTTCTGGCTGGGTGGGGACAAGATAATTCATTTACTGGCTGGCATGTAATTAGGACCTCTTTCAGGAAAAGTTTCATAAATGAGCAACTATATGTTTAGCAAAATGGCCTTAGCCATTAGTCTAATGCTTGTTGGGGATATTTATCCAAACCCAGGCCCTTTTGATCACTCGAAAAATACTGATAGTAATTTAATGCTGAATATAGTTTACCTTACAGACATAACATTGACTATATTGGAACATGATGGGTTATGTATAATTCACTTAAATATCTGCAGTTTGACAAAGAAAATGACTGTTTGAGAGAATGGACCATTAAATATGTCCCTGACATTATCGTGATGACGGAAACCTGGCTGATTGAGAAAACTATGGATGATTTAATTGCATTACAAGGCTATGGGCTGTGGAGAAAAGATAGGAATAAAAGGGCAGGGGGATTGCCATTTTGCCATTTACCTATCTAGTTCTTCAGAAGTAACATATATTGAACAACAACAAAATTGGTGTGGTTCTGAGGTTCTTGTGTTGGAATTAAAATTCCCTTTTACTAAACGGTAAACATATCGATCGCATTGATTTGTTAAAATCCCATTGTTGAATGAGTATAAAATCTTTGAAAAAATCACCCCCATTCAAGTCAATGGGGCGCGCACATGCAGCCTTCATTTACTGACATCACAAAATGGGGCTGAGTGTGGGGGCGTGGCTGTAGGATCTGGCGGGTCTGGGAATAAAATTACGAGAGGTATAACTTTTAAATAGCCATAAAACAAAAGGAAAACTTTGCACATTTGGACTCCTGGCCAGGACAGTCATTGTTTGTTTTTTAGTAAGGGGCTAGTCGGAAGCTGCTCTTTAATGTGGACTGGAAAATGGTGGATACCGGCTATACCATTATGGAAATTGCCATTAATTTTAGGCATGACCCAATTAATTAATGAAACTAATAGGGTTAATGTAAGGCACCCAGTTTTGTCTACAATTCTGGACCTGATATTTTCCACAGATCTGGAGAGGTATGTGGATAGTGGCGTGCTTCCTGGCTCTTTTTCAGAGTATCAAATATCATATTGTATAAGGAATCAGAAAATAACAAAATTCCCTGGAAAAACGGTTCAATTTAGATCATTCAGGAAATTTGATTATATAAGTTTCATGCTTGAACTAGACACACACAAGTGGGATATATTGGCTCTGATACCAACTGTGAACGATGTGTGGTCCTTGTTTTTTGAGGACTTTATGGCAATTTGCAACAGACATGCCCCAGTAAAGACTAGGAAGGTGACATCAAAAAATTCCCCTTGGTATAACAAGCATCTTCTTAAACTAAAGAAACAGTGGGATAGAGCCTGGAAAGTAGCTAAAACTACTAAGGTAGATTCAGACTGGGTTAAATATAAACAACTAAGAAATAAATATACTGCTGCACTTAGGGAAAGTAGGCAAGAATATTACAATAGAGAGTTAACAACTAACCTGACTAACAACCCAAGGGAGTTTTGGAACGTGATCAGAAAAGTAAAAGATGTACAAACAATGGAATACCCAGAGAACTTTGAAATAAATAAATATCAAAAATTCCCTTGGGACCACAGGTGGTTGATAGTTTTAATAACTACTTTGTAACTATGGGCACAGCATCTTTACCCCAAAATTCCACAAAATATAATACTACACAAGAATTAAAGCATCAAAAAATTTAGGGATTTGAAGTCAATACAGTAACACCCATGGAGGTCCAAAAAGTATTAAAAATGGATGTAAGGAAATCCGGAGGGCTGGATAATGTACCATACATTTTACTTAAATATGCTGCCCCAATCATATCATTTCCATCATTTCCCTTAGCATATATTTTTTTCAAGTCAATTTTTGATGAACAGTTTCTGGATATATTGAAACTGGCCAAAGTAATTCCTATTTATTTTTTTTATCTTTCTTTCTCACTCCACTCACCTGAACTCTTTCAGGAGTGGTCACACCGGGTCCTGGTCCTTATCCTGCCCGTCTGAAGCCCCTCTCACCCCTTCCATCCACCACTGCTACTGCCTGGCTCCCCGGCTCTGAGTCCCCTGAGGCAGGACTGCCAGATACGCTCCTCCTGGCGCTCTATCTGATAATCCAGTCTGGCGGAGCATGGTGGATGGGAGCACACAGGGGCGAGATGGAGGCCCAACTCTGGGCGTGGTAGACCGACGCCCCATACCCTTCATCACCTATCAGAAGGTGGAGGGTGTTTTCCATTTTTTCCTCATTCCGCACTCCCTCCCGCCCCACGCCAGGGAACATCTTGTGGCTCTGCAGCCCTCTAGCCAAGCCCTGTAGCATTGTGGTACCTCCGGTCTCCACTGGAGGTCACTGCAGTGCCGAGCATAGTCCCTGGATCCCCCTGAGGAAGGAGAGCTGTCGTTTGGATGCTCGATCCTTCCACTCCCCTGCCGACCCCCTGCGGCCCAGACTTGTTCCCAAACCCGGGTCGCTGGTGTGGCGTGAGGCATGGCGTCCAGCGCCTCAACCCTCAAGGCCACCGGGCCGGATAAGTAATTACTATTTTAAAGTCTCGGTCAAAATATAACATAGAAAACTACAGGCCAATCTCATTACTACCTATAGTTGCTAAAGTATTTGAAAAATTGATAGCTAAGCAATTGCAAGACTTTCTAGAAGTAGGGAAAATTATAAGTAACCACCAGTCAGGGTTTAGGCCTCTGCATGGTACCACATCTGCCCTGCTAAAAGTGACAGGTGATATCACCAGGGCTCTGGACAGGAGGATGTCGGTGGGGGTAGCCTTTCTTGATTTGTCAAAAGCATTTGACACCTTAAACCACGACATCCTCCTGCCCAGGTTAAAAACCCTAGGCGTATCCACAAAGGTAACTAATTGGTTTCAGGCATATTTATTTAGCAGAAAACAATTGGTGACTATTAATGGCTATATGTCTGGACTTAGGACTGTTATTTCAGGAGTACCCCAAGGATCCATTTTGGGTCCCATTTTAATTATCTTGTATATGAACAGTCTCAGTTTATCTCATCTGGGTATAGGATGGCACCTATACGTGGATTATACTATTATTTCTGCAGACGGTTAATCAATACAGTGGATTGAGGCTACTTTACAAAAAGCATTTGATGAACTTCAGAATTTGTTTTTGTAATCTAAACTTATTTTAAATCCCCCCAAAAAACAGGTGCTACTGTTTTCTAGAGAAAATGGAGTTAGGACTTCTGAACCTTGTTTAAAGATAAACACCTTGGACAAAATCACTCTGGAGCAAACCCAGAATTATAGATATCTGGGCCTGTATTTGGATAACGCACTGAAATGGACTACTCTTATAGATTATGTGACAAAAAAAAAAGTGGGAAAATGTCTGGGGGCATCGTATAGGGTTAGGCATTGTATGTCTGAGTATGTAAGGAAATATGTGGTTACAGCTCTAGTATTACCCCTTCTGGATTATGGGGACATAATATATATGGGAGCAACATTGTCACAGCTGTCCAGGGTGACTGTCTTATTTAACAAACTGGCAAGATTTGTTTTAAATGTCCCTAGGAAGACCCACAGATAGCAATTATATAAATTGTTCGACTGGGTATATCCAGAAGACAGGAGGCTATCTCATGTATTAAAGTACATGGTGAAGTGTTACAGGAGTGAGGTCCCTGAATATATTTTAGATGGACTACAATTTAGAGAAATAAGAAGTGGGTTGTGCTCGTGGGGTATATTGAATATATCCTCCCAAATGCAAGAACAGAATTTGGCTGATCACATTTTTCCATCAGGGATCCTCAAACCTGGAACACATTACCATCTTTCTGAGACCAGCTAAAATTAGCATTCAGCCAGGTGAGATTAAATCTTGGTTTGAACTAGAGGCACTGGGGAAAATTTGTGAAGACCTGCCCTTGATTTAGATATATTATTTCCCTTGTAGTACCTGGGTATATGAAATTGTATATATTTCAAAATGTATATTTATGACACATTCAAGTTTTCTTTTTGGTGAATGTATGTTCTATAATAATATTTGTTGTATTACATGTTGTACTGATAATGATGTTTAATATATTTTGATACTGTAACTAAATTAAGATGTACTTAGGGCCTTGCTGGAAATGAGTTTGTCTCAGTCGAGTTGTACCTATTCACTGTTTTTCTCAGTAGAATAAAATGTTTACTACTACTACTACTACTAAAGGCAGGTCCTCCAAGAACCCCCTAAAAATAAATCTGATAAAAATAATAATGCCCAAGCCAGACAGAAAAGACATGCAGAGCAGGTTCCTGATTCAGTGCCTGCTAAAAAGAAACAAAAGGAAAAACACATCACTGCCCCTCCCACTGAAAAGCAAAGGGAGATGTCATGTCAGTGTCACAACAGGATATACCCTCTGCAGAGGAAATGGCAAAGGCTTGGCAACTTTATCAAACTTTTCAAGCTGTGGGCAATCTCCTTGGCACCCCAGCTTGTCCTCCTACACCGGTTCCCTTTGACGCTGACTTTCACCAGGGCATTTTCTTTGAGGGAGGTGATGATGATGAAGAGCAGGGGGGATCCTTAGAACCTGATGTTTCTCCTGACCAGGAATTTGGCTCCCCTCCCCATGGTCAGGAGGATTTTTCCTTTCCTTTTACTTTTGTCCAACATATGGTGGACACTCTTGATCTCTCCATTCAAGGGACCGCTGAAGAAGATGAGGAGGCAGTCTTTTTGGATATGATGAGTCTCCCTCCTCCTAAAAAGCTGCTCCTTCCAGTTCATAAGTCCCTTTGCAGGGACACATTCAAGTTACTTCAGAATCCCACCTCCATCCCAGGGGTGGATAAGAAAATAGAAAAAAAAAGTACCAACTGAGTAAAGACAAATGCTGGGTATCTTTATATACCTCCGGATCTTGAAGGAGTGGTGCAGGTTGCAGCTTGTGACAAAGCTAAAGTGCAGCAGATCTTCATATTCTGTTGCCCCGAAGAGGAAAGGGTTAAGCCTGCATTCTAAGTAGGTACTCGCTCGGTTTCAAATCACCATCCCCTGGTATATTCTATTCAGCTGTCAGGTTCTTTACTCCGCCTTACTGTGAAGACTCCTCGGAGATTTCTCCTCAGCATCTCGTCTGTTTAGTGGTGTATCACCACAGTTCCTTTCCGATTAAAACATTTTTCATTAGCATTTAGTTTCTCATTACCGTCCCTGTGGTATAGTATACATTTAGTTGTTTTTTTGAAACAGGGTAAGTCTCTGTACTTTAATGGTTGCTGTCCAACCATTAGGGTGTTGAGTCCTTTTTCTCCTTCTCCATCTTACTTTTCTCTATGTAAAGTTGTTTAGTTTTGGTTAATAAAAAAGCAACTTTGTAATTTTTTTTCTAGACCGCTAGCGCCAGTCTATTAACCAGGGCTACTTTTGGATTCTTATCCAGCCTAACTGCCACTTGGATAAGCTAGAGATGGAGTCACAGAAACCCCCAAAAAAACGGACCAACCGGGTTTCAACAATGTGTGGAGTGTGGGGAAACTTTTTCGAAGGCCAGTTCCCACACAACTTGTGTTTTATGCCTAGGGTTGGAACACCTGGAGGCTGCCTGTGACATTTGTAAGAATTTCCTTCCGTTGACGCTTGACAGGCGCCTGATCGGACCGAATGAGAAATTGGCCAAAAAATCTGTTAACACTAATGGCCGAACTGGTTCAGGTTCAAAAGAACCAGAAAGGGGTTCCTTCTGACAAAGGTGATACCTCTTTTTCTAAACGAACCGCGGATACAGCCCTTGAACCAGCTACCGCGAAAAAGGAAAAGCATACCGAACCGGACCCTAAGCCACGAGCATTTGCAGTTCTAATGCAATTCACATCATTCAGTCCCTTCAGTCTGGTCCAGCTGAACTGGTGGTACGTCCGGTTGCTCCTCAGCCAGTTCAAATCCCCTTGGATCCCTCTGAATATGACTATCCATGGGATCCGGAGGCTTAACAGGATTATGATGAGGAGGAGGAGGTCTTTTATGGTCCAATTGAACATGAGGTTTCGCCAGCACATGAGGGGGGCATTTCTCCACCCAAGCAATTGGTGGATGCCCTCACTCATTTCTCTTTTATGAAAAAGGTGGCTGAAACCCTCCAGTTACAAGTTTAGGAATCCTCAGAAGTAGAAGAAGAACTGGATTATGTCACGATGATGGATGTCCCTGCCACTAAAAGGCTGGTGATACCCACCCACAAGTCTCTTCAGAGACAGACACTAAAAATCCTGGGTACCCCTACTTCTGTCCGTCCTGTGGATAAGAGAACAGATAGAAAGTATCTAGTGGCCAAACGCAGAATTTCTGTCTGACCACCCCAGCCATGAAGGGGGTAGTTCAGGCTGCTGCCTGTGAAAAGACAAACATCCCATTATCTTCCAACCTTCCTGGGAAGGACTCCAGGAGGATGGACTCTATGGCAAAGAAGTCATACCTGGGCTCCTCCCTTATTGCCAGACAGGCCTCTTACATGGCTTATGTGGCAAGGTACCAGAAGAAGTTGTGAGAAGCTGTATCTTCTCAGGCAGCTAAAATCCTGCTGATTTGGCTGCAGATTTAGGAGAGATATCTAGAAATGGAATTGAGGCCTCTAAGCAACAATTCCATATGGCAGTGGATGCCAGTGATTCAGCATCCAGGGTATTAGCCACTTCTTGATCCCTGAGAAGGTTTGCATGGTTGAGAACCACAAATTTGTCACAGGACACCCAGACAGAGGCCTTGGATTTTCCTCGGGTTCAAAATTTCCTCTTTGGGGAACAGACTGAGGCCTATATGAGGAAAATGGACAAATATAAGACTTACTGTAGGAGTGCTGCAGCCAAAGAAAAGGCTGCCACACCTCAAAAACAGCAATGTAGGGGAGGCAGGGGCAGGCCTTACCAGAGGCCTATGTACCAGGTCCAGGCTTTCCCTGTCTACTAGCAACAGTATGAATACTTCAGGGGAAGGGGCAGGAGAGGTGCCACTTGTTCCAGCCCAGCTTCCCAACCCAGGACACCAGCTAAGCAGACTCCCTGAAGAGTCGCAGGTCACCTCCCCAATTCCAGTAGGGGGCAGGCTTGCCCACTACCTCCAGAATTGGCAGTCTGTAACATCGGACAAATGGGTTCTGGAGGTGGTGGGCAAAGGCCTTGCTTTAAATTTCAAACAATTCCCCAGAATGAGAGCAAGGCTGTTCAAGCCTGCCTGTTCAGTCCAAATCTCCCTACTGGAAACAGAAGTGACGACCCTCCTCCAGGACAGGGCAGTGGAGCCGGTCCCTCTGGCCCAAAGAGGGAAAGGGTTGTACTCAGGGTACTTCCTGACCTTGAAGAAAATTGGGGATTGGCGACCCATTCTGGATTTAAGGTTTCTGAACAAACACTTAACAAAGCCAAAATTCAGGATGGTCACCCTGGCTATGATATTGCCCACTCTCAGGCAAGGAGACTGGTTAGCATCCATAGACCTCAAGGATGCTTATTTCCACATTCCTATCAAACAGTGACACAGAAAATATCTAAGATTCAGACTGCCATCAGGTCACTACTAGTTCGGGCCTGTTCCCTTTGGCCTGACTTCAGCACCCAGAGTGTTTACAAAATGCTTGGCAGTGGTGGTGGTGGCACAGCTAAGGCATTTAGGAATTTCAGTTTTTCCCTACCTGGATGACTGGCTATTGGTAGGTCAGTCTCAGCAGCAGGCGGTAGAGGCCCTAGCACTCACTCAGACTACTCTTCGCTCACTGGGCTTCTTAATAAATATAAAAGAGTAAGTTCTGAAGCCAGTCCGGCTCCTGCAGTTCATAGGAGCAGAACTGGACACAGTTTTGGGAAAAGCAAGACTTCCACCAGACTGGGTGGACAGATAATGCCGTTAGTGGATTCTTTCAAGCTCCACTCCCCAAAGCCAGCCAGGTACTTTCTGTGGTTGCTGGGGCACATGTCAGCTTCAACAGCAGTGGTACCAGGAGCAAGGTTTCAGATGAGAGACATTCAGTTCCATCTGAAATCCTTCCGGTCCCACAGCAGATTCCTTGTCCAAATTGATTCCAGTAACTTCCACATTTCTTCAAGCTCTGCAGTGGTGGCAGGAAAAAGACAACTTCAGGGTGGGTGTCCCATTCCTTCAGAAAAATCCCACAGTGGTACTCACCACAGATGCATCCCTCTTGGGGTGGGGGGGCAGATCTGCGGGAGCATACAGCTCAGGGCACGTGGCCTCCTCAGGAGTCCCTTCTGCACATAAATTTGTTGGAACTCAGAGCAGTTTTGCCGGCTCTTCGGTCCTTGTCTTCCATTATTTAAGGGAAGGTGTTGCAGGTCAGGGCAGACAACACCACAACCATGTTTTACATCAACAAACAGAGTGGCACAAGGTCCACTCTTTTGTGTATGGAAGCTGTGAAGATCAGGAATCTGGCCTATTCCCTGGAGGTAACTCTGTCAGCAGTTCACCTTCCAGGGAAGGATAATGTTCTGGCAGACACTTTCAGCAGGATCAACCAGAACCAACACGAGTGGTCACTGAATCTCCTAGTTCTCAAAGACATTTTCAAGCTGTGGGGCACTCCAGAGATGGATCTTTTTGCGGCCCAGACAATCACCAGTTGCCTCAGTATTGCTGCAGGCCTCCAGTCCTGGGCACAGTCCCAGTGGATGCACTTCTTCTGGACTGGTCAGGGAAATTCCTGTATGCCTTCCCTCCATTCCCCTTGCTGCTCAGAGTACTGACCAAACTCAGGTGCCAGTGAGCACTGATGGTCCTGATAGCCCCAGACTGGGCCAGGCAGCCGTGGTACTTGATACTGGTGGCTTTGGCATTAGCCAGCCTGATTTGCCTTCCCAGAGGTACGACCTGCTGATCTCATCCCAGGGGAGGATAGTGTACCCCAACTTGGGGTCCCTCAGGCTGAAGGTCTGGCTCTTGCAGAGCTAGAATATGCAGGTTTACAACTCTCTGACTCGGTTCTGGATATCCTGAAGGTTTCCAGGAAACCAAACGGTAGGAAAACATATTCTTCCAAATGGAAATGGTTTACCATATGGTACACTCAGTCAGGTGTGGAACTACAAGAGGTGGGCATTCCACTGTTATTAGATTATTTGGCTCATTTATATTCTCTAGGTCTTAAGCCTTCTACTGTGAGGGTACACTTGGCAGCAGTCTCTGCCTGTTTGTCAGCACGTAAATCTTCTTTAGCCTCTGACCTTATATTTAAACAACTGCATTTACATCCCCCTTATAGGGAGCCTACCCCTTCATGGGATCTAAATATATGCATAGCACAGTTAATGTAACTCCCTTTCGAACCTATGTTCCCAGCAGAGTTAAAGTTTGTGACATGGAAAACTGTGTTTTTAGTAGCCATTATTTCAGCAAGACATATCAGTGAACTACAGGCCTTATCTGTAGAACCTAATTATATATCCTTTCACAATAATGAAGTGGTTCTCAGCACAAATAGAAGGTTCCTCCCTAAAGTGGTCTTAGTTTCACGTTAACCAGTCTATAAATTTGCCTATCTTCTTCACTGAACACTAGTTCAGGGGAGTATAGGCTTCATAGCCCGGACGTAAAGAGGGCTATCAACTATTACTTGGATATGACCAGGGACCATAGGGGTGACAATAGCCAGTTGTTCCTTACCTGCGGAGAAGTGGACAGGGGTAAGCCTGCCACTAAAAGGACCATTGCAAGATGGATAGTGTCTTAGGTTCAGTTTTGCTATCAGAAACTAGGGAAGGATTCCCCTGTAGGCCTCAGGGCCCACTCTACCAGGGGTACAGCTGCCACTATAGGAGCTGCGAGAGACATTCCGTTGTCAGAAATCTGTAAAGCAGCTATCTGGAAAACTCTACACACCTTTACCAAGCATTACAGCCTAGATGTACAGGCAAGAAATGATGTCAGGTTTGGAACAGCAGTATTGCAGAGCTCCTTTCCTAAGTAGGTTTTGTGCCCTCCTCCAAGGGAACTGCTTGGTAGTCTTCATATGTCGAATACATTAGGTCTTCTTGTTTGAAGAAAAAAATACTTACCACAGTAATGTTGGTTCTTCTAAAGGAGTCCTAATGTATTCTGACCTCCCACCCTGCCTCCCCTGCCAGAACCTGGGGTCTCTGCACTCCATCTCTTACACTTTGTTGTGTTTATTTGGAAGTTTGTTTTTCTGTAGTGGGCATCTGTGACTTAAGTCTTTAGCCCAAGTTGGGGTGATAGGTTTTTAGGAAAAGCTTCTATTTAAATGCTATATGCTATAGTTTTTCAAACCTTTGATAAGCTTTTTGGGGTTGCTCGTAAGAATCTGACAGTTGAATAGAATGTACCAGAGAACAGTGATTTGAAACTGAGCGCGTGCCTACATAGAATGTAGGTTTAACCCTTTCCTCTCCGGGGCAGTAGAGCATGAAGGTCTTACTGCATATGTCAAAATACATTAGGACTCCTTTAGAAGAAACAACATTACTGTGGTAAGTAATTTTTTCTTTCATCCCAGCTTCCAGAAAAAGAGTCTAGGAAACTGGATACTATGAATAAGAAATCTTACACCACAGCCTCTCTGCTGCTGCAACTCTACTTACATGGCATGCACAGCCCAGTATCAGAAGGCTCTGTGGAATTCTGTCCTGGCTATCCGCCAGAAAGCCCCAGATAATGTGGCTCAGGACCTGGCAGAAACTGTTAAAATTGCCTTGGAAGCCACAGAGTACCAGTTTCAGACTCGTAGTGCTGACACATCCTCTTTCCAGATTCCCTTTTGTTGCACCACCCAAGCTCAATGCTCCTTTTTCGCTAGGGTCCCCACTCTAACGAATGGTCTTCTTCCTGAGGTTTTGTAAGAGACTAGACTTGGCCCTTTCAAATGTAATCTGCACCAGCATCTCTCTTGTCTTAGCAATTGTGATTGTTCCAGCTAGGTTGCATCTACGCACCTCTCCCACTATGCCCCTCTTTTTTTATCTCCCACCCTTCCTTCCTCAACCCCCTCCCTTCCACTTCCCCCCTACCCCCAGTACCTTCCCCTGCCTTGGGCGTTATTTCTCTTTCCCACACTCCCCATCCTTCCCACTTCCTTCATTCATGTATCCACCCTGTAAACCAACCTCCTTGCTCTGTTCATTTCCTATTTCCTGCTCCTTCTCTCACCCCTCCGTTGTTCTTTCCCTATTCTCTCCATCTTTCTGCCTTCTGTCCCACCAGCACTTATCACTGAAACCTGCACTGTATGACAAACTCTTATTTTGACCGCCTCTTATTTACTTGTTACCCCTCCCCCATTGCTACTACCTTCTTGTTTAAACTTTTAAATATGACAATTTACTACTATTTTCTTTTTAAATCATGTATCTAGCTGTTCCTTGTATTTTTTTGTCTCATTCTGCTTGTATTGTTCATTTTGTATTGCGACACGGAACCTTTGTGTAAATTAACCCTCTGATTCAAAGGTACTATGTAATCCTAGAATTCAATAAATAAATAAAAATAGATGCCAATAGCACTGCCTCCAGGACTATGTCCCAGGCCATATCTCTCAGGAGGTTTGCCTGGTTGAGAACCACCAGTATCTCCCAGGACACCCAGACAAAGGCTGTGAATTTCCATTGTGAGAACAACTCTCTTTTTTGGGGACAAAACAGAAGCATAAATAAAAAGGTGGAGGAATGCAAAACCACATATCAGAGCAATGCAGCTAAAGAGAAAGCCTCTACTTCCTACAAGCCCCAAGGAAGAGGGGGCGGAGGTAGGGGTTACTACCCCATGGCCTTATACGCTGGGCCAGTGCCCATGCCTTTGGATTGCTATCAGATGAAGTATTTTTTTAAGGGCAGAGGCAGACAGGCTCAGAAATGCACTGACCCCACCCCCTCAACAACAATTCAGGCCCCAAAAGAAAACCCTGACTGGAAGGTCCAGGTCACATCCCCTCTGCCAGTAGGGGGAAAGCTGACCCAGTACCTCCATCAATGGCAAAGCACAACCAACAACTAAAAGTGGGTGCTGGAAGTGATGGGCCAAGGCCTCACCTTGCAGTTAAAAACATTTCCCATACAACAGGGCCACAGGAGCTTCAACCCCCTAACATCCACAGAAAAGCTTCTGTTGGAGTTAAAGTCTGTTCTATCAGCAAATGCAGTACAATGAGTTCCCCCTTCCCAATGGGGAAAATGTGTCTGTTCCAGATACTTTCTCACTCAAAAGAAAAATGGGGACTGGCAACCCATTCTAGATCTCAGGTACCTAAGCAAGCATCTGTTCAACCCCAAATTCAAGATGGTCACCCTATCAGTGGTGATACCTTCCTTGCAACAGGGAGACTGGCTAGTCTCCCTGTATCTCAGAGACGCCTGTTTTCACATTCCAGTCGGACCCTCTCACAGGAAGCATCTAAGATTCAGACTGCCCTCTGGTCATTACCAATTTGCAGCTCTGCCATTCAACCTTTCTTCAGCTCCCAGAGTTTCCACAAAGTGCCTGACAGTGGTGGCCCATCTCAGAAGACAAAAGGTCTTTGTCTTTCCCTGTCTGGATGACTGGCTCATAGTGGATAAGTCTCCCCAAAAGGTCACAGACTCACTCCACCTTGCTCAACACACCCTGGAATCCCTGGGCTTCCTGATTAACTCAGAAAAGTCCCACTTCCAGCCAGTTCAACTTCTGGAGTTCATTGGAGCAGAGCTAGATGCCCAGTAAGGAAAAGCCCTGCTCCCACTACACAGAGTGCAGAACCTCCAGTCCTTAGCACACTTATTTGTCCTGGGCCAACCAAGACCAGCCAGACACTTCCTCAAGCTCCTAGGACACATGGCCTCTGCTACAGCAGTAGTTCCAGGGGCCAGGTTTCAGATGAGGGGCATTTAGTACCAACTAAGAGCTCATTGGTCTCAGAAAAGGGACTCTCTGTCAATGTTGGTTCCAGTCACATGGACCCTCTTACAAGCCCTGAACTGGTGGAAGGACATGGACAACCTCAGAGAAGGAATCTCTTTTCAGCAAAAGGAACAGTCCAGAGTGCTCAGTACGGACGCCTCCCTCCTAGGATGGGGTGCACACTTAGCAGACCACTCCATAACCGGGGTGTGGTCTCCCAGGGAATCCAGATGTCACATAAATCTCCTTGCGTTCAGAGCTGTGTACCTGGCTAGCAAAGAATTTGCTCCCCAGCTAAAAGGCCAGTCTGTCCAAATCAGGACAGACAGCGCCACAGTTATGTTCTACATCAACAAACAAGGGGGCACAAGATCCTCAAAGCTCTGCACAGAGGCCATGAAGATCTGGTCTCTGATCTACTCCTTTGACATGCAACTCACTGCCATTCACCTGCCAGACAAGGACGATATTCTAGCAGACTCCCAGAGCTGCATCAGCCACCAGTGGACCCTAAACAAACAAGTGCTGGCTGCAGTCTTCAGGAGGTGGGGCATTCCAGAGATAGACCTCTTCGCCTCCAAACATAATTACCAGATTCTCATGTACTGCTGCAGGCCTTTGGCTCTGGGCTTAGTGCCAGTGGATGCCCTGTCTCTAGATTGAACAGGGAGGTTCCTGTACACCTTCCCTCCTTTTCTCCTGAATCTCAGGGTGCTACTCAAACTCAGAAGCCAGCCAGCAACAGTGATTCTGGTGACTCTAGACTGGGCAAGGCAGCCATGGTATTCCATGCTCCTTGCCCTCTCAGCTAAATGGACCATTTGCCTGCCCCCAACCTACAGTCTCCTGACTCTACCTCAGACTGGGATAACATACCCCAGCATAATGTCTCTTCACCTCAAAGCCTAGTACTTGAAGAGCTATAGTTCCCACTGTCAGTATTCAGAGCAGGTCCTCAGAATCCTTCGACTTGTCAAGAAGCCAAGTACCAAAAAGACCTATGCTTTCAAATAAAAGATTCTGGTGTAAAGACGGGTAGATTGACCCACTGTAAGGTGGCCTGTCTTCCATACTGGACTGCTTGGTACACTTGCAAACATAATGCCTTTGAGTCTCTGAAAGTCCACCTGGCAGCCATTTCGGCTGACATTTCTGTAGGAAAAGAGAAGTCTATAATTTCTCATTCCATTTTCAAGAAATTTTTCAAAGGCCTGCTGCACCTTCAGCCCCTACATAGGGAACCTGTCCCTCCCTGGGATTTGAACCTGTGTATAGCAAAGTTAATGGAGTCTCCATTTGAACTCATGGCAACTGCAGACTTAAAATATATCACCTGGAATATTGTATTCCTAGTGGCAATCACTTCAGCCAGTAGAATTTCAGAGCTGCAAGATCTTCCTGGACATTGTCTCCATCACTTATTCACACTAATGGGACTGCGCCCAGAGGCGGTAGGACCCAGCGGGAGCCAAATATCTTCAGGAGGGCTGGCGCCTCGGTAGGGCCACCAGGAAGCGGCATCGCAAGCTCACCTCGTGCCTTATAAGCTACCTTGGCATTGACCCTCCAACCGCCTCAGTTCCTTTTTTCCCCGCCATCAAGTGTGCTTCAGTGACGACATCACTCACCCGCCGGGAGTCAAAACTTCACATCTATATAACAGCAGCTTTAGTCTTTTTAGTTTTGATTAGTTGTATTATTTTATTATCAGTTCAAGGAAAAATGAATAAGTAAAATTTAGTAAGTGAATTTTCCTCAGAAGAATTTTTCAGCCCTCCTTCGATGGAGTCGACCAGGAATGGAGCAGGTGACAGTAGGGATACATCACATGAAAACTGTGTTGTCATAAGGGCTGGGTCTGGTCGACTGCCCTCTACGGGGGGGGAGGGGTCTGACTACAGGCAGTCCAATGCTTGAGGGGGGATGGGCGGTCCTCCTGAAAGCACAAAAAGAAGTGGTCCCATTCTTGATCCTTATTGAGGACTCAGCACACACACGGCCTCGAGTTCTTCTTCGGCCTCCCGATCGAAAAAGAAATGGCACCACTTGAGGTCACCTTCTGGTATGTCTGCACCTTGATCGTCGGTTACCAGTGGCAGGAGCCCGATTCTGTCCCTTCTGGGGTCTTCTCCGGCTTCTGTTTCTGGTGAACGGCATCCTCGACTCCGGAGTCCCTCCTCACTCCCTGGGGGGTCCTCCGGTGAGCAGTTTCACCATTGGGATGCTCTTATTGAGCAGTGGGTTTGGTGATAGTCCCATCTGGCATTATATGGCATTATGGGCTGAGTTTTCACTGGTATGCAGATGATACTCAGCTCTGTATGTCCTTTGTACCCGAACAGAATGATGTATTATCAGTCTTTAATAACTGCCTCACTGAGATCCAGGATTGGATGAGTGCTAACTGGTTGAAACTGAATCCGGATAAGACTGAGATGTTGGCTGTGGATCTGGGTCATTGTGCAGAGAAGTTGACTCCTGGGTTTCCCTCTGGCCTTGTATTAGGGGGTAACCAGTTGAGACCTTCTGAACAGGTGCGGAATCTGGGCGTAATTCTTGACAGTGAGCTGACGCTGAAGACACAGGTATCGGCCACTGTCAAGTCTTCCTTTTACCATCTCAGGAATATCGCCTGGATAAAACACCTTGTTCCTCACGATGAACTTCCTGTGTTGGTCCACGCTTTTGTTTCCTCGCATCTTGATTACTGTGATGCTCTATATCTAGGGTTGCCAGGGGTGGATCTCTGTTGCCTGCAGCTGGTGCAGAACGCTGCAGCCAGGTTGTTGACTGGGTTACCAAGAACTTGTTATATCACACCTGTGCTGCGCAAACTGCACTGGCTGCCAGTGCGGTGAAGAATCACCTTCAGGGTCGCGTTGCTAACCTGTAAGACCCTACATGGTCAGGGCTACTTGCAAGATCTCCTTCGACCCTACCACCCTCTTCGCACACTCCACTCCACTGACAAGGGATTGCTAGAGATTCCCAGGGTTCGTCTTCAGTCATCTGGGGCCGGAGCTTTTTCTTTCATGGCACCAACCCTGTGGAATTCTCTACCTCATCAAATTAGAGGGTGCCTGTCCACGGAATCATTTAAGGCGTCTCTGAAAAGTTACCTATTTGAATTAGCATTTGAATAGGTCTAGTGCTGCTTTATTGTTTATATGCTATTATTTATTATGGTAGATGTTATTTTTGATATGTATTTGCGCTTTGATATGCTGAAAAGCGCATTATAAATACATTTTGATTTGATTTGATTTGATCTGCCTGAGCCGGCGAGTCCATCTCTGGGGCATTTGGGCCTTTTGGTTTTGGAACTGCGGGCAGAATGTTTGGGGCTTCCTAGTCGTGCGGTGCCTCCTTCAGTGCCGTCGATGCCGCACTCTGGTGTTTTTCCTTCTCATACGGTTGTGGCGCAGGGTGTGGCACAGGGGTCTACACCAGTGCCTTTATCTCCTGCTGAATTTCTTTGACTTTCCTCAGTGAGTTGGAGGTTGAGAACCTCTGGTTCAGTGCCACCAGCTCCAGCGGTGCCTCGTCTGGTGCCGTGCCTGGCACCACATCCTGTGCCGGCACCACCTTTTGTTCCGGCACCGGGAGCGCCTGTGGTGCCAGATGTGACACCAGGATTTTTGACTCTGATTTGCTGTGCTCCTCCTCCTTTTCCTATCTATACAGTTCCTTTGGGCCTAGTAGGAGATGATATTGAGCCTGATCCTGATCTTCAGTTGGAGGCCGACTTTGACAACGATTCCTCCATAGGGGTGGTGAATAAACCTTCTCTTACAACAGAACCTCTGGTCAAGGACCTTTCCTTTAAGTCTCTGCTTAAAAATATGAATACCTGTCTCTCTCTCTCTCTCTCTCTCTCTCTCTCTCTCTCTCTCTCTCTCAGACTTCGGAGATCAATCCTGGGAAATTGCTGCGTCTGCAGTACCTGCACTTTCCGGACATTCCTGTGGAATTGACTCCCCCTGTACAAACCTCTTTTGAGACTGTCTCACAAATGGTGTGGGGTAATTCAGTGCTTATTCCCTCTGTGGCTAAGTCCATAGACAGGAAATATGCTGCTCCCAAGGATCGACCCATTCTGGCCTCGCAAGTCTTTGCTGATGCCATAGTTGTTCTGGCCCATTAGTGTGAATGAGTGGTGGAGACTTTGTCCAAGAAGATCAAGAATTACGGTAGGAATGTAATTTCCATCTCTTTGCACAGAACCAAACTATATTTTTTCCCACAGGGATAAAGTAGTTCTCATGACCAACAGGAAATTTCTCCCCAGGGTAGTGTCTGAATCTCACCTTAATCAATCTAAAACACTCCCTGTCTTTTTCACAGGCAAATTCACACCCAGAAAGTGCAGGCCCCACAGCTAGGATGTGAGAGGGCACTGACCTTCTACCTAGACCACACCAAGCAGCTCAGATCCTCTCACACTCAACTTTTCCTCACCTATGGTGAGGAGGTAAAAGCAAGCCAGCCTCTAAGAAAACTATCTTTCATTGGATAGTCTCTTGCATCCAGTTCTGCTACAGTAAGGCTGGCAGACAGTCACCTCAAGGCCTCAGGGCCCTGTCCACAAGGGGCATCACAGCCGCAGTGGCAGCAACAAGAGATATTCCTCTGCTCGAAATCTGCAAAGCAACTACTTGGAAGACTGTACGCACCTTCACTAAGCACTACTGACTGGATGTACAGTCTAGATCAGATGCCAAATTTGGCACTGCAGTCCTCCAGAACCTTTTCCCAAAGAAGGCTCTGTTCCCTCCTTCCAACCACACTGCTTTGCAATCTGCATTAGTCTAGCATACTGAGGGATTCCTGGGGTGAGAAGAAAAAAATTACCATAGTGATATTGTTTCCTCCAGGGGATCCCTCAGTATGTTTGACCTCCCACCCATCCTCCCCTTACATAACCTGACTGAAAATAGTTCTGCAGTCCATACCACAGGCCAACATTTCTTACTGAAAAGCTTTAACAGGTGTAATGTTCTACAGATTTGCATGGTGTATATAGTTCACCTATAGACGATTTCCTTTTTTTTCCTTGTTCTTTGTCATTTTTTTCTATATTACTAGGTTAGAGTTAGGTTTTGGGGCTTTTTGCCCCTCAGGCTACGGAATGAATCTGACTGGCTTACAGCAGCACCTACAGGCAGCACTCTCTTACTACAATCTGATTGGCTAATTCTTTTTATCATTAGCATAAACACCACTTCCGAGGCAGATGAACCCAGCTGGCATAACTGCATTAGTCAAGCATACTGAGGGATCCCCTGGAAAAAACAATATTACTATAGTAAGTAATTTTTTTCTTCTTTTGCATCCTGGGAGAAAAGTCCTGGTGCAGGTACAGCCGTTTCCCTTCATATATAAACTATTTTTTATTGCAGTATGCTGCTAGAATTGCCTGCCGGTCCCCATAATGCTGAGAGCACAGAATTATTTGATGAGGTGGTTGATCAGCCACAGGCCTTGGTGCCAGGACCCTGTGCACCGGTTCGATTTTGATCCTCCCACCCTTAGGGGACATTCTTAATAGTGTAGGCAAGACAGATGTGCAAAACTCTTCCATGCTAATCCCCTCCTTGCCCTCCAGTAGTGTGCGGAGTCGCAGGTTATTGCACTTGTTATAGTTCTCCTGGTAATTCAGTAGCTGTTTGAGTTACTGCTCCAGCTGTGCAGTGTTTTCTGGGAGAGGCCCTGCGGTGTCCTCCAGGTTGGAGGTCCACTGCTGGGCTTCACTTAGGTGAGTAGAATGGGCTGCATTTTGGACCAGAATTTCTTCTGACTTATCTTCGAGATGGCCTAACGTCAGGCTGAGGGCTGCCATCACTTGCTCAGAAACCATCCTGCCCAATGCTCCCATTTCTGTGGCTGACAGCGAGATCAGTCCCGGTCCTTCCACAGGTGTGGACAGTAGAGTTTTTTTTGCTGATTTTGCCATGTTACAGGATGGCTTCCCTGAGTTCGGTAGCAATAACTTGTCCACATTACTTCAGATGCCTGCATCGGTCACTATCTACAGAATTAACTTCAGTTTACTATGACAAAATGCATAAAATGGTTCTGGCGGGATGGAGCTTATGGGAGTCATGCCTTGCCAGCTTGCTGCTCATTACTGCCCCCATGTTCTTATCTTTAGTAGTGTCTGTACAGAAGTAACTCGAACTGATGACTGTTATTGATGCTAACTTAATCCAAAGATTCTACATCCTGTCTTCCATTCTTACAATGAGGATGGAAATACACTGTAGCACAGTTAGGTTTTGTGGTATTTTTTTTCTTTCTTTTTACTAGAACTATCTCTACACATTTTGAAATGTCCTGCAAAAGGTCATACATTGGTCAAAACCATCACAAATGCAGCATTTTTTAATTTTGCCACATTCAACAAAATACTGCAGCTGTGAAAGTTTCTCAGGTTTTCTGTTGCATTTTATCAGTTTGCCGTACTTTAACCAACTGCAAAATGTATAGAGGCTTTTGAGAATAAGGCCTTTGACAATTAGATGGCAGACTGCATGTTTTTCAGTGACAGCTCTTCAAGTTTCAGTTTCTCTGAGATGTTAATCATTGGCCCCCGTATCCAGCTGAGTCTCTTTGTTCCACTTAAAAAATAGTGTGTGTGGCCATCAGGGAGTCCTGTTTATACATGCAACGTGTCCTGTTCGGTGTACACTGCCTGTATGAATGTGGGGCTGTGGTAGCAGTAAGCAGAGTGCATTTGCATGGTGCTACCACAGCCTCCTGCTGGCAGCTGATACCCAGGCACAAATGGGAATAGCATAAGGGTATACTGCTGCACTACTAAGAAGTTAATACTTTACATATTGGGCATGGGGTGGGACTGAGGTACTACTGGACTACCAGGGTGTTAATACTTAGAGAGTGGAGATTGGGGTGGGAGGTGGGGGTACCAGTGGACTACTGAGAGTTAATAATTGACACAGTTGGGACCAGAAAGGAGGTATCTCTGGAATACCAGGAAGTTCATTGTTTACACTACGGGGTTTGGAGCAAGAAGGGTGGAGAGTATCTACATAGTGCCTTGCAGCAGTGCTGCCAGTTGGGGCTAGGGGTGGAGTGGTCCAGCATGAAAGAGCTGGGTTTTGGAAGCAGTAAATAGCACTTCCTCTGAGGCCATTTTATGCTCCCAAAAACCTGCCAGTATTCCATTTTGCCCTGTATGGTAGAGGGTACCCTTATTTACATGGGCACAGTGAGATATTTAGCATGATCACGTTATCTACAGTATGCAGAACTACCTGGTGGTTGAATATGGCCCCCACCCCATTCCAGTGTGCTATGTCCAGTTAGCGTGGTGCTTATTCTGTTAGTGCCACGCTAACCTTCCGAATATGAGGGCCAAAATGACTCAGAGTGTACAGCTATAGAATATTGAGCTGCTTCATACATAAATTACCTGTTTAATGTTTTTCAGATCTCAGCATGATCAAAAGATGACAGAGTTTTTCAGTCATAATTTTAATGAAGACAGATGGCGCAAAGCTGCTTTGAAAAACGCCTTTGCTTTGCTAGGAAAACAACGCTTTGAACAGTCTGCAGCATTTTTCTTGCTGGCTGGCTCACTGAAAGATGCCATAGAGGTAACAGTTACATACCTTTGGGAAGAAAAAAAAAACTAAATAAAGGTCAACAATAGACCTTCAATAATAATCTCTGAGTAATAGATATTTCTGCTTTCCAGATTAAATTAAATGGTACTTCTTTCTTGCAAATTTTCCAGACTTGAAAGTTGTGTCTACATTTCTTCCAGCTCTGCAAGGACTTTACTTGATTTATAACTTTGAGTAAGGTGTCTCAAGGTACCATTATGCAGATTGAAAATAACGAGGTCATATATAACTTTTTCATTTAAAAAAACAAGTTGTTTATTACATGATCTCTAACCCCTACAGTTTTAGTCATGTCACTCAGACAGGAAACTAATTTGAATTAGTGTCATCCAACAAAAACAAGTTTTTATTTCTGTGTATGTAGGAAGCTTTAAAAGCATATGCTTAGGCTATGATTCTGATATTAATAACTGAATTTTAATTTGACCTCTATAAAGCTTGAAGTGATCATTTGCAGAGTTAATTAATAAAGTGTTTCTCTCTTCTGAAGGTTCATGTAAACCATTTTGCTGTGGTTGTGACTTTTATACTTAGGAACCCCTATCAAGGGTTCTTCCGCCTGACTGGAGCATATCCTGTCAGGGAGCTTACTTGCTTCTGTGTGTCTACACGAAATGTTTTCTAGTGCAGACAGCTTACATTATAAAGAAGGATTTGTAGGCCTCCCTTTACCCAGACGATTAATTGTAAGAAACTGTCAGTGATGGAAACTTCAGTAGTCTACATATCCTGCCTCCTCTTGTTGGGAGAGGTTCCTTGCTGGGTGAACAGAGGATCAGGTCTGGACACATGCCATGTAGTGCATGTTGAGTCTCACTACAGCTTTAGGTACAACTTGTCACAGACAGTCTGTCAGTTCCTCTTGCGAGGCTTAATGTGAGGACTTCTCAGTGGATACTTAGAGCTAAAAATTCCTTTTTTTTTTTGCAATTTAGTAACCTTTATTAAGAATAAAAAACAGACTTGATACAGACAGTACATCAAAACAAAATACATAGCACTGTAAATACATATCGCACTAAAATAAACACTGCAATAAGGAATCCTGAAAAAGAGAAAAGAAAAATGCATAAGCAGGAAAGGAAGGAAACATGGGAAAAACTAGACAAAGGAAGACAACCCTACCCCACCCGACACAACCCCAACAATCCCCACTCCCCCACTGATCCCTCCCCGACTCTGCAAATCCTGATTAGCAATATATGGCGCTATTAATTATGGAGAAATAGAAAGCAAGGTGTATAAAGTTTCTCATTTAGTACGATATCCATGAAAAGACTTATAAAAATACGCTATAGATTTCTCAATATTTAACGAAAGAAGGATTTCAGTTAGCCATTCAGACCATGTGGGGAGAGCGGGGTCAATCCAGTGTCTCAAAATTAACAGTTTAGTGACTGCAGATATCAAGGCCATATGCGCTTTATGAGAGGTTCCTGTAAGTGTAGCATAATCACCCAAAATACAAATCTCTGGTGTAAATGCATCTTGAAGGCCTGGTAGGGGGTCTAGTTTGGATTGTATGAGTTTCCAAAATGATGCTACTTTGGGTCATGACCATAACATATGATATAATGAACCTTTGGATTCATGACAGCGAGTACATAAGGGTGATTTAGCTCTCCCCATTCTGTATAACTTAGTTGGTGATAACTACAAACCATGTAGAAATCAATTTTGCTTAACATATCTGTATGAATCTGTCCAAATGCAAAACCAAAAGTCACTGTTCTGTTCAATATGAAATGTGTGAACCCAATAAAAGGGAGCTGAGGATATACAGTCCAATAATACCTGACCTCTAGCATTATTTAGACAAGAGATTGGGTGGTCTTGTCCTGTTATGTCCACAAAATTCATAAAAGGGAGCCAGAAGGGGTTGGGGGGGAGGCAAAAACTTACTCAGGCAGTGCAGAAGTTGACAGTAATGAAAGAAGGTAGATGCAGGAGCTTCACATTTTGTACAAAACTGGACATAAGAAATATGGGCACTATCTGCAATGAAGTTAGAAAGTAGTGGGGGCATTCAGATAAGGCCAGCACCTCTGGCACAAAGGTTTGTTATCAGTGTTAATATTGAGGTTGTTAAAAAGCGGTTGGGCCAGGTCTTTAACATAAGAGAGTTTAAGGTGTTTACAGAGTTGGGCGTGCACTTGCAGGGACCAAAATGGCAGAGTGGACTTGAGGGAACAGGGGCGTTTATGAGGAGGGGTAAACAGTAAAGATTTGACATCGATGTGATGTTAGACATAAGTCTTTCTCAATTGTTAGACAAGGAGAATAGCTGTGTGTAGTCTGAGCATCGGAAGATCCCCAATGGAAATATTTAGCTCCATGTAGGGCAAAATAATATCTGATAAAATGGGGGAGCTGGAGTCCCTCAAATTTCCTCCGATGTACCAGTTTATTATAGGAGCGGCGAGGTGGTTTGTGCATCCATAAATATAGATACTAACTTGTGTAAGTTTTTAAACCAATAAGCCAGTAAGAAAATATTAAGCAGGCCTAGGGGATATGAAAGTCGAGGAAGTATGTTCATTTTTATATTAGATCTACCCCACAGAATTAAAGGTAATGATTTCCACCTATCCAGATCTTGAGAGATTTGCCTTATTAATGGGTCCAAATTTAAGGACTTGAACTGGGAAATACCAGAGGTAATTTTTATACATAGGTAAGTAAGACTTTGTTTCCCACTGTAAGCCAAGTGTGTCAATAGCAGATCTGAAGGTGTGTGGAGACAGTGTGGATAAAATACAGTCTTGGTTAAGTTTATACCCAGAAAAGCTTCTAAATGGCCGAATAGTTAATAACGCTGTTTGTAGGGATATAGCGATGTTAGATGGGTGTAACAAAATATTGTTGACGAAGGTGGAAATTTTTAATTCTTGAGAACCTGTTCTAAACATAGAAACGTAGACTTTGATAGCAGATAAGAACCGCTTGGCCCACCCAGTCTACCCATTTCCCCACCTATTGGATAAGCTGCAGATCCTAGATAACCAACAGCCTATTTCCTCCTACCCCCCGCTAGAATTGCCTTTTGTCTGTCCCATGCATTCCTAAATTCTCCCATTGTTTTTGACCCCATAAGCTCCTCAGGAGGCCATTCCGTGCGTCCACCAGCATCTCTGTGAAAAAATACTTCTTCACTTCCCACTTTCTAATGCCTGTAATGTCTGATAAGGTATTGATTTTCTGGGTTAAAGGCTCAAGATATAAATTAAAAAGGTATGGGGACAGGGGATAACCTTGCCTAGTGCCTCATGAAATGCAGAAGGGATAAGAGAGTACTCTGTTGCACAAAACCCTGGTTGTTGGGTGAGAATAAAGAGTTTTTTCCCATTGGATAAAAGAGTCGGGAAAACCATATTGCTATAAGACCAAAAACAGGTAGGGCCAATAGACCTTATCACAGGCCTTTTCTGCATCCGGGGGACAAGAACAGTGTTAAGCTCTCCCTCCCTGAATGTGAAAATCAGGTGGAACAACTTACAGAAATGATCGCTAGATAACCTTCCCCGCATGAAACCGACCTGTTCAGGGCCAATTAGTCCCCCCCCAATACCCAGTCAAGTCGAAAAGCCAGAATTTTAGCTAATATGTTCGTATCAACATTAAAGAGGGAGATAGGTCTATAATTTTTGGGATGGGACTCGTTCCTTCCAGGTTTGGGTAAAAAAAAAAAATGCAGACCTTCAGCAATACAGTCTTCAGTAAACCTTCTGAATATAGGTAATTGTAAAGTAAGGTCAGAATTGGGGCAAGGTCATCAATAAATATTTTTTTAAAATTGGGGGCAAACCCGTCGGGTTCCAGGGCCTCGTCTAGTAGAAACAAAGCAAAGGCTTTCCTGACCTCCCGTTCCAATATTGGGTGCTTTAAATCCAGAATTGCTGATTCAAGGAGTCATGGCAGGGATACATCCTGTAAAAACTGAGACATTGCCTCAGATGCATCACTGGCTACCGAGTCTTCAGAATATAGGTTCAGATAATATTCCTGAAAAATACGGGTCATTTTCCTAGCTTTGACAGTAGGAAAAAGTGTGACAGGATTGTGAAGACATCAAACCCAATGGTTCGCAGTTCTGTGCCGCAGCCTCATAGCTAGCAGTTTGCTGGGTTTTTTTCACCCTGACCTACATAAGTGACCTTTAAGGCTTTCAGGATCTTTGAGCCTGTTCTAATAATAAAGCTGCACATTGAGCTCTAAGCTGGAATAGATAGCTGCAAATCTCTTCTGATGTGGATGGAGATAGGTTTTTTCATTTCTCTGATATCAGCAAGCAGTGTGTTAACCCATGTAGATCTTTCTTTTTTCCGCTTAGTAGCAAGACATATTAATTCAAAACACCATATGCAGTTCTGAGTTCCTCAGGCCTTATCTAAAGCCTGTATAGAGTTCCAGTTGAGAGTCATAGAGGACTTGATGAATTCTTGTAGACACTTGACTACTTGAGGATCAGTTAAAAGATAAGCATTGAGGGACCAAATATGGTTCCGGTCAGTTTGGAGTATAATATCTAATGTACGTTTAACCGGGGAGTGGTCTGAGAGCACTAAAGATTCTATTTGGCAGCCATAAGTCATGGCTATAAATTAATTTGAGATTAAAAAGCAATCCAGCCTAGAGTAGGAGTGATAGGAGTGGGAATAATAAGTGTAATTTTTTGTGGTAGGATGCAATACCAGCCGAGGGTCAGCAAGGCCAGAGTTGTCTATAAAGTCCCTAAGGCCACACTGGGTTGGTGATAGGCGTGTCCCTGTTCTATAGGTTCTGTCTGAGTCATTACATTTAATAAGGTTCCAATTTCAGCCCAGAATCCAGGGGAGATGTGCATAAGGAGCTAGTATCGTAGTTAAACCTCCAAAAAAAAGGAGAGTCAATGTTAGGGCCATATACTGAGCCCATCAAGAGTTCTGTGGGTCTCAGTCAGCCATGTATAAAAATATATCTCCCCTCTTTGTCTTTTAATTCAGATATAAGAAAGAAAGCAAGAGATTTATGTAACAAAATAATCACCCCCCTTTGACTGTTGCTATTGACGGTGCCAAAGACCTATCCAACCTTAGTACACATAAACAAGGAAACCTGGGTATCCTTAATATGAGTTTACAGAGTTGCCAGATGCTTCAGAATAGCAAATCTTTTTATTCAAGACTTGCCGTCTTTAATATACCATGTAGTAATGTTCCAAGAGGCCCACACATAGAAGAAGAAAAAAATCTATAAGGATGAAGCAGCTCCAGAAAAATCATAGGCCAACCCAGTGTGGATTGCAGTGGTCCTTCTACCTTTCCCAGAAAAATAAAAATCCCCACATACAACTTCCATTCACCCTTCCCTTCATGGAATATGTAGATAGTATACTACCCCACCAACCCAGATACTCCTCCTAGGTAGCCCTAATAATCAAGGGCGTAACTCCCTCCCAACAGTATCGGCCCATGAGTGCCAAAGGGCTGGTGGCTCCCCTGGGTCCTAGTGAAAAATAAGCAATGACCACAACTTTAGAAGGTCCCAACCTTGACATGCATTATTAAAAAAAAACCTATGGAGCTGCGTATCACTCTGTGACAAGGACTACGCACAACTTCAGTTGCACCAAGAGACACGACCAGACATCCCCAGACATCTTGTGGCACCTCCAGGGATTCTCTCATAAAACTGTACTATTTATTGTAGGCAGATATGAAATGTCATTAGAGATATCACAGAAACCCCAGGAAATGTCTGATCCCGTCTCCCGACGCAACTGCCAGTGGAACCAAACACTCTTCTGTGCCTGTGACGTATTCCGCTGTAAAAGACTAACAACTAAAAGTGGTATATGCACAACGCTGTACGATGCATTAGGTCAGAACTAGCATGTTTACCAGTGAAATGTCAGGCAGGAACAGGTCATCTCATACAGAACACTCTGATGGAAATACCATTAATATAATGATAAAGTATAATTGTGCACAGTTTAATTTTATAACTTCTACGTTCTATTTCTATTAATGAAACAGACAAGAGCAATTAAAAATGGGAGGCAGTACAGTGGAAAAAATTACTCACCTTAGTAATGTTGTTTCTTCTAATGGAGTCTTGCTATATTATGACATATGCAGTATAACCCCAGGTTAGAACTGCTCCGGAGGTGAAAGAGTTAACTTCCATGCAGGGCATGGAATCTTGAGCGAGAGCTCGGTTGAACACTCTGTCTGTTGAAGCTCAAACTTAAACTGTCAGATCTTTACGAGCAAAAACTCACTAAGGTTCTGTGTGGAAGCCGTAAACCTACACTAGCCACTGGCTACTAACTACAAAAACACCTTATTGTTCTTGATCCCAAAACAAAGACTCAAGTCGGGGGATTCAAGAAGGAAAATTTAAGCATAACACCTAAGCACCCTAGAAGGGTGAAATAAAGTGGGCATCAAAGAAGTGCCAACATTGCACTGCCCACCCATCCCAAAACAGAGGTTCTGAGAGGGCAGGCGAGGGAGGAATCATAATATAGCAAGACTCCATTAGAAGAAACAACATTACTAAGGTGAGTAATTTTTCTTCAAACAACACGAAGTCTTGCTATATTATGACATATGCAGACTATACAGCAGTACCTCCATGGAGGAGGACAGAACCTATTTGGGAAATAGGCTCTGAAGCACAGCTGTGCCAATCGAGCATCACTCCTAGCCTGGATATCCAAGGAGTAATGCTTAGTAAAGTGTGAACTGTTTTCCAGGTAGCTGCTTGACATATCTCTAGGATAGAATGTCCCTGGCAGCAGCCAGAGATGCAGCTGTACCTCTGGTAGAGTGAGCCCTCAGGCCTGAGGGAGGAACCTTACCCAGTTTTTCGTAACAGGAATGGATACAAGAGACAATCCACCTGGCAATGGATCTTTTAGTGGCAGGTTTCCCTTTACCAGCCTCACCATAAATGAGGAACAATTGGAGGGATTCGAACCTGTGACCCTTGGTACGTTCTGTATAGTAACTAAGGGCTCTTTTGACATCTAAACTGTGCAATCTCCTCTCACCAGAGGAGGAATGGTCAGTGAAGTACACAGGAAGAGACATGGATTGATTAAAGTGAAAGTCTGAAACCACCTTAGGCAAAAACTTCCTGTTAGTCCTGAGGACTACCTTATCTCTATGAAAGGAGATAAAATCAGGCTCCACTGACAAGGCTTGTAGCTCACTTATGTGCCTGGCAGAGGTGATGGCTACCAGAAACACAGTTTTCCAAGTCAAGTACTTCAGCTTTGCTGAAGACAATGGCTCAAAAGGGGGTTGCATAAGCTGAGCGATGCAAATATTAAGATCCCAAGCAGGGGCAGGATCCCTGAATGGGGGGTTGGCGTGAAGCAACCCTTTAAAACTTGGAGAACACAGGGTGAGCTGATAAAGAAGAGGGCTTACCTGCTGACAAGAAGACAGACACAGCTGCCAATGCACTTTTAGGTAGCTGCTCTCAGCCTCAAGGAATTCAAATGCACCAAATAATCCAGGATCGTGGGCACACCAGCAGATTCTGGGAAATATGTTTACCAGCACACCATATGGAAAATCTCTTCCATTTTGAATTATAGGTAGCCCTGGTGGAAGGCTTCCTAGAGGCCTTCAAGATATCAATACACCTTGAGAAAGGTGTAGGTCAGCAAACTCTAACTCTTCAAGAGCCAAGCCTTGTGATTGAGAGATTTGAGGTTCGGATACCAAACTCTCCCCTGGGCACAGGTTAACAGGTTGTGATTCCTGGGAAGACATAAGGGAGGGTGGACTGCTAAGGACATGAGGAGTGGGTACCAGGGCTGCCTGACCCAATCTGGAGCAATCAGGATCATCTTGCAGGATTGAGATCTGATTCTGACTAGCACTTTGAAAAGAAGGGGGAAGGGGGGAAAAACATAGAGGAACTTCCCTTCCCAACTGAGAAGGAAGGCATCCAGAGGGACTGAGCCCAACACTGGGGGCCTGCAGCAAAAAAGGGGAAGTTGGTGATAGTCTGGGGCTGCAAAGAGATCTATTTGCGGAGTGCCCCATCTGGCAAATATTACCTCCAGTACTAGAGGATCCAGTGCCCATTCGTGATGGCCCTGGGAAATCCTGCTGAGAGCATCCGCTAGGACATTGTCCTTGCCTGGGAGGTGAACTGCCATAAGGGAGATGTTCAGAGAATAAGCCAGAGACCACAACTTCATTGCTTTGGTGCACAAGGCCATAGACCAAGTGCCCCCTTGCTTGTTGATGTACCACATTGTAGTGGTATTGTCTGTTCTGACCTGAACTACGTTGTTCTGGACAGATGTGGAAAAACCTGGGTGCTAGAACAACTGCTCTGAGCTCCAGCAAATTGATGTGGAGCAGAGATTCCTGAGGGGACCACAGCCCTTGGGTGGAAAGGTCGCCCATGTGAGCTCCCCATCCCAAGAGGGATGCATCTGTAGTAAGGGTCAAGGAATGAGACTGGGGAGTGAAGGGAACCCCCTGTCTCAGATCGTTCTGATCCTGCCACCACTGAAGGGCCTGGATCAGGGTTCGAGTCACTGGAATCAATTTGGTTAGGGGATCCGTCCTTTGAAACCAAAAGGCTCTCAAATGGAACTGAATGTCCCTCATCTGCAATCTCGCTCCCTGTACCACTGCTGTAGAAGCAGCCATGTGCCCCAGGAGCTGTAGAAAATGCCTTGCTGGTCGAGAGACCTGCAGGGTGAAAGAGGAGGCCAGAGACACCAGGGTCCTTGCTCTTTCCAGAGGAAGGAAGGCTCTGGCTTCTTTTGTGTTCAGTTCTGCGCCTATAAGGTGAGAAGCTGGACAGACTCCAGAACTGACTTTGGAATATTGAGAAGGAAACCTAGAGGTGTAAGCAGCTGCTGGGTTACTTGTAAATGCAGTTTGACCTGTTCTGGAGACTGGCCTACAATGAGCCAGTCGTCCAGATAAGGAAAGATGGCAATCTTTTGCCTTCTTAAATGAGCAACTGCTACTGCCAGGCATTTTGTGGACACCCTTGGAGCCGAGGAAAGGCCGAAGGGCATTGCTCTGAACTGATAATGGCCTGAGGGCAGTTCGAATCTGAGGTACTTTCGATGGGAGCTCTGATGAGAACATGAAAGTAGGCATCCTTGAGGTCCAGGGAGGCTAGCCAGTCCCTGGCCTTAGGAGGGCAAAATAATCCCCCAGGGTCACCATTTTGAACTTTGGTTTTAAAAGGTGCTTGTTTAGATACCTGAGATCCAGAATGGGCCGCCATTCTCCTTTCTTTTGGAGTAAGGAAGTACCTGGAGTACAACCTTTGCCCTGGTGTAAGGGTAGAACCCTTCCACAGCTCTGAGAGCCAGGAGGGAAGAAACTTCTGCTTCCAGGGCAAGGTGCCTCTGATGGGTTTGCAAGTGGAAAGACCTGGCTCTCATCTTCGGAAATTTTTGAAGCTGAGAACCAGTCCCTGGCTTACTACTTCCAGGACCCACTTGTCTGATGTTAAAGACTTCCAGTCCTGGACAAAGTAAGCCAGCCTGCTCCCTACCGGTAGTGGAGAATCGCCCTGGCTACCCCATCAGGGAGCCTGTTTGCAGGGGCTTTGGGTTGAGGGGTAGAAGCAGGCTTACTAGAGCCCTTCTGCCCCTTCCTCTAAAGAACCCCTCTGGGCATAGGGAAGAGGAGGCCTGGCTTGGTAAAACGGCCTATGAAAAGGCTGCCCTGCCCCTGACATGCTGCCTTTGAGGGTGACTTGCCTTTCTTTGGCCTGTGCACTCCTATAGGTGGTCCTATACTCATCCATTTTCTTCATATAATTCTCTGTCTGCTCCCCAAACAGAGAATTTCCCACAACAGGAAAATCCATAGCCTTAGACTGGGTATCCTGTGACAGGGCAGTACATCTGAGTCAGGCCATTCTGCGAGGAGACACAGATGTAGCCATAACTCTAGATGAAACATCATTAGAGTCTACAGCAGCATGAAATTGCACCTTGGATGCCTCAATACCATCCGCAGCCACCTGCTCCAGCTCCCTGGCAAGCTGTTCAGAGGCCTGTTTTGCTAGGCCAGGACAGTATCCCACCTGGATTTCTGGTACCTAGCTCGTAAGCCATATAATTTGCCTGTCTGAGTCCCAAAGATGCTGCCATGTACTGCTTTTTGCCATGGCATCCATCCTCCTGGAATCCTTTTCAGGAGGGTGAGAGAGCTAGAGGAATATTAGCCTTGTCACAGGCTGCAGCCTGCACTACCCCCACATGGCTGCACTGTGGATAGGAACTCCGTATCAGAGCCTGATAAAGCATACCTCTTGTCCATCCTTTTATCCACAGGGAGGACAGAATGAGGAGTTTTCAGAATTTTACTGTCTGTTTCCTAAAAGATTTATGCAAGGGAATAGACAGTCTAATGACTCTGGAATATCCATCATTTCCACAAAATCAGGCTCTTCTTGATCATCAACAGCTTCCTCAACAGGGAGTTGCAGAGTGTCAGCAACTTTCTTGTAAAACAAAAATGAGAAGGGGACTCAGATAGCCTGGGAGGATACTCCTGAGGGTCTGTCTGGAGAGATCCGGTTCAATGGGCACATCCAGACTTTCAAAATCCTCCTCTCCTCGTGCCCTCTCTCCTTCCCTGGTTCACAAAAATCTTCAAAATCATAATCTTGAACCGAGGAACTCGACCGAACCGGGCGCTTGCCCAATGGTGCCAGTTTGGACGGAACTGGGGAAAGAGACTGGACAATTTGAATAGCTTTGGCTATTTCCTCAGCGGTTGGAGAAAGAACTTTTGGCCCCAAACTAGCTGACCTTCTAGCCCTTTTAGTTGGAACCGGCTCCTCAGAGCTGGCTCTTCGTTGGCCCGAGGAAGCATCGCCCTGGTCAGAGGGCACTCCCTCAAGTTCAGTTGGAACCGAACTGGGCTAGCCATCCAGGTCAGCGGACTTTTGGCCTCCCTTTCCTGAGCCTACCAACTCTTTTCCACGGTGGCAGCAGGAAAATTCTTACAAATCTGGCAGTCTGCATTGAGGTGGTCAAACCCCAGACAATATACACAAATGGTGTGTAGGTCAGCCTTGCAAAAGGCTTCCCACAGAACTGGCCTGAAACCCAGTGGGTCCAGTTTTCTTTTGGGTTTCTCAGACATAGTGCCAGCCTAACCAAAACTTGCCCGTTAATGGCAATCCACCAAGCAAGACTTTCTTATCGGTTTCCAACCGTGTCACGGTCGTGGAAAACGCACAAAACTGCTTTTTAGAACCGGTAAGAACCAGGAACCGCACTCTAAAGGGCTAGAAAGTAATTTTAAAACCCCTCTGATCGGTTCAACTGAACCGAAAAAGATGTTTACAAGTTCCACACAGAAGAAAAAATAATAAATAAGCCTATCTATTACTTACAATACCACAGACAGAGCTTGAACCGACGATTGCGGTTAAATTTCGGTAAAATAAACCGAGAATTACACTTTAAAACCGACAAACAAACCGAGCAGCAGGAGGAATCTCCGGAGCGACTGTTCAGTGAGGCGGAGTAAGGAATCTGACAGTTTAAGTTTGAGCTTCAACAGACAGCGTGTTCAACCGAGCTCGCGCTCAAGATTCCATGCCCTGCATGGAAGTTAACTCTTTCACCTCCGGAGCAGTTCTAACCTGGGGTTATACTGCATATGTCATAATATAGCAAGACTTCATGTTGTTTGAACAGTGGTTTAAGGCTCTGAGCTGCAAATCTGGTGACATCCAGCAGACCAGACCTGGGTTTGAATCCCACAGCTTCCACTTGCATACTGCGTGACCCTGAGCAAGTCACTTAACTTTCCTGTGCTCCCAGGTTGCTCCCGTAAAAATGTTTTCAGCTTAGTGTGCTACTCCTGGTTAAACAACTAAAAAAAACAAAACAATGGGTGCTATTAGGTCTAACTCTTCTGACTGGAGAGAAAAGAAAGGAAAGGGAGAAAAGAAGAGAGGTCCTTCCCAGATAAAAGGAAAAGCACATTGGTATATAGTATGACTAGCAGGGGGGTCTAATACATGTAAAACCAAAAAAAAAGCTCCCATATTGTATCTAAAATTAGGGAGTTACACATGAAAAAAGAAGATCCCTGCTCTGTTAATAAATACAAAAGAACTGGGAAGGATCAGACCCACTGTATCTCATGTGGTGGATATATTTAGTTAGCTCGATCCAAGGAAGCTCCCATAATATGAAATAACACTAACTCTAACAAGATATACAATATCGAAATTTAGGGTAACACCGTAAGAAATGCAAACTGCAAACATCTCAGGTAGCAAAATGAAAAATGCAAACTCCAAAGAGCATGTCTTTCTCAAATAAGAAATTTGGCAGTAAGAAACAAAAAGCAGTGTCCATCCAGGAACGTCTCATTGCGTTCAAATAATAAAACGAAATGCAGAACCACAGTGCAAGAACAGGTGTTCAGTTCTCTGCAATCAGTAATTTCTAAACAAAATAGCTAAGCATTCAGATATAACCAGGAGCTGAAAACGTTAACAAAAATGAAAGTCAGAGTTCCTGCATGAGGCAGAACAGTCGACCATTGCTCTTTACATGTTTACTGAGAGCCATAGAAAGTTCTGGATGGGCTGTGGACATTCGTAGAGTACGCAGTAGTAGACTAATGATAGCATCAAATCAGGCAATCATCTAAGATTGAAATCGCACCAGTAAATTCTTCAAGGCACCACAAAGCAAAAAGTCAGCCTATAGGTTTATTTTCAAATAGGTTAGGGAATAGTTTGGGCAGTTCTTGTGCAACATGAGCAGCAGATTCATAGTGCCAAGTGCCCGATTCTATAACAACTTCTAGGCATGCAGGAGATCACATTTTGTGTCTAATTTGAGCAGCCCAAAGCTTTGATTTAATTTCTCTGTATTCTGCCCGTCTTTGATGTACGTGCAGAGCTAAATCTTGTACAAGCCACAGCCTGTGACCCACCCATTGTAGAGCTTGCAAAGCACAGACTTGTTTAAGCATGTGTACACAATCCAAGTAGTTCAGCAAGCTAAATATGAGGGGTCTAGGGAATTCTCACGGTGCCGGCTTCGGGCGTAATGCTTGGTGTGCCTGTTCCACTATGTATCTAGGACCATTAGGAAAGGGCCTGTCCCACTTTTGTGCAGAAGCGCTGTACAAAATCTATGGCATTGGGCCCTCCGTCATTCTCAGGAAGACCTAGAATTACTAAATTATTTCTTTGGGATCACCCCTCAAGGTCTTCAGCTTTCTCTGACAGCTGGGCTACCGTGCATTTAAGCTGCACAATCTCCGGTTGAACTTTCGATTGCCGGTCCTCGATAGAACAAATACAGGTCTCCGTATCCGAGACCCACACAGCGGGGTCTTAAAGTGCTGGCTTGAAGGATTTGAAGTCTGTGATAAGTTCATAGACCACTACTATTATTGTAGTAAGTTTTGCAAAGAACTGATTCATAGTAAAGTCTTGCGGGGAAGCCGCTTGGGGCATCGGTGGTGAGGCACTCCTCCTCTGGCATTTCGGATCTAGGGCCAAGGCTACTACAGGCCGCTCTACCTCTGATGCAACTCCAGCACCGTCTGTTGCAGCCAGCGATTATCCATCAGAAATCTCCATTTCAGCCATAATATCATCTTGGTAAGTACACACAATTTTTAAAGGGTCAGGACCACTAAGAAAAAAATTATTTTAGCACAGACCTGACAGAGCTCACCTGGAGCACACTGTACCTGAGCTAGCATCATGTGATTCCCCAGGACACCTGCTTTTCGGTTATACCTGCCCCCTGGCATACCTACGTGCTAGACAACAGGCATTATTTACCCGTAACCCCTGTTGGACCAAATCCTTATCTCTGTACTGCAGAAGCATTGTTTTATTAAACCAAGTTCCCCTTTGGATAGACAGCTTTTCCATTCTAAGAATTAGTTGTTGAAGTCTGCTACACAAAATAGGTTACTTGTCAGTTATTTTCTTTGATTGCTACCTTCAGTGTTAAGTAGATAATGTGGTGTTTGTTTCTCAGTCTCATTCTCACCCCCCACAATTTCTTCTTCAGAGTTCATCCCCGTACTGGAAGATACTCGATTCCACTGCTGGTGGTACTTTGTTGAGTGAGTATATAACCTGTAGAGAGGGTAGAGAAAGGGTTGAGAAGTCTCCTTGGACTCTTTACACTTTTTCCTCATGTTGGTGCTGTGTTCACTCAACAATTGCATGTCAGTATTGAGAACTAAACAAAACAACGTGTACACTGTCCCAACCAGATGCAACTGAAAGCTCACTGAATGCAGTGCCCCGCAGAAACTAAAAAATTAGAGAAGTAGGTAACCGGGAGGTAGAACCACATACTTAACATTCTCAGGCAGTAGAGCCTGTAATTCTAAAGGTGTGAATACAGTTCACTATCCACGGAATGGTAGTCTCCCTGGAGACAGCTGAGTCACTGGAATGTCTTCAAGCTAGGCTCCTGCCACCATCTGGGTAGTATATCCTCCAGCTCCGCCCTGTAATGCCAGATCTTTCTTTCCACTTGAATGGACAGGTCTTCTCCTTCGCAGCTCTGCATACATAGAAGGATTTAAGGGTTTCACTGTCTTTGGTCATGATCGATGATGGAATGCAAGAAACGGGGGTTCAGATTCTACACCCGATGTAGGCAGAAGATGTCTGCCATGGTCCTGCGCAACACGTCCTTGTACTGCCTTGGCGATGAATGTGCTTATGTGCCAGGCCATGCTGCTAGCATTCATTGAAGAGTGGAAGGCCACGTTGGTCTTGGGAAGGTGTTAGTACCATAAATCAAGTCTCTACAGCTGTTGAGTCGGCTGTATAGCTTGCAGTCATGGAAGAAAAGGCGACAGCAGCTGTGGCGAGTTCTTCATGGGTCTCAGTGCTGTTCCCGGCTGAGGCCAGTGTCAGGGTCCTTTTCCGATGATTTCAGGGAAATGTGTATGACCCTCCAGACCTTTGGGGAGAGCCATTCTCACTGCAGCAAAAAGCACAAGAAGCAGCAACACTCCAGGTTGTGGGACTGGCAAAGATCATGCTTTTCCCGCTCCTTCGACTTCCCTGGCCATTTGACCTTGGTTGAGCTTCCTCTGGTTGAGGATTTGGTCGAGGGCTCCACAGTAACCCCCTCAGGCCTGTTAGCCTCGACTCGGAACAGGTGGTCAAGATCTTTCTCAAACTGGTCAGCTGGCTGTTAAAAAAGCTCAATGAGGAGTCGCTGTCTCAGACCCCAATGCTTCCTGTCTTCACCCAGAAGGATGAGGCCCAGCCAGAACCCCTGGCTGAGTTGCTTTGGGAGCTGTCTCCTCTGATGGTCAAGCCTCTGAGGCCTATAGGTTAATGGTCAAGACATTGCTCTCAGTCCTGCTCAACTGGGAGGTGGCGCGGCTGACACTCCTCAACCTCATCCTCGAGTGAGGAGAGACACTGATGCACAGACCACTAATGCTACAAGGAGTACCTCTGGCAGTAGTGGACTGCAGCAGGGAGGTGTAGGGCTCTATCTCCTGGAAAGGCAGACCCTTGGCCTCTTCCGGTCATTCCTGTACTGGTCCAGCAGACTACAGCATCTGCTTCTCCTCCACTGCGGATGGTGGCTTCTCCAGCACAGCCGCTGTTAGGGTCTCTGACCAAGAACCCAGCCCAGAAGGGGCTGAATACCCATTCACTGATATCCTGAATAAGGACTGATCCCCATGGTTGCCTTTCTTTTGGCTGAAGCTATTTAGGGACCGGCCATGGAGCTTTGGCAGCACACTGTCTAGCCATATGGTCCATAGGTATGCATTCTCCATGGGCATCCTTTCGGGGTTTTCTGACCACCCCTCTGCAGAGGGCCTGGTGATGGATTCACCCTTCATAGAGTCAAAAAGTCATGGTTACATGGACAAACCTCAGATAAGAAGTCCAGAAAGATTGACCGTGTGGATAAAAAGGTGTATATGGGCACTTCTCTGGGTTTCCCACAAGCCAGTTATTCTGTCATATGGTGAATTTTGGCCATTCCCTGTTTAGGAGTATGGGGAATCTTATGCCCCCCCCCCCCCGGATAATAAGCAGCTAGCAGTCCAGATGATGAGAAACAAGGGTCAATCGCTGACTAAATACCGGCTTCAGCCAGCACTGGATATGGGGGATTCTTGTGCCCTTGCAGTGGCTGTGGCCATTGCCATTCATCACAGGGCTCGGCTGAGACTGTCCAGCTTCACTGCAGACACTCAGCATGCTCTAACTGATGTCATATTCCTGGGCACCAAGCTCTTTGGCCCAGGGGCAGGAGGAACATTTCACATGTAGTTAGAAGTCCAGTGCCACCCCAGATTCAGTGTCCTCATCCCAGAAGGAATCAGAAGACTCCAAACCCTAAGAAATAGGCCTTTAAGTTTTGGTCCATTCAGCCACAACAGCTTCAGCAGGGGCAATTTCAGTGCTGGCATCCGAAACCCAGGTTCAGCAATCGGGCAAAAGGGGGGGGGCAGAAGTGGTGGTAACCTAAGGCCCCCTGTGATTGGAGCCCCTTCCAAGGTGGCTCAGTGACAGGTTGCAGGGTGTCATCCCCCCCACCCATCCAGTCTGTGTTCCAGCTCCCAGTCGGGTCAGTTGCGGTACTTCTTGCCACAACTGTCTGGCACTACCTCGGACAGTTAGGTTGTGGAAGTGGTGGGTCTGCTTCTGGGTTCCAGGCTCTCCCTCTGCACCATCTCTGAGCTTCTCAGGAGTCCAGGGTGCCAAAGCACACATTGTCCATGCTGAGAGCTGACACAGCTGACATAGCTATGTTCGTAAGTATGGGGTGACAGCGCATGTCCCAGACACCCTGGCTGGTCAGGGAAATGTGTCCAGATATTTCCTGGTTTTGAAACGGATGGTTGTTGGTGCCGAATACTGGACTTGCATGATCATGCAGAAGCACACCTTCCAGATGGTCACTCTAATGTGCTCTCCCGGGTCATGCCTGAAAATAGGCAAATGTATGCTTAGTGCACACAACCTGGGAAACAAAAACTAAATAAAAATCAGATAGTACCATCCCTGGAACGGGGGATGGGGATCTTCATCAAGGATATCTCCTCATTAGGCCGCACCTTTGAAACTGTAAACCATCGGTGTCGGGAACACAGGGAAACTTTTTGCTACCCAGGGGCTGCCCACAATGACATGCAGTGTCGATGCTTATATAATGTGGGCAGCCCCAACACTCTTCAGTTCTTTTTCCACTGTTGAGAATCCTCATTGGATCTGCTGAAGGAAACATTGTCAACAAAGCCTATGGCATAGTGGTTGACAGCACTGGGCTGCAAACCTGGAAGACTGGGTTTGAATCCCACAGTCACCACTTGCTACCTTGAGCATACTGTATCCCTTAACTTCCCTGTGCTCCCTGGATGCACCTGGAAACAAGCCTCAGTGTAGTGTCTTTCCTGACCAAAAATTGTAACCCCCCCCAAAAAAAAAGTCGTTGCCATTTTTAAAAATGTTGTCATCGTCTCTGCAAGCCACCAAAGTCTAAAGACCCATTGTTCAGATATTGTGTCTGTGAATATTTGGTTTACATAGATGATACACACTCCATTTGTATATTTTGTTTGAGTCTTCCATATAACATATGGACTAATGAGATTTGCCAGAGTTTTAACCATGTTATAATGCGACACCATCGGAAAGCTCTAGAAACCTTCCTTGTTCAAAAAGCATTAAAAGCTATAGAGGGAGGGCGCTGTGGAGCCAGAGCAATATGGCTGCTCAGTGAAAGAGCTCTGCAACAACTTTGGTTATATAAATTTAAAACTACAACCTTATCAAAGTAAACGTCTCAGCAAATACATCTAAGCGTCTAGGAAGATTCTAAGATTAGGATGAGAAATCCTCAAAAGGAGCAACCACAAGGATCCAGAGCTAAATCGAAACTTGTTCCGACTGCTCCCAACACGTGATCGACGCAAGGCCAAGGAGATGACTGTCTGCCAGAACCTGGTGAAGAAACTTTACAAACAAGTGGGTTAAAACTTAACCCGTTTGATCAGTACAGTTGCTGGCCTTGCGGACAAGTTCAATGGATTAACCAACAGAGTGATCACTTTGGAGACCACAGTAGAAACCATACGAATGAGCACAGTGGAAACTGCAAAGCAAGCAGATGCGGCAGTATCATATCTGATCTGCGAGAGCAATCATTTTAAAACTAGGCTGGAGACGCTCGAAAATCAAGTCTGAGCGGTGAATGTTCGAGTGTTGGGGCTAGCCGAGGGAGATAATTTGCTCCTATTCCTTCAGGATTGGCTCACACAGCAGTTGGGAGAAGAAGTTGTTCAAAAGCTGCAAGTCACACAAAAGGCTTACCTGATCACCCCAATAGGCCGTCCAGTGGATCCTGAAACCCTCGCACTATAGTTTTAGTGACGGATGGCATGGGAACCTGAGACCACTTGTTATCTGTGGCCAGGCAAAAGAGAACACTTCTGTATGATGGGCAACCGATTAGGATGTACCCGGACATAAGCTATGCCACCAGGCAAAAGAGAAAAAAATGTTATGGAGTACATGCAGCACTCAAGGAGGCCAAGATCATGCATGGGATGATATTTCCAGCTCGTCTTAGGATCGTTCACGATGGCGATATTTATATTTTTTCTGATCCAGCAGAGGCATTAAAATGGTGCCAGAGGAACACTCAACCAGAAAGAAGAGCTGCAAGAGAAGCTGACTCCTCTGAAGATGAAGAAACTTGAGGAGGTATTTCCCATATACTATTAGTTGGTTTACTGGACAGGGGCTGTTTGCTTTATTTCTGAATGGGTCAGTTAATTATCCTATTCAGGTAGGTCATAAGACCATTTCTGTTTCTCTTTGCCCTGAATGAGGAGGTTCCTACCCAGTGAAAATCCTCCAACTGGACTTCCGTTTTATGATTAACATGTTTCTGACCAAGTGTTGCTTTAGAGTTTTGTTAAAACGTTTTATGGAGTTTGTTGAATACGTATGTAATTCTTAATATAAAAGTAGTGATACAATACTGATACGTGGCTTACTTTCAGGGAATATGCTAACATTTTAAATAAAAGGCACCTTGTAGTAGTCAAGTATTATGACGCAAGTTCTGAAATAGAATGGCTTTGTTCTAATGTTTTAATATTGTATAGAACCCTTGGTGCACAACTGTGGTAAAGCATGGTGCTAATTCCACCTCTGGAAGGTGGGTATAAACTAGATTAATACCTATTGACACTTTCAGCTTTCTACCATGCTGCTCATGGGTTCATTTTTCACAGCTTAGTTGGATATACTTAGGTTTAATAATACAAGCTGTAACCCTGTAAAGACGTATCAATAAGATAAGGATGGACCAACTGTGTATATTAAGAGGAGTGGCGTCCTCAATGTAGTAATATAAAAACATATAATGTCCTTTTCTTGTAGTGTAAACTGTGTTGTTTCTTGTGCAAAGCAATAAACATAAAGCTAAAAAAAAAAGCCATGGAGAAGGAAAAGGGGCCCAGGTCTGCATCTCCCTCGCCACTGTCCAACAAATGGTGGTCATAGCTGAAAGAAAAGGACAAGTAAAGGGCATCATCTTGGGCATCTTCCTCATCTGGCCATGAACCCAAATGCAAATACAAAGCTACTTTGCCAGCGGGGTCCCAGTTGCTGTTGAAAACAGATATGTCCTCGTCAGTATCTACTTTGGCGGCATTGACAGAAGCCCCTGTGACTGTCATTGAGACACTAATGTCGGGGTCTGGCTCAGGTGCCGCCATACCTGCTATGCACGGTATGTTGCCACCATCATCGGGCTCCAGCCCTTCGACCTAAATAGTTTTGGACCCTTTTCAGGGTGCCATCGACTCCCAGGCTGCGATAGCATCGTTTTCAGATATGATATATTGCCTGGTACCTGAGTTGCCACAGCAGGTAGCTTTACCACCAGCAGGACCATCTGGTCCAGGGCCTTTGTCAAGGACTTCCACAGGCATGCCTCAGATTCCTGCCTCTCAACTGTCACTAGCTCACTGTATGGTCACTTCGTCATTCTTGATGACAATGGCGAAATGGAATATAACCCTGATGTCATGGATCTTGAGCATGCAAACATATGAAGAAGCCAGCTGAAGGCCATTTGGTCTATCAAGTCTGCTTTATGTCTCCGTTAAGATGGTCCATGAACAGGGATGCTCAGTGGCTGAGCAACAGCTCCTGAAGGCCCTGGACATTGGTGACCACTGTGCCAGGTCCGTGGCCATTGCAGTTGCCATGCAGTGCTGGGCGTGTTAAGGATCTTGACTTTTACGGCAGATACCCAGCAAAAGTTGATGGACAACCCCTTCATGGGTACCAGCCGATTTGGGCCAGGTGTGGATGGTCACCTCACCAACATTGAGAAGTCCAGTGCTACTCTGGACTCCGTTACATCCTCACAGAAAGACACTAAGGGTCAGAAATGATGGAAGAAGCCCTTTCAGTTTTGACCCTACTCTGTGCACCATCCAGACCACTACAGCTCCCAACCCCAGGCCTGGAGACCCAAACCTAAGCTAGCAAACTCTGGCCCCGAGAAGGCGGGGGGCTCCCTCAGAAGCCAGCTCTGGAGTTGCCACCAAGCGTGCCCAGTGACAAGTCGTGGGGGTGTCTTTCTCCTGCCCATCCTGTTGTGCCCGGGGCTTCCCATGGGGTTCGGCTCCGCCATTTCGTGCATGCCTGGTCTGCCATCACATCGGACTTGACATTTTTTATTTTTAGTTGTTTAACCAGTAGTAGCACACTAAGCTGAAAGCTTTTTCACAGGAGCGACCTGGTAGCACAGGGAAGTTAAGTGACTTGCTCAGGGTCACACAGTATGCAAGTGGAAGCTGTGGGATTCAAACCCAGGTCTAGTCTGCTGGATGTCACCAGATTTTCAGCTCAGAGCCTTAAACCACTGCGCTATACTGCCTCCCCAATGGTGGGCCATGGTCTGCCTCTGTACTTTGAGGCTCTCCCACCCAGCCGAGCCTGTGCCCCACGGGAAGGCACAGTGTCTATGGACAAGTTATCCACCCTTTGGGAGGACATCACCAAGCTTCTTCAAAAGGAATCTGTGGCCTGTGTCCGGACTCTGTGGCAGGTCCGGGGTTGTCGCACGATCTCAATCAGTATTTGAGGATGCTCAAGTTCTGAATGGTCATTCTGAACCAGATAATACCATCCCTAAAGCAGGACATGCAGTTCTTCTCTCTGGATCTCCAGGATGCCTTCTTCCACATCCCGATTCCTCTGTCCCACCAGCAGTTCCTTCGGTTCCTTTTGGAAGTGATCTTTTATGAGTTCTGCACCATACTGTTTGGCCTCTCCTCAGCCCCCATGGTCTTTACCATGTGCATAACAGTGGTGGCAGTGTTCCTGCGGCACAGAAGAGTCCAGGTATACCCTTACTGGACAACTGGTTGATTGCATGTTCCTCCATGGAGGAGGTGGAGCAGTCCAGGGACCAGGCCCTCCAGATTTGCTCAGCCTTGGGCCTTCTGGTCAATCAGGCCAAGTTGCAACTCCACTCCTTGCAGGGGATTCATTTCACTGGGGCAGAGCTCGGCTCACTTCGGTCCAAGGCCCAACTCCCAGCAGACAGGGTGGCAGATCTTACCTCCTTTGCCAGATCATTTCTGTTTGCTGGGGTACATGGCTTCTTGCACCAATACGGCCCCTGCAGTGGGAGCTGGCCCATCAATGGTCAGAGCTCCTCTGTCACCTTCATCAGCTGGTCATGGTGGCACAGCCAGTGTGGGATGCCATCCAATGGTGACTTTTTCCAGAACATCTGCAGGAAGGAGTCTGCCTAGAGCCAGTGGTCACTCTCATGACCGAAGCATCTCTGATGGGATGGGGAGCTCACCTGGGAGACCACAGGGCCCATGGGCTGTGGACTCCCAAGGAGCCCCAATATCACATCAACCTGGTGGAGCTTTGTGCAGTGTGTCTTGCTCTGATGGCCTTCACTCCAGTTGTGCGGGGTCAGGTCATTCAGGTCCAGATGGACAATACAATGACCATGTACTACCTCAACAAGCAGTGCAGGACCCATTCCCTCCAATTGTGCTGGGAAGCTCTCCATACCTGGTCCCTTGTACACTGTCTGGACGCCGATCTTTTGGTGATCCATGTGTCTGGTGCCTCCAACCAGCTGGCGGACACACTCAGCCAAGTGGGCGGGGCATCTCAAGAGTGGTCTCTTCACCAGGAGGTAGACGATCGCCTGTTCTCCCAGTGGGGCACTCCTCTGGTCGACCTGTTTGCCTCCCGGGAGAACGTGAAGCTGAGGCAGTTTTGTGCCTGCCTCCCTCAGTGTGGGACACTGATGGGGGATGCCTTCATGAATCCTTGGATCCTGGGCCTCATATATGCTTTCCTTCCCTCTCTCCTGATCCACAAAGGTGTTGCTCAAGGTTCAGAGGGACCAGACGCAGATGACCCTAGAGGATACAGACTGGCTGCAGCAGTTCTGGTACCTCGATCTCCTCAGCTTCAGCAACAGGCCACCATGGTGATTGCCTTTCTGCCCAGCATACCTCTCAACTTTTTGTCCCCAGATGTGGAACATTGCCTCTCAAAATGTGGAACTAATGAGCAAAATGTGGTAAACTTAATCATATCTTTACCTAGGAAGCTCAGAACACAGTTAAAATGTTTGCATTTATGTTCAGGAAGTCTGTTATTAATTGAATAATGTATTATTTGCATCACTTACTATTGAGTTTTGCTTTAAAATGTTAATGCTGAATGTGGGACAAGTCCTCACAATGTGGAACAGGGAGCTTTTGTGAAGTGAAATGAGGAACGTTCCTCGTAATGTGGTACTGTTGAGAGGTATGCTGCCCAGACCTGCTGTCTTGCTCTCAGGGGAAGGTACTTCACCTGGACCTTCAGTCCCTGCACCTTACAGCCTGGTTCCTGAGCGGCAAGAGTTCCAGGCTTTGGGTCTCTCTGAAGAGGTCCTCCATGTCATCGAGGCCTCTCAAAAAGAGTCAACTTGCCAGTGCTACACCTTCAAGTGGAAGAAATTTTCCATTTGGTGTCAAGGTAGGGAGCTAAACCCCTATCTTGCTCAGTGGTTAGCATCCTGAATTACTTGTGGTCCCTCTCTGTTGGGTGTTAGGTGGATGATCCTCAAGGTGCACCTGGCAGCTATCTCTGCATACCGTGCATGGGCTGATATGCCGACAGTGGTGCAGGAAAAGGGGATTGAGTGCTTTTTTTAAGGGCCTCAACCACTTGTCCCCGCTGGTGCGTAAACCACCACCATCTTGGGACTTGTTGCTGGTACTGCTCATAGGCAAGCCATTCAAACCTATGCACAGGCGTCAGATCTCCCACCTGTTGTGGAAGACAGCCTTCTTGGTGGCTATCACCTCCGCCAGAAGGATCAGCAAGCTCCAGGGGCTCTTGGTGGAGTCTCCTTATCTGGTTTTCCACAGGGACATGGTTGTCCTCTGTCCCATCCCGAAGTTCCTCCCGAAGGTTGTTTCGGAATTTCACCTTAACCAGTTTAACCTACCAGTGTACTTCACTAACCCAACCTCGGAGGCTGAGCATAGGCCCCATTCTTTGGACCTGAGGCGAGTGCTTGCTTACTATAAGGAGCACACAGCTGGAGTTCAGGGAGAGGTTCACCAGCGCTTTGTCACCTATGCTAAAGCTGCACCTAGCAGACCAGCAGCTAAGCGAACGATTGGCATGTGGATAGTCTTCTGTATCGACCTCTGCTATAGGTGAGCTGGAAGGGAGCCTCTTGTTGGACTTAGGGCTCATTCCACCAGACATGCCGCTGCCTCTGTGGCTACTTCCTGGGAGTCCCTATCCAGGAAATCTGCAGGGTTGCTACCAGGGAGTCAGCACACACCTTCATCTCCCATTATCACATCGACCTTGAGTCATGTCAGGATGCTGGTTTTGGAGCCTTGGTTCTTCAGTCTCTTTTTCCCAAGTAGGGATGTACGCCTTGCCCCCTCCTCCCAGAGAACTGCTAGGAGTCAGCCAGAAGTGTGAATGGTGTACCATATGCACATCCCTAGAAATGAGGGCACTGGCCTTGAACGGTAGTTCTAGGAGTGATATATGGTGCAAGTCCACACAACCCACCCAACCTCTGCTGGCAAGTGGCACACAGATCCTTGCTTCCAGTGTGCAAGATGTGATGTCATGGGGTGGTGCCAAGGAGGATATCACCCAGGCGGGTGGGATGAGCTTAGCTTGAAGACCTTCTGGCGAGTTTTAAAGGGGAAGGAAGAACTACCAGAAGTGTGGATGTGCACCATATACCATTCCTAGAACTACAGTTACAGCCGAGTAACCCTTATTTCTAAAGTATCTGCTGTGCTTTTTTTTTTTTGTTTTTGTTTTTGTTCCTTTAGTTTCTTTGAATGCTGGAATCTCCACATAATTAAATGTGCCCTAGTAGGCTAGGTAGTTGTCTAGCAGGTTCATAGTTCAGTCTTTAATGTAACTTAATCTACAGATAAAATAAGAAAAACTAAAATGTAACAAGTTAAAGAGGGATTCAAGATGATGCAAAAAAACCTGTGGAAACCTTGACTAGCTCTAAGTTTCTACCAGTCCAGATTTTGTCAGGACAGTCCTGGTTTGGGAAGCTGTGTCCTGCCCCTTAAAAAAGCGGAATGTCCTGATCTTACAGTAGAAAAAATATTTTCTTACTGTCATCTAGAAGATGCTGAAAACTGATACCTTATCTAAAATAGCTTAGAATGATAGAAAACAATATGAGCAACTAAAAATCTACAACACTTAGTCTTAGTTGTGGTTATTTAGAGAAAAGAAGTCTGTTGCATTGATCAAGGTTACCTATTGTCCTGTGAAAAAATCATGTTTTAATACAAAATGCCCCACTTTAGGTTTCTTAAAAGGTGGTAACCTTACGTCTAGGGTATCCTCTGAATGGTTACAAATTTAAACAAAGGCAAAGCAAAACATTCTAGCAATGACATTAGAACGGAAGGTGAAAAACATGCAAAAGGGTAATAATTGCTGGTTTACTGCACTGTAACAGGATTCTTTCTAAACCTCTTGCTTTATTGTGTTCGACAGGGATGGAAATATACATTTTGCTCCAGATATATTCTGATAGCCATCCCTATACCACCCCCTCTTCACCTCATTCCTCTGATTCCACCTATTACCAAATTGATAGTTCTCGGACACATTACTAAACTTGTATATATTTCTTGGCTGATCATCCCCACACATACCTTCTTACATGTTCCTCTGTGCAAGATTACCTCACACTGTTACCTCGGTGCTACAGGAGATGATTCCCCCGCACTTGTTTTCCGTGACTGCGGATTTCTTCTCTGCATATCTGCTAAAGATTGCTGTGGGACATGTTGCACCATTCCCTGGTCCTGTGCCTCTGCTTCCAGTATCTTCTGTGTGAGCTGCCAGGGCCAATCCTAGTGTGCTGAATCTTCTGCCTGGCTGCCTGCCTGCACTGCACTGCAGAAGTTCTCAGCTTGTAGCTTTCAAAGGCTGATTCCAGATCTGGTGGGTTGGAAAAACCTGCTGAGCTGGTCCAGAGAGAGCAAAAACCTCTTGGGGGCCAGCTTTTTGTAGGAGCACAGGCCACTCCCTGTGGGAGTGGCCCAGGCTGGCCTATCCAAGCACTTCTATACCTGATAGGGTCAGCTTGAGAATGCCTCATGCCTGAAGATCAGCAGCCCCATTGTTTGGAGCAGCACAGGCAAACTGTCCCCCCACCCCTGGTGAGAGGCAGGGGGGATTTCTCCCTGCTAGCTCAGCCCCCCAAACCAGAAGGGGCCTGGAAATGAGAGCAGACATGACCACTGCACGGGGGCAATTGCATATGAGCTAGACCTGGGAGGACTTCTACCCCACAACTAGAGTTTACTAGCAAAATACATTGAGATGTGTGTGTGTGTGTGTGTGTGTGTGTTTGTTTGTCCAAAGAGACAGGTTCTGGTATATCCAAGCTGTTGTGTGTCCCCCAGGATTCAAAAGCTGAAGTACACAAGTGTGTTGTATAGTAGTAATACAACAGAAAATGTGTTCTAACAAAACAAGGCACTTTTCAGGGTGTTTGTCTTTATTTTTGTATGGAGGAGTCAACCCAAATCCCAGTCATATCTCTAATGCACAGGATTTTAATTTTAAATGTAAAGGGGGCTTCACATTTATGCTAATGTTCACTGCATATTTGATAAGCTGGATGAGATATGTGAGTTTGCAGCTAACAAGGAACCAGATGTAATGATATTCACTGAGACCTGGTTAAATAACAGAACCGGTACTTGGGGAATTCAGGGTTACAGTTTTGCAAGAGCAGATAGAAATAAAAAAACGGGGCTACTAGTATATTACTTAGCCAAACTGCCAGTCAGCTTGATCTTCCAGTTCAACCAGACTGCTGTGAATATATTGCTGTGGAATTATATCTTAATTTTGGAGTCTGTTCTGTGATTTGGCTCTTGCAGACCCCCCCCCCCCACCAAAAAATATCCTCCTCTAACCATATTGCAAACTGTCTTGAGGCCTGGGTCCAGATGCAGTGTCTTATGAATTATTATTGGTGGGAGACTTCAGAATGGGCTGGTTGGTCTCTGAGAAATCTAGATATCTCGGGGACCTATCAGTAGACTTTGGTCTTAATTAGCCCATCACTGAACCTAGATGAAGTAATATTAAAAAAAAATTGCTGAATAATCCTTCTTAGATCTGATCTTAGCTAGCCAGCCACAAAACTGTACAGAAGCAAAAATCTTGCCCGATCTATTCTGTGATCACAATATAGTATACTGTGTTAGAGGTAGGGAAAGATGTAGAGGGCCACAGAAATTCCTAAATTATAGATCCTACAAAAATGTTCACCATTTTGCCTGTTTTAGGGATTAAGAAGAAGTACAGTGTGACAAATTAAAACCCAACTTAGACATTACATGGAGCTATTTTGTAGACTCATTGAAATCTGTGTATAATAAGCATCTGTACCCGAGAAAAATAAAAGTTAAGAAGGGCACTGCAAAATTGGTATTCTCCTTCTTTGGCTAAGCTTAGACAAAATAAAGGTTAATTATGGTTTAAAGCCCAGGATTGCAGGTTAAGGTGGGACTGAGGAGCAAAACAGATGTTGTGCCAGAAATAAATATGCCTTTGTCTCACTCCCCGGATACACCCTATATCGGGAAGTCAGGGTAGGAAAGCGTGGGGGTGGCTATGCATGCTACATCAATAATAACATTATTGGTCACATGCTCCCACCCCCCAAACTCTCAAATGGAGCACAAGCCCTCACCCTAAACATCACCCCCGACCCCTCCAGGGGCCCACTATACCTCATAGTCGCCTACATACCCCCTAAGAACCAAAAGCCTGCTGTCTCATCGCTCACCTCTCTACCCTACCACACAGTGCAGAGCAGACACTAGTAGGGGACCTCAATATCAACTGGCTTGGCCCCTCGGCTGCGTCAACAAAGGACTCGTTCTCAGCCCTTGACATGGTCCAATTAGTTACCCAACCCACTAGACTTCACCCATCTACTGGTACCCACACCCTCCTGGATATCATTATCTTTAACCGCCCCAGCAAAATCCAGGATATAAAAGTACTTCCCAACTCCCTAAGTGACCACTCGCTGATCCTATTCCAATGGACCTCTTCCACACCCAAACTCATAACCCAAACAACCTTCTGAAGGCGTCTCCACCCAGGAGGATTAGTAAAACTTTAAACAGCTGCTCACCCAAATAGATTGGTCCCCCATTAATATAGCCCCCAGTGTCGACATTGCACTCAACCTGTTTACACAGGCCTTCACCAAGGCCTGTGACCTCTATGCTCCACTCACCAAACTCCGCACCAAAAGGCAACATGTTACTTGGATAACCCCCTCCCTCCCTACTCCAAATGTTGAGAGACAGGGATAATCTCTGGCACAAAGCCACATAATCTGGCAGGATGGCAGATAGACAATCCTATAATGCCACTCACAATAGATGCACTCGAGCCATCCATAAGACCAAAGCAGACCTCTACCAGTCCACTCTCACAACTACGTGGAGGTTCTGAAAACTTTCTGGAGTAATATCAAAGAACTCAGTGGGAAATCACGCTTCCCACCTCCCTCCCAGCTCACCATAAATGGCACTACCTCCACAGACACACTCACCATAGCAAACTGTCTAAACACCACCTTCTCAGATCTCAGCAGTGTTCTCCCTAGTTGTTTCTTTGACCCTGTGCCCCAGTCCCAACCCCCAACCCTGCAGCATTCTTGTTTCCTCCTGCGCAAAATATCCATCCACGAAGCTCGTCCTTACCTACAAAAAGCACTAAGCAGCAATAACCCTATAAATGACCCCCTAGATGCCAGGCTCCTTTGATTAGTCCTCAACAAGGTCCTAGTCCCCCTAACGGACCTGCTCAACAAATCTCTATGCCTAGGGCAATTCCCTAGTGCCTGGAAAACAGCTGTCATTACCCCATCCATAAAAGTGGTGACAAAGCCTCCCCAAATAACTATCGGCCCATCTCCATCCCCCCCTCCCCAAAGCATTAGAAAAAGTGGTTGCCACCCAACTTACGGAATACCTAGCCAAGTATGACATTCTATGCCCAGAGCAGCATGGCTTCCATTCGGCCCATAGCACCATCACAGCCCTCCTAGAATTCACCAACTTTCTGCACTCCTCCCTAGACGCCGGTAACATTGCAGGAGCTATGTTCATAGACCTATCCAAGGCCTTCGACACGGTCTGCCACCCTCTCCTTCTCGACTCTCTCTACCAACTTGGTTTCTCCACAGGCCCCCTAGCCTGGTGCTCCAGTTACCTTTCCGCCCGGTCCCAATGCGTCAAAATTAACGGAACCCTATCTGACACACTACCCGTCCGCTCCAGGGTGCCCCAGGGCTCTATCCTGGGGACACTTCTTTTCTCCCTCTACCTAAACTCCTTACCGAAGGCCTGCTCCACAAAAATCTTACTATACGCAGATGATGCAGTGCTCTTCGCTTCGCATCATAAAGCTACGCCCCTTCAGGACTCCCTCCAACATGCCTTCTCCCAGGCCGAAACATGGTTTAAGGACTGTAGACTGGTCATAAACCTAAAAAAGACTAAATCAATGATCTTCTCTCACGCCAAAACAAAGCAAAAGTGCACCCTCCGCATCCTCCCAGCACCCAGCACCCCCTTAAACAGGTATCCAACTACAAATATCTTGGACTTACCTCGACTCGCCCTTACTTTCCATGACCACATAAACACCCTTGCTGCCGCAACAAACACCCAGATTGGACTCCTTTACTGACACAGGGACTGCCCCCTCACCCTTAGGCTGGCCATCACCTCATCAGTACTGTCCCTAGTGGACTATGGACTCCCTGTCATACGGGCAGCAGATAACTCAACACTCTAGAAAATCCAGGTCTCCCTAAACAAGGCCTACAGGCTCCTAACTGGCGCACCGAGGCTCACTCATACCTGCTCCCTCTATACCTCTGCCAATCTTCTCAACCTTGATGAAAGGCTCTGCTACCAGACCTGCATACTGTCTAAGAAAATACTGCTTGGACTCTCTCCCCCTGGAGTCTCCACCTCTCTTCATCATGCTACCCCCACTACCCACCCCCGCAACTCAGAGAAAGCACCACTGGTTGTACCCAGGGTAAAAACCTCCCTTGCCCAGAGATCTTTCCACTCCAGGGCCCCCACATGGTTTAATGCACTTCCAAACACCATCACTAGTGCACCCAAGATTGCCCACTTCAAAACCACTCTTCAACCACCTATTCAATATCTGCTCCTGTAACTGCAACTAACATTTCACTCTCTTACCCTCTCTGATCCTAATTCTCTGACAAAGTCCATTATGGATTGCAACCTATGTCAATAACACCAAACCCTTGAATAGGACTGACTACTCTGTTTAGATGCTTTCTAAAGCTAATAATGTCTCTCTGCTGTGTTGATGGTGTAAATATCATCATCCAAATATTGTAAATAAAGTCTGAAAATATCTACATCCTGTACTTACTGTAAATACTGTAAATAATGTCAGTGTCAAATGTCTGTAGCACTTGTTCTATGTAACTGTTGTTATACCCTTCTGTATTAGCTTCTGTCTTACATGTGACGAGGTACTTTGAAATGAGCCTCTGGCTCAAAGGTTGCAAACCGATATATCAAATAAATAAATATGTATGTCTTTATAGTTAGGCAGGTTAAGACAAACTGCTTTAGAACAGAGACAACAGAAGAAACATCTGACCTGAAGAAATTCTAGAAAGTAGTTAAGGGCCTGAATGATAAACAGAATAACAGCGCTAACATTAATCTTAAAAATGGAGAGCGGGAAACCTATAGATTGAGAGAAATTGGCAGATGAGCTAACACATTTTTTTTTTTTTTTTTAATTCTGGAAATTTCTTTGCAGGTAGTACCACAACAAATGGAGTAAGTGCCAGGAAACAAACCCGCAGCCAAGAGACCGTCACATTTTCTGAATTTGCTGTATACGAGGTTATTGCATTACTACTGAAATTGAAAGGATGTGAGCATGAAGGACCAGAGGACCACTCACCCAGACTATTTAATTGGTCCTTGAAATTGGGTTACTTTCCAGGAGGCACAAAATTAGCAAAAAGTGGTCCCTATGTTTAATGGAGACCAAATAACTAACTACTAGCCAGTATGTATCTTTATTGCCAATAATTTCAGAATTGCTAGAGAGTTTAGTTGCAATCCAGTTGCAGGATTATATTGAGGAATATGGCCTTTAAGGCCTATGCCAATCAGGTTTTATGAAAAAATTACAGTACAATCTCATCCATGGTGAAGATCTTGGACAATGTTGGCAAAGCTATGGAATCCAGACACTGTATGGATACCATCTTTGTTGGCCTCTCTAAGGCATAGTGTTTCATAGAATACTGATTAACAAATTGAAAGAGACTGGTCTGGGAAATACTGCTATTGACTGGTTCATTTCATATCTGCACAAAAGAAAACACTATACAGTCAAAAATGGTCTTGCCTCAGAAAGTTTGGACATCTTGAGGGGGCTCCCCAGGGCTTGGTACTGGGTCCATTGTTATTCACTGTATATCTGAGGAGTCTAGGAGAAAACATCGTCAAATTAAACTACCACCTTTACACAGATGGCACAGTTATTTTATGCCTCTGGAGAGTCACTCTCAGATATCCAGATGACCCCCTCAAGACAGGTTTTTTGCTCTAAAAGTTTTTTTTTTTTTTTGTTTTGTTTTTTGGTGTAACCTCCTTACCGATGGGGGTTCCGGAAAAGGCTCTGTAGAGCCTGCCTAAGTGTCGCCCTGCCTGCTGGTGTTCGGCATTTAACCCATTAAATGTGGTTCCAAGTGAGTGCTGTTTGCGCCTCCATGTACTGTCTTTTTAAGAGCTGTCTGATTGCAGACTTAATTAGTCTGTATGGGGAGACTGTTTATTTAATGCTCGAATCCCACCCGAGCTGCTGTCAAATCTCTTCGCCTCTGCAGTCGCTAAGAGCGCAGAGGGAGCCTAAATGAAAGGTGTAACTGTTTGCCTGAAACTAGTTATGTATTAAGTAAAATGCAGTTTGTCTAACCTGCCTTTCTTGCAGCTGGGACTCTGTGTGTTTGCCCCTCCATTTTGTGTCTGAACTGCTGAATGGGTCCAAACAGTAGGAGAGAGGGCCTCTAAAATGGAGTTTGTTTGAACCAACCAGAATTAGGACTCTCTTGGGAGCCGGCTTACCATGAGGAGATATAGTTAGTAATTCTGGGAAGTGAAGTTCTGGACCTTGGCACCTATTTGCACCAACGGGGAGACATCTTCCTGGACATAAGTCTCCACCACTCATTCACACTAATGGAATAGCGCAGAGGCACTAGGACAGCAGGCAAACTTTTGCTGGAGAGTCGGCGCCAGAGGTGGAGCCGCTGAGGAGTGACACTGCTGAGCCCGCCATGCGGTAATGACTGTCTCTCACACACCCTCCAACCGCCTCAGTTCCTTTTTTCCCGCTGTCGAGTGTGCTTCAGTGATGACGTCGCTCACCCGCCGGGAGTCGAACTTCAAACTAGCAGCATAGTTTTCAGTTTTGTTGTTTTGTAGTAATATCTTGAATAAGTATTGCTTAATTTATTCTTATTTACAAAGAAGTCTCAGCCTACTTTGACGGAGTCGACCATGAGCGGGTCAGGTGACGGTAGACTTCGTATGAAAGCTGTTCAGTCAGCTGGGCTGGGTCTGGTCCACCGCCTTCTCCGGAGGGTCTGACAGCAGTCAGTCCAATGCCGAGGCGGCGGTCCCCCTCGAGCACTAAAAATAAGCGGTCGCATTCTCGGCAACGTTTGGCCTAGAGCCTTCTTCGACCACAGGTCAAAAAAGAGAAGGCATCACTCAAGGTCGCCCTCTGATATGTCTGCGCATAGATGGTCAGTTATTGGAGCTAGTTGCCAGTCTCCTCCTTCGGAGTCGCCAGCTTCTGTTTCTGGTAGCCGACATCTTCGACATCGGAGCCTTACCTCTCCCTCTGGTAGGTCTTCAGATGAACAGTTTCATCAGTGGACTGCTCTTATGGAGCAGTGGGCTCTTAGGTTGGTCCAGCTGCCTGGCCCGGTCACTCAGGGGCCTTCGGGCTTCTTGGGAGACCAGGTAGGGCGGTTGAGCCTCCCTGGTCGCGCAGCACCGTCTACGCGCTTAGGTGTCCCCCCCTCATATGGCTGCGGCACAGGGGTCCACAACGATGCCTCTATCTCCTGCTCTTCTTCCTCCCTTCTCCTCAAATACTGTTTTCCGGAGCCTTGGATGTTTTCGACGCCCTCGGGCGTGATGGCACTCAGCGCCATCTTCAGCGCCGAGCTCTGTTGGTGCTGTCCTGCCATTGAGTTACTTACGCTGCAGCTGCAGCGCTCATGGCATCGCAGCACTGTCTCGCCCCTCGGCGCCGCCTTTGGCACCGTGGTGGTTCCTCACCGCTGCACTTTGTCGGCGCCATGTGGTTCCTCGGCACCATGGGTTCTCAGGGCATGCTCCGCGTGCCCGGGGTTCTTAGGGCATCATCCACCTTTCAGGACTCCTCCTTTAACCCTTTCCTTCCTCATTTCCCTCTGATTTTCACTCCTTTCCAGTCCATGCAGTCCCTCCTGGACTGTCAGGAGATGACATTGAGCCTGACCCAGACCTTAGGCTGGGTGTTGAAGTGGAAGGAACAGGATCTATTCCTGCGGCAGAGCCTGTGGTCGAGGACCTGTCTTTTAAGTCTCTGCTGAAAAACTTGATTTCCACTCTCTCTCTCTCCAAACTACAGACATCGATCCTGGGAAATTGCTAAGACTCCAGTACCTCCATGTTCTGAAGATCCCTACGGATTTGACTCCTCCGGTACAGCCCTCCTTTGAGATGCTGTCTCAAATGGTATGGAATAATCCTGCTCTCATTCCTTCGGTGGCTAAATCCATAGACAGGAAATACTCAGCCCCAAAGGATCGACCCATTCTGGCGTCCCAAGCCTTTGCGGATCCTATTGTAGTTTTGGCAGAGAATGATAAGGTCGTCCTTCCCCAGACTACTACAGCCCGACCTATTAACATAGAATCTCATAAGATAGACACTTTAGGTAAGAGAGTCTTTGCTGCTTCCACCCTGGGTATGCGTATTGCCAGCTACCGAGGCTATTTCTCTCAATATGAGTATATCCTTTGGCACTCACTCAAACAAATGATTGAAACTCTACCGGAATCGGACACAAAGTCAGAGCTACTTCAAACCGTTACCAGGGGTATCAAATCCAACAACCAGCAGGTTAAAGCGGCTATGGATGCTTTCGATACTGCTTCCCGAGCAGCGGCGGCCGGCATTTGTTCCCGCCGTCATTCCTGGCTGCGCACTTCAGGTTTCACGAATGACGCACAGCAGCAGGTAACGGCGTTGCCTTTTGACGGTGTGTATCTCTTCGGCCCTGAAGTCAAACAGGCTCTAGAAGCTTCACAAAAGACTAGGTCAACCATTAAGTTGGCTCGACCTCCTCCTGTCCCCTCTCGAGGGGCTGTTAATAAACGCCAGTTCCATAACCGTCAGTCCTTTCGAGGCAAAGGTAGAGGAAGTTTTCATAAAGACCAAGCCCCCCATCCTCAAAAGAAAATGCAACAGAAGGCGCAAGGACCCAAACAGCCCAGCGCCACCTTCTGAGTTGTTGGCCCTAGTCCCACCTCAGCGCCCCGAGGTGGACTCTTCCTCAGCGGTGGGAGGTTGTCTGACGCACTTCTACAATCAATGGAAGTCCATAACCTCAGACAAATGGGTCCTCAGGATAATCCGCATGGGTTTTCACTCAATCTTGTGGAGACCCCTCCAGATCGTCCTCCCAAATGACAGCCCAAGCTGTCAACCCTTCAGTCAGACCTTCTCGCCGCAGAGATACAGGGCCTTCTGAACAACAGGGCAGTAGAAGTAGTTCCGCTGCATCAACAGAATACAGGATTCTACTCCCATTACTTTCTGGTTCCAAAGCAAACCGGGGCATGCGCCCCATTTTGGACCTCAGAAAACTAAACAAATTTCTGCCCAAGGAGAAATTCAAAATGATTTCACTAGGAACCCTGTTACCTTTGCTTCATCAACACGACACGTTAGCCTCCCTAGACATGCAGGATGCTTACCAGCACATTTCTATTCACCCAAAGCATCACAAATTCCTAAGGTTTGTGGCTCTGGGACAGCATTATCAGTTCAAAGTCCTGCCTTTGGGGCTATCCTCGGCGCCACAAGTTTTTACAAGGTGTTGTGCAGTTCTCGTGAGGGCATCTCATAAAGATTGGAATACAGCTGTTCCTTATCTGGACGATTGACTTCTGGCAAGTCCTTCCAGGCAGGGAACTCTGGATGCTGAACGACTTCAAGCTTTCTCATGTCCATGGGAGTCCTGTTAAACCTCAAAAATCGCAGCTGCAGCCCTCCCAGAGCCTCCTTTTATAAGAACTCTTCTGGACACCTCCTGTGAAGGCTTCTCTTCCAGAGGGACAGGAGGAGCTATTCCTTCAGATGGCCGTCACATCGGGGAGAGCAACTCGTTTCCAGCTCTCTCGATGTAACGGATGCTAGGTCTCATGGCATCCTCGGTGTTCACTGTACCCCTAGCTCGCCTTCACATGAGAACTTCTTAGTGGATGCTCAGTACCCAGTGGTCCCCGACCACTCACCCACAGTCCTTTCTCATCAAGGTGACGGAATCTCTATAGAAGTCGCTCACCTGGTGGTCGCAGGAGAACAATCTCCTAGCAGGATATCCCTTTGCTTCTCTGGATCATCAGATTTCCATTACCACAGACGCGTCCCTGATGGGATGGGGAACTCACAGTCAGGCTCTCCACACTCAAGGTACGTGGACTCGGGTTGAGTCCCAGCTTCACACAAATGTCTTAGAAATGAGGGCTGTCCTTTATACGGTCTGAGCTGTGAAGGACATTCTCTGTCACAAGAACATTCTCCTTCAAACGGACAACAAAGCAGTGATGTATTACATCAACAAGCGGGGCGGTGCTCACTCTTACCCCTTATGCAGAGAAGCAATGAGAGTGTGGGAATGGTGCTTGCAGCACAAGTCTCTAATTCAAGCGGTCTACCTACCAGGAGTGCAGAACGAACTGGCAGATCACCTCAGCAGAACAGAGACAGATCCTCACGAATGGTCTCTCGACTCAGCCGTAGTTCAGTCAATATTCGCAGAGTGGGGAACTCCAGACCTGGACCTTTTTGCATCCCCACTCAACACAAAACTGCCTCTCTTCTGCTCCAGAAATCCAGGGCCTGGCATTTTCTGTCAGGATGCGTTCAGGCTGCAGTGGACAAAGCGCTTTCTATACGCCTTTCCGCCTCTTCCTCTAATTCAGAGGGTACTTCTCAAGTTCGAGTCCCAGGGGACAGAATGATCCTCATTGCTCCTTCTGGCCTCGACAGATGTGGTTTTCCACTACTCAACAGTATGTCGGCAGCTCTGCCGAAACCACTTCCTTCAGACGAACCTCTTGACTCAGGGGCCTGTTGTTCATCCCAACCTGAGGTCGCTTCACCTTCATGCTTGGCTCCTGAAGAGATAGAAGTGAACAGGTTCAATGTCTCACGCAGGGTTTCAGATATTCTTCTGGCTGCGCGAAAGCCAGCCACTAGGAAAACTTACACAGCTAAATGGAAGCGTTTTCCACTCTGGTGTGCAAAATCCTCTTTAAATCCCTTTTCCTGCCCACCAGATAAAAGTTTGGAGTACCTCTTTGACCTCTCAAATTCAGGTCTGCAGTACTCTACAGTCAAAGTTCACCTTTGTGCCATTTCAGCTTATCATGAGCCGGTACTTTTCTTGTCACTGGCTCAGTTACCTGTGGTTAAGAGGTTTCTTAAGGGAATTCTGCATACCAGACCTCCTATAAGACGTCCAGTCACAGCCTGGGACATTAATCTTGTACTAGACATGCTCACTCAGAAACCTTTCGAACCTCTGGATACCTGTGAGCTAAAATTTCTGACCTGGAAAACGGCCTTCCTGATGGCCACTACCTCAGCCCGCAGGGTCTCCGAGATACATGCCTTGTTCACAGACTCTCCATATACTGTGTTCCATAAAGACAAAGTAGTCCTTAGAACCCATCCTAAATTTCTTCCTAAGGCTGTTTCGGAATTCCATCTAAACCAACCTTTGGTCCTACCCTCTTACTTTGCAGACTTCCAAAATGAAGGAGAACATTCTCTTCATTCCTTGGACGTCAAGAGAGCTTTGCGTTTCTATCTAGATGGAACAAAAGACTTTTGTAAAGCTCAACAACTGTTTGTTTTCTTCAGCGAGACCCGGCTGGGTCAGCCTGTCACTATCAGTTGTATCTCAGCATGGCTAGTGGCATGCCTTCGCCACTGTTATTCCATGGTGCAGGTTAAGCTGGAGGGCAGAGTGTATGCTCACTCTACTAGGGCGGTCATGGCATCTCTGGTGGAAATCCGCAATGTTCCCATTGCAGATATTTGCAATGCGGCTACCTGGAGCTCAGTGCATACTCTGGTTAAACACTATGCCCTGCATGTCCATGCCAGATGACATCTTTCCTTTGGCAGAACCATCCTTAATGGACTTCTGTCCTAAAGCTGTGAGCTCTTGGTCTCTTCTGCCACCCTCTCAGGGCATTATTAGCTCGGTACTCTCCCATTAGTGTGAATGAGTGGTGGAGACTTATGTCCAGGAAGATATGGAAATTACGTACCTGCCGTAATTCTTGATCTTCATGGATGAGTCTCCACCACTCAATCACACACCCACCCTCCATCCCCCGAGCTCACCTCTGTTGTTGGTCTTCACTCCCTCAATCTTTAGGCTGTGAAGACTTCTTTGTTGACCCTTCTTATATGGGTCTTCCGGACTATCTTATGTCCAGTTTTTGGCTAGGCTATCCTTCTAGGTTAGTTACGCTGCACCTCCCCGGAAAAAAAGGTACTGAGGTGGTTGGAGGATCGACGCCGAGATAGTCATTACCGCACGAGTGGAGGCTCACGGTGCTGTTCCTCGCAGTTCCACCTCTGGCAGTGACCCTCCAGCAAAAAAGTTTGCTCCTGTTGGGTCCTAGTGCCTCCGGCGCTATTCCCATTAATGTGAATGAGTGGTGGAGACTTGTCCAAGAAGATCAAGAATTACGGTAGGTATGTAATTTCCATTTCTGAGTGATTGACAGCTGAGTCCACCAATTGGACCAGGTGGCGCCTGAAGGGAATGCTGTGCCTTGCATCTGGACTGATCAGATTCATTGTGACCGTGACAAGAGAAGGAGCTCTGTGCTTCTGCGCTGTATAGTTTGCGTGGGAAGCGCATGGGAGGCATAAAGTCGGGTCGTTGCATTGCAAGTTTAATTTGGACTGAATCCGAGACTTCAGAGAGGAAGAGAGGCTGAAAGAGTGGACACCAGGCTCACCCTGTAGAAGACTGGAGAAATTGCTGAATCGCACTCGGTCTGTCAGGAAGTGAAGCTGCAGTGTGAACTCCCGGGTGTTAGCAGTAAGTGTGATCGGGACCTGAAAGCAGCTGCCTGGTATAATAATTTCCTTTACATATAAATGTGTGGCTTGCTTGTGAGGAATAGCTAAATGGGTTCTTTTCTCCCCGAGCAGTGTAGACTGAAAGTCAAGTTGAAAGTATGCGGACTGAATCCGTTTGCTGATTAAAGCTGTGTGCCTGGCTTGTAGGATATCATCTCCCTGCTGTGTGTGTCTGGCAATCCAGAACCACCATCTACGCCAGGTTTTCAGCGTGAGGTATTGTGAGTACTCATCAGGGCATCCCGTGTGACCGATTAATCGTCAACAGTGTTTCATCTGATTTCTTTTTCTTCATTCCTTCAAAGACTGAGCCATCCGGTTCCAGATTACAATTGGGTGTTGTGCATATTTTTTCTCTACAGGGCCCCATCCATCTACACCAACCCGGCCAACCCTGGGCAACGGACCTGGCTTGCCCCTCCCAACCTGGGTACCCAGAGTGTGACTTTATAGACCCTGTAGTGCACAGTACTGTGATCTAATGCCACCAATTAATCTGATTTTCCCTCCTGTGATATTGTCCCTAAATAAACTAGATTTGATGTTGTTAAACTTACACTGTCTGAAGTGTCAGTACCTACATGTCAAGCATTGTATTGGTTGGTGTATGCTGATTAACCTTATTTTACAGGTGGTCCTCAGAAACGAACCTCAGAATCAGTCTCGAGGGTAAGTGGTACTGTATGATTGAACAGTGTGTACAAGTGGGGTATTGGGACTGTAACTTTTGTGCATCGTGTGCGCCACTAGAAGGGATAAAAGGGGGTCTCAGTGTCCCAGAGGGCTGTGACCAAGCTAGTCTAACCACTACAAACCCTGACCTCTGGGTGGAGGCACCCACTATAGAATCTAGGCCCCTCAACCTGTCAGTAGTCATGCAGGCAGGGGTAGTAGCCCTCGGGATAGTGCCACCTGGGGGTTACATTGAGATTCCAAATTAAAGCTAAACTCAGCTGAAACAAAGTTAACATTGTTTGCAATTTTGGCCAAGTTAAGAAATGCTCCGAACACTCAGTTTGTAATTCGTGCTTTTGATAGCCAGTCATTCGAGTTGGTAAATAAATAAATACCTAGGTTTCTGGATGGAGCCAGGAGGTCCAGAAACACCCATGTTGATTGTTTAACTGAAAGAATATGGAACAGATTCGGGTTGTTTTACTGATATATAAAACAACTGTTTTAATTGAGGCAAAAATCATACAAACACACCTAATATCCGTGATTTGCCTGTGCAGATGTAGTCTGTGATCACTCTTCTCTCAAAGACTGCACAGACTGGACGCATATACATCCATTTAGAAAGGTTCATCTTGAGTAAAACAAAACAGCTCACTACATACAGTGAGCTGTATAAAATGCTGAGGTGGGCAGTCACTTCAGAAATTACAGAAAACTGCATAAACAATTGTTGTTAAAAGTGCCTATAGGTTAACCCCAGACTACTTAAGAGAATGCTTCAGTATCAGACTCAAAAAGCAATCCTGAGGAATTCAGGACTTTTAAAGATGGAGTCTCTGAGAGTCTGAGTCCAAAGATCCACCCTTTCTTACAGCTACTTCACTCCCCAGAGATGGAACTCCTTACCAGCAAGGTTTTTGTTATTTGGGCTAAGGGTCCCCTTTCAGGGCCTTGAAGACATGGCTTGATCAGACAGCTCCAACAAAACTGTACATGTTGCCCTGGAGTTAGAGGGATTACATAAAGATCTGAAAGTGACAGTGATGATATGTATATGTATAGCACTTCTACTTTGTAACTTTATATATATATAATAACTGGTCAGCAATTTCTCTCAATGTACTGACCAGGTTGATATTTTCCATAACAACCAGCTGGTTGTTATGACATTCATGAGCCATGCCAGTCAAACTATGCTGCTGCCTCATTGGCCAACATTCTGTATGTGGGCAGGGCCAAACAGTCTCACAAACTGCTGGAGAAAAATTGCTGGTCTGTTATTATATAAAATAAAGATGGGAGGGATATGATATATTTATCAGACACTGAGTTGTGGGATGCTTTTGATAACCTCGGCTTCACCGGGTTTATGTAGCATCCCACAACTCGGGTGTGCATTAAATTATCATATCAAACCCTTCCCCATCCATTATTCTCTATGTAATGTGTACTTGAAGGGATGCCATTGCAAGTGAGCTTGTTGCAATGGTTACATTCCCAATTTGAATTGAAACGAATATCTGCCTTATCCTGTTTCTGTTTTGTCCATTTTGGTAATAAAGTTAAGTGGTCCTACAAGATATAACGTGACAGTTCTGCAAGTAGTATCTGTTTCTGCCTCGCTTCCATTGCTGTATTAAATTTGCACTACTCTTCACTATGCTGTACACTCAGAGTAAACATCATACTGGGGAAAGCTGTTGCTGAGGATCATGTCAGGATTTCTGGTTTCTTGCTCTCGGTTACTTTCAGTCTGTTTCACAAGAAAAATAAGAAAATTAGCTATGTGATTTTACTTGTAATGAATGGGGGATCACAGAACTTCAGCAGAGAGTGACTGCAGTAGTTGCTGCCACTTGTTCAAAAACAACTTTGCTCCCCAGTGGTGGCTAGCCCCTATGGTTACCCTGCTTGGATTAGAAAGTGCTGTAGTAAAAACTTTATATGTTTGGTATCTTTCATTACCTTTGGTACTTTGCTTATTTTTAGAAACTCTGTGACACTGAAGCCCATCAGAGTCTACATTTCCATATTGTATGTCTTAATGTGAGGTGTTTTAAATTTACATCTCTTTTATGTTGTTACAGGTATGCCTCGAGAAAATGGAAGATATCCAATTAGCCATGGTTATTGCCCGTTTATATGAATCAGATGGTGAATCATCCTCTACTTGTAAATCCTTCTGTATGAAAGAGTTCTGGGTTGTAAGAGGGATGGCACAGGTTTCTCTTGCAGTAAATGCATCCTGACCCCTTCCAACGAAGCATTGCATACTGGATAATGAAAGACTACACTAGAGCATTAGATACTTTACTGGAGCAGATACCAAAGGAAGATGATAAAAATCCAGGTGAGAAAAAGAAACATGTTCAAAATGGGGAACCTTTTTTTTTAATTCTTGCTGGCATTGCATCTGTTTTAGAAACTTATTTTGGAATTGCCAGTAAATTAACTGTTGTACTTGTTTCATATTAAAAAAAGGCAGTGCAAAGAAAAATATTTTTTCCAAAAAGCTAGTTTTAGCAATAAGTAATAAAAATATTAGAATGCCATCAAATCTTCTTTTCTAGATACCGCCTACGCAGTACACCATGAGTTTTTTTTTTTTTTTTCTTCTCGATCCTAACAAGTGCCAGGCCTACAAAGCTGTTGTATCCCAAATGTGGCGGCCGTCTTTTTTTCCTTGAGAAAAAACTACTTAAAACATTTATAAAATACTTAAAATGTTGGTGGAACTAGAATATTTTACTACCAAATGGAACTGGAGGATGCCTGTAATCTTTTGTAGTAAAAACAGTTGAGGTCAAATTTTTTCCATTTTCATTGCACTGCTGCTTTTAAGTTTAAGTTTTCAGTAAAAATTAAAATAGATTTTTGGAACCATGTGATGTCATGCATGGTAAGTAAAGCTGTGCTTGACTACACTGTAGTTAGGCAGAGCTTCATCATACATAACATCACAAGGTTCCGTAAACTGGAGTTGGTGTAGTACAGGGCAGATTTAGCGATATTGTCCAACTGCTGCTAGCTACAGTTAAGTCCAGTTCCTCATTTGAAAGTGCTTTTGTTCTGGGCTTTCAAACTGCATTATTAGGTATACTGATAAATATTTCACTTGTAAGTCAAAATTGGAGAAGCATGGTTCTAGGCCACAACTAAACTGAAACAACTGCACCAAAGTGCAGACTTCTGAAACAAAGGACAAGGATGGGTACACAAATCTCTTTTGGTAACTGAATGGCTATTTTATTTCTAGTACAAATGTGCAATTTGCAAAACCTTATTAATATTCAAAAATTAAGCAATCACTTTTCAGAGGTAGTTCATTTCAGTAGTCTTTAAACCTTTTAGCAGCAATTTTATAGTCATTTTAACTTTTATGTATTTGCAAGTCCATAACTTCATGTTTGCTATGTTTGACAGGCCTGATATTCAGATGGCTGTTGGTTCCAAAATGCTGGTGCCTGCAGGTGGTGAGCTCCATTTTCACAGACGAACTTCCACATGACTGGCTGTGCAGACTTGCTTTTTCCGGGAATTCTTTCTTTTAAAACTCCTTCCTGGCAGCCGTCTACTGACTACGATGTTGCCTTCCTTCTTGCTGGTCACATAGCAGTGTGCTTATGTATCAGCATTGAGGCCACCTTCTTCAAAGCAGGAGGGAGTTTTATAATAAAGAATATGAACATTATGCCAGTCAAACATAGCAGACATCTAGTTATGGACTTGCAAATACACACATTAATCAGATTTTGAGCAATTGCATATTTGCAGTATAAATAAAATAGTCATTCAGTTACCAAAAACAGATTTGAGTGCCCATACTTGTCCCTTGTTTCAGGGAAAGTTTGCACTTTGGTGCAGTTTGTTTCTGTTCGGCAGCATGATCACATAGATGATCACAAAATTATCAACCTTCTGCTCACTCGCTCCAGGGCATGGTGTTTTCTGGCGAGATGCGCTGTCTCTATGTTGGAATGGGAGGTTCTTGTACATCTTCCCTCCACTTCCACTAATGCAGAGAGTCCTTCTGAAGCCTCAAACAGAAAGGGCATGAATGATCCTCATAGCTCCATTCAGGCTGAGACAAATTTGGTTCTCTCTGCTGCAACAACTGTCAGTGGATCCGCCGATTCCACTACCAGTATGCCAAGACCTCTTAACTCAGGAGCAGGGAACCCTGGTCCATCCAGGCCTTCTGTCCCTTCACCCTGCACGCAGGATGCACCTACTGACATGGCCTTGCCTGCTTCAGGGTCTCCAAGACAGATTCTAGTGGGGCCAGGAAGCCATCAACTAGGGCAACATATGCTATGAAATGGTAGATATTTTCCATTTGGCCAAGGCCAAAAGAGTTGGAACCTTTTCCTGTCTGGTGCCGCACATCCTAGATTGCCTCCTGCATCTTTTATGACCTGGGGCTTAGTTACTCAACCCTAAATGTACATTTCTAGGGACATGGATATGTTGTTCATCCACACTTATTGGCAGGTATCCTTGCCGCTTTAAATCTTGCCGAAGGTCTTCAAGTTGGCTCCTCCCACCCACCGGTGGTATAACTCGGCTCCGCCCATGACGCCAGATCTTCCTTACCGCTTGAAGCTCAGGTTCCTCCTTAACGCTCTGCGCTTACGACTGGTTCCTATTTCTTCGCTTTGCGATTTAGAAGTTTTTTGCTAAAAGACTTCGGCCCGATCCCTCGGGCTGCGGCGGACAAAATTGACTCCCGGTTTTCGGAGATGCTCGCGGGCAGAAGATGTCTCGGACGGATCCACACTCAAGCGGTGTCTATTGTTTAGGCTCCTGAGCACGCACCCGCAGGACTGCGACTGTGCTCTTCCTTCTCGACTCACGCCTCGAAGACCGTAGCCCATTGCAACTGGGCCATCCCGAGAGCGCTTCTCCGTGAAGTCTAAGGAGGCCCGGTCGGCGTGTCCGCGGCGGCGGCTCGGGCGGATCAGCTTGAGCACATGATCGCCTCAAGAGGAGGCGGGCGGCGTATCTTCCTCGGCCGTGGGCATTTATCCCGCCACTCTGGGTTCTTCCTACACAGCTTCATTTAAGGAGTTTTGTCTGTCCCTCTCCACTAGGGAGAAGGCCAACATCTGCTGGACCTTTTCTGGTCCAAAAGAGGGACAAAGGTAATCCCTCCGTCGACGCTCTTGGAGCGGGAAAGGTCCTCTCCTTAGTCAGTCTAACGTCGACTTCGGTCGATCGCCGGCTTCGCCACTGGCCTCACGGGTGCCCCCTGCCAGGTCAGTTGGACCGAGACTCCTGTCGACGAGTCGAGATTTTTCTCGACTCCATTGGACGGGCTGTCGCCATAGAAGCCGAGATTCCTCCTCCCCGTTCCCCGGGGAGTTGAGGATCCCGTGGGCTTGCCTGTGCCTCCGGTTCCGGAGCCCTCGGATGAACCCTCCAAGCTGAAGGGAGTGCCGGTTCCTGCCGACACTTCCCCGCACCGACCTCGGAAGAGCCGAGGTTCTCGGTCTCGGTCTCGGACCTCTTTTGTGTCCAGCCGATCCCGCTGGCCATAGGCGGGTCTCGGTCTGCACCACGGTAAGCGGTGTCAGCTGCCCTCGGCCCTCCTCCTCGACGAGGGAGGCTTCATGTAGTTACGCGACGGTACGAGGACCTCGGCGTGGCAATAGCTTTCTCACCGAGTAAGCCGACGAGTCGCTTTCCCCGCCATTAAGTGGTTGTCACCGGAGTGGCCGACACAACCCTCGATTTACCCGAGGAGCCTGTACCCAGGCTGGTTGTTCGGCCAAACCAGCTGCTCCACTGATCTCGTGGAACCTCCGCCTCCACAGCCACTATTTGGGGCTCCACCAGGATTCTCGGTCGGCTAAGGGTCTACCCCATCGGCTGTCGGTTACCTCACTCCCGACCACCTCGGCAGGTAGAGGGTGGCTCAGGCCAGAGGCAGCTTTTTGAGGACCTCGCCCGAGTCCGAGGATAATTCCTCCTTTCTCCAAGTGACTGGACTTGGAGTCCTCAGGAGGACAGTCAATGGACGATAGCCCGCCGTCCTTCCTAGGACTGCTTGCTCATCTCGAGTCCACCGGATGGAGCTCGAACCTGCTTCCAAACAGGTCAGGTATCCTCACGGAGATTCTGGACCAAGGGATTCTCCAACGGAGGCCTTCCGTGGCCGAGGCTATAGTGGGTCCGGCCCTGAGCTTTGGCAGCGCCTGCTTCCTGCCCTGCGCCCGGCCAGGATGGCCAGGAAGTATGCGGTCCCACCGGTTCCCGTCCGGTTTTTGAGCACCTCTGCTGAGGGGGTTATTACCGACAGCGCTTTCAAGGCCGCAATGTAGGGATGTAGATAAACCTCCCACAAGGAATCCAAGAAATTGGATTATGTCGGCAGGAAGTCTATGCTGCGTCCTCTCTCGGCCTTCGCACAGGCCAGTTCGGCCGTCTCATGGCACATTTTTCTCATGCCCTGTTGGGCCCCTAGATGAGGTCATTCTCATCTCCCCGCTGATCTGCAGACTACGGTCAAGCAGGTGCGGGACCAGGGCAGGGCAGTGGCCAAACAGCAGCTCCAGACTGCTTTGGATATTGGGGACTCATGTGCCAGGTCGGTGGTGGCCGCAGTGGCTATGCGTCGGTGGGCTTGGCTGAGGATATCCACCTTTACTTCGGATACCCAGCACAAGTTGGCGGATGTTCCCTTTTTGGGGACTGACCTCTTCGGCCCTGGGGTGGAGGGTCACCTGCAGAGGATCGAGAAGTCCAATGCTACCTTGGACTCGGTCTCTTCTGCTCAGAAGGACAAAGGCCGCAAACCACAGCCTAAGCCCTTTCGTCCTTCTGCGCCCGCGGCGCGCCCGGCCCAGCAACATCAGGGCCAGCAGGCTCGGCCTTGGCATCCCAAACCCAAGCCGGCCGGGCTTCCTCTAACAGGAGGGCAGGGAGGAAAAGGCCCAGGAGGTCCCTCGGCCGTCCCTCCTCCAAGCCTGCCCAGTGACGGGCTGAGGGTGTCGCCCCATCCCCGTCACCCACCACTGGGTCCCCGTGGGGACGGCCCGCACTCCGCTCTGCCTGGTCCACTGTTACCACGGACAGGTGGGTTTTGGAGGTGATGGGAAGAGGCCTGCCTCTAGAATTGAGCAGGCACCGCCTTTCAGGAGCCGCCGCCTCGGGGCTTCGATCCCAGCCTCGCCATGCCTCGCCGAGCCGACATCGCCTCCTCCTCCAGAAGGAGGTGATAAGAGAGGTGGAGGACCCTCCTTCAGACCCGGGTTTGTGTCCAGGTACTTCCTGGTTCAACGGACGGGGCTGGCGCCCATTCTCACCTACACGACTCAAACAAGTTCCTGAGGTCCTAACCTTCAGGATGGTCACTCTGGCTCAGATAATACCATCCTTGGAACGCGGCGGTGGTTCTGCTCCTCTGGACTTGCAGGACGCGTTTTCACATCCCTATCCGTCCGTCTCACCAGAGGTTCCTTCGCTTCCGAGCGGAAGGATCCCTTTTCGAGTTCCAAGCCATGCCCTTCGGCTTGTCTCCAGCTCCCAGGGTCTTCACCAAATGCATGGCAGTGGTGACAGCATTCCTGCGGCGCCGAGGGGTCCGGGTGTACCCTTACCTGGACGACTGGCTGATTGCAGCTCCCTCCAAGCAGGAGGCGGAGTGGTCCAGAGATCTGGCCCTCCAGGTCTGCTCTCAACTAGGCCTCCTTATCAACGAGGCCAAGTCGGAACTCGAGCCGAAGCAGGTGATTCTCTTCATCGGGGCGCAGCTCGACTCTCTCGAGCCAGAGCGCTGCCCCGCGGACAGGGCCGAGGTTCTTTCCTCCTTTGCCCAATCATTTCTGGTTGGGCACTGCGCCTGCCCGGACTTCCCTGCGCCCTGGGTCTCATGGCGGCCTGCACCAGCGTGGTCCGTTGGGTCTGCTGGAACATGCGCCCTTCAATGGGGACTGGCCAGCCAGTGGTCACACCGCTGCATCCTTTGGACCAGCCAGGTCGGTGACAGGGATGTGGAACGCCTCCAGTGGTGGATCATTCCAGGTCATTTGCAGGAGGGCATCCTGTTCGTCCGCCCGGAGCCGACGGTCTCTCATCGACCGATGCCTCTCTGATGGGTTGGGGTGCCCATCTGGGGAACACTGGGCCCATGGCCTCTGGTCCCTGTGGAGTCCCGACAATCAACCTGCTGGAGCTCGAGCGGTCCGCCTAGCTCTCACCGCCTTTGCTCCATTCCTCCGGGGTCAAGTGGTCCGAGTCCAGACGGACAACACCACGACCATGTACTATCTAAACCGCCAGGGCGGGACGCGCCCATGCTTCTATGCAAGGAAGCCTCGATTTGGTCACTCGTGGCGCAGCCTGGAGGCGGATCTCCTCAGCTATTCATGTGGCAGGAGCCTCCAACACCCTGGCCGCTGCCCTGAGCCGATAGGGGCTGCATCCCACTGAGTGGTCTCTCCTGCCGAGGTAGTACAGCATCTGTCTCTCCCATTGGGGCACACCTCAGGTGGACCTGTTTGCCTCCAGGAGAACGCTGCCGAGACTGTGTTCCATGCCCGCCTCAGCAGGGCTCGCTGCAGGGGATGCCTTCTCGAGGCAGTGGACCCCGGCCTCTTCTACGCCTTTCCATTTCCCTTGATCCAAAGGTGCTTCCTCAAGGCGAGGAGGACAAGGCGCAGGTGATTCTGATAGCCCCAGACTGGCCTCGCCAGTTCTGGTACCCAGATCTCCTCAGTCTCAGCTCCAGGACTCCGTGCAGCTTCCAGCCTCCCGACCTGCTCTCAGTCAATCAGGGAAGGTGTTCCATCCAGACCTTCAATCCTGCACCTGAAGGCCTGGTTCCTGAGCTGCCAGAGTTCCAGGCCTGGGTCTTTCCGACGAGGTCCTTAATGTCGCTGAGGCGTCCCTAGCAGAGTCGACTAGAAAATGTTATGCCTTCAAATGGAAAAAGGTTTTCCATTTGGTGTCAGGCAAGGGCTTGGACCCTTCCTCCTGTTCCTTGGCAAGCATCTTGGACTATTTATGGTCCCTTTCTAATCAAGGGCTTAGGCCGATGACCCTAAGGGTGCACCTGGCAGCCATCTCTGCTTACTGGGCGCTGGCCAGGAAGCAGTCGGTGGCGCAGGAGAAGGTGGTCTGGCGCTTTTTCAAAGGCCTTGATCACATTTCCCCTCCGGTGCGGAACCTCCACCTCGTGGGATCTTCTGCTGGCACTGGCAAAGCTCATGGGCAAGCCATTCGAACCAATGCACAGGTGTGCTCTCTCTCTCACCTGTCGGGAAGACCGCTTCTTGGTGGCTATCACGCCAGCCAGAAGGATGGAGAGCTCCAGGCGCTTTCCATCGAGTCTCCTTACCTGGTCTTCCACAGGGACAAAGTTGTCCTGCGCCCCACGAAATTCCTTCCGAAGGTGGTGTCGGAGTTTCACCTTAACCAGGTGTTGACTCTGCCGGTGTTCTACCCAATCACACCTCGGAGGCCGAATATAGGCTCCATACTTGGACCCTAGAAGGGCGCCGCCTTATTACAAAGAGCGCACGGCTGAAATTCGGGAGAGGTTCGCCAGCTGTTTGTCACCTACGCTGAAGCCGCATCTGGCAGACCTGCAGCCAAGCTGACGATAAGCAGTGGGTCACCTCCTGCATAGATCTCTGATATAAGTTGGCGGGCATGGAGCCTCCCAGAGGATAAGAGCCTTCCCCTACCCGCCATACTGCTGCAACGGTGGCTGCTTCCAGGGACGTCCCTATCCAGGAAATCTGCAGGGCTGCTACCTGGAAGTCAGCAAACACCTTCATTACCCATTACCACATCGACCTTGAGTCACGCCGGGATGCTGGTTTTGGGGCCTCGGTTCTCCAGTCTCTTTCCCAAGTAGTATTGGGTGTGCGCTCTTGCCTCCCTCCTCCCGGAGAACTGCTAGGAGTCTGCCAATAAGTGTGGATGAACAACATATCCATGTCCTAGAAATACAGGTTACTCACCTGTAACAGTAGTTCTAGGAGTGGTAGATGATGTTCTTCCACATGGACCCACCTGACCTCCCAGCTGTGGACACACAACACCTGGCCTCCAGCGGGCTAGAGCTATGGCGCATGGGCGGAGCCGAGAGTTATACCACCCTGGTGGGTGGAGGAGCCAGCTGAAGACCTTCCGCAAGATTTAAAGCGGCAAGGATACCTGCCAATAAGTGTGGATGAACAACATATACCATTCCTAGAACTCCTGTTACAGGTGAGTAACCTGTATTTATCTGCCATTTCAGCCTACCACTATCCCTGTGAGTGCCAAAACTATGGCACAACTGAGGTATCAAAGACATTCTTGAAGGGAATCCTTCATTTAAAACCCCCAATCAGGAACCCATCCCCTCCTTGAGATCTGAATTAATTTTAGAGACGCTCACACTGCCCCCATCTCAACCAGCGTTGAGCTGTGACATGCACTACCATTCCTGGAAAGCACTCTTTTTGGTTGCTGTTACTTTAGCTTGAAGGATTTTCGAGCTTCACTCCCTGATGTGTATGGAACCTTACTAGATTTTTCACAGAGACTGGGTGGCTGTGCGCACAAATCCTATGTTTCTGCCAAAGGTAGTCTCTGAGTCCACCTTGAACCAGTCATTCCACTTGCCAGTGTATTACCCTGACCATTCAAATCAGGGTGAAACGATTCTACATACACTGGATGTACATAGAGTTCTTCATTACTGCATGAATAGAACAAAGTCAATCCGCAATTCTGACTTTTTTTTTTTGTTTCCTTCATGCCCAAAAGAGAGGGGGCTGTGGTTTCAAAACAGTGTGTGTCCAAATGGTTGGCAGACTGCATCACTTTTTATCAGAAGTATAACAAACTCCTTCCAGGGGAGGTTAAGGGCCATTCAACCAGAGGCATTGCTGCTTCTGCTTATTTCAGGAACGTCTCTGCCTTAGATATTTGTGCGGCCTCCACTTGGAGTTCTGTCCACATCTTCACTAAGCATTACAGTTTGGACATTGCTTCTAGGCGCAGAGCAGGCTTTGCTCTAGCTGTTCTTCAGGGGCTCTTGTCTTAAAGACCCCTGGTTACTACAGACTTGTTCCTACCTCCCATGTCTCAGACTTATCTGAATTTCACTGCTTGGGACTCAGTCCTACCTGTTAGTACCTACTGTAAGAGCCCTCTTGAGTAAAATAGTACAGTTATGTAAGAACTTACCGTAACAGTAGATCTTTGAGAGAGGCTCTTGCAGTAGGTACTGCTTTCCCACCACCTTCCCCTGAGCTCTAGCCCATATTCTATTCTATTCTATTCTCATCCTATTCTATTCTGTTCTTTCTCCTAATATAGCTCTTCAGCTCCAGGAGCCTGCTCCATCTCCTGTTACACCTTTCTAGGTCTCTGGCTGGAGAACTGAAGGGTGGGTGTGGGGACTGCTCCTTATAGCGCCATGCTGACATTGGTCACGTGACAGGGTGGTCCCTGCCAGACACTACTAGCTAAAGTTCTGTGTGGTCCTGGCACCTGCCGTTTCAGGTCCTACCTGTTAGTACCTACTGCAAGAGCCTCTCAAGATCTACTGTTACGGTAAGTTCTTATGTAACTGTACTTTTTCATTGAGGAGGAAAACTATGTCTATTGAATGTATATTGAAATATTATTATACATATGTACAGTATGTATGTATGTATGTCATATGTTTACACAGGTCCCCATTTTAAATGAGCTTGCTCAATGGTTTAACCCAATACAATGAAAATGAAAACACCCTCCAACATGGAGGCCTTAAAATCAGAACAAAGAGCAGAAGCTAGAATTTCTGCACCTCCCTCAGAACCGTCATTCAAACAACATGAAGTCTTGCCGTATTCTGACAATTGCAGTGATTCCCAACCTTTGAACTGCCCGGAGACCTAAGAGTTAACTTTCTATGCAGGGCATAGAATGCTGAGCTCAAGCTCAGTTGAAGTCTCTGTCTGGGTGTTTTGAACTTAAACCGTCAAGATTCTTTACTCCCGCCTCACTGCAGTCGCTCCGGAATTTCGCCATCAACTCAGTTCGAAAGTTGGTTAAAAGTTTTTGGGTTTCATCAGTTTTTTAAACTGAAAAAGTGTCCTGATAGTTGGTTCAGTCTCTGTCTGTGGTGCCGTGAGTACTAGATAGGAATTGTTCTGTTTTTCTGTGTGGAACTTGTAAAGTGCGGCTCGGTTTGGCTGAACCGCCATTTGAGAGTGAAATTTGTTTGCTTACTTAGTGTTTGGTTACCAGTTTCATAGGTACTGTAATTCAAGCTACATAGACTTATGTCTTGGTACTTCCAATAAATTTTACATCAACTTATATTTATTTATATAAAAATTATCTAATTCTTTTTAAATTAGTCCATTGTTTTACTCATTACAAGTGCCTCTGGGAGGAATTCCATAACCGAACACCTCTCTGGCTAAACCATTGTTTACGCCGTAATCTGTTCCATTTATCCAATTCCAATTGCAATCTATGGCCTCTTGGCTCATACAAATAATACTTCCTTTCCCTTAACCCTATATCTTTTTTAGGTTGTTCATCCTTTAGTGCTCTGAATATCATGCACATATCTCCCCTCAACCTTCGATACTGCAAAGTATATAACCCTAGATCCTGAAGCCTATTTTGATATGATTTATGCCACATTCCATTAATCCTTTTAGTCAACCTTCTCTGTACCTCCTCCACTCTTATGATATCCACTTTCTTATAGGGTTGCCAAACCTGTGCACAGTATTCAAGATATGGACGAACCAATACAGTATACAGGGGCAAGAGCACCTTACTCTCCCTACTTCCAGTATGACACAGAATACAATTTAAAACCTGATTTGCTTTTCTTACAACAGTAGTACAATGCGTGTCAAACTTCAAATCGTTGGTTACCTGTACCCCTAGATCTCTTTCCATTTTAGTTTGTTGTAATGACACATTACCCAGCTTGTATTTACAATTGCTGTTATTATTGCCTAGGTGCATCACTGCGCATTTGTTCAAGTTAAGTTCCAACTTACGCTGGACTGTCCAATGAATCAATGTGTCTAAGTCCTTTTGAACATTAATTTGATCCTCCAGGTTATTCACAATACCTCCAATCCTACAATCGTCCGCAGATTTACTCAACCAGATGTTATGGAAATTCAGCTTTATTGATGTTACGTAAATATTAAATAAACAAGGGCCCAACACCAATCCCTGTGGAACTCCATTAGTCACATCCATCCATTCAGATAGTACGCCTTTAATTGAAACCCTTTGCTCTCTATTCTGCAACCAATTTTTCACCCAGTTAACTATATTCATGGGTAAATTAATACTGGCTAAAACTTGTATAAGTTATTTATGAGGTAGTTTATCAAAAGCTTTAGAAAAATCCAAAAATATAACATCCACTGCATTCTTTGTGTCCAGGTCCTTATTACTTGCTTACGTAGAAGTAGCATATTTGTTTGGCATGGCCTAGTTTTTGTAAACCCATGTTGGGTTGGGTCTATTAAGTTATGCATACTTAAGTGTGTTAGAATCAGATCTTTTAATATTCCCTCAAATAACTTCCCTACTATTGATGTCAGGCTCACTGGTCTAAAATTTTCTGGTCCAGGTGAATGGCCTTTCTTGAGTAGGGAACCACTATTGCTTCCTTCCATGCCTGAGCTACCTCTCCCTCATCCAAGGATTTCTGAAACAAATAAGTCAATGGAGGAGCCAGATTAGCTGCCATTTCCCTTAGAACTCTAGGATGTAATTCATCTGGTCCCTGAGATTTATTTACATTAATGTTTTGCATTCTATTAAATACTTCATCAGGCTCTAAATTCACCTGGCCCACCTTTAATTTTATCATATTCTTGGCATCTGAAACATCACTTTTATTGAATACTGAACAAAAATATGAATTCTGAATATCAGCTAATTTCTTAATATCAGTCACTCTCTCACCTGATGCATTAATATACGGACCTATAACATTTTCCACCATTTTTTTTACTATTAATATAAGAAAAAAATGCTTTCTTATTGTCCTTTACTCTTGTTGCCCAATTAACTTCATAATCCCCTTTGGCCTTTTTTATTTATTTCTTTATTTGTCTTACTTTGCTCCTATAAAAGATCCAACCCTCATAGTCATTTTTGCTTATTCTTTTAAAAATCTTATTTTTTTCTCTAACCATTTTTTGTAACTTGGAATTAAACCATCCCTTTTTTGTGGTTTTTTTTTTTTATTTTTTTTGCCATATTTGCTTACCCTGGGAATAAAATTCAGCACTTCAGAATTAATTTTTGTAACCAGGGTTTCATTTATTTGATTAACTGATTGGCCAATGAATGCACTTTCCCAATCCCAGGCAGCTATTGCTTTATTTAAACCTAAAAAATGTGAATTTTTGAAATTTAGCTTTCAAACAATGTGAAGTCTTGCTGTATTCTGACTATTGCAGTGATCTCCAACCTTTGAACTGCCCTGGAGAACAAAGAGTTAACTTTCCATGCAAGGCATGGAACGCTGAGCTCGAGCTCGGTTAAAGCCTCTGTCTGCTGTTGTTTGAACCCCAACTGCCAGATTCTTTACTCCGCCTCACTGAACAGTCGCTCCGGAGATTTCTCCTTCGCTTGGTTCAAAAAAGTCGGTTAAAGTGTCATTTTTTCTCTCGGTTTCAACCGACTTTCTCTATCTAACCTGTCGGTTAAGTCTCTGTCTGTGGTACCGTGAGTACTAGATAGGTTTTCTATATTAAGTTTTCTATGTGGAACTTGTAAACATTGGATCGGTTCGGTTTGAACCGGTCAGGTTTGATGAAAAGATTTCTTTTCTTATTAGAGAGGTAACCGGTCCGTATCAGTTCTAAAAAAACGATTTCATTATGTTTTTTCCAAGACCCAGAATACGGTTGGGAACCGAGAAGTGTCTGCCTGGCGGATTGCCGAAAAAGGGGTAAGTTTTGGTTAGGATTGGCCATGTCTGAGAAACTCAAGAAAAAAAAAGACGGGCCCACTGGGTTTCAACACTGTAGTGTGTGTGGGGAAGCCTTTGCTAAGGCTGATCCCCACACCACCTGTGTTTATTGTCTGGGGTTTCACCACCTCAATTCAGACTGCCGAATTTGTAAAAGTTTTCCCAAAGCTACCCTGGATAAGAGAGGAGGTAGACTGAGGGAAAGGGAGGCCGAGAAGTCCGCTGACCCGGATGGCCAGCCCGGTTCGGTTCCGACCGAACCAGAAGGAGTGCCCTCTGACCAGGCGAAACTGGTAAAAAGGAGAACCGATTCTGAGGAGTCGGTTCCGGTTAAAAGAAAAAGAAGGGATAAATCATCCGGTTCGGATCCACAAGTTCTTTCTCCGACCACTGATGAGATAGCGAAAGTGATAAGGATAGTTCAATCGCTAACTTCGGTTCCGACCGAACCGGCACCATCGGTCAGGGGCTCGGTTCAGTCGGTTCCCCCGGTTCCGGATTATACCTTAGAAGAATTTTATGAACCGGAGGAGGATGAGGGAGAGTAGGAAGATAGTGATGGTGATTATGAAAGTCTGGATGTGCCCATTGACCCAGACATCTCCCCAGACAGACCTTCAGGTGTTTTCTCCTCCTGGGCTTCGAGTCCCTTCCCACTTTATGTTTTACAAAAAGTGGCTGAAACCCTCCAGCTTCCTATGGAAGAAGTAGTAGAGGATCAGGAGGAGCCTGATTTTTTTGAGATGATGGACATCCCAGAGTCCAGGAGATTGTCTGTTCCCTCCATAAGTCTTTTGGGAAACAGACATTTAAAATTTTAAAAACTCCTAATTCCATACCTCCTGTGGACAGAAGAATGGACAAGAGGTATACTCTTTCAGGCTCAGACACGGAGTTCCTGTCCCAGCAATGCAGCCATGTTGGGGTAGTGCAGGCTGCTGCCTCTGATAAGGCAAATATTCCCTTGGCTTCACCCCCCCCCCCCCAATAAGAACTCCAGGAGGACTGATGCCATGGCAAAGAAACAGTACATGGCAGCATCTTTGGGACTCAGGCAGGCTAATTATATGGCCTACACAGCTAGATACCAGAAGTCCAGGTGGGACACTGTGATGGCTTTTAGCTAAACAGGCCCCTGACCAGCTTGCCAAGGAGCTAGAGGCGTGGCTGTGATGGAATTGAGGCATCCAAGGTGCAATTTCATGCTGCTGTGGACTCCAGTGATGTTTCATCTAGAGTCATGGCTACATCTGTGGCCCTTCAGAGGATGGCTTGGCTCAGATGTACTAGCCTGTCATAGGATACCCAGGCTAAGGCCATGGATTTTCCTGTCATTGGTAATTCTTTGTTTGGAGAGCAGACAGAGAACTACATGAAGAAAATGAATGAGTATAGGACCACCTACAGGAGTGCTCAGGCCAAAGAAAGGCAAGCCACTCCTCAGAGGCAGCATTCCAGGGGCAGGGGCAGGCCCTTTCATAGGCCTTTTTACCAGGCCCAGGCCTCCTCTTCTGCCTTTCCTCAGAGGGGGTTCTTTAGAAGGAGAGGCAGACTGGGTATGAGCAGGCCTGTTTCCACCCCTCAGCCTAAAGCCCCTGCCAAACAGACACCCTGATGGGTCTGCCTGGGCCGATTCTCCACTACCTGTAGGGGGCAGGCTGGCTTACTTTGTCCAGGACTGGAAGTCTTTAACATCAGACAAGTGGGTCCTGGAAGTAGTAAGCCAGGGACTGGTTATCAGCTTCAAAAAATTTCCCAAGATGAGAACCAGATCCCTTCCACCTGCAAATCCTTCAGAGGCCCTTGCCCTAGAGGCAGAGTTTTCTTCCCTCTTGGCTCTCAGAGCCATAGAAAGGGTTCCTGCCCTACACAGGTGCAAAGGATTGTACTCCAGGTACTTCCTAACCCCCAAAAAGACAGGAGAATGGCAGCCCATCCTGGATCTGAGACATCTAAACAAGCACCTTTTAAAGCCAAAATTCAAAATGGTGACTCTGGGAATAATTCTGCCCTCTCTAAGGCCAGGGGACTGGCTAGCCTCCCTGGACCTCAGGGATGCCTATTTTCACATTCCCATCAGGTGCTCCCACAGAAAGTACCTCAGGTTCGAGTTGCCCTCAGGCCACTATCAATTCAGAGCAATGCCCTTTGGTCTGACATCAGCCCCAAGGGTGTTCACAAAGTGCCTGGCAGTAGTGGTTGCTCTTCTAAGGAGAAAAAAAGATCTCCATCTACTCAGAGCAGTGTTTCTGGCACTACAAGCTTTTTCCAAGTCTGTTCAGAACAAAGTAGTCCAGATCAGAACAGACAATACCACCACAATGTGGTACATCAACAAGCAAGGGGGCACTCGGGCTACGGACTTGTGCACAGAAGCAATGAAGTTGTGGTCTCTGGCCTATTCCCTGCTAACTTCTCTGACAACAGTGCACCTCCCAGGTAAAGACAATGTCCTGGCAGATGCTCTCAGCAGGATATCTCAGGGCCATCACGAATGGTCCCTGGATCCCCTAATTTTGAAGGTGATTTTCTCCAGATGGGGCACTCCACAGATAGATCTTTTTGTAGCCCCAGACAATCACCAGCTTCCTCTCTTTTGCTGCAGACCCCCAGTATTGGGCTCAGTCCCCCTGGATGCTCTGGTTCTCAATTGGGAAGGGAAGTTCCTGTATGCTTCCCCCCCTTCCCTCTCCTGCCCAAGGCACTAGTCAAGATCAGGTCTCAACCCTGCAAAGTGATTCTGATTGCTCCAGACTGGGCCAGACAGCCCTGGTACCCACTGTTGCTGTCCTTAGCAGTCCATCTTCCCTGTCTCTTCCCAGGAATTACAACCTGTTGACATCCTCTCAGGGGAGGGCTTGGTATCCGAATCTCAAATCTCTCAATCTCAAGGCCTGGCTCTTGAAGAGTTAGAGTTTGCTGATCTGCACCTCTCTCAAGGTGTTCTGGATATTCTAAAGGCTTCTCGAAAGCCTTCCACCAGAAAGACTTACAACTCGAAATGGAAAAGGTTCACTATTTGGTGCTCTGGTAAGCATATTTCTCCGGAATCTGCTGGGTTGCCTACAGTCCTGGAATATATGGTTCATCTCAACGGCTTGGGACTCAGACCAGCTGCACTCAGAGTACATTTAGCAGCTGTTTTTGCTTTTTTGTCAGTAGGCAAGACCTCTTCTCTTTCAGCTCATCCTGTATTTTGCAAATTCTTCAAGGGACTGTTGCACACCAATCCTCCCTTCAGGGACCCTGCTCCTGCTTGGGACCTTAATGTTTGCATTGCTCAGCTTATGCAACCCCCTTTTGAGCCTTTGTCCTCTGCAGAACTTAAGTACTTGACTTGGAAAACTGTTTTTGGTAGCCATTACCTCTGCCAGGCGCATCAGTGAATTGCAAGCCCTGTCATTGGAGCCTGATTTTATCTCTTTTCATAGAGATAAAGTGGTCCTAAAAACTAACAGGAAGTTTTTGCCTAAGGTGGTTTCAGATTTCCACCTTAATCAGCCTATGTCTCTTCCTGTTTTCTTCACTGACCATTCCTCCTCTGGAGAGAGGAGGTTGCATAGCCTGGATGTAAAAAGGGCCCTTAGCTACTACGTAGAGCGCACCAAGGGTCACAGTTTTGACTCCCTCCAATTGTTCCTCACTTATGGAGAGGTCGGTAAAGGAAAACCTGCCACTAAAAGGTCTGTTGCCAGGTGGATTGTCTCTTGTATACAATTCTGCTTCGAAAAATTGGGTAGAATCCCACCCTCAGGCCTGAGGGCTCACTCTACTAGAGGTACAGCTGCTTCCCTGGCTGCTGCCAGGGATATTCCTGTCTTAGAGATTTGTCAAGCAGCCACCTGGAAAACAGTCCATACTTTTACCAAGCATTACTCTCTGGATATCCAGGCTAGGAGTGATGCTCAGTTTGGCACAGCAGTACTTCAGAGCCTATTCTCAAAGTAGGTTATGTCCCTCCTCCATGGAGGTACTGCTTGGTGTTCAGTACGAATACAGCAAGACTTCGTGGTTGTTTGAAGAAAAATTACTCACCTTAGTAATGTTGTTTCTTCTAATGGAGTCTTGCTGTATTCTGACCCCCGCCTCCCCTCAGAACCTGTTTTTGGGGATGTGGGTGGGCAGGAGCTGTGTTGGCACCAGAGGTACCCCACTTTTCTCATCCTCCTTTATTTTGGGTGTGTGTTTTTGTTTTTGGGTTTCCTGACTTGAGTCTTTGCTTTGAAACCAAAAACCCTTTTATCAAATTTAGTTGCCAGTTGGCTAGTGTGAGTTTACAGTTTCAACACAGAATGCCCAGTGAGTATAGCTCGTAAAGATCTGGTAGTTGGGTTCAAACAACAGCAGACAGAGGCTTCAACCGAGCTCGAGCTCAGTGTTCCATGCCTTGCATGAAAGTTAACTCTTTGTTCTCCGGGCAGTTCAAAGGTTGGAGATAACTGCAATAGTCAGAATACAGCAGACTCCATTAGAAGAAACATTACTAAGGTGAGTATTTTTTCTTTGAGTAATACCTTCACTGTTTTCGACATTTGGTTCACCTTCCATCCTAAAAACAGTACTATGATCGCTGTTACCCACCGGACTTCCAATTATTACTTTATTAATTTTATCCCCATATTTGTTAGGACTAAATCTAGTAAATTCTGACCTCTAGCTCGAACATAACTTTTGTTCTAAACCAGTCTGATGTACTGCTTCACAAGAATCTTTTTCTGATATGGTATTTGCACTAAGACTCATCCAATCTATTCCAGGATATTAAAGTCTCCTAACAGGAGTAGGTCATCTGCTGGATTTAGGTTAGAGATATAATCCATGAGGAGATCATCTTCATGTTTAGTTATAGATGAGGGTCTACTGTATATACTAATCCTATTCAGGACCACCTTGAAAATGAGCTTGCTCATTGGTGTTTATGCCTGGTTAAATAAAGTGATTGATTGATTGATTGATTGTTTTAGCATAAGTTTTATGAATTAGTTTGACCCAAAGCATTTCTATATTGTCAATTTGAATATTTTCCTGCTCACAGTTTATAGTATCCCTATTATATATAGCAATCCCTCCTCTTTTTCTTTGAGATCTGGTTCTGTAATAAAGCTTATACCCTACAATTTCTCTCACCTAGGTATCTGTGGCCTCCCACTTTGTTTTGGTCACCAGGGCTATATCTATATTATTGATCAATAACATATACTGGAATTCATCAAATTTATTCCTCAACTTCTTGCATTTAAAAATACCATGTTCCAACCCTTTTTTTCAATCTCACTTGGTGCCAAGTCATCCCCTGATTCAGTAAGACCATATATTGCCCTCATGTCTGATAGTTTCCGCTCTGCACCTCCCAGTTTAAATCAAAGCTTATTACTTTGTTTATTTTAGCGCCCAGCATTCTTGACCCTATTCTATTTAGGTACAGATCATCATGCTTATAAGCAACTTGATTTTTAAATGTACTGACATTGTCCATAAACCCAGTATCTTTGTTTATACAAAGTGAACGTAACCATTTGTTCACTTGATTTATGGCCACATTTTTGTAAGCATTTGTCCCATAAGCAGGCAAAATCCCTGAAATTATGAGCTCAGCTCCTTTAGCCTGAATTCTTTCTATTATATTCAAATAACATTGCTGTATTAATTCCACACTGTTTCTGCCTATATCATTAATCCCCACATGCGATATAACTAGGGGTTTATATGTATTTTCCATGAGGCTATCCAAAATATTTTCCAGATCTGTTAATTTCACCCCAGGCAATATGCTAACGGTTGTCTGCATTTTCCTATTTCTGCATACTGTTTCATCTATTCCCCTCCTAATTGAATCACCTATTACAAGTATATCTTGTTCCATTCTTTTCTTTTTTGACAGACTATTTGTTGTTACAGTATATTTTGATCCAGCATCTGGTATATCTTGACACAATTCCTTATTATCCTCCTCTGTTATTATGTCATTACTTCCTTCCATATGTGGTGTAGGTACCTGAATTAATGTTTCATACCTATTAGACAACTGTAGGGGTTCACTACTGTGTGCTCTTTCCCTTGTTAAGTTTTCCTTTTTTTTGTTTACTTTAGACAGCCTACCCTTACCTTTTTTACTAGATATAATTTTATTTTTTCCAAGCATACAACTGGGAGTACTGGTTGTAATACTAGCCCCTGTAATGCCCTCATGGACTGTCAATAATTCTGACATGGAGTCTATGAATTCCTCTAATTCACCTATCTCCTTTTTAACTTCTAATCTGGCCAAGAATGACTTTATTTCTTCCTGGAGTGTTTCCACTAATAAACAATTACTACATTTAAATTGTTGTCCTTTATCCCCTCTGTGTACATTTTGCATTGTACACATTGTTTCTGTATTTTTTGCTTTACCCTTACCTTGTGCCATTATTTCAATATAACTTTTAAGTACACTCACTTTACTTTTCAGTTTATCACCAAGTCAGTTAGCTGTGCTCTTATAGCGATCGCTTCTTCTTCTGCTTCCTACGGTCCAGCGGGCTGGCAGATATGGCGTGTCTCTACGCCGCGTCTCCGCGTAGCGGCCAGCGCGCCCTGAATACACTCACCCTGCTTGCTGCAGGGACAAGTTATATTGTGTAAATGACCCAGAAGTGTCTTCGTGAGGTCGCGGGAGCACTTGCTCTTAATAAACTTTTAAAACACGATTAAGTGGTATATTCTGTAGCCACAGAAGGATTATAGGGCTCAAACAGCTCTTTTACTTAAAAACATAGAAACATAGAATTTGACGGCAGATAAGGACCGCTTGGCCCACCCAGTCTGCCCATTTCCCTACCTAATGGATAAGCTGCAGATCCTAGTTAACCAGCAGCCTACTTCTTCCTACCCCTACCCCCTAGAATTGCCTTATGACTGTCCCATGCATTCTTGAATTCCACCACTGTTTCTGACTCCACAACCTCCTCCAGAAGGCCGTTCCATGCATCCAGAACCCTCTCTGTGAAAAAATACTTCCTTAAGTACCTCTCCTCCCCCATCTTCAAGTTGTGCCTCTTGTTCTTGCACACTTTTTTGAAAGATGCTACTCTCTTGGACTTTGTTGATTCCCTTGAGGTACTTGAAAGTTTCTATCATGTCCCCCCTCTCCCTCCTTTCCTTGAGGCTATACATATTAAGCCCCCAGCCCTCCTTAAGTCTCTCTTCATATGTCTTCCGGTGCAGACCCTGCACCATTTTAGTTGCCCTCCTCTGGACAGCTTCCATCCTGTCTATGTCTTTACGGAGATTTGGTCTCCAGAACTGCATGCAGTACTCCAGATGGGGTCTGACCAGCTGTCTGTACAGAGGAGTAATAACTTCCTGTTTTCTACTATTGATGCCTCTCCCTATGCATCCCAGTATCCCCCCCAGCCCTCCTTGCTGCCCTCTCACATTGCTTGCCCACCTTTAGGTCACCTGATATGACTACCCCCAGGTCCCTTTCCATTTTTGTTGTTGTTAGTATCTCACCCCTCATTGTGTACTCTTCCCCTGGGTTTTTGTTTCCCAGGTGCATTACCTTGCATGTCTTAGCATCGAATCTAAGCTGCCATACATTTGACCATTCCTCTAACCTTGCCAAGTCCCTTCTCATCCTTTCCACCCCACCTTGTGCATCAACTGTGTTGCAGATCTTTGTGTCATCTGCAAAGAGACATACTTTTCCTTCCAGTCCCTCTGCAATGTAGCTTATAAAGACATTGAAGAGGACCGGTCCTAATACTGAACCCTGCGGTACCCCACTAGTAACCCCCCTTTCTTCAGAGTGGACTCCATTTACTGTTACCTCTGTATCCTGTTCTCCAGCCAATTTTTACCCAGGCTGTCATCTTGAGACCCACTCCCAGGCTGGCTAACTGTATATTAATCTTTTGTGTGGGACTGTGTCAAATGCGTTGCTAAAGTCTAGGTAGGCCATGTCCACAGCCCTCCCTGATCAACTACTTTGGTCACCCAGTCAAAGAAATCTATCAGATCTGCCTGGCATGACGCCCTGCCAGAATACATGCTGCCTTGGGTCCTGTGCCCGCTGGCCTCTGGGTACTCAACAATTCTTTCCTTCAGAAGTGATTCCATCATTTTCCCTATCACTGAGGTTAAACTAACAGGTCTGTAGTTTCGCTTCTGCCTTGCTCCCACTTTTGTGAAGGGAATCTCATCTGCCTCCTCCAGTCCTCTGGTACCACCCCATCCTCCCATGATTTGTTAAAGAGGTAGTCAGTGGTGTCACTAGTTCTACCCTTAGTTCCTTTAGAATTCTGAGATGAAGACCATCAGGCCCCATTGCTTAGTCCACCTTCAGTTTTAAGAGTTCTTTCAGAACTCTTTCTTCTGTAAATGGGCTGGTATCAACTTCTGTTTCCAGAGTGTTCTATTGTTTGTTTTAGGTACCTCCCCCTCTTCATTTGTAAATACTGAGCAAAAATATTTGTTTAGTATCTCTGCCTTTTCACAGTTACCCTCTGCCCGCCCTGCCTCCCCTTTATTAAGCCTCACTATCCCTCCCTTGGTCTTCCTTTGCTCCCTGATGTACCTATAAAAGGTTTTATCCCCCTTCTTAACTGAGTTGGCTATCTTTTGCTTGGTTTGGGCCTTTGCTGTTCTGACTGCCTTCCCAGCTTCCTTTTGCTTTAACTGATACAGTTCTCTGTCCTGCTCCTTCTGTGATTCCTTGTACTTCCTGAATGCTTTCTTTTCTCTTGAACCTTCACTGCCACTTCCTTTGAGAACCATAGTGGTTTTTACATCGCTTCGCTTTGTTTATTTGCTTCACACAAAGGCTTGTTACCTCTGTGATGGCAGTTTTATTATTCCCCATTGTTCTTCCACCCCTCCTTCCTGCCCATTTGCTAGTGCATTCTTTAGGCACTCACCCATTTGGCAAAGTCAGCCCTCCTAAAGTTCAGTACTTTTGCCTTTGTATGGCTTGACTCTATTGCTGTGTTTATTGTGAACCATACTGTTCGATGGTCGCTAGTTCCCAGATGGCTACCCACTTCTACATCTGTGATCCTCTCTCCATCTCCATTTGAGAGAACCAGGTCTAAGATTGCTCCATTTTGAGTGGGCTCCAATACTAGTTGTCTAAGGCATGCCCCCTGTAGGGCATCTAGAATAACCCCACTCTTCGAAGTGGCTGCCGCAACTGCACTCCAGTTAACATCTGGCATATTCAGATCACCCATCAGCAATATCTCCCCTTTTTCTGCCATTCTAAGTATACTTTCTATCATTTCCTTGTCCATTTCTTCCCCCTGAGAAGGGGGTCTGTATACAACCCCTGTGCAGATTGTGGTGCCATTGCCTGTCTCCAAATTTACTCACAGTGCTTCTTCTCCTCCCTGTTTACCCTTATGTTCTGTTGCTTTGATTCCTTCCCTTATGTAAAGAGCTACTCCTCCTCCTCTTTGCAATAAGTACAATAAAAGCGCTAGAAAAGCACTCGTAGCAGTCAGGTGCCTCACTGTGAGATTAACCACTCTCTACCTGTCACTCGTTTATGTCAACAGGGCTCCAAAAGTAAATACAAACACAATTATTTAAAAAAAAGTATATTTCAGGTTCCCACAGTATCCCACAAGTAATAGCACACCTCCTTTGAATGTAATAGTATATTCTGCGCTGTCTGCTCACAGCAGGGACAAGTTATATTGTGTAAATGACCTGGAAGTGTCTTTGTGGGGTCGCGGGAGCACTCGCTCTTAATAAACTTTTAAAACACGATTAAATGGTATATTCTGTAGCCACAGAAGGATTATAGGGCTCAAACAGTTCTTTTCCTTAAAAAGTACAATAAAAGCGCTCGTAGCAGTCAGGTCCCTCACTGTGAGGTTAAGCCCTCTCACCTGTCACTTGTTTACGCCAACAGGGCTCCAAAGTAAACGCATACACAATTATTTTAAAAGTATATTTCAGGTTCCCACAGTGTCCCACAAGTAATAGCACACCTCCTTTCAATGTAATAGTATATTCTGTGCTGTTCAGCCACTGCAGGGACAAGTTATATTGTGTAAATGACCCGGAAGTGTCTTCTTGGGGTCCTGGGAGCACTCGCTCTTAATAAACTTTTAAAACACGATTAAATGGTATATTCTGTAGCCACAGAAGGATTACAGGGCTCAAACAGCTCTTTTACTTAAATAGTACAATAAAAGCGCTAGAAAAGCGCTCGTAGCAGTCAGGTCCCTCACTGTGAGGTTAACCACTCTCTACCTGTCACTCGTTTATGTCAACAGGGTTCCAAAAGTAAACACCCACACAATTATTTAAAAAAAGTAAATTTCAGGTTCCCACAGTATCCCACAAGTAATAGCACACCTCCTTTCAGTGTAATAGTATATTCTTATCGGTTCTAAAAAAAAAAACATGTTTTGAACTGTTTTTTCCAATACTTGTGACACAGTTAGGAACTGATGAGGGAGTCTTGCCTGGCGGTTGCCGAAAAAAGGGTAAGTTTGGTTAGGTTGGCCATGTCTGAGAAACCCAAGAAAAAAAACGGGCCCACTGGGTTTCAACACTGCAGTGAGTATGGGGAGGTCTTTGCTAAGGCCGATCCCCACACCACCTGTGTTTATTGTCTGGGGTTTGACCACCTCAATTCAGACTGCCAAATATGTAAAAACTTTCCCAACTCTACCCATGAGAAGAGATTAGGTAGACTGAGGGAAAAGGAGGCTGAGAAGTCCACTGACCCAGAAGGCCAGCCCGGTTCGGTTTCAGCCGAACCAGAAGGAGTGACCTCTGACCAGGGCGATACTTCTTCGGGCAAAAGGAGAGCTGATTCCGAGGGATCGGTTCAGACACAAGGAAAACGCAAAGATAAATCGACCGGTTCGGATCCAGAGGTTCATGTTCTGACCGCCAAGAGATAGCCAGGGTGATTCAGATTGTGGAATCGCCTGTGTCTGGTTCCAATTAATTGCCCTTCTGGCAGGGGTTCGGTTCGGTTGGTTCCCGTTTGAGAGTATACCCTTGAAGATTTTTATGAACCAGAATTTGAAGAAGAAGGGGAATTTGAGGATGATGATGTAAGTGAAGGTCTGGATGTGCCTGTGGAACCGGACATCTCCCCAGATGGACCTTCAGGTGTTTCCCCTCCTAGGCTTTCTGAGTCCCCTTATCACTTTATGTTTTACAGAAAGGCGGCTGAAACCCTCCAGCTTCCTATGGAGGAGGCTGTGGAAGATCAAGAGGAGCCTGATTATGTAGAGATGATGGACATCCCTGAGTCCAGGAGACTGTCTATTCCCCTCCATAAATCTTTTGGGAAACGGACACAAAAAATCTTAAAGTTTCTTAACACTATACCTCCTGTGGATAGAAGAATGGACAAGAGGTATACACTTTCAGGCTTAGACACGGAGTTCTTATATCAACAATGCAGCCATATTGGGGTAGTGCGGGCTGCTGCCTGTGACAAGGCAACATTCCTTGCTTCCACCCCTCCCCGACAAGGACTCCAGGAAGATTGATGCCATGGCAAAGAAGCAGTACATGGCATCTTCTTTGGGACTCAGGCAGGCGAATTACATGGCCTGTACAGCCAGGTACCAGAAGTCCAGGTGGGACACTGTACTGGCACTGGCTAAACAGGCCTCCCTAGCCAAGGAGCTGGAGGCGGTGGCTGCAGGACGGGATTGAGGCATATAAGGTTCAGTTTCATGCTGCTGTGGACTCTAATGATGTGTCATCAAGAGTCATAGCTACATCTGTGGCTCTTGGAGGATGGTTTGGCTCAGATGTACTAACCTCTGCAGGACACCCAGGCTAAGGCCATGGATTTTCCTGTAGTGGGTAATTCTCTTGGGGAGCAGACAGAGAATTACATGAAGAAAATGGATGAGTACAGGACCACTTACAGGAGTGCTCAGGCCAAGGAAAGGCAGGCAACTCCTCAAAGGCAGCAGTCTAGGGGCAGGGCTGGCCTTTTTACCAAGCACAGGCCTTTTCTTCCTTTTCTCAGAGGGGGTTCTTCAGAGGGAGAGGCAGAAGGGGGATGAGCAGGGCTGCATCCACTCCTCAGCTTAAAACCCCTGCCAAGCAGACACCCTGATGGGCCTGCCCGAGTCAACTCTATTATTCCACTAGGGGGCAGGCTGGCTTACTTTGTCTAGGACTGGATGTCTATTACATCAGACAAGTGGGTCCTGGAAGTAGTAAGCCAGGGACTGGTTCTCAGCTTCAAAGAATTTCCAAAGGTGAGAACCAGATCTTTTCCACCTGCAAATCTCTTGGAAACCCTTGCCCTAGAGGCAGAGGTTTCTTCTCGCCTAGCTTTAAAAACTATAGAGAGAGTACCTACCCTACACTGGGGCAAAGGACTGTACTCCAGGTACTTTCTGACCCCCAAAAAGACAGGGGAGTGGCGACCCATCCTTACACCTAAGATATCTAAATAAACATCTTTTAAATCCAAAGTTCAAGATGATAACTCTGCGAATAATCCTTCCCTCTCTAAGGCCAGGGGACTGGCTAGCCTCCCTGGACCTCAAAGATGCCTACTTTCACATTCCCATCAGGTGCTCCCACAGAAAGTACCTCAGGTTCGAGTTGCCCTCAGGCCACTATCAGTTCAGAGCAATGCCCTTTGGCCTAACCTCAGCCCCAAGGGTTTTCACAAAGTGCCTGGCAGTAGTAGTTGCCTTTCTAAGAAGGCAAAAGATTTCCATTTTTCCTTATCTGGACGATTGGCTAATAGTGGGTCAGTCTCCAGACCAAGTCAAGTCTCACCTACAAGTGACCCAGCAAGTGCTCACTTCTCAAGGATTTCTTCTCAGCCTTCCCAAGTCAGTTCTCGAACCAGTCCAGCTTCTTACCTTTTTAGGGGTAGAACTGGACACACTCAGAGCAAGAGCCTTTCTTCACCTAGAAAGAACAAGGGTTCTTATGGAACTAGCTTCTTCCTTCAACTTTCAGGTATCTCGACCAGCAAGGCATTTCCTCCAGCTCTTGGGCCACATGGCAGCTTCAACAGCAGTGGTCCAAGGGCCAAGATTCCAGATGAGGGATATTCAGTTCCACCTGAGAGCTTTCTGGTCTCAGAAAAAGGATTCCCTTACCAAACTGATCCCAGTGACTCTGACCTTTTTCCAAGCCCTTCAGTGGTGGCAGGGTCAGGACAATTTAAGACAAGGTGTTCCTTTGTTGCTCAGCCTTGTTCAGTGGTCCTTACCATGGATGCTTCTCTCTCTGGGCTGGGAGCCCACCTGGGGTCCCTTACTGCCCAGGGGCTGTGGTCCCCCCCAGAGTCCCTTCACAACATCAACCTTCTAGAGCTCAGGGCAGTTTTTCTGGCTCTAAAAGCGTTCTCACAGTCAGTACAGAACAAGATGGTTCAGGTCAGAACAGACAACACCACCACCATGTGGTACATCAACAAGCAGGGAGGCACTCGGTCCACAGCCTTGTGCACAGAAGCCATGAAGTTGTGGTCCCTGGCTTATTCCCTGCAAACCTCTCTTGTAGCAGTTCACCTTCCAGGCAAGGACAATGTGCTAGCAGATACACTGAGCAGGATTTCTCAGGGCCATCACGAATGGTCCCTAGACTTTCTGGTCTTGAAGGTGATTTTTTTCAAGGTGGGGCACTCCAGAGATAGATCTCTTTGCAGCCCCATACAATCACCAACTCCTCTGTTTTGTTGTAGGCCTCCAGTCCTGGGCTCATTCCCTCTGTATGCCCTGAATCTGAATTGGGAAGGGAAGTTTCTTTATGCCTTTCTCCCCTTCCCACTCCTGTTCAAAGTTTTGGTAAAAATATGGTCTCAGCCTTGCAAGGTGATTCTGATTGCTCCAGATTGGGCCAGACAGCCCTGGTAGCCCCTGTTGCTGTCCCTAGCAGTCCATCTTCCCCTGTCTCTTCCCAGGAATTAGAACCTGTTAACATTCTCTCGGGGAAGGATTTGGTACCCCAGTCTTCAGTCTCTCAATCTCAAAGCATGGCTCTTGAAGAGTTAGAGTTTGCAGATCTACATCTTTCCCAAGGGGTTCTGAATATCCTCAAGGCTTCTCGAAAGCCCTCCACCAGAAAGACTTACAACTCCTAATGGAAAAGATTCAGTATTTGGTTTTCTAAGAAGCATGTTTCTCCAGACACTGCTGAATTGCCTACGGTTCTGGATTATATGGTCCATCTTAATGGCCTAGGCCTCAGACCAGCTACTCTCAAGGTACACTTGTCAGCTGTTTCTGCGTGCTTGTTTGTGGGGAAGTCTTCCTCACTATCTTCCCACCCTGTGTTCTGTAAATTTTTTAAAGGATTGCTTCACACCAATCCTCATTTTAAAGACCCTTCCCCTGCCTGGGATTTGAATGTTTGCATTGCTCAACTTATCTCCCGAGCGTATGTCTTCAGCAGAGCTTAAGTACTTGACTTGGGAAGCTGTGTTCTTGGTAGCCATTACCTCTGCCAGGCGTATCAGTGAATTGCAAGCCCTGTCAGTGGAACCTGATTTTCTCATTTCACAGGGATAAGGTGGTCCTTAGAACCAATAGAAGGTTCTTGCCCAAAGTGGTTTCAGACTTCCATTTAAACCAGTATGTGTCTCTCCCTGTTTTCTTCACTGATCATTCTTCCTTAGGAGAGAGGAGGCTGCACAGTTTAGATGCCAAAAGAGCCCTTTGTTACTACATAGAGCGTACTAAGGGTCACAGGTTTGACTCCCTCCCATTGTTCCTCACTTATGGAGAAGTGGGAAAAGGCAAACCTGCCACCAAAAGATCTGTTGCCAGGTGGATTGTGTCTTGTATACAATTCTGCTATGAAAAATGGGAAAAACCCCACCCTCAGACCTGAGGGCTCATTCCACAGGAGGTACAGCTGCTTCCCTGACTGCTGCCAGGGATATCCCTCTCTTAGAAATTTGTCAAGCAGCCACCTGGAAAATGGTCCATACCTTTACCAAGCATTACTCTGTGGATATCCAGGCTAGGAGTGATGCTTGGTTTGGCACAGCAGTACTTCAGAGCCTATTCCCAAAGTAGGTTCTGTCCCTCCTCCCTGGCGGTACTGCTTGGTAGTCTGCAATTGTCAGAATACAGCAAGACTTCATGTTGTTTGAATAAAAATTACCCACCTTAGTAATTATATTTTTCTAATGGAGTCTTGCTGTATTCTGACTTCCTCCCTCCCTCTCAGAACCTGTTTTTGGGAAGTGGGTGGGCAGTAGCAGTGTTGCATCCCAGGGGTGTTTTTTGCTTGCACCCTCCTCCTTTTTGTTTGGGTGCTTATTTATTATTGTTATTTTTAGTACATTGGGTTTTGTTTTTGCGTTTCCTGACTTGAGTCTTCCTTGGGAATCCAAAACATTTTTCAGCCTGTTGGCTAATAGAATTTTTACAATTTCCACATGGAATTTTTAGTTTAGTGTAGCTCGTAAGAATCTGATGATTTAAGTTCAAAACACTCCAGACAGACACTTCAACCGAGCTCGAGCTCAGCGTTCTATGCTCTGCATAGAAAGTTAACTCTTAGTTCTCCGGGGCAGTTCAAAGGTTGGGAATCACTGCAATTGTCAGAATACAGTAACACTCCATTAGAAGAAATATAATTACTAAGGTGAGTAATTTTTTCATATGTACGCATTCTATATACTATCTTTTAAATGAAATATTCCTTCTAATTATTCATAAGGCAAACAGAACTAGGATGTACTCCAAGTACTACTGAACACCCCTGTCACCTTGCCCTCAGTGGACATATAATTCCACATACCCTTTATAGTACTACATATATAAAAAAAAAAAGATGCAGCACTCACCAGGTATGAATTAAAGATTTATTTAGCCAGCCAGGTGGAATAGCTTTGTGCACCTTGGCTTTCACTCATTGATATTTTCCAAATGCTATTTAACTTGCCCAGTAGAGCAGGTATTTATAATGAACAGGGGACCTGTGACATCTCACCCACTGTAAGTAATGCATGTAGGTTTTCAATGACTAAAAGAAACAGCTGATTACTGATTGTATGCAGTTCAGTAACAGAAGACACATTTAGGCTATGTATCAAATGTGACAGTCCATCAGTATGAGCCTTAGAGTTTCCTTGAAGTATTTCACTGCTGTGCTGTTTGTTGGCCTCTTATAAATTGCTCTGAGCCTGGGAAGGGTACTATACAACAATAAACTACTGCTACTATCTTAATAGTCAAGAGACAGTTTTCAAAAGGGTCTAGAAAAGGGTCCGTAGAACACCCAGTACTCAGAAGGTTTGACTTTATGTAAACATTAGGACACAATAGGGTGTCAATTGCACAGATATTACTGCATTCCAAGGGGCATAGTAAGCTGCTGAGTGCCTTCAGCCCTTGGAAGTGCGGTAATATCTGTTCAACGCACACCCCGGGAGTGTTTTATTATGCTTATGAAATGGGCTCACTTTTTTTTTTTCATTTTTTACAGTTAGAAAAATAATGTTTCTGTGTGGACAAATCCCATTTTCTTTACGCAACTTAATGATAAAATAGTCTTCCTGCCTAGTTGACAACGACCTCAGTGTTTTAGATGGAATTTTTCTGTACGATCATTTCTTGATTGTTGCCAGCCAAGAGCCCCCCCTCGCCATATCGTGGAGGGGAGAACTGGTGTTTTTACATAATTCTGGATTGGGAATGAGCAAGGAGATGTAGCTGGTGATGATGTGAATATTTTTTTTTTGTGACAGTGTAGTGAGTACGCCCCCCCCGCCTTCCCACGAGAGACTGAGCGGTTTTCCTAGCGACTGCAAATACTTGTTTTCTACAGAATTGTTGTTTCCTCCCATCACCCTGTCAACCACAAGTGATTCCAGTAAACATACATCATACTTTTTTAATGGGGCATTGCAACATTCAAATATAATTAACCCTGTATAATTATAAAACTGTTTTACGTTAAGTTTCAGATGTTGATCGCGCACTGCCTCCCATGATATGTCTTCTCCCCCTCCTCTGCGGTTTCTGTTATTCCTTTATGAGCAGAAACAGAATCGTCAAAAAAATTAAACAAAAAATAAAAAGGCTAACAGCGTGTCTGCATGTCAGCTTGAGCCACGAATAAGGGACAGGAGTGTGTCATCTCAATCTGTAGGCTCTTGTTAAATACTTCAGTGATCGGCAGTCTTTCTGATCCTTGCTTGACAGTGACTGCGCAAGCAGCATTACTGAGCTGCTGTATTTCTCACTGTGCATCAACTACTTTGTGAATTCCTGAGGGCAGGATTTAAAATGAAAATAAATAATGTTTTTATTTTAACACATGGGTGACGGCAGGCTTTCAGGATCAGAGAAGGAGAGAAAAGACATGGTGCAGGAGGCGCAGTGTGATCGGCATCTGAAACGCTAACTGAGGAAAACATATGGTGACATTTAAAACCATGTGTTCCAATGGCAACCTGATTTTTCCAGACAGCGTTCTGCTATTTAAATCTTGTTTGTACCTGTGCATCAAACATATCTGATGCATAGGTAACAGTAATCAGAGAGGAGGAGTTTTCTCCTTATTTTAAAAATTGTTAGTTAAATGTTTTGAGGATATCCTGAGACCTGTTGTACATTAGAATTGTGGTATCACTAACATGTGACAGTCCAATTTTCATTGCCTTGTCCAAGCGCCTTTCTGCCTGCCTTTACAGTGTAAAATTCTGTGTATAAGTCTTTGGAAGCGTCTAGTTCATGAACCGTCCATTAGATCTTTAACAGATTTGAAACATACTACCAGCATGACCAGATATATATGTCAGCAATATAACTTTGCCAAATAAGTTTGATTTCCATAACAATTATTTTTTTGAAAAGGAGCTTTGACTGCAGATATTTTTTGTCAGCAAAACTGTTAAGATTGACTATCTGCCTAAGCCATGTAAAATACTCTTTTCAAACTAGCTCACAATATGTATCTATATGGTAACAACCTCTGGGTAAACAAATGGGAAATCTATTCACTGTTGAGTGATTTTGGGCAAAACGCTTATTTTGAAAAATTTAATCATGGCAATTTTGGAAAGTGTATTACTTCACAGTTAAACTGTGAATGTGTATGTATGTGACATCAGTATGTGACGTGAAACCCCAAAACCTTGAATTCTTGCAACAAAAGAAGATGATTTAAACAAAGTACTGAAGTCACAAATTTTTACTTCCCAAAACACAAAATGAATACAATGAGACTCCACAGATACACAAAGTTGTATGTCTAGCTATTCTGAAGCACTATTTTGGAATACAATTTAAAAATAAATACACAAAAGTATCCTGTATGTGGTTGAAAATTCTAAAACTGTAACATCTGCTTCACATCATCTTAATTATCTTCATCCGAGTCATCTTCATAAGCAATTGTTCTGTGGACATTTTCACACAATTCACCTGCCATGCAAACGCAAGCTGCAGTGCAGAATCGATTGTTTGTTTTGCACTAGCACAGATCAATCCTTGTGCATGCAGATTTCTGACATCTGCATGATGTAAGTTCCAGCAGTCCACTTGGAGCAGGTTCTTTTGACCTGAGAACAGAGCTGAGTTGACCATCCAAGAGGTGCCAGCCATGTCCGTTTGGAGATATGAGGTTTGGAACTGCTTGCAATGAAAGTTTTCGCATAAGTGCCTGGAAGTTGGCCCTTTCTGTATGGAGTTTAATGCTGTTGGTTATAGGTGGCAGATTTTCATTTCTTTATTGAATTTGACAGAAAGTCAGTATCGGGTGTCATCTGCTGTATTACCAGTATTCTTTGAGGCATACACGGCACATACAAACTTCTCACTGGACCTCATTTTATCCATGGACAATTCCACACTTTCCACAAGTTCTGCCAAGCTCTGTTGATAACATTCGGATTCCTTTAGCAGTCGAAAATGTTTTTTCTTGCCTAGTCCAGAGAAAGCAGTAGTGCTATTGCAACCTGTCAGCGAATGTTAGCCTGCAAGGGCAGAGCACAATGTTGGACCGAGCCTTTCTGCAGCATGATGCATTGGTGTGTAGTGTAGCTTGTCTTTTATTCCCGTGTGAAAACGCAACTCAGGACAGTGAAATGTGCTATATGCATACACACTTAATACAGCAACAGCTGTATCAGGGTACTGTATTACTACTCTTGTGTGGTCTTCAGAGACGTGGGGTGCATGCAACATCAAGCGTGTCTGGTTCCTCACGATCAGATCTGAGCTCATCCAGAGACTGTGACTGAGACAGAGAAATTGAAACCGCATCCATACCATCCTTGAATCCACCAGCGAGAATGACGCTGTTGCCAGCAAGCAATGTCTTGGGACCAGTGTTGCACCACCTGTCATTGAAGAATGCAGCCAGATTAGCCTTGTTGTCTGGATTGCTAATATGCTTCCCTCACTGCCTTGAGACAAGAGTGTTCACTCCAGCAATCTTTACTTCAGGCGCAGCCGATAATCCCCTTTTGGCATGCTCCTCTGTTTTTACTGACTCTTTTCTGTCATATCAATCAAAAACTGTGTTGACTCTGTTGCAGCCCTCCTGACTCAGTGGCACTGTTAGATCTCCCAGTACTTATCAGTCAAGTCTCCAAATGTAGTTGTACCTCCAGTTTTGACCATTTTCAGTGGCCATGCCATCCACAATATAGGCTGTAAACAGCGCCTCATCTGAATGAGGGAGCCTTGGTAAACTTCAACTTCCTTCTCAGGTTCAGGCAGCAAAGCACTCTTTAGTGTTCTTTCTGAGAGTTCCAGCTGAATATGCTAAGGCAAAGGGAACAGCAGACAGCTGATAGGTCAGAACTTCTTTAGATCAACATCTCTGACTTCACTGCAACAATCAGTCTTCCAAAACGTTTCGGTCAGCAGTAATGATTTGTAGTTTCTCATCTCTAACTTTGACCATTTTCTTCTGTGCTAGAGTTGCAAACATTTTAAATTTCAGGTGCGCAAGGTGTCCCAAAAGCTCTTTTGCAAATGTTCAGTCGTTTTGGATAAATCTCTCCATATGCTTCCCACCAATATCTTCAGCGCACACAAGACTGCATGTCATTTTGGCTGGTACTACAACTCCATTTACAATGTTCACGGTGGGAGACACTTGCTGTCATAATTATCTGAAGAGTGAATGGGTTTAGCATTAGTTTTGTTGTGAACAGTGACAGAAGCCCTGCTCATCAGCTCATCCCTCTTCAGTCGCTGTGTCCCTAATTCCTTGTGAGTGCCAACTGTTTCACTTTCTCCTGCAAGCCACACATGTGCTTTGTGGCAGTTGTTATGGCTTGCCTCTCATGGCTGGTGAGAAACCATCTCTCTAGAGCTCCTGGCTGTTGAGTGATTCTAATGATGCCCCTTCTTTCTTGGCATCAAGTTGCAGACAGTTCTAGGGTCATGTCTGTCCATACCTGACTGAATGGTTGACTTGAGCAACTGACTGAGTGATTTCCTTATGAACTCTTCATGCACCTGGGGTGTGTACTTGGGAGTTAGTTCATGTCTGCAAGATATATAGGCAGCCATCTTGCATAATTGGTTTTGTCCATGGAGAACTATGGCACCATTCCAGCAGTAGAAGACAAGTGCAACAGTCAGTTCCTGTTTATCTCGGCTTGGATGAACGCGAGAAAAAGTTGTACATCTGAATATATGAGTTCCAGAAAGCAAAGAGATGTGATTTTGAGCTAGCTTCAGCTTTGAAAGATGTGAACAGCTGCTGAAGCTCATTCAGGTCTCTGCACAACTCCCTGAAGTTCTCACGCACCATTTTGCCCCTTTCAGCACTGTTTCTGCACACCTTGAGTTTGCTGTTGAGATTTTCCACTTCAGTAGCATTCAGGCTGTCCTGATCCTCTCCCTTGTTTTGAACTCATTCCGAGAATGACTGCCATTGCAGGCACAACATTGCTTCCATTACCAGTTTGTGGGCTCTCACCCTTTGATTATATGACTTTCCTTTAAGCAGAGCAGAAGCTGTGCTATTGCCATATGTGTTGGACTCTATGAGGAGATCTTCTAAGCCCGATTCTTCAAACTGCTTCCTTATAAGTGCTAAGTAGTTTGGGACGATGTAAGCCTCCCTTTTGATCAGTGTCCTTGAACCATTCTGTATACCACCACTGTGTCTCCTTTGCTTAAACATAAATGGCTGTCAAATGTAATGACTGAATCCTTCTGTCCCAGTGCCTTCATCATTGTCTGAACTTGCTTCATGACTGTGAAGACAGTACTAAATTCAGTTGGAGATCCCGCAATCACAGGACAGTAGCCAGTTTGTGTAAGAGGTGGGTTAGCCTCAGACATGAGTGCATTGAAAGCACTCCAGCTGGGTATGGTCTGCCTTTCTGGGTTTGATATGAGGTTGAGATCTACCTCAAATAACTTTGTGGGGCACATTCAATGATAGCCCATGCAATGTCCATGTTTAAGGAATCATCTTGAGGGACCTGTCACATTGGTATTACTCTCTCACAACACTTGTCAATGAAGGATGTTACAGCTGGTCTCTTCCCAAACACCCCACACTCAATAATATGCTGTACATGATCTGTTGTTTTCAAAGCCCTTCTTCTGATGAAGTGTTCTGCATGCACAGCTCTCTTTGATTTTGGACCAAATTGTCTCCTTTGATACATCACCAAGGTGGTAGTGTGGGTTGTCTGTTTACCATCCAGAGTTTATTCAGTGATATCTGCTGCCATTTTAACGAACATGTTTGAAACAGTGTTTGTTGGGATAACAGTGCCATGGTTTTCTGACTGAGCTAGCACTTCCAGTGCAAGGCTCGTATCTACCACCTCAGTATCATCATAAGAGGCACTGTGTCCCATGCAGTTCAGAATGGTGTTAGCCTGTTTGGAACCTGTAAAGTGCTTCATTGTCATAGCTAAGCTGATGGACTTCAGCATCTTTTGTCTTCCGTGTGATGAACAATGTGCAGTGTCCTTGACTTGTCATGATTATGTGCCTTTCATCTGCTTCCTTCTTACATTCTGAGCTGAGATCACCAAACTGTTCTACATCTAGATCCTTTTTTGTAATGATCCATCACAGAAGCCAGTAAAGGCTTTGTGGAATAATTTCGTTTGACTTTCTGAGTGTGAGATTTTCAATATCAACTGGTTTGATGTTGATTCCCTTGCAGTTCTCCAAATCTGCCTTCAGTATCTGTTCTGCATGAAAGAGTGCCGGAATAGGATTGTCTCTGTTCTTCTTAGCTCCTCTGCAGATTCTAAAGTCACCTGGGACTGTGATTTCCCGGAGCATGCAGTGGAAGCCGCATTAATTACATCATGTAAAGATATGCCACTAGAGTAAACGAGTTCTGATTTGGAAGGCTTCGTTCCCGGTGAAATGCCAATGAATCCTGAAAGTGAATCTGCAATCTGCTTTTCAGTCGCTGGGAGTGGTAATTGTGTGCTGTAATACTCTTCTTTTCCACATGAGACTTGAGCGACCTAACAGAAATGTCATGGTATATGCCCTTCCTGCATTAATACCTGGTTGTATCTTTGTCACTAACTCACAAAATGCCTACGAGTACAAGTCCTCATCAACAGGTTCTTTGTATGACTTAAAGCTCACATTTTGCTTTGCTACATACAGAGTTTGCATATTTCGTGATATGTTGCCTCTGCAGCAATTACAGATCCCGAATTTGGTGAGCATTTAGCATCTCCTTTTCCTCTGCAGCTTGCTGTATAGTCTTGCATGCAGAAAATGGAGCAACTGAGAATAGTTTCTTGACTTTCTTGTGGGTTTTCTTCTGACAGAACATGCACATTGACCAGTCCATCCCATGTGATTGGGACCTTGCTGATCTAGCAGTGGTAGGCAGTTCTTCCCCCTTTGGTTTTTTTTGATCTCAAGAAGAACAAGAGTACCAAGTCAAATGTATTTATTGTTCGACTATAAAGCCATTACAATATTCTGAAAAAGAAATCATACATTTCATACCAATACAAGTGCACATTACATACAGTTGTTACTAAATAGCTATACATTTCTGCAGTCATAAATTACATTCCACTGATGTTTAAATTTAGCATCACTATTCATACCATGAACTCTAAATAGGAGGATACTATTCATTTATGATTTATAAACTATTCTTAGTTCTTGATTTGTGGAGGAAGCACAGAATATCTACTTAAATACTTACCTCTTCTGAATCATTTATCTGTTATATACCTAATAATATAATATTTCTATATCCATAGTAACTCTCTAGCCACAATTCTCTTTTCAGTTATTTGAAGGTATTTATTTAATAGTCCATAAGACCCTCATGGAAATTGGGGAGGGGGGAGGTCAAGATCTAGACCATAGCACACAACCTAGAGACGGGGCTTCTGCATCAACTACTATCTCCTGTTGGACTCAGTAGACCTTGGCTGTTAGAGCCACAGTGATTCTACTTGTGCCACTAGTTAGTGTTCACCATTTAGGGGTTTAAAGGAGCACCCCATAGCATTTGCTATCCCATGCTCCACTAAATAAACCCCATTTGCGGCATTAACTCTCATCTGTTGAGCATCCTAGGATCAAATATTGGACCCAGTTGCCAGGTCCAAGTCCTCCCAACAGGTCTTTTCATCCTATGCAGATCCTTGCTTCAGTACCGACTAAAGGCCTTATCTTTGAACCACACTATATCTCAATCCTGGGCCAGCAGCGCAGTTTTTATAAGAATGCCACAATAATAATGTTAGCATCCAGGGAAATTCACCCAGCATACAGAAACTAAAATACAGCTAGTAAGAATTAATTTCACTTAGCCTCGGTATCCTCAGAAATGCTTATTATTTAAATATAGAGTTACTATTGAGGTACTCAAATTGGAGTGTAATTAAACTACCTTAAGCTATAATTAAGCTATCAGAATTGAATTAAAAATTAGCAGAAACATTTGCACATAGGACTACATTTTAAGTCAGGTATACACATTTTGTGAAAGTTGTTAGGACTAAAATCCAATAGACAAAGTTGCGCTCCACTATACACTCATTATTAAAATAAACATTCAAAATTCCATACTTTTGAGAATCCATAGATTAATATATCTATTAAAAGCCTCAACTATTTCAGAAGTCCAATATTCTAGAAAAAAAACCGAAAAGACACAAGCAAATACACAATATACAAGGTAATTAGATCAAAGTCCCTAAGCACATTTGTGAAAGGAGGTTTCCATCACAGTCAGCCCAAACTTAGCATTTAGCCCCACAGCTCTCAGGTTTGAATATTTTATACCATGCCTTTGCTATTCGCACTCACAACCACACTAGCAACCGCTCCATAACCAGGGGTCCTGATTTAGTGCTTGATATATATTAAAAACAATCCATGGCGCCAAACCTTTTTTTCATTAACCACTACCAATCAGCTCCATAACCAGGAGTCCAAGTATATACTGCTCTATACGCTTCTTCACACATTTTTAAGTAAAACTAAATTTTTCCTCTGGTATAAAGGAAAGTTACAATATTTAAGTTTCCTGAGCAGTATACAGTTGATTGTGTTGCTTTTATTAACTCAGCTGAGGACACAGTTTAACGCCTCGTGCACACACAAAATTAGAGTACCTTTAGAGAAGGAACTTGTCCAATGGCCAATTACTGCAGGTCGCCAAAACAGCTCTTTATGGAATAAAACTTATCTCTTTTCTCTTTCTCTTGGTTTAAGAGTCCAGACGCCAGGAAATTTCAGTGGAGTCTGCCGCAGTTCTCTGTATTTGACATTTGGTCCCCTCATAGGTCTCTTAAAGCGCCGCTATCAAGTTTCACAAATCTGTAGTCTTCTCTGGGCAGTCTCCTGCTCCATGTTCAAGCCCTTGGCCTTTCATTAAGAACTATTTGAACTGTGAAACAGAGAAAATAGCACAGTGCTCCACTGAACGTAGCATTATTACAATCCTTAGAATAGGACCCCTTGTCCCAGGCAGTGTTAGCATACTTTGTTTATAGTTATTTATGCCTTAAGGCACCGAAAGTGCCACCAATCTTGTGGTGACAGGGCAAAAAACACTGAAGCTACCTTTCAATGGCCGATATCATCTGTCCGACCCAACAGGTTAATGTCTTGTCTGCACTGATGTCCACAGACCCTTTACCGTTCTGACATTTTCTCTAGTGTTCAGGCAAGAGTGCTGTATATTGTCAGCTCGAAGTCAGTAGCGATAAACCTTGCCCTTTATGCAAAGAGTTTTTTGAAAACTCTAAAGACAGCAGTAACATAACACATATCTGTCAGATACCAGAAACCAGTGGTCGGCCGACGTAGACACTTGTGTGCATAAAAATGCTTATTACTTTTAAAACTTTAAGAAGAGCACTTATTCGGGGACTATAAGTTAAAATAATATAAGTTTCATTCATAGCGGCAATGTTAAGGCTTTCAAACGAGTAAAAGACAAAGATAACCAGAGAGCAGGAGCAAAGAGCAGAGCAGCAGTGCAGCCATTATGCTGTTCCCCCCCCCCCAGTTGAACCCAACTGTCCTACCAAGAACAGGAGTAAGAGTTAAGGATGTCTTCTTCGCAAGTATAAGATTAACATGCACTGGTATATTTGGCATAACAGTTTCTGTGCCATACAATACTGAGTTCGGTGAGCCTGTCAATGTTAGACTTGAGTCTTTCATGGACTTCATTTTCTCTATGTTGTATGGCCTCTATGAATTTCAAGATACCAGTTTCTGTCACATTGATAAGTTTCTCTGCTGTCTGCATAGCATATAACGCATTTGCTCAATCAGTCCTCTGGGGCACTTTGAAGACACTTCATTGTCATGGCTCTTATTACTGTCCATCTTTAGTTAATCTGAAAAGAGAAAAAAATGTTTGTTAAAACTCTTGTGTGTTATGAGAATGCGTAACTGCAATTTTAACAACACTACACTTCGTCCTTTTGTGTTTTTAAGACAGTGTAAATTGCCTTATTAAAATGTGGACACTTACATAGACAGCACTCATTAAAGGTTCAAACCCATAACATGCGTGCATTCTACAACATCCACTTGACCTTGACCTTTGACAGTTGACCATTAATGTTTTGGCCCCAGATATTCAACTTGTCTAGGAGATGTCAAGAAGACTATGCATATCAAATTTTTTCTTGATCCTGTTATCAGTTCTTGAGTTATCAAAATTAACCCTAATATGTATCTGACCTTGACCTTTGACCTTTTGATGCCAGTTGTGTTGTACAGCCACAGTATGTCAAGATGAATGTGTACAACAAATGTGGTAATCCAATTGCAATCTGTTTTTGAGTTATCATGTGGACAATCCCATATATCCATGTACCAAGACCGCTATGCACACCGTCCAATTCACAACCAGAGTAGCTAATTAGTGATACCACAAATCCATAGTACAACAGGTCTAGAAATGTTCCTTATGTATTCCCCTAGCTGGACCAAGTGACAGACCTTCCAAGTACTGGGTGTGCTATGTGGTAATTTTTGACCTAAAATTAGCTCCTGAACTATAGAGTGAATTTTTTCATGTCAGACAGTCAGCACCTCCCCCCAAACACTGCATGCTTTATTTTTGTAATGTTTCCAGTGTGGGACCTGGCAGCCATACTCTGATTTTCTTTGAGGATATCTTCCTCCATTGAACCATGCCATGGGAACTGTAAGCCATTGGCGTCAGGACCAGCTGAAAACTTTTGGCAGTAGGGGTCACTCACAAAACACCAAAATAATGTGGACAGCCTCATGGTTCCCTAGTTTTTTTCCCCCGTGAGTCACTCGTCGGATTGCCAGAGAATCAGTGCCAAAATTCGCCATTGCCTTTGCTAGTGTTTTTCATAATTTGTTTTAATGGGGGGCACTAGAGAGCAATCTTCCAGGCAGGAATTGCCTTTACAAAGCTCTCCAATTCAAATCTGCTTTTTACATTTAAAAAACTTTTCAGGAAGTGGAAATTTCTGTAGCACTCCACATTGTCAATGGTAATCATTACATATGGATCATGTGCACCCTCACAATTTGGGAAATGGCACGGCATAGAGTCCTGGGCATCTGAACATTCCGAACAGCAGCAACTCTCCAGTCACTCAGCAGTCTTTGTTTTGCCATCGAAGGGGAAACAACTAAAAAGCTTCTCTGGCAAAGACTTTGACTTCTAGCTTTAGGGCCGCAACTCTGTATAACAGGTTGGTGCTGCCTGGTGACAGGGAGCACCCCTTCATTAAAATTGTGCCTGTTCAGCTGCAGCTTTCAAATTGGCTAACCTGCTGTTTTCTCAGTTCTACTGCCTGTGCTTGGGTTGGGGGCCATGTCAGTCACATGGTTCAGGGGTGTTTTCTCCAATTTTCTATAAACAGAAAAAGAAAAAAGGTGCTTCAGGTAAGTATCAGTCTTATCTGTGTCAGTCTTCACCATTCATCACAGATGGGGTACTGGCGGAGATCAGGACCCAGAGACTTTTTTTAAAGGGTAGGAGCAGACACAGCATCATGCCTGCGTCTAGAATCAACGTGCTGTGGGCGCTTGAGGTTGGCCGTTAGACTGTGTTGACTCCACCTGCCTACCAGTTCATCATCTCCCTGCCATCGAGGTCACCTCGAAGCTTTCTCTGCAATTTTAGGCCTTTCAGCCTGCTCGAAAAATCGACGCCAGTCCGTCGGTCATCTACCGGTTCTGGTTCTAGCTTCCACTGACGCCGCCGCCGTAAGATATTTCCTTTTATTTGGAAATTCTGCGACATCGAGTCTGTTTTGTGGTGTTTTTCTCCGTAGGTCATGTCTCGGTCGGAGGGCAAAAAGTCTTCTAAGAGCCGGGTTGGCCCCCATGTGCGTCGGTGCCGATGCGGCTGAAAATATTCTGTCACCGACCAGCATGACCCGGTGTCGTGCGTGTCTTGGCCCGCTTCACGACATGGATTCGTGCGATGCCTGCTTCTCCATGGACTGCGCGTCCCGAACAATGGCGTTGAAAGTGGGGAAGCTCCGTGACTTTCGGGGTAGGGTTCGACTGGCCAAATCTGCTCTCTGCCCTTCCTCCGGGTCCCTCCTGGTTCTGTATGGACCGAGGAGGAGGAAGCCCGGCTGCTTGTAGCCTGGCCATTGCCGAGGCTCCTCCCACGGTGCAGGAGGCCCGCCCGCTTCCTCCGGGAGCGGGCGGGAGGCGCCGCACGCAGTTGCCCCTTCAGGGTGAAGGCTCCCCGGTGTCGCTCCAGCGGCTCGGAAGGCCGGGCACCGACTTCGTCGCTCGGCCGTGGGCCCTGTCGATGCCGTTCGCGGCGCCGACGCTGCTTGCGGTGCCGTGGGACAAGATCCGGCGTCCTCTTTCGCCATGTCTTGCCTTGGCGCCGAGGTTGAGCATGGCGCCGTGCCTTCACGGCTTGGCACCGTAGGGCCTTCGGCTCCGGCTGTCAGTGCCATCCTCGGCGCTGTCCATGCTCTCGGTGCCGCTTGCAGCGCCGAGGGGCCGGTCGGTGCCGAGTTCGGCACCGAGTCTGCCCTCAGGGCTGTCGTTGGCGCCACCGGTCCTCGGTGCCGCTTGCGGTGCTGTGGGGCCCGGCGGTGTCGTTTTCGGTGCTGAGGTTGCTGCTGGGGCTGCTGTCAGCGCAGTCTCTGTCCCGGGTACCGCCCCAGTGCTGGTGGACTTGATGGGCGCGGGTGTCTGGCCCTGGCTCTGGACCTTTGGCCGAGCTGCCCTGGTGCCTCCTGCAGGCCCCTGCCCGCGGGGTTGCGGGGCACAGAGTGCCCTCTCAGCCACAGCTCTGGCTGCGGGCCCTCTGGCCAGAGTTGGTTCTGCCCGCCCTCCTGCTGTTTGGCTCAGGCTTCGGACTCTACCTCTTGGGTCGGGGTCGGGCTTGGAGTCAGGCGGGCACGTCGCACTCCGGGGTTGTCTGCGGAGGAGGGCTTCCATGGTCGTCGGACGAGTGAAGCCAGCTCCCTACTGAGGAGAGTCAGGTGGCCCCGAGGCTAGGTTCAGTGGTGCTGACCAGCAGGCAGTGGTGCGTGCACCATTACTCTGCAGCCTGGCCTTGGGGTTTCATCGACCCCTCGGTGGTGGTACCCCCTCCAGTGGTGTGTCTTGATCGCCCATCTTTGGGGCCGATCGAGAAACCTACAGGAGGGGAGGGTACTGTTCCCTGGGTCTCCCCTTCGGGGGCTGCCCAGAGATGCCAGCTACCTAGGCTGGCCCTCTCGAGGAGGAGGACTCTCTCGGACTCTGAGGGGTCGAGGGGTGTGGGGTCGGCGCGTCGGCCTTTCTCTGGGGTCCACCCAGGCCCTGGGCGAAGCCGAAGTGTGGATTTCCACCCTTCCCCTTCCGGTTCCTTGAGGGAGTCCCATTCTTTTGAGGCAGGGGACCGTCCTTCTGGACCTTTACGGCCCCGGTCGCCTCACTGGGGGATTCTTGTGGGCACAGCCAAGGTAGTACCAACATGGTTGTACAGCTGTTCGGCTGTGGGTCTTCAGGGGCACCCTCCTGGGTGCTCATGGTCTGCTCCCTAGCCCTGGCGGAGGTCAGTCGACTTCTTTTCTCGGCTCTGCCCCTATCCCTCTGCCACATTCTCCAGCCCCAGGCATTCTTGGTCCTAGCAGCCCTCTCACCTGGGAGCAGTTCAGAGTGTGGCTGCTGGTTCCCCTGCCTACGTTAGGGCTATGGACAGCCAGATTTTTCAACCTCCCCCAGTGCAGCTACCCTCGGAACGTATGGTGACCTCCAGCTCCTCATCCCCCTCTTCTGGGGGAGAGGAACCCTCTGTCCACATCTCTCCGGCTGCTGATCTCTCCGAGTATCAGCGCTTCCTCGTGAGGATGTTGGAGGACTTGCATCTTTCTCCCTCTTCTGTTAGCAATCCTGAGCATGCGGCGCACGCCTTTCTAGGCGATTATGGCGAGGCCACCCTTGTGGTGCCACCCTGGCCTGCTCCCTTTCAGGAGGCATCCTTGCGTTTCTGGCAGAGGCCCTTCTCCGGAGTTCCTGCCCCTAGGGACCTCAGCCAGAGGTATTGCTCTCCCCAGTGTCTCCAGGTTCTATACCTCATCCGCAGTCCGGCTTGACGCATCTGGACACCCCTGATGGGCTTTGCGCCTCCACTGTGACCGCCCCGGATCAAGACTCCCTGATTTTGATTTTTGGGGAGGAGGACCTTCTACTCAGCATGGTTGCTCCTTCTATTTCACTCACCAGGCCCACTATGCAGCCTACAACAGGTTCTCTGTGGTCCATGCAAGGTTCAGATCCTAGCTGCTTTGCCTGACTCAGAGCAAACCAGACAAGCCATCGCGCTCTCTGCACGTGGCCTGGAGCTAGCAAGGCACAGCTTGAGGGCATCTTACGATGCCAACGAGGTAGCTACCAGGGTCATAGGGACAGCGATCTGCACCAGATCGGCATGGCTACGTCTTTCCCGATTGTCACCCTTGGCCTGGCGTGGGGTGATTTGCTCGCCACCAGGAACCTCCTCTTCTCCCATAGGCGAGATAGGCGGCAGCGGGCAGCTTCCTCCCATCCGGGGACCCCATCTCGCTCTCCCCACTCTCGGGCCTCCCCAGGCCCAGAAGGTTCCCATGAGTGTGTCACCCACTGAGGGCTAAGGGACTCTGTCCCTTAGGTGTAAAAAACAACCCCCTTAGGAGGGGCTTGGTACTCACCCATCTGTGTTGAATGGTGAAGATTAAACACAGATAAGATATGATGCACCATTCACGTAATTCTGTCTTCTGTGTATCTTCACCATTCATCACAACCCACCCATCATCCCCTGGGGTCTCAGTCTCTGGGCCCCTTCCCTCTGTGGCTCCCCTCTCCTTTTGGAGGCGGGGTAAGTAGGACACACAGGGGTATTCTCCTTTAAAGGGTACAGCTGCAGCGGCACTCCTTCTCTACTACATGTCTCCACCCCGATGGGGTGGGAGTTGGTGGTTGCCCTCCTCCTGTTCTCCTTCTGGTTTCCATCCAACTGTTTAAAAAAAAAAAAAAAAAAAAAAGTATTTTTTTTTTCACCAAACATCTTTCCTGAGAGAGTATTAAATCCCTGTACCCTGTCCTCCTTCCAGAATAGCCGACTCTGCTTCTGGGGTATTTGCCAGTTATTCTGTGCCTTGAATTCTGACAGAGAGCTTTGCTACTCCTTGCAGTTCCTATACAATCTGGTGACGGACAAGGGTCTCGGATACCTTGTTACCTCTCACTCTCTCCTAAAATTTCTCCCCTCCCTTCCTTCCCCTTCTTCCGCTTCCAGAGATTGGGGCCCCTACCCAATCCCCTTAGTCTCATATCTTCTTTGCTGTCCTCTCAGTCGTTATTTCTCCTTTTAGTTCAGTTTTCCTTTCCTTTTTCTGTCCCTTGGACTCTCTTGTCCCACCCTCCATCCCTTCCTCTTACCTCTCTGGCGACTCAGAACTGGTAGGCAGGCAGAGTCGACACAGCCTAACGGCCAACCCTCGAGCGCCACGCAGTACGTCAGCCTCGAGGGCGACACCGATGCTGTGTCGGCTCCGCCTACCCTTTTAAAAAAAAAAAAGCTCCCACGGAGTCCTGATCTCCGGCCAGTACCCCATCTGTGATGAATGGTGAAGATACACAGAAAGATCAGAATTACGGTAGGTACGTAATTTTCATTTTTGTTGGTCTTTTGAGTTAGAGCTTTCCTGTTTTCTCTCTCTTCTTTGGGCATCGCACTCCCACACACACACAGGGTTAATTAGGTTTGTGTATTCTATGTTTGAAGGGACATTTTGTCTTTCATTGTTGGTTCCACTGTTTTTGCAGGGACATTTCTCCTTTAAACTCTCTCAGCAAGGGAAGATCTTCTTGGGGCTATCTCAGTCATCCGATCCCACAGATGGGACTTCACTGTTGGTGAAGCAGGAATCACACAGAAAATTTTCAGCAGTACAGCTGGGGCTGCCCGTGCCAACATTGTCTGCCAATGTCACCACCCCTATAAAGGCGTGAACGGCACCACTCCCTCCTCAGTTCTTTCCCATAGTCAACTCAGTCGCATAGGTCTCTGTGGAAGCTCCAACGCAGTTTCACACCATTTTTTGTCTACAACTTTTTTAAACTTATCCTTTTAGAATCTCTTTTTCTTTTTTTTATACTTCCTTTATTAGAAAAGTATTGAAATACATGCAATTATACAGGTGATATAGTAATTTTACTCACAAGTACACTACAACTTTCAGTTATTTAAAAACTTCAGCTTGTCAATCATCCAACATAGAAAAAGGACAAGCAAACTTTTTATGAAAAGTAAATAAACAGATATCTAATAAGGGCAAAAAAGATTACAATTCTATAGTGTTCTCTGACTACATTTCAACTTTCTTTTGATTATCAATAAGAACTATTTCAACTATTCAAAGAGAGCAAGTAGCATGTCATCCCCACCATAAGTAGGTAAGTCGAAGGTGTTTACTCTGTCAGGTGGAGGTATACCATACCCATTTCCAGCTTAGTTTCATTCCCTCAGGAATCACTGCTATCCAGGCCCAAACCCTATCCATCCAATCCAACTGGAGGTCAACCCCTCACTGTATGTGTTCCTGTATCAGTTCTCATCTGGTTCAACGTGAGATATAAGCCTCCATTCTATCCTGAAGTGCAAAAGACATCTGTTCATTATATTGTATGGTGGTTGTCAGGGACCTCATTCAGAGATCAGGGGAGGTGCCTCCTCACCTTTAGTGATGGCTTTTGTATGTTGCACATAGCATGATAGACCAGAGGTACAAGGTAAATTTATCTTTAACTCCCAGGGGTGGAGTACCTAATAACAAGTTAATCCCTGTGAGGGATGTGGAGATTGAGGCAGGTTGTTATATTTTGAACAACCTGTTTCCAGAAATTAGATATTCTGGGAAATCCAGAAACATATGCTTATGGGATGCCCTGGTCTCCCCACACTCTCTCCAACATCTGGAATGGGCCCCTGGTTTCTAAGGGCTACCATCGTGGGCACCAGGAAAAATCTCACTCTGATCTTCCAAACAAATTCTCTCCAAATAGGGGAAGAGGTGGTAGCCCATGTTCCCTTCCATACCTTACTCCACTCCCGGTTGGGTGCTTGGGCAAATTCCTTATTTCAGCTAGATTTTACCAAATCCATACAGTGTGCCTTTTGCTAAATTAGGAATTTATATATAATAGAGATAGCTTTTTCTCCCTGGGAGGAGGACTATAATCTCTTTTTCTAAAGATTCCTTTAGCTCGTTTGTGTCGAGAGTTAATCCTTTGACTTCTCTCTTTTGTTCCTGCCGCTGTGGAAAGAAGATTGCCTCTTCAGTCCAACACTCACTCTGTGTCTGCTGTCTTGGGCCTAGCCATGACGCCTTGGACTGTGAGCTCTGCCAGAAGTTTAATCAGTCCACCTCAGGCGATGCAAAAAGGCTCTCAAAAAATTCCTTATATAGCAACAGGTAGCCAGTTCTGGGCAGGGGTCCTCCGGGGTAATTCCTTCCCAGCTGCTGGCAGGGTCATTGAGCTACCATGCCACTAAATCCCGAGACAGGTCCTTGGGGAAAAGTCACAGAAAGGACCGAGATAGGGACAACTCCCCAGTGGTGATCCCGCCCCGACGGCCTCTTCTTCATTGTCCGAGTACTCCGTCAGCTGTGGCTGTGCCAATGCCTAAGCCTGCTGTCCAGGTCTCTATTCCTACCAGACCCCTACCAACGTCGCCTCCACCTCATGTTCAAGGCAGCCGTCCGTCATCCTCCAGATAGTCTGCCCCTCTTCATTAACAATCGAGACCATTGTTGATGGCCTTACACTGTCGAGGCCTGATGCTTTCCCAGGTTCTCGGCTGCGGGCTCTTCTGGCTCTCAGGACCAGTTGTACAGATCGTCGCTTCCTGTGCCGTTGACCCTTCCTCCGTTGACGCAGCAGTGCACTGTCGTCAACCCTCAGTGACATTGTGACCAAATTCTAGGAAGCCGTTTGGTCCATCAGTTAGGTGCATAAAGGCCTGCATCGCTGTGCCATCAATGGCACAGTTTTCAACACCACTTCAGCCTCCATGGGCTGTTCCCTCAGGCCGACATTGGTGCCTTGGTCGTCAGACCTGGAATTGGAACAGGTCGACATCAAGGAGGGGTACCAGCCTGACCTCATCCTTCCTGAGGAAGAGAAGAAGAGGAAAGCCTCTTTCCTCTGACAGATCCACAGCTTCCTCAGTGATTGAGGACTCTGTCATGCACACACCTAGGTCTCCTCTAGCGGACCCTACCTTCTTCAGTGTTATGAAGCAGCTATCCTCAGCCATGGGTTTCTGTATTGAGGAGGAGGAGGATGCCACCAGAAGAGATCTGGTGGATTTCTTAGAAATTCCTGAGTTTCCTCCCAAGGTCATTCCTCTTATCCTTCCTGCACTAAGGAATGCAACAGCTGCAGCCTGGCACAGGCCTGACATAGTGCCAGCCATGCCCGCAGGGCTAATAAACTATCATGCCCTCGGGTCTGCCACACTATGCTGCCCAACCAGAGACAGACTCGGTGGTTGTAAAGGCAGGTCATGATTGGTCCAAGGTGCCCAAGCACCTTAGCTCCCTCCCGACAGAGAATCCGTAGGATTGATCTCTGATGCAAGAGGGTTTACGCCTCCTCTACCCTTGGGCTGAGGATTGCAAACTACCTTTCCCATATAGTTAAGTATCGGAATACCCTTTGGAAGAAGGGCAAGACTGTACAAAGCCCACCTGATTGTACCCAAAAGCAAGAGGTTATTAAGTGTCTGCAAATGCAGAGGATATTAGCAAGCACCTCTTGTGAGCCCTCTATGATATCTCGGATACTGGTGCCAGGGCTGCTGCCATCAGCATTTGCCTTCTCAGGCACTTCTGGCTGAGAGTTTTAGATTTTCCTGCTGATGTTCAGCAAAAAAGTGCATAATGTCCCTTTTAATGGCTCCAAGTTGTACGATTTGTCACAAATGCACTCCGCAGGTCAGGCCCTCTGCTCCCACAGTGCCAAACCTCGAAGTGCAATATGTGAACTGGAGACAAACAAGGTAACCCTCCTGTCTGTTTTGGGTCCGAATCACCTACCAGCCTTGAATCCTGAGGTCAAATATAAACCTTCTTTGCTAGCACACCCAGTTAACAGGCTCAGTTATCACACTCTCTTTGGGGATGCAGTGCAATACTTCACCCAGTGCACACCAGCCTGGTTCACAGTTTTACCCTTTGACTCAATTTGAGACCTAGGTATCTTCTTACCTTAGCAAGATAGTAACACACTTTTAAGCCCTTAACAGTTTTTGTCAGATCTTACCCAATACTGTTTTAGCCTCCACGCAAAAGAAACTGAGAAAGACGAGGCAGAATTTTAAGAAAATAATGTTTACTAAAAATAAATATAGATAAAATACAAAATGCAGAACATGTAAATTGGTTTACAGTCTTTTAAAGTAAATGGATAATTATACAGAAACAACGCCTTATTACTGAATTTCTACTACACTGTGTTTCAAGTAATAAACAGATGGTTGAATTTACCCAAAGTGCTATGAGAGGTTGTCTGGAGTCCCACCTCAGAATCAGAGGCAAAATGCACAAAGCCAAAAATCAAATGCAATGCTTTTCTCCCAGCTGGCTGGTAATATGTCTGTTTCAAACTCCTCCTCCCTGATGACGCAGCTCACAGATGCTGGCTGTGAGGTCACTCAAACCTGAGAACTTGAATTAATTTATCAGTCACATGTCTCAGCCCACTGCTAAAACATTCCAAAAAATATATATATATTTTTTCTTAATTAGTGAGGCTTTATGACAGATAGAATTATCCTTTGATCTTCCACAAGCTTCCTGGCCTTCAAAGTAATTGCAGTTTTACAAGCTAACAGGAATCATTTAAAATGGCCTTTTCTCAGAGGCCATAAAATGCACACTTTGTCCCTGTAGTTTAAAGAAAAAAGGTTTACAAGGTGTGATAACCTGGCATAAAGGAAGTCTTTAGAGTCCCAGGAAACCCTGCAACTATGTATCAATGCAGTGAAGGAAGCTAGCCATCTAGCAACTGCAGTTACTGTGTTGAGGTCAAAAGGTCAGGCCCTTTAAAAGCTGATGGCTGCCATTTCCCTAAGCAGACATTCAAATAAACATATATTTCAAACAACATGAAGTCTGTCTTGCTGTATTATGACAGTAGCAGTTTGTCCCACCACTAGAACTTCTGCGGTGAAATGGTTAATACCATTCCAAAATAGAACTTTGAGCACGAGCTCTAAGAGCAGCTCTATCTGTGTAATTTCAAACCTGAACTGTCAGATTCTTTACTCCGCCTCAGTGAACAGTCGCCCGAGATTTCTCCTACTGCTCGGTTCATTTCTCGGTTTAAACAGTGTTTTCTCGGATTCGATTCAACCGAGAATAGTTTTATTTAACCACAAAACCGTTCGGTTCAAGCTCTGTCTGTGGTAATCGTAAGTAAATTAAAGGTTTTGTCTGTGTGGAACTTGTAAGTTTATCGGTTCGGTTTTGAACCGATCAGCTGGGTTTAAAACTTATTAACTTTAAAGTTTAACATTTTAGAGTGCGGTTCCGGTTCTTATCGGTTCTAAAAAAAACGGATTTTATTACGTTTTTTTCCAATACCAATGACATGGTTAGGAACCGATAAGGGTGTCTTGCCTGGCACTGCCGTTTAAGGGGCAAGTTTTTCTGGTTAGGCTGGCATTATGTCTGAGAAACCCAAAAGAAAAACCGGCCCACTAGGTTTCAACACTGTGATGTCTGTGGGGAAGTCTTGCCAAGGCTGACCCACACACCATGTGTCTATTGTCTGGGGTTTGACCACCTCCAGTCAGACTGCCAGATATGTAAGAATTTCCTGCAAGCCACCCTGGAAAGAGATTGAGCAGGCTCAGGGAATGAGGCCAAAAGTCCGCTGACCGGATGAGCCAGCCCGCCCGGTGCCAACCGAACTGGAGGGATGCCTCTGACCAGGCTTAGACTTCTCGGGAAAGAAAAGCTGGTTCTGAGGAACCAATTCCAGTAAAGAAAACAAGAAAGTCAGCAGGTTTGGAGTCCAAAACCCCTTCTCCAACTGCTGCAGAGATAGCAAAAGCCATACAAATTGTCCAGTCACTGTCTCAGGTTCCGTCCGAACCGCCACTATCTTGCAAAAGGTCGGTTCGTCCGGTTCCAGTGGTTCAGGAATATGATGTTGAGGAATTTTATGAGCCAGAGGAGGGGGAGAATGATTATGAACAGTATGAATGTGGCTGGGAAGGTCTGGGTGTGCCCATTGAACCGGACATTTCCCCAGACAGACCTCTAGAATCTCCCCCTATGCTATCTGAGTCCCCATCTCATTTTATGTTTTACAAAAGTTGTTGAAACCTCCAGCTTCCCTTGGAAGAAGCTGTGGATGAGCAAGAGGAGCCTGATTTTGTAGAAATGATGGATATTCCAGAGTCTAGAGATTGTCTATTCCTTTGCATAAGTCTTTTAGGAAGCAAACAATAAAAATTTTAAAAGCTCCTAATTCTGTGCCTCCTGTAGATAAAAGATGGACAGAAGGTACACATTGTCAGGTCCTGATACAGAATTCCTTTCTCAGCAATGCAGTCATGTTGAGTAGTTCAGGCTGCAGCCTGTGATAAAGCTAATATCCCCTGGCTTCACATCCTCCTGACAAGGATTCCAGGAAGATTGATGCCATGGCGAAAACAGTATATGGCAGCTCTCTGGGACTCAGGCAAGCAAATTATATGGCTTATGTAGCTAGGTATCAGAAATCTAGATGGGATACTGTTATGGAATTAGCCAAGCAAGCCCATGGCCAGCTGGCTAGCGAACCAGAACAGGTGGCTGCTGATGGCATTGAGGCTTCTAAGGTACAGTTTCATGCTGCTGTGGATGTTAATGATGTTTCCTCTAGGGTCATGGCCACATCTGTAGCTTTCCGTAGGTTGGCCTGGCTCAGGTGTACTAGTCTGTCACAGGATACCCAGACTAAGGCTATGGATTTTCCTGTGGTGGGAAATTCTCTGTTTGGGGAGCAGACAGAGAATTACATGAAAAAGATGGATGAATAGAGGACTACTTACAAAAGTGCCCAAGCTAAGGAGCGGCAAGCCACTCCTCAGAGGCATACCCCCAGGGGTAGGGGTAGGCCTTTTCACAGGCCTTTTTACCAGACTCAGGCCTCCTCTGCCTATGCTCAGAGGGGCTTCTTCAGAGGCAGAAGCAGACGAGGGGTGGGCAGGCCTGCTCCCACCCCTCAGCCTAAAGCTCCTGCTAAGCAGGCACCCTGATGGGGTGCCCAGGGCCGATTCTCTTTTACTGGTAGGGGGCAGGCTGGCTTACTTCAGTCAGAACTGGGCTTCTTTAACCTCAGACAAGTAGGTTCTGGAAGTAGTAAGCCAGGGTCTGGTTCTCAGCTTCAAAAAGTTTCCCAAGTTGAGAACCAGACTTTTTCTACCTGCAAGTGCTTCAGAGACCTTTGCTCTGGAAGCAGAGGTCTCAACCCTGTTGGCTTTCAGAGCAGTGGAAAGGGTTCCTCCCCTGCACCAGGGCAGGGGTCTGTATTCCAGATACTTCCTTACCCCAAAAAAGACAGGAGAATGGCGGCCCATATTAGACCTCAGATATCTGAACAAGCATCTTTTGAAACCGAGTTCAAAATGGTAACTCTGGCAATGATTTTACTTCCCTAAGGCCAGGGACTGGTTAGCCTCCCTGGACCTCAAGGATGCCTATTTCCACGTCCTAATCAGAAGCTCCCATTGAAAGTACCTCAGATTCGAACTACCCTCAGGTCATTACCAGTTCAGAGCAATGCCCTTCGGCCTTACCTCTGCCCCAAGGGTATTCACAAAGTGTCTAGCAGTGGCAGTGGCTCACTTAAGGAGGCAAAGGATTGCTGTTTTTCCCTATCTAGATGATTGGCTCATTGTAGGCCAGTCCCCAGAACAGGTAAAATCTCACCTGCAAGTTACCCAGCAGCTTCTCACCTCCTGGGCTTTCTGCTAAATCTACCAAAGTCGGTTCTGGAACCAGTCCAGGTACTCACCTTTATAGGGGCAGAATTGGACACAAAGCTAGCCAGAGTTTTTCTTGCCTTAGAAAGGGTGACGAATTTAGTGACTCTGGCTTCCTCCTTCACCCTGCAGGTCTCTCGACCAGCAAGACACTTTCTGCAGCTCCTGGGACACATGGCTGCATCCACAGCTGTTGTGCAGGGAGCAAGATTTCAGATGAGAGACATTCAGTTTCACTTGAGAACCTATTGGTCTCAGAGAAGAGACCCCCTTTCCAAGTTGGTCCCAGTGACTCGAACCTTGATCCAGGCCCTCCAGTGGTGGCAGGATCAGAGCAATTTAAGATTGGGGGTCCCTTTCATTCCCCTGCTCACATTTGACTCTCACTACAGATGCTTCCCTTCTGGGTTGGGGAGCCCACATGGGCGACCTTTCCACTCAGGGAGTGTGGTCCCCCCGGGAATCTCTGCTCCACATCAGTTTGCTGGAACTCAGAGCTGTCTTTTTAGCTCTTCAAGCATTTTCTGCATCTGTCCACAACAAGGTGATACAAGTCAGAACAGACAACACCACAACAATGTGTACATCAACAAACAGGGGGCACTCGGTCTTGACCTTGTGCACCGAGGCAATGATTGTGGTCTCTGGCCTATTCCCTGAACACTTCCCTCATAGCAGTTCATCTTCCAGGGAAGGACAATGTCCTAGCGGATGCTCTCAGCAGGATTTCCCAGGGCCATCACGAATGGTCCCTGGATCCTCAAGTGCTGGGGATAGTCTTTGCCAGATGGGGCACCCGTCAGATAGATCTTTTTGCAGCCCCAGACAATCACAAACTTCCTCTGTTCTGTTGCAGGCCTCCAGTGTTGGGCTCAGTCCCCCTGGATGCCCTTCTCCTGGATTGGGAGGGGAAGTTTCTTTATGCTTTCCTTCCTTCCCTCTCCTATTCAAAGTATTAGTCAAAATCAGATCTCAGCCTTGCAGGGTGATTCTGGTTGCCCCGGATTGGGCCAGGCAGCCCTGGTACCCACTCCTTCTGTCACTGACAATCCATCTTCCCCTTTGCCTCCCCAGGATTCACAACCTGTTAACTTGTGCCCAGGGAAGGGTTTGGTATCCGGACCTCAAATCCCTCAACCTCAAGGCCTGGCTCTTGAGGAGTTAGAGTTTGCTGATTTACACCTCTCTCAAGGTGTTCTTGAAATCCTAAAAGCTTCCAGAAAGCCTTCCAGTAGGGCTACTTATAGTTCTAAATGGAAAAGGTTTTCCATTTGGTGTGCTGGGAAAAATATTTCCCCAGAATCTGCTGATTTGCCCATTGTATTAGATTACATGGTCCATCTTAATTCCTTGGGTCTCAGACCAGCTACCCTGAGAGTCCATTTGGCAGCTGTATCTGCTTTTGTGTCAGCAGAAAGTCATCCCTCTTTCCACTCACCCTGTGTTTTCCAAGTTTTAAGGGATTACTCCATACTAATCCACCCTTTGGGAACCGGCCCCAGCCTGGGACCTTAATGTTTGTATTGCCCAGTTAATGCAACCCCCTTTTGAACCTCTGTTTTCTGCAGAGCTTAAGTATCTAACTTGGAAAACTGTTTTTCTGGTGGCTATCACTTCTGCTAGACGCATAAGTGAGTTGCAAGCCTTGTCAGTGGAAACTGACTTTATTTCTTTCCACAGGGATAAGGTAGTCCTTAGGACTAATAGGAAGTTTTTACCTAAGGTGGTTTCAGATTTCCATCTTAAACAATCTATCTCTCTTCCAGTATTTTCACTGATCACTCCTCTTCTGGTGAGAGGAGGTTGCACAGCCTGGATATTAAGAGAGCTCTTAGTTACTATAGAGCGCACAAAGGTCACAGGTTCGAATCCTCCAACTTTTCCTTACCTATGGTGAAGTTGGGAAAGGCAAACCTGCCACTAAGAGATCAATAGCCAGGTGGATTGTCTCTTGTATTCAATTTTGTTATCAGAAACTGGGCAGAGATCCCCTCTGGCTTGAGGGCTCATTCTACCAGGGGTACAGCTGCATCTCTAGCTGCTGCCAGAGACATCCCTATATTAGAGATATGCCAGGCTGCTACTTGGAAAGCGGTGCATACTTTTACTAGCATTACTCCCTGGATGTCCAGGCCAGGAGAGATGCTCGGTTTGGCACAGCTGTTCTTCAGAGCCTATTCCCTAAGTAGGTTCTGTCCCTCCTCCATGGAGATACTGCTGTGTAGTCTGCTACTGTCATAATATAGCAAGACTTCATGTTGTTTGAAGAAAAATTACCACCTTAGTAATGTTGTTTCTTCTAATGGAGTCTTGCTATATTATGACCTCCCAGCCTGCCCCTCTCAGAACTTCTACTTGTGGGTGCGTGGGCACTATTTTATGCCCTTTTAGCTTTCTCCCTTTTGGGAGTTTGGGGTGTGTGTGTTTTATTATACTGTTGTTTTATTCTCATGTTGTTAGAATTGTGTTAGTAGTTCTGGTCCCCTGACTTGAGTCTTGGGTGTTGGGACCAGCAATGGTTGTTAATATTTAGGTAGCCATTTGGCTAGTGTAGGTTACAGCTTCCACACAGACCTTAGTGAGTTTTTGCTCAAAGATCTGACAGTTCAGGTTTGAAATTACACAGCTAGAGCTGCTTCTTAGAGCTCGTGCTCAAAGTTCTATTTTGGAATGGTATTAACCATTTCACCTCCGGAGCAGTTCTAGTGGTGGGACAAACTGCTACTGTCATAATATAGCAAGACTCCATTAGAAGAAACAACATTACTAAGGTGAGTAATTTTTTCTTATATCCCAAATATAATACAATATAGTAACAAGCAGACGCTATCCATCACACAGTCCAGATGTGCAGGACATCATAAATGAGCTGCAGGCATCTGGCAGGGCTATCAAGCCTGGCTATTCGCTCTGTCACACACATCCCAAGAGCAGACAGTGCCCTCCCTTTTGTAAGGTGTCCCAAACATCCAGAGCAACCTCTTAGCCCCAAGGCAAATGCAGAGCCTCTGCTTCCTTGCCCTCTTCCACCTCTGCTGGAGCTGTGGCCAAGCACCCCAGGGGTGACGGACCAGCCCCAGCGGCTGGATTGGCCTCCACTTGACTCCTTGCCAGACTCCCCTCTTCCAGTAACCAACCAAGAGGTGGTGGTCTGAGATCAGTTCTCCCTCCATCTCAATCAGTGGAGAACCATCACGTCAGATGCCTGGATTCTTCAAATCATAGAAACGGGGTCATGCTCTGGAGCTCATTGAGCTGCCCCTGAAACTCTTCCAGTTCTCTCCTCCTACTCCCCTGACCCACCTGTCTGTTCTCCGGAAGGAGATACAGTCCATTCTGTGCAAAAAGACCACTGAGTACCTCAACTGCCCTCATGAAGGTCACCTCAGAGACCAGATATGCCATGGATCAAAGCAAGCTAACTGGAGCAGTATTTGTTGATCTGTCAAAGCCTTTGATTTGGTGGACCATAAACATCTCCACTCAAGTTGCAAGCCTTTGGGCTGTTTGACCACATGCTTGCCTGGTTTGCCAACTACCTACATGGTAGACTGCAGATGGTTAGCTTTAACAGAACATTCTCAGACTTGGCTTCTGTCTTAGTTGGTGTTCCTCAAGGCTCAATCTTGGGTCCCATTCTTTTTTTGCTGTTCATTACTGACCTCCCTCAGGTTCATATCCATTGTAGATCTTCTTTGAGGACATCTCTCATCAGGCCACACCTAAGGAACTATAGTCAACAGGCACCAGGACCACACAGAAACATTTTTGCTATCAGTCCACTAGGGGGCCGTCAATGTCGATGTCTTACATCGACATCCTCTCTGTGCAAACGTATGCAACCCCTCTCCCTCCTCAGTTCTTCTCCCGCCGTCGACTATACTTGCCATACTCCATGGAGACGCTGTCGCTACAGTTGACTGCTAAATCTTTGATTTTTCTAAGTTTTATTATTTTTCTCACCCCTTTATTTTAAAGTGATTGCTGTTGTCATGTATCACGATGAAAGACGCTGCTAAACTCTTACATTTCTTATTGCTAGTGTGTGGAAAAATCTACTCAAGCAATGATCTCATAAGTATCTGTTTGTGCTGTCTTGGAGAAGCCAACAACATTAAGGGGCTCGCTAGATCTGCCTGAAGTTTGATCACGCTACATGGCAACACCATCAAAAAGCCCTGCATACTTTTCTTCTTAAGCAGCAGGTAGCCTGGAGAGAGCACTCCAGAAGAAGAGCTCCACTAAATTGCAGGCCCATTCCTTGGGCTCTCAGTCCTACATAGCCTGAGAGAAGTCTTCAGGAAGGCACAAACACCAGGAAAGGGAGCGTAATAAGGATAAATCCCCCATGGTACACCTCTAGTCGGGAGTTACCTGTAGTACCGACCGCTACAGCATCAAGTAATTACCATGGTGACACCTCCAGTCACTTCAGACCTTAGAACCACAAGGTTAGCTCTGCCAGTGAGTTCTGCCAGACCTCCCATGGCCGGGAAGGCCCATCGCGCCGGGGTGGCTGCTGAGATCCCCATTAATGTGGCAGATCCTGGTGCTCAGACCTCAGAACTCTCAGATTGTTTGGCAGTGAGTTCAGCTGGACAGCCCATGGTGGCCAGCGATGGCCGTTGAGGCTCCAGTCACCCACGTTAATGTCACAAGGCACCCTGCACTGCAGGCCAACATTGATGTTTTGATGGTGCTCGCCTCCTTTGCAGAGATAATGCAGTGCCTTATATCTCTTCCTACACCAAGCACTATGGCGGCGGGCCTCTCATACCAGCTCCTGCATCAATGCCTGCTCCGTTGACGCACCCTACACACTCTTGGGCATCAACATCCTCACTTCCTTCCTTGCAGCCTTCAGAGCCTATCGATGAGAATCAAAAATACAACCTTGACCTCTTATTACAAAAGGAGGAAGAGGAAGATATGGATGGGAGCCCGTCTGACAGGTCTGGCTCCACCATTTCCACCAGGAGTGAGGATTCTACATTGTATACTCTGAGGTCCCCTGCTGAAGGCCTCTCCTTCATCTCTATGATGAAGCAACTCTAAACTGCAATGGGGTTTGATGCTGAGGAGCAAGACATCAGTAGGAGAAACCTGGTAGAGTTTCTAGAGCTACTAGATTCTCTACCTCTTATTACCCTCTTCTGTTGGCTGCGATGAGAATGCCACTCTGGCTGCCTGCCATAGACCAGCTTTTTTCCCTCGATGCCCAGAAGGCAGACAAGCTGTACCTGGCCCCCATCAGGAATCCCTTTTTACAGGCCAACCTGAGGTTGACTCGGTTGGATAAATACAGACCATGATAGGTCTAAGGTGCCTAAACATCTCAGATCTTCAGAAATGTGTCTTCACCATTTAGTCACATTAATGGTCTGTGCTGGAGGTACTAGGACCCCTGAAGCCAGAACTTTTAGGAAGGCTGGCGCTGAGGCAAGGCATGCATGCACAGTGCTGCAAGAGGACTCGTGGCGCCAGGCTTACCTCAGCACCAGCCCTAACTGCCTCAGTTTCTTTTTTCCCCGCCAGGAGTGCATTTCAGTGACGATGTCTCTCGCCTTTGGGAATCAGAACATCACGTGTTAAAGCTAGGGGTTTTTGTATCAGTTTAGTGAGTTTATGTAAACATTTCTGCCAGTTTCTCTCAGCCCAACCAAGCCTTGTGACAACGTCTTAACAAGATCATGGTGGGGGGCCTTCCTGTCATTTTGGCCCAGTGCCATGTTTGTCTGGTGCCGTTTTGGGCTGGTGCTGTGTTTGGCCTGGCACCATGGTTGGCAGGCTGCTCTGGCAGCGGGAGCTGTGTCCTGTCCACTATCCTATGAGGGAAGGGTTCTGACCATGGGCGGTCATGTGGTTAGGGGAAGGGCAGTTCTCCAGAGCATGAAGGAGCAGGCCGGTTCCCAATTCTGGTTAGATTGTTGGCACTGCTAGGCCTTGAATTTGTGTCCTTCTTCAGGGAGAAAGAAACTGTACCGCTCGAGGGTCACACTATGGGAAGTCTCCGTGAAACCTCCGGTTCCTGGGGCCATGGGCCTGTCAGCGTGGTCCAAGTTGCTGTAGGCCTTGGTGCTGGGACACTGAGAACTCAGGCCTGGATTCTCCCTCTGTCCCCAAGGGGTCCCAGTGGGAGTCTTTCCTGGGCAGCTCTTGGAGCAGCGGTGTGAAGGCCAGGCTGGGGTATCGCTGCTGGTGGGTCCAGTCCCTGGCTCTCATTGATTGGTGGCAGTGAGTCTACGGGCGTGGCCCCCCAAACCAGGTAGAGTGTTTGACTCCAGCAACAGCCTTCTGCCCTTGCCGGGTGACAGCACCATTGACTTCTGCCCCGCTGGCCACACCCCTACCTTGTGTCTCTGACTGGCCGGGTACTGCTTTAGTCACCTTGGTGTTGCCAGATTCATTGATGCTCTGGGGCTGGCATTGGTGCCGAGTTTGGCCTTTTGGACTGTCTTGGTGCCTTCCTAACCCTGGTTATAGTGCTAGTTCAGCTATTCGATGTTTTCCTGGTGCCAGACTCTGTCTCTATTTCTCTCTCTCTCTCTCTCTCTCCCCTTTGGTGCTGGTTTGGTGCCTCTAGTGTGTGGTGAGGGCCCTGCTGTTCAGTCTGTAGCATGTTTGAGCCAGTGCCATTTCTGGCCTGGCACTAGGTCAGCATCCTGTCTGGTGTCTGGGCTGGCATTGGGCAGGGTTCCGCGCTGGATCTGGGTTGGGTCTGCACTATATCTGGGCCCTCTGTGATGTTCCCTGTGGCACCCAGTTGATGCCAGAGGTTCTCTGTTTTTTGAACCTCCCTGTACCTCTCCCCGAGGGGATATTGAGGAAAATAATTCTTCCCCCTTCCTGATCTCTGCTGGGGGTGGTGTTTATGACTTCTTTCCCTAGACTCTTCTGACCCAGGTACTTCTGCTGTGTTTCAGGGCTTGCTCGTGTGCTTACTAGCTCAAAGAGTAAATTTTCTGTCTGTCTGTTTGGAGCATGCCTTACGCGACACAGGGTTTAAAAAAAAAGGGGGGGGGATTCTGCTGACTACCATGTACAGGATTTTATCCAAGCAGTCACCAGTTCTTTTATTTCTCCAGGATTGACTAGCTCGCTATAGACATGCAAGCTTCTAGATACTGCACCCTGCACTCTCACAGCGCACCTGAGATGTTAGGATTCCAAGTTACCCTTACCCAGACAGTTGGCTGATAGCCACTCCTCCAGTCACAAAGCTCTAGCCACAGCCTGTCCCCCTTCCTTCCCTTCTTGGATTACTATTGAGTCTAAAAGTTTTGGCTCTGACCCTCGCAGTAGTCACTGTTCCTAGGAACTCTCCCGGATATAGTCAGGGTCTAGCCTTTCCTTGAGAGTTATATACAGATGATCCTGCATGTAGCATTGTAGTTTTTGAACAGCAAGTCTGTTTATGCCTACTCCCTGCCCCCATGCTGGGCCTTATCACAGCTGATCAAGCCCATAGATTGATCACTTAGGCCCTGTCCACACTGGAGAACTTAAAACATTACAGACGCCCTGTAACATTTTAAAATCTGGGAACACAGTTCGCGTCCACACTGGTAACGTTACCAAACCATGTTTCAAACCGTGTTTAAACCCTGAGTACAATCAGGATTTTAGCACGGTTTTGAAAACGGATTAAGTGAGAAAGCGTTTTCACTTACCAGTGTTCCTTGCTGGCAGTTCTCCTGGCGTCCATAATGAAGCATCTGATCCTCACCGGCAAGCGAGCTGACAGCATGTTTAAACGCGCTTTCATTTTTGGAAGATGTGGATGGGTGCAGAACCGTGTTAAGACACGGTTCCGACAAATGTGGATGCGTCAGCACGGTAAGCCCCTAAACAGTTTGAAAACCATTAACAAATTTTAATTGCAGGCGCGGATAGTGCCTTACTTCCCTTCTCCCATTCGAAACCCTGGACAACTGTTTCTTCGGAGGCCTCCCTGTGGGGTTGCCCACTGCCAGTGTTTCAATCACAATGTGTTTGGAACCCATCCATCAGAGTGTGATCTCCACTTCAGTGGGTTGCATGTGCAATCTGTTTTTGTGAATTTTCTGAAAGAGGTTCACTTCCTCATTCCTACCCCTCAGCAGATTTTCACCACAGACATTTAGGGGCTGGGCTGGGGAGCACATCTGGAACCTCATTAGAAACAAAGAATATGGACCAGAGTGGAGACTTCCCCTCCACATAAATGTCCTAGAGACGATGGCCATTCTATATGCTCTGCAAGCCTTCCAGAACCATCTTCCCTGGGGCATCTGCTGGTGCAGATGGACAACATCAGTGTAGTACACTACATAAGCAAGCAGAGGGGACTCATTCTTACCCCTTTGCTGGGAAGTGATGAGGGTTTGGTACTGGGCTCTAAAACACAGTCTAGAGCTGTCGGTTGGCCATGTTCCAGGTGTCCAAAACATCTGGCAGACAAGCTTAAGAGATCGCAGTCCAGTATGCATGAGTGAGACCTGCTAACCTTGGTGGTCGAAGACCTGTTAGACAGGTGGGGTCATCCAGAGTTGGATCTTTTTCTACCCCCACTCAATGCGAAACTGTCACTTTCTAGGGACATGGATATGTTGTTCATCCACACTTTCTGGCAGGTATCCTTGCCGCTTTAATTCTTGCCGGAAGGTCTTCAAGCTGGCTTCTCCCACCCACCCGGGTGGTAAAACTCTCAGCTCCGCCCCATGACGCCAGATCTTCCTTACCGCTTGGAAGCTCAGGTTCCCTCCTTAGCGCTCTACGTTTGAGACTGGATCCTAATTCTTCGGTTCGCCCGAAATTGATTTTGAAGTTTTCCAAACTTCGGTCTTCTTTTTCCCTCGCAGCTGCGATGGACAAATCTGTTCCCAGCTTTCGGAGGTGCCCCTGCGGGCAGAAAATGTCCAGGACGGATCCGCACTCCACGTGCGTCTACTGCTTAGGCCTAGACCACGACCCGCAGGCTTGCGAGTTGTGCCGTTCCTTTTCGGCCAATGTTCTGGACGATCAGCTGCCCGTTTGAAACTCGGGCGCCCCGAGAAATGTTTTCCGCCGGTGAAATCCAAAGAGGCTTGTTGGGCGGTGTCCGCGGCGGCTGGCTCGGCTGAGCAGCTCGAGCAGATGATCGCTCTCGAGGAGGAAGCGGCCCAGGCCGCATCTTCTTCTTCCTCGGCCGTGGCATTTATCCGGCTCTCTCTGAGTTCCTCGTATACAGCTTCGTTCAAGGAGCTTTTCCAGTCCCTTTCCACGAAGGGAGAGGGCCTCGGGACATTCTTCTTGGCCCAAGAAAAGGGAGTCGAAAGGTAAGTCCCACTGTCGGCGTTCCTGGGAGCGGGAGGTCCCCTCCTCGGCAGCAACACCACTCGACTTCGGCCGAGGTTGCAGCTGAGGCCGCTGGCTTCACGGTGCCCCGCCAGGCCAGCCTGCCGAGACTCCATTGGCTGAAGTCGAGATTTTCTCGATCTGTTAGACAGGGTTGTCGACTGGAGAAGCCGACAGCCCTACTTCAACCGGTTCCCCGGTGGATACCGAGATCTGCCTGCTCCTCCGGGACCGCAGCCCGGTTAAAGGTTCTCGAGCCGAGGGAGGTGGGTATCCCCGTCCTTCCCAGACCCACCCCGGTCCCCCAAGGGGTCTCGGTCTCGGACCTCTTCTCGGTCCAGCCGTTCCCGCTGTCATCAGCGGTCTCGGTCTCGTTACCGAAGTAAGCGGCGACTCCGCTCTTCCTTGTCCTCCTCCTCCTTGGGTGAGGAGAGGCTTCGACGCAAGTTGCGCCGGCGCTACGAGGATTTGATGTGGCAGCAGTTGCTGTTATCTGGGCCTAAGCTGACCCCGGCTAAGACCTCGGCCATCAAGTGGCTATCGCCGGAAGGGCCAAAGCAACCACTCGTTCCAGTCGTGTTGCCCGCCTCGGGGCCGGTTGCTAAGCCGAAACCAGCTGGTCACCGATTGTAGTGGAACCTCCGCCTCCTCAACCTAAGTCGGGGGCCCCGACCAAGAGTTCTCGGTCGGGTCATGGCCTGCCCCACAGGTTGTCGGTCACCCTCACTCCCGACCGTCCTCGGCAGGTGGAGGGTGGCTCAGGGCCGAGGCAGCTCTTCGCAGACTCTTCGGAATCTGACAACGATTCCTCCCTGTTCTCCAGGCAGTGCAATCTGGAGTCCTCCGGGGGCCAGTCAGTGGACAATAGCCCATCATCCTTCTTGGGTCTGCTTCGACTCATCTCGGAGTCCACCGGGATGCAGCTCGAGCCCGTGTCCAAACGGGCCAAGTGTCCCCTGATGGAGATTCTGGACCGAGGGGATTCTCCCATGGAGGCCTTCCCGGTGGCTGAGGCCATTGTCGGCCCAGCCTTGGAGCTTTGGCAGTGGCCTGCTTCCTGTCCTGTGCCCTCGGCCAGGATGGCCAGGAAGTATGCAGTCCCTACTGGCTCTTTGCCCGGTTTCTCAGAACACCCATCTGCTGAGGGGTTAGTCACTGACAGCGTTTTCCGGCGTTCCGGTAACACTCGGGATGTGGACAAGCCCCCCGACAAGGAGTCCAAAAAGTTAGACTTTGCCGGGCGCGAGGTGTACGCTGCATCCTCCCTTGGCCTCCGACAGGCCAGCTCGGCCGTGCTGATGGCACACTTCTCCCACGCCCTCATGGGCTCCCTGGATGAGGTCGTTCCTCATCTCCCGCCTGACCTGCAGACCATGGTCCACCAGGTGCGGGACCAGGGCAGGGCGGTGGCGAAGCAGCAGCTCCAGACTGCTCTGGACATAGGTGATTCCTGTGCCAGGTCAGTAGCGGCCACAGTGGCCATGCGATGCAGGGCGTGGCTGAGGATATCCACTTTCACGGCGGATACCCAGCACAAGTTGGCGGATGTCCCCTTCTTGGGGACTGACCTCTTCGGCCCTGGAGTGGAGGGACACCTCCAGCAGATCAAAAGTCCAATACCACTCTGGACTTGGTCACCTCCGCCCAGAGGGACAAAGGCCACCGTCAGCAGCAGAAGTCCTTTCGTCCTTTGGTCCCTGCTCCTCGACCTGCCCAGCAGCACCAGCAACAGGGCCAGCAGGCTCGCACTTGGCATCCCAAACCCAAGCCGACGGCTTCCTCCAACAGGAAGCAAGGAGGTAAAGGCCCGGGAGGTCCCTCGGCCGGTTCTTCCTCCAAGCCTGCCCAGTGACGGGTTGAGGGGTGCCGCCCCCAACCTCGTCACTCCCCGCTGGGTTCCCCTCGTGGGGGGACGGCTCCGCCACTTCCTTTCCGCCTGGTCCGCTATCACCACGGACTGCTGGGTGTTGGAGGTGGTAGGAAAAGGCCTGCCTCTGGAGTTCGAGCAGGTTCCGCCTTTTCGAGCCGTCGCCCCTCGGGGGGGCCACAGGGTCTGCAGCCTCGCTGTTGGCCGGCCGGGCCGACATTGCCCTGCTCCTCGAAAAAGAGGTAATCAGGAAGGTGGCGGATCCTCCTTCAGACCGGGGTTTGTGTCCAGGTACTTCCTGGTCCCAAAACGGACAGGGGGCTGGCGCCCCATTCTCGACCTGCACGATCTGAACAAGTTCCTAAGGTCTCGGACCTTCAGGATGGTCACTCTGGCTCAGATAATCCCATCCTTGGAAGCAGGGTGTGTGGTTCTGCTCCTGGACCTCCAGGACGCGTTCTTCATGTCCCAATCTGTCCGTCCCATCAGAGATTCCTCCACTTCAGAGCAGAGGGATCCCTTTATGAGTTCTGAGCCATGCCTTCGGCCTCTCCCTAGCTCCCAGGGTCTTCACCAAATGCATGGCAGTGGTGACAGCATTCCTGCAGCGCCGGAGGGTTCGGGTGTACCCTTACCTGGATGATTGGCTGATAGCAGCCCCCTCCAAACAGGAGGTGGAGCGGTCCAGAGATCTGGCCCTCCAGGTTTGCTCTCAGGTTGGCCTCCTTGTCAACGAGGCCAAGTCGGAACTCGTGCCAAAACAGGTGATTCTGTTCATCGGGCAGAGCTCGACTCTGCAGAGCCAGAGCATGGCTCCCCCGGATAGGGCCGAGGTTCTTTCCTCCTTTGCCCAATCATTTCTGGTTGGGCAATGCGTCCTGCCTGGGACTTCCTGCGCCTCCTGGGCCTCATGGCGGCTGCACCAGGCGGGTCCGTTGGGCCCGTTGGTACAGCATCCCCATCAGTGGGACTGGCCAGCCAGTGGTCACAACGCCGTGATCCGCTGGACCGCCCGTGACAGTGACCCAGGAGATGTGGGAACGCTGTCCAGTGGTGGATCGTTCCAGCTCATCTGCAGGAGGGTATCCTGTTCGTCCGCCCGAGCCAGCGGTCTCTCTCTCTCGACCGATGCATCTCTGATGGGTTGGGTGCCCATCTGGGGAACACCGGCGCGGCTTCTGGTCCCCTTGGAGTCCCGATGCCACATCAACCTGCTGGAGCTCCAGCGGTCCGTCTAGCTCTCACCGCTTCACTCCGTTTCTCACGGGTCAAGTGGTTCAGGTCCAGGCGGACAACACCACGACCATGTACTATCTCAACCGCCAGGCGGGACGCACTCTTGCTGTTATGCAAGGAAGCTCTGCATTTGGTCCCTAGTGCGCAGCCTGGAGGCGGATCTCCCAGCCATTCACGTGGCAGGAGCCTCCAACACCCTGGCCGATGCCCTAAGCCGGATAGGGACTGCGCCTCACAGTGGTGTCTCCTGCTGGAGGTAGTACAAGATCTCTTCTCCCACTGGGGCACGCCTCAGGTGGACCTGTTTGCCTCAGGGAGAATGCAGCTGAGTCTGTTCCATGCCCGCCCCTCAGCAGGGGCTCGCTGCAGGGGATGCCTCTCGAGGCCGTGACCCGCCTCTTCTACTCTTTCCCATTTCCCTTGATCACAAGGTGCTTCTCAAGGCGAGGAGGGACAAGGCGCAGGTGATTCTGGTAGCCCCAGACTGGCCTCGCCAGTTCTGGTATCCAGATCTCCTCAGCCTCAGCTCCAGGCTCCCGAGGCAGCTTCCAGCCCACCCGGACCTGATCTCAGTCAATCAGGGGAAGGTATTCCATCCGGACCTTCAATCCCTGCACCTGACAGCGTGGTTCCTGAGCGGCTAGAGTTCCAGGCCTTGGGTCTTTCCGACGAGGTCCTCAATGTCGTTGAGGCGTCCCGTAAGGAGTCGACCAGAAAATGCTATGCCTTCAAATGGAAGAGGTTTTCCATTTGGTGTCAGGGGAAGGGCTTGGACCCTTCCGACTGCCCCTTGGCAAGCATTCTGGACTTCCTGTGATCCCTTTCTCAGCAAGGGCTTCGGTCGACGACCCTTAAGGTGCACCTGGCAGCCATCTCTGCTTACCGGGTGCGGGCCAGCAAGCAGTCGGTGGCAGCAGGAGAAGGTGGTCGGGTGCTTTTTTAAAGGCCTTGACCACATTTCCCCTCCGGTGCGAGAACCTCCACCTCCGTGGGATCTACTGCTGGTATTGGCCAAGCTCATGGGCAAGCCATTCGAACCGATGCACAGGTGTGATCTTTCACACCTGTTGTGGAAGACTGCCTTCTTGGTGGCTATCACGTCAGCCAGAAGGATGGGAGATCTCCAGGCGCTTTCCATTGAGCCTCCCTACCTGGTCTTCTACAGGGACAAGGTTGTCCTGCGTCCCCACCGGAAGTTCCTCCCGAAGGTGGTGTCGGAGTTTCACCCTAACCACGTGTTGACTCTGCCGGTGTTATACCCCAATCACACCTTGGAGGCCGAGTATAGGCTCCATACTTTGGACCCTAGATGAGCACTCGCTTATTATAAGGAGCGTACGGCCGAAGTTCGGGGAGAGGTTCGCCAGCTGTTTGTCACCTACGCTGAAGCCGCACCTGGCAGACCTGCAGCAAAGCGGATGATAGGCAGGTGGATCACCTCCTGCATAGAGCTCTGCTACAGGCTGGCGGGCATGGAGCCTCTCAGAGGATAAGAGCTCATTCTACGCCACATACTGCATCGGTAGCTGCTTCCAGGACGTCCCTATCCAGGATATCTGCAGGGCTGCTACCTGGAAGTCGGCACATACCTTCATTACCTACCACATCGACCTCGAGTCACGCCGGGATGCTGGTTTGGGGCCTCAGTTCTCCAATCTCTCTTTCCCAAATAAGTATTGGGGGTGTGCGCCTTGCCTCCCTCCTCCGGGAGACCTGCTAGGAGTCTGCCAGAAAGTGTGGATGAACAACATATCCATGTCCCTAGAAATACAGGTTACTCACCTGTAACAGGAGTTCTAGGAATGGTATATGTTGTTCGTCCACACAACCCACCCGACCTCCCCGGCTTTGACGCACAACCTGAGCTTCCAGCGGGCCAGATCTGGCATCATGGGGCGGAGCCGAGAGTTTTACCACCCACCTGGGTGGGTGGGAGGAGCCAGCTTGAAGACCTTCCGGCAAGAATTAAAGTGGCAAGGATACCTGCCAGAAAGTGTGGATGAACAACATATACCATTCCTAGAACTCCTGTTACAGGTGAGTAACCTGTATTTTCTGCTCGCTTGTTCCAGGGCCTGGTTATCTTCTTTGGGGGGATCTCAGTCATCAGCTTACACCATAGGAACCTTCGCTGTCAGTGAAGGGGAATCCAAACTGAAGATTTTTAACAGTATAATTGGGGCTGCCCACGCCATCGTCAGCAACCCTGTATAGGCATGGGCAGCCCTGCTTCCTCCTCAGTTCTTTCCCACTGTTGACTTGCTTGCACAGTCTCCACGGAAGCTTGCCGAAGTGTTGTGCTGCCGCCCACGGTCTTTTTTTCCCAACTTTACCTGAATCTCTTTAAGGGATTTTTTCTTTTGTTTGTGTCAAGAGTTAATCCTTCTTCTTCTGTTTTCCATCACTGCCTCTGTGAAAAGAAGACTGCCTCTACAGACAAACATTTGTTTGTGTCTGCTGTCTTCGGCCTGACCACGACGCCTCCAACTGTGAGCTCTGCCAGAAGTTTAATCAAACAACCTCAGGTGACACAAGAAGGTTCTCAAAAAATTCCTAATGGAATTGCAGGAAGCCAGCTCTGGGCAGGGGTTCTCCGTGGGCACTGGCCACTCATTCGCTGACCAGAGCTTCAAGCTCCCAGGCCTCTAGGCCCGAGACAAGTCCTTGGGGAAAGTTACAAAAGACCAGGATCACACTGCTCCCCCAGCGAGCGATCCCATTCCCTGTCAGCTTCACATTCTTTGGAGTGCTCAGCCAGCTATCCAGGTCTCTTTGCCTACCAGACCCATACAGACAGCTCCACCACCCGACACACAGGTGCTCTGCTGAATAAACCTCCAGGTCATCAGCCCCTCCATAAATGCGGCGACAGGGTCATCATCGATGACCGTCCTGTCGAAGGCCTGCCCTTCTCCCTCCAGGGCTACAGGCTCGCGGGTTCCCCAAAACACAGCCAGAGGGTCGCCGCACCCATGCCGCCTCACCCCCCACCCTCTGTCGATGTCTATGATTGACCTGAATGAAGTACTGGTCAAGTTCATGAATGTACTTGTTCAGCTGCTGGGTGCCATAAACAGGCCCACTTCATCGATGCTGGCAGCATCATCATTGACACCCATCCGCTGACCCCAGGAGACCCCTGTGGGTCACCGCCAGAGAATCTGATGCCAGATCCAGATGAAGAGGTCAACGTCGAGGAGGAGTATCATCCGATCTCATCCTCCCTGATGATGCAGAGGTGGAAGAAGAAGAGATAATTGATCTCGATAAGTCCACTGCCTCTTCATTTTGCAAGGACTCTGTAAGCACACTCCATGATCTCTTCCTGAGGAGGTCACATTTTTAATGTGATGAAGCAGTTGTCTGCCACAATGGGTTTCCAAACTGAGGAAGAGGATGTCACCAGAAAAAATCAGGTCTACTTCTTAGAGATCTCTGAATCTCCTCCCAAGATCATTCCTCCAATGCTGCCAGCGCTGAAGAATGCCACCACAGCAGCCTGGCATAGACCAGACATCATGCCAGCTATGCCACGCAGGGTGGACAAGCTTTACAATGCCCCTCATGGTCTTCCTTATTTTGCTGCCCATGCTGAAACTGACTCAGTGGTTATCAAGGCAGCTCATGACAGATCTAAGGCTCTAAGGCGCCTAAGCACCTTAGCTTCCTGCCCCCAGACTAGGAATCTCGTAGGATTGACCTCTGGGGAAAAAGGGTTTATGCCTCCTCCTCTGTGGGTCTGAGGATTGCTAATTATCTGTCACACATGGTTAAATACCAAAATGCCAACTGGAGAAAGGGCAAAGTTGCTGCTCAAGCCCTCCATGGTGACTCCCAAAAGCAGGAACTGCTTCATTGTTTCCATACTGCTGAGGATGTTAACAAACACCTCCTCAGGGCTGTGTACAACATGGCCGATACAGTTTCCAGAGCAGTTGCCACTGGCATATGCTTTCATAGAGCACTTCTGGCTTAGAGTGTCTGGATTTGGCTGATGTGCAGAACAAGGTGCTTAACGTCCCTTTCAATGGCACCAAACTCTTCAGCTCTGATGTTCAGAACCTAATCAATGATCTGCAGGCATTGGGCATGGCCATGAAATCTGTCCATTCCTCTACCACACTAAGTCAAAGTACAGAGGATGACCTGCACTGTAGACAGGCCAGTAGGCCCAGATTGGCTCCTCATACCCAGGGCAAACATAGAGCCCAGACTTCTTGCCCCCTCTAATTCTGGAGCGACGGCCAAGAGGCCCAGAAATGATGGACTAGACTTTGCTACTGGCTCCACCTCAGTTTGACTCCTTGCCAGACCCCTCCTCTGGTTCAGACCCAGGACGCAGTAGTTAGAGGTCGGTTCCCCTCCATCTGAATCAGTGGAGAACCATAACTTCAGATGCATGGATTCTGCAGATCATAGAAAAGGATCACACCCTGCAGCTTATACAGCAGCCTCTAGACACCCCCGCCACCTTCCAGCTATCCCCAGCCTACTTGTGTGTTCCCCAGGAGGAAGTACAGTCTCTTCTGTACAAACAGGTCATCAAAACAGTGCCGTGGTGGCAGAGGGACCAGGGGTTTTATTCCAGATTCTTTCTGGTCCCCAGAAAGACCGAAGATCTGAGGCTCATCTTTACTCTTAAGGAACTCAGTCTCTCTGTCCAGTACAAAAAGTTCTGGAGGGTAACTTTGCCAGACCTAATACACTTCCTCAAGACCGGGGACTGGCTCTGTTCACCGGACATGCTGGAAATTTACCTGCATATCTCAGTCTTTCCTCCTCACAGGAGGTTTTTTCGTTTTGCCTTTCAGGTCGAGCATTATCAGTTCAAAGTGCTGCCATTTGGCTTATCCTCTGCACCACGAGTCTTTACCAAGTGCTTGGCAGCAGTTGCAGCAGCTCTCAGAAAGGGACTATACGTCTTCCCCTCTCTGGATGATTGGCTTGTAAAGGCTCCTGTCCAGGGAACAGCTTTGCTGACTCTAGAGCGCACTCTCCAGCTTTTCCACTGCCCTGGGCATTACTGTCAACTTGTGCAAGTCAGTTCTAATACCATCCAAAGACTGCAGTATAAAGGGACAGTTCTGGATTCGCACAGGGGTGGGGTTCCTACTCAAAACAGGGCAAAATGCCTCATTGCCCAAGCTCAGGAAGTTGCTCACAGTCGGCACATCCCTGCCAGAGTGTAAATCAGATGGTTGGGCCTAATGGCAGTGGCCATTCCCCATTCCGCTGGCCAGGTTTCACATGTGCACCCTTCATTGGACCCTCAGGGTACAATGGGACCAGCTGGAGGAGTTGGATCAACTAGTCCTGGCCTTCTGTCTCGTATGAAAAGTATTGCAGTGATGGATGGACCCTCAATTCTTCTTCAGGAGGTTCCCTTCCAGATTTCTTCCCCACATTAGATTTTAACCACGGTTGCTTCAGCTCTCGGCTGGGGGCTCACCTGGGTCCCTTCCAAACCCAGGGCTCCTGGTCCCAGTGGGAAGCTGCCCTGCATATCAGTGTCCTGGTGATGAGAGCAGTGCTCTATGCCATGCAGGCATTTCAGGAGCATCTTGCTCTGGGCTAGCTGTTGGTACAGTCGGACAATCTGAGTGTTGCCAACTACATCAACAAGCAGGGCAGTACCCCCTTTGCAGAGAGGCCATGAGACTGTGGCATTGGACACCGGAGCACAATCTGACGCTTTCTACAGTCCACGTGCCAGGTGTTCTAAACACCTTAGTGGACAGTCTCAGCAGGACTCAGTCCAGCATGCACAAATGGGGGCTTCTGTCATCCGTAGCAGAAGATATGTTCGACAGATGGGATCATCCAGTGTTGGACCTTTTTGCATCCCCACTCAATGCAAAACTGCCCAATTTCTGCTCGCTAGATCCAGAACTTGCAGTTTTCTGGTGAGATGTGTTGTCCCTCTTTTGGAGTGGGAGGTTTCTATACGCATTCCCTCAGTTTCCTCTGATCCAGAGGGTGCTGATCAAACTGCAAATGGAGGGGGCCAGCGTGATTTTGGTGGCCCCATTCTGGCCTCAACAGATATGGTTCCCACTGCTCCAGCAGCTGGCAGAGGAGCCTCCGGTCCCTCTACCTCTCTGTAGGAACCTGCTGACCCAGGATCAGGGATCCTGGTCCATGCTACCCTCAGGTCCCCTCATCTGCCTGCCTGGTTCCTGAGAACGCAGCCATCGCCAGGGTTTGGGGTCTCTAACAGAATGGCGGATGTCCCGGGGAGCAAGGAAGCCTTCCACTGTGGCACCTATGCCGAAAGTGAAGCGGTTCTGCCATCTGGGCTGCCAGACATCCTGGACCTGTTCACTCTATCCAGTGAACCATATCCTGGACTACATGATCTCTCTGTCCAACTCCTCAGGCCTCCAGTATTCCTCACTCAAGGTCCACCTTTCGGCTGTTTCTGCTTTCATGAGCCCATGGTGACCCCTCATGATTGCTCAACTGGATGTCTCCGACTTTCTTCAGGGCATCCTGCATCTGAAACCCCATTCTGTTCCCCTGTCCCGGCCTGGGACTTAAATTTTATTTTGAAAAGGTTGACCCGGTCTCTCTTTGAACCAATCACAACTTGCAATTTGAACTTTCTCGCTTGGAAAGCACTCTTTTTAGTTTCAGTTACTTCTGCGCGAAGAATTTCAGAGCTTCAGACCCTCTGGTGCGAGGAACCTTATTTGATTTTTCACAAAGACAGGGTATCTTTCTGCACAAATCACAAGATCTTACTTCGAGAGGGCTCTTGCAGTAGGTATTCATATAGGACTGACCCGCCAGGCGCCAGTTCTACCGGAAACATTTGTAGCTAGCAGTCTCATGGGGACCGCCCCACATCAGGTGACCCGCATCATGTGATGTCAGTATAAAGGGGCGGTCCCTCATGCCCACCTTCCAGTTCTTTCCCGCTGTCGGCTTGTGAAAGTTCCTCTCGGTTTAATTCAACACTTATCAGTCATTCGTCAGTCTAGTTTTCAAACTTTTATACCTTTTTTCTCTATTTCTTGATTATATCTATCAATTCGCTGTGTATGTTGTTCCCGATGCCCTCCGAATCGCCTAAAAAAAGGGCGACTTGTGTGGCTTTCAGCTGCCACACAAGGATGACCATTCCTTGTGCTTCTTCTGTCTGGGCCCAGACCACCCCATGGAGAAGTGCCAACACTGCCAAAAATTTAACTCCGCTACCCGGAAGAGAAGGCAGCAGTCCCTGTAAGCCCATACCCTCAAGAAAAGACTGACATCCATGGAGAAGGAGCTAAAGAAATTAAGGCAGGCATCCAATTCCCCTGAAGGTCACAAGAAGAAGCATGACAAGGAGCAGCATCGGAAGAGGGAAACGTCTTCCACGGCCACCGCGGCTCTGTCTGGAGGCACTTAAGGTAACATCCCCTCCGGGGGTTCGCTCCACGACGGCCATCTTGGTGGTGTCCAAGAAGGCATCGCCCTGCCTGTCTGGCTCATGCTCGGGCCGTTCGGGAACCTCTGGGGAAAAGGAGGCCTCCACTCCGGGGAGGGTCACTTCCACCATGCAGTCCTCGAGTTTGAGCGGGTCCGGTAAGTCGGACGCCAGTGCCACCGACATCCACCCAGACAAGGCTGCTAAGCCGCTGGCCCCTTTGGGGGCTCCCAGCCAAACCTTCGCCCGACAAGGCCACATCTCCAGCGCGACCTTCCTCTGGCAAGATCCAATCAGTTGGACATTGGCTCTTCGATGCCCATCTGGATTCAGCCGGAGTAGCGGACACCGCCCTACTGATGCCCCTCCCGCCAAGGAGTCTGCACAGGACCCTAAAGATCAGTCCGACGCCCCAGGCTTCCTGCAGTGCATTGCGTTGCCTTCTGAGGTCCCTGTACCCCCTCTGCCAACCCCCAGGGATTCCAATCCTCCCTCCCTCCCCGGTCATTACAAAGGATCTCCAGATACTGCCGTCAGGGCTCCCTCCTTTGGGACCCCGATACCCTGATGCCAGACCCTCAGATGCCGGCATACCCGACGCCCCCTTACCGGCCAACATACCTACCCTGGGCCTGATGCCTGCGGGGTCAGCATTTCCTTTGCCTGGCCCACCAGCTGGGCCTCTGCCAGGTCCTTCTGCTGTGTCAGAGCCCCTGGCTCCCGGGTATCCGACACCTCAATATCCCGTGCCACCATACCCAGCTCCGCAGTATCCGGCGCTTCAGTACCTGATGCCGCAATATCCGGCCCTTGTAGTACCCGATGCCTCAATACTCGACTTCCAGGTTACCTGCCGCCAGGTTATGGATACTCCTTTATGGATATCCTCAGTATCCGTAGATCCCTCCTCCTCTTCCTCCGCCGCACGCCCAACAGCTGGTGGACTTGAAGGAGACTCTGGCTTCCTGGTGGGCGAGGGCCAAGGCTCAACTCACCAGAAAGGTCAAAAGTCATCTACTGATGCAGGACCCTTTGCAGGATCCCCTGCGCCGGAGACTCCCTCCCTACCCGACACCAGAAGAGAGCCCTCTGGCACTGGGATGGGGAGGACACACACCCCCGGAACTCCCAAAGGGGCCGCCTCCCCTCGTGAGGGAGGAGTCTTCCTCTTCTTGTTGGATACGCCTGACTCGACTCAGAGACTGGACGCTCTGATCCTGATGACGAGCCACGTACTCCAGACCGCCCCAGGCCAAGGACCCCTCCGAAGTCTCCTCCGGAGGACCCCTCCTATCTGGAGTTACTGAGGAAAATCCAGGAAGTCCATCAGTGTTAATCACTGGAGCCAGACCCACAGCTAAAAAGCTTGTTGCTCATTTGGATCTGCCCAGGGCTGCTCCTACACTGATTCCACACTAGATAGAGCTCACGCTGACCTTGTTTCCACTATTTGGAAACAACCTTTTGTTAGCCCCCTTCCGAGGAAGGCAGACTGACTATATTAGGCTCCGAGGCATATATTTTTGAACCTACACCCCAAGGCAGATTCGTCATTAGCGCCACTCACGGCCGTTCCGCTAACCCAAAACAGCTCAGCGGGTCCCCACCCAACAAGGAGTCACGGCTTCTGGACCAGTACGGGAAAAAGATTTATTCCTCTTCTACCCTAGGTATTAGGGCCCTGAACTATGTGGCACTTATGGAGGATTTTCAGAAGACCATCTTTAGTCAGGTGAAAGCAAAACTGGACTCCCTTCTTGAGTCTCAGACTAAGCAGGAAGTGGCAGATCCTTGTCCATTCTGCTCATTTGGCCAGTCGGCACATGCTTCGTGCCACTTACGACACAGTGGACACAGCCAGAAGGAGCTCAGCTTTCGCCATAGGGTTACTGCTTCATGCCTGGTTCCGTGTGTCAGGATTGGTCCCTGAGGTGCAATCTGCTATCCAGGATGCTTCCTTCCGGGGTTCGGTGCTGTTCAGGGGTGATGTCAAGGACATCATTACTGACCTGCAGGAGAAGGGCACTGCACTAAAGTCTGTAGATTCTATGTACAGGCCCTCAAGACAGAAGCGTCCTTTTCGTGAGACGAAACTGACAAAACAAAACTACAGGGCAACAGGCCAACAAGCATCGGGCCCCTCCAGCAACCAAGCCTCCCTAGCAAAAAGCTGTGGGATTTCAGCTGCTGCGCTGCCCACACCTCCTGACTCCCCACCTTCCCATTGCCTCTGAAGGCTCCAGAGGAACCGGGGGGAGATTTTCCTCCATCTGCCAGGCTGAAAGAGGATAATATCAGATGCTTGGGTGCTCCAGTTAGTATCAGCAGGACACTCAGTCAAGTTTCTTCAGAAACCACCCGAAGACCACCCCCGGTCATCTTACTCCCGCAACATCTTCTTCTGGTCCTAGGCAAATCACCTCCTTCTCTCGGCCGGCATAGAACCAGTCCCCACCTTTGGGGGACGGATACTACTCGCATTTCTTTCTGGTTCCAAAGAATTTGGGAGATATGAGGCCTATTTTAGACCTCAGCTCCCTGAACATGTTCATGGAGTACAGACGCTTCAGAGTGCTCTCTTTACAGAACCTTCTACCATTCCTTCGGCAAGGGCAGTGGCCGTGCACTTTGAACATGCAGGATGCCTACCTGCATATCCCCATATGCCCTTCACACCTCAGATTCCTCCTGTTTTGCTTTCAGGGGGACCACTACCAATTCTAGGCCCTCCCATTTGGTCTTTCCTTGCCCCCACCCGAGTGTTTACAAATGCCTATCTGTGTTAGCAGCCTACCTGTGTACCCAGGAGTCCTGCCAACGCCTCCAGTTTATAGGTGCAATTCTTTAGATATGACCATCGGCAAAGCCTTTTGCCTCCGGACAGGGTGGACACCTCCAAACTCAGGCCTGTCTTCTGGCCGGTCACAGAAGGGTTCACGCCAGGTCAGTCCTTCGCCTTCTTGGGCTAATGGCGGCTGCCATTCGACAGTTCCACTCACTTGGCCCCATATGAGGATCTCTCAATGGACGCCTCGGGTCTCAATGGGACCAAACCCTGGATGATCTAGTCCAAGAGGTACTTGTTTCCGATCCCATGATCAGGGACCTACAATGGTGGGTGGTGAATCTATGCCTGGGAGTTCACTTCGACATCGAACCCCCCTCCCAGACGTTGATGACAGATGCATCAGGAGAAGGCTGGGGAGCACATCTCGGGTCTCACAGGACTTGGGGCAGCTGGTCCAAGTTCGAACAAAACGTGCACATAAATGTGCTAGAACTGAGAGCAGTCCTTTATGCCCTTCAGGCTCTCCACTCCATTATCCTTCCCGGTTATCTCTTCATACAAACAGACAACGTGTGTAGCCTGGTATCTCAACAAGCAGGGAGGAACGCACTGCTACGCTGTGTGCCAGGAAGTGATGAGAGTCTGAAGTTGGGCATCCCTGCATCACCTTCACTTGACTACAGTTCACGTCCCGGGAGTGGAAAACACTCTGGTGGATCACCTCAGTCGGTCCTCTACCAGGGCCCACAAATGGGAATTGGATCCAGAAGTCATAAATCCATATCTTTCTGCATTGGGAACGCCTCAGATAGACCTTTTGCTTCTCCCCAAAATGCAAAACTTCCTGCCTTCTGCTTGCTCACTCCAGCGCGTGACATTTTTTGACAGGATGCTCTGTCTCTCGATTGGAGAGACAGATTCGTTTATGCCTTCCCTCCTATTCCCTTAATTCCGATGGTCCTGAATAAACTCAGGTCAGAGGGAGCTCGAATGATTCTTATCGCTCCCTTCTGGCCCAGGCAAGCTTGGTTCTTCCTTCTGCAACAGTTTTCAGAGGAACTTCCTCTTCCTCTGTTGCAACAATTGCTGACCCAGGATCAGGGGACCCTTGTTCATCCAGGTCTCAAATCCCTTCATTTACATGCGTGGCTCCTGCAGATGTAGCAAAAGCCTGCTTCAGAGTTTCTCCGCTCATAGCAGACATCTTAGTGGAGGCCTGAAAGCCGTCCTTCTACGCCATGAAGTGGAAACGGTTCTCTATTTGGGCCACTTTGAAAGCCTGCAAGCCTTTCTCATGCCCAGCCAATAATGTCCTGGACTACACGCATTACCTCTTCAATCTGGGTCTCAGCCATTCCTCCTTAAAGGTCCACATGGCTGCTATTTCAGCATACCATAGTCCCTTCGGGGACAGGACTTTTGCTCAGTTGGAAGTCTCCAAGACCTTTCTCAGAGGGGTTCTCCATTTGAGACCCCCATCCGCATTCCCGCCCCTCCTTGGGACTTGAATTTTATTTTGGAGAAGCTTACCCTGCCTCCCTTTGAGCTGGCAGCAACAGCCGATTTAAAGTTCCTTTCTTGGAAGACTCTCTTCCTAGTGGCTATTACATCTGTTCTGTGCATTTCTGAGCTTCAGGCCTTGATGTGCAAAATCCCATACTTGATGTTTCACAAGGAACGTGTGGTTCTATGTACCAACCCTAAGTTTCTTCCTAAGGTGGTGGCTGAATCTACACTGAATCAATCCATTGAGCTACCCGCATTCTTTACGCAACACTCCAGTCAAGGGGAGTACCTCTACATACTTTGGATGTTCACAGAATACTGAGATACTACACCACTCGGACTAAGGATCTCAGGAAAACTGATCAGCTTTTTGTCTCTTTTGCTCACAAAAGAGAATTCAATGCTGTTTCTAGGCAATGCCTATCCAAGTGGTTGTTCACTGTATCACTTTCTGTTACGACAAGTACAAGACCCTGCCGGGTCAAGTCAGGAGGTCACTCCACCAGAGGAGTAGCTGCCTCCACGGCTTGTTTCAAGAATGTGTCAGCAGCAGACATCTGTGCAGCCGCAACCTGGACTTCTGTCCATACCTTTATGAAACACTACAGTTTGGACATTGCCTCTCGCGGTAGAGCAGTCTTTGGGTTGGCTGTACTACAAGGCCTCCTCTCAAAAGACCCTTTTCAGCCTGTGGTTCCGTGCTATTGATGTCTATCCTCCTCCCGAGTGCTTTTCCTTATTCCAGACTGCTTGGGACTCAGTCCTATATGTGAATACCTACTGCAAGAGCCATCTGGAAGCAAGATAGTACAGTTACGTAAGAACTTACTGTAACAGTAGATCTTCGAGAGAGGCTCTTGCAGTAGGTATTCACATCCGCCCTCCATACCCCTAGGCTTCTTTGGCTCTGTTTCCATGGGGGATATATCCTCCTCTCTCTCGCCTTGCCTCTTTTGGCCCTTGATCGGGGAAAAGTACTGGAAGGCAGGCATGGGGACTACTCCATTATACTGGCGTGCATGATGCCTGTCACCTGTGTGAGAGGCGGTCCCCATGAAGACGCTGCTAGCTGAAATTTTTCCACGGGGTCCTGACGCCTGGCGGGTCCATTTTATATGTGAATACCTACTACAAAAGCCTCTCTTGAAGATCTATTGTTACGGTAAGTTCTTAAATAACTGTACTTTTCTGCCTAAGGATGCTTTCTGAGTTCACACAAAATCAGTCTATCCACCTTCCTGTTTATTTTCCTGTGCGTGCCAATCCAGAGGAAGCACAGCTCAATACATTAGATATGCACAGAACTTTGAAGTACTATCTGCTTCAGACTAAAGAGTCCAGAAGGTCGAAGCAACTGTTTGTTTCTTTTGTTCAGGTAGAGACGGTGCTCCAGTTTCTAAGCAATGTTTATCCAGATGGTTGGCAAATTGCATTGTGTTCTGTTGTAATAAGTACGGCAAAGAATTGCCTGGTGCTGTCAAAGCTCATTCCATCAGAGGCATGGCTACCTCTGTGGCTTGTTTTAAAGGGGTCTCAGCCGCTGACATTTGCGCGGCTGCAACCTGGAGTACAGTCCACACTTTCACCAAGCATTGCAGTCTGGACTTTGCCTTAAGAGCCCATGTAGGATTTGGCAGGGCTGTGTTAAGGACTCCTGTTTTAAGTTTATGGAGATGCAACCTCCCAGACTGCATATTTTCACTTGTCACTGCTTGGTACTCATTCCTACGGTGTAACCTGATGACTGAGATACCCCCGAAGAAGATAGAACAGTCACGTAGGAACTTACTGTAACAGTAGATCTTCGTGGAGACCTCAGTCATCAGGTATATTTTCCCTCCCACCATCCCCCTTCTTGGGGCTCCTGTTCAGGACCTGGCTATCTGGTGTTTCCATTCTTTTACTTAGAGCTGGGTATCTCTTTCTCTCCTTGGTTCCTCAGGGTGTAGGCCTTGCTCCCTTCATCTCCGGAGGAAAGAACTGAGGAGGGAGAACGATGTCTATATAGGCTGCTGACGCCGTTGACGCCGGCGAGGGCAAGTTCCCAGCTCCCATTGCTGAAAAATCTTCCGTGGATTCTCTTCACTGACGGCGAAGGTTCCACAGTGTAACCTGATGACTGAGATCCCTTGAAGATCTACTGTTATGGTAAGTTCTGTAACTTTTCTTTTTCTGGTGAGGTGTGTTGTCCCTCTCTTTGAAGGGGGTTCCTTTACACCTTCTCTCCCATTCCTCTGATTCTGAGGGTGCTAATCAAGCTCCAAATGGAGAGAGCTACTCTAATTCTCGTGGCCCCTTTGGCCTCACCAGATCTAGGAACATAGTCATCTGCAGTATCCCAAGTTAAGAGGATAGGTCCCAGCACAGACCCCTGTGGAACACCACTGGTCACTTTGCCTTCCCTTGATAGTGATCCATTGACAAGCAGTCTCTGCATCCTATCTTGTAGCCAGTTGCGATCCAGTTCAGTATCTTATGACCAACTCCTGTATGCTTTTTATTTGTTAGCTAGCTTTCTGTGGGGACAGTGTCGAAGCTTTGCTGAAGTCCAGGTACACAATGTCCACTGCTCCTCCTTGTTGACTGCTCTGGAGACCCAGTCGAAAAAGTCGATCATATTGGTTTGAGAAGAGCATCCTGCTGTAAAGCCATGTTGCCTGGGGTCAGTCTTTCTGCTATCCTCCAGGTACTTCACTATTCTGTCCTTTAGCAACAACTCCATAATTTTTCCTACCACCGAGGTCAGACTGACCGGTCGGTAGTTTCCTGCCTCTTCCCTGCTTCTGCTCTTGTGTAAAAGTGCAACTGTTGCCCTTTTCCAGCCCTAAGGAGCCCTAAGGTATTATTCCACTTTCCAGTGACTTGCTGAAAAACCCAGCCAGTGGTGTGGTGAGTTTTTCCCGAAGCTCCATCAGTACCCTAGGGTGTATGCCATCTGGCCCCATTGCTTTATCTACCTTGACCCTATTCAGTTCTTCTAGGACCCTTTCCTTGTGAAGGCTCCTGTGGTGTTGTGTACTGACCTGCTTAGTGTAGAACCCTTCCCCTGTCTTCTATGGTGAAGACCAAGCAAAATAAATCAATTAGTAACTCTGCTTTGTCTTCGTCTGTCTCTGCCATCTTGCCTTTCTTTGTTGCTAACCTGACTATTCCCCCCTCACTCTTTCATTTTTCCTGTATATATCTGAAAAAGGTTTTGTCTCCTTTCTTGACCCCCTGTGCTATTTTCTCCTCTCTCTACGCTTTTGATCTCCTAACTGCCTTTACTGCTTCACTCAGCTTGTTTTTGTATTCTTCTCTAGCTAATTCACTTTTAGTTTGTTTACATTTTGCAAAAGCCCTCTTTTTTTCCTTGATTTTGGTTGCAACTTCCTTGGTGAACCAGAGTGGATTTTTCTTTCTTTTGGATTTGGATCTGGTTTCCTTTACTGTAACAACTGGCAGTGGAACCCCCAGTATTGCTACCCCTGTGCAAGAGCTTGCTATCACAAGAACAGGGAACCCTGGTCCATCCGTATCTCATGTCAGTCCATCTCCATTCTTGGCTCCTGAAGACATAGCAATTGCGAGTTCTGGAGTGTCCCCAAATGAACTAGAAGTGGTTTGCTTTGTGGGATGCTTCTCATCACTTGGATCCCTTCACTCGTCCAGTGAATCGGGTTCTGGAGTATTTATTGTCCTTGTCAGATGTAGGACTGCAATACTCTACTATCAGAGTGCACTTGGCTGCTATTTCAGCTTTCCATGCCTATTGATAGCCATCTGGTGGTTCAGCTAGAGGTGAACCGAACGTTCTTGAGAGGCATCTTGCACTTGAAACCTCCCATTTGCAATCCAGTCCCGGCCTGGGACCTGAATTTTGCTCTGGCGAAACTCACTTTGGCTCCTTTTGAGCCAGCTGTGACTTGTGCCTTATGCTACATTTCTTGGAATGAGTTATTTTTAGTTGCTGTTACTTCTACTCGAAGGATTTCCGAGCTTCACGCTCTTATGTGTGAGCCTCCTTATTTGATTTTCCATAAAAAACAGGGTGTCTTTTGGACCAACCCAAGTTTTTCCTAAGGTAGTGTCGGAGTTTACTTTGAATCAAACTATCTACCTGCCAGTTTATTTTTCTGAACATGCTAATCCAGGGAGAGCATTGCTGCATAGCTTAGATGTACATAGAATACTCAGATATTATGTTCATCGCACGAAGGACTGCAGGAAGTCCTCACAGCTTTTTGTTTCTCTCACCCTGGAAAGAGGGTATACTGCTTTTCTAAACAGTGCCTGTCCAGATTGTTGATCAATTGTATCACTTTCTGTTATAGATAGTACGGCAAGGAATTTCCAAGAGTTGTTCATGGCCATGCAGCCGGAGGCATGGCCACTTCTGTTGTCTATTTCAGGAATGTATCAGCTGCAGACATTTGTGCTGCTGCAACTTAGAGTACTGTCCACACTTTCACTAAACACTACAGTCGGGACACTAGTAGAAGGGCAGGCTTGGCTTGGCTGGGCTTCGAGGCGTCCCTTCTTAGGCCTGTAGCCTCCAGCCACCCAGACTGTCTATGTGGCAGTACTGCTCAGGACTTGTTCCGTAGGTGTGACCTGATGAAAGAGATAGCCTCAAAAAAGATAGTACAGTAGTTACGCAAGAACTTACTGTAACAGTAGATCTTAGAGGGGTAATCTCTTTCATCTGGCCATGCTGTTCAAATGTCTGTCCCCCTTAGACTAAGAGTTTCTTTGCTCCTGTCTCTGTCTCCAGGACAGTCTTACTGTTGATCTTCTTGGACCATATTTTCACCATTGCTTCACACTAATGGGTTCTGAGCCAGAGGCGCTATTACCTTCCAGAAGCCAAAAATCTTCAGGGGCCAGCCTGGTGGTGCAGAGGGCTGAGGCACTGGACGCCTTACCTTGTGCTATGCCGGTGACCTGAGTTCAGGAACTGACTTGGGTCACTTGGGAGCCAGCCAAGACAAGGAAGGGTTGAGTGTCCGCCGACAGCTCTCTTTCTTCAGGGTGGAGGGACTCAGCATTGCGCTGTAGACAGACACCCAGCAGTGGCTGGAGGTCATCACAGGTGCAATGCTAGAAAGGGTGGACCCACGGACAGGGCATAAGACTGCCTCCACAGAGGTGGAGACAGTTGCCCCGACCATTGTAATTGCGTGGGTCCGGGAAGAAAATGGATACAGGTTTGGGTTGGCAGGCTCAATGATGGCGTCCTGTGAATGCACCTCCCCCAACAATCTAGATGTTGGCTCCAGGGGTGGGGGAGGCGGTGACCACCATACCGGCACTGTCACTTACCCAGAGGCAACCAGGGGATAGCCAATTGGGTGGAGTGCAGGAAGCCTCACTGGAGAGACAAGTCCCTCAAGGGAGGAAGCCAGAGCCACCTGCCAGTGCCGAAGGAGGTGTAAAGTATGTGTGGGAAAAAAATCTTCAGGAGGGCTGAGATAGGCTGCCTATGTGTAGTACCCTGAAACTAGCTCACACTACATAGCCTGTCTTGCCAACAGCCCTCAACCACCTCAGTCCGCCTGCAGATCTGGTGCCGGGTCCCTTGGGCATAGGCTTTTCGGACTTGCAGTTGGGGCATTCAAGCCGAGTACAGTATTTGGCTCTGTCAACGGATCCTGATCCTGTGTTGGCCGTTGATACTGGTTCCATTCGCCATACTTACTCACAGTGTCACTGTGCAGGGACCAGCTCAGGCACTTTCTCCGGTTACTTCTGTACTGGTTGTACTTTTTCAGGGGGCTGTGCTGGGTTAATCATTAGATTCAGGCCTTTTGGTGCCTGCCCTGGTGCCGCACCCAGCTTTGCCAGCCTTGGATTCTTCGTCAACCCCTCCGGTGCTGCCTTCCTTTGTTCAGGTGCCGGCGCTGGCTCCCTTGGTGCCAGTGCCAGTGCTGGCTCCTTTGTTGCCGGAGTCAGCATGGGACCGTGCTGGCGTGTCGCTTTCTATCAAACTCCCACGCCAAGCTAGGTGTTTCATGGTACACTCCTTTACAGCTCCTCTTTCAGCACAGGAGTTGGAAGGGATGAGTCTGACACCAACCTCATTCTGTCCGAGGGCTGTGATGATTACACTTTGTAAAGCCAGAAGAATTCAGCTCCAGGTCCCACTCCTGTCCCTCTGGAGGCTCTTTCTCTCTAGACCTTGCTTGAAACATGCAGGCAACTCTTACATGAGACTTCTGCTCTTGACCCAGGTAAGCAGCTGCAGCTAAAGTAGCTTCATGATCTTCCTGGACATAAGTCTCCACCACTCATTCACACTAATGGAAACTGCCGGAGGCACTAGGACTCAAGCCCAGGAGCAAACTTTTTGCTGGAGGGCGGCGCCAGAATGGGGCGCGGAGTATTTTTGTGAGCCTCAGCTTCGTGTGGTGGCCATGACTATCTCGGTCGACCCTCCAACCGCCTCAGTTCCTTTTTTCCGCTGTCGAGTGCGCTTCAGTGACGACGCGCCGCTCGCCGGGAGTCAAACTTCAGACTAGCAGCATAGTTTTCAGTTTTGTTATTTTGTAGTAATATCTCGAATAAGTATCGCTTAAGTTTATTCTTATTACAAGAGTCTCAGCCTACTTTGTGAGTCACGACCTGTGAGCAGGTCAGGTGGCGGTAGGGAGACTCTCAGAGGAAAGCTGTTCAGTCAGTCGGGCTGGGTCCGGTCCGCTGTCTTCTCCGGAAGGGGGTCTGACAACAGTCAGTCCAATGCCCGAGGGACGGCGGTCCCTTGGAAGCATAAAATAAACAGTCGATTCTCTGCACTGTTCGCCTCGAGCTCTTCTTCGCCCACAGGTCAAAAGAGAAGGTATCACCGAGGTCGCCTCTGATATGTCTGCATAGACGGTCGTGTTGTTGAAGGTTACTGTCCTCCTCCTTCGAGTCGCCTGCTTCTGTTTCCGTAGCCATTGTCTTGACATCGGAGCCCTACCCCACCCTCTGGTAGGTCTTCAGATGAGCAGTTTCATCAGTGGGCCACTCTTATGGAGCAATGGGCTTGGAGGTTGGTTCAGCTGCCTGGCTCGGTCACTCAGGGGCCTTCGGGCTTCTTGGGAGACCAGGTAGGGCGGTTGAGCCTCCTGGTCGCGGCACCGTCTTCGGTGCTGTCGACTCCGCACTTAGGTGTCCCCCTCACATGGCTGCGGCGCAGGGGGCCACACCGATGCCTTTATCTCCTGCTCTTCTTCCTTCCCTCCCCTCAAATCCTGTTTTTCGGAGTCTTGGGGTGTTTTCAGCGCCCTCGGCGTCGATAGCACTCGGCGCTGTCTTCTGGCGCCGATCGTCTGTCGGCCACGTGGCGTGCGGCGCTGTCTGGCCTCTGCCGTCCATCTTCTCGTGCTGCGGCTTCGCGCAGTCTTCGCGCCTCGGTGGCTGCCTCAGTGCTGCTCGGTGCCATGCGCTCGCGCCATGCGCCTCGTGCGCCTGGGTTCTTAGGGCCATCCACTTTTCAGGACTCCTCCTTTAACTCTTTTCCTTCATCATTTTCCTCTGATTTTCTCCTTTCCTGTCCATACAGTCCCTCCTGGACTGTCAGGAGATGACATTGAGCCTGACCCAGACCTTAGACTGGGTGATGAAGTGGATGAAACAGGATCTGTTCCTGTTACAGAGCCTGTGGTCGAGGACCTGTCCTTTTAAGTCTCTGCTGAAAAACTTGATTTCCACTCTTTCTCTCCAAACTACAGACATCGATCCTGGGAAATTGCTAAGACTCCAATACCTCCATATTCCAGAGATCCCTACGGATTTGACTCCTCCGGTACAGCCCTCCTTTGAGACGCTGTCTCATATGGTATGGAACAATCCTGCTTTCATTCCTTGGGTGGCTAAATCCGTAGATAGGAAATACTCAACCCCCAAGGATCAACCCATTTTGGCGTCTCAAGCCTTTGCGGATCCTATTGTAGTATTGGCAGAGAAAGGTCATCCTTCCCCAAACTACTACAGCTCAACCTATTAACAAAGAATCTCGTAAGATAGACACTTTAGGTAAGAGAGTCTTTGCTGCTTCCACCCTGGGTATGCGTATTGCCAGCTACCAAGGCTATTTCTCTCAATATGAGTATATCCTTTGGCACTCTCTCAAACAGATGGTTGAAGCTCTACCAGAATCGGATACAAAGCCAGAACTTCTTCAAACCATTACCAGGGGTATCGAATCTAACAACCAGCAGGTTAAAGCAGCTATGGATGCTTTCGACACTGCTTCCTGGCCGGTGGCAACTGGTATTTATACCCGCCGTCATTCCGGGGCTGCGCACTTCAGGTTTCACGAATGACACACAGCAGCAGGTAATGGCGTTGTCTTTTGATGGTGTGTATCTTTTCGGCCCTGAAGTCAAACAGGCTCTAGAAGCTACACAAAAGACTAGGTTAGCCATTAAGTTGGCTCAACCTCCTCCTGTCCCCTCTCGAGGGAGTGTTAATAAACACCAGTTTCATAACCGTCAGTCCTTTCGAGGCAGAGACAGAGAGAGTTTTCATAAAAATCAAACTCCCCATCCTTAAAAGAAAATGCAACAGAAGGCGCAAGGACCCAAAGCGCCCAGCGACACCTTATGAGTTGTTGGCCCAAGTCCCATCTCAACTGCCCGAGGTGGACTCTTCCTCAGCGGTGGGAGGTCGTCTGATGCACTTCTACAATCAATGGAAGTCCATAACCCAGACAAATGGGTCCTCCGAATAATCCGCGAGGGGTATTCACTCAATCTTGTGGAGACCCCTCCGGATCGTCCCCCCAAATGACAGCCCAGGCTGTCAACCCATCAGTCAGACCTTCTCGCAGCCAAGGTTCAGGGCCTTCTGAACAACAGGGCAGTAGAAGTAGTGCCGCTGCATCAACGGAACACAGGGTTCTACTCCCATTACTTTCTAGTTCCAAAGAAAACTGGGGGCATGCGCCCCATTTTGGACCTCAGAAAACTAAACAAATTTCTGCCCAAGGAGAAATTCAGAATGATTTCTCTAGGAACATTGTTACCTTTGCTTCATCAACACGACTGGCTAGCCTCCCTAGACATGCAGGATGCTTACCAGCACATTTCTATTCACCCAAAGCATCACAAATTTCTGAGGTTTGTGGCTCTGGGACAGCATTATCAGTTCAGAGTCCTGCCCTTTGGGGCTATCCTCGGCGCCGCGAGTTTTTACAAAGTGTTGTGCAGTTCTCGCAGTGCATCTCAGAAAGATCATAATACAGGTGTTCCCTTATCTGGACGATTGGCTTCTGGCAAGTCCTTCCAGGCAGGGAACTCTGGACGCCATAGACATGGCTTCACGCTTTCTCACTTGCATGGGAGTCCTGCTAAACCTCAAAAAATTGCAGTTGCAGCCCTCCCAGAGACTCCTTTTTATAGGAACTCTTCTGGACACCTCCTGTGTGAAGGCTTTTCTTCCAGAGGACAGGAGGAGCGATATCCTTCAGATGGCCCGTCACATCGGGGAGAGCAATTCTGTTCCAGCTCTCTCTATGCAATGGATGCCAGGTCTCATGGCATCCTCGGTGTTCACTGTACCCCTAGCATGCCTTCACATGAGAACTTCTCAGTGGATGCTAAGTACTCAGTGGTCCCCAACCACTCACCCGCAGTCCTATCCCATCAAGGTGACTGGACCTCTAAAGAGGTCGCTCACCTGGTGGTCGCAAGAGAACAATCTCCTAGAATGGTATCCCTTTGCTCCTCTGGATCATCAGATTTCCATTACCACAGACGCGTCCCTGATGGGGTGGGGAGCTCACTGTCAGGCTCTCCACACTCAAGGTACGTGGACTCAGGTGGAGTCCCAGCTTCACATAAATGTCTTAGAAATGAGAGCCGTCCTTTATGCGGTCCGGGCGTTGACGGACATTCTCTGTCACAAGAACATTCTCCTTCAAACGGACAACAAAGCAGTGATGTATTACATCAACAAGCAGGGCGGTGCTCACTCTTACCCCTTATGCAGGGAAGCGATGAGAGTGTGGGAATCGTGCTTGGAACACAAGGCTCTAATTCAAGTGGTCTACCTGCCGGGAGTGCAGAACGAACTGGCAGACCGTCTCAGCAGAACAGAGACAGATCCTCACGTAATGGTCTCGACTCAACCATAGTTCAGTCACTATTCAAGAGTGGGGAACTCAGACGTGGACCTTTTGCATCCCCACTCAACACAAAACTGCCTCTCTTCTGCTCCAGAAATCCAGGGCCTGGCATTTTCTGTCAGGATGCTTCAGGCTGCAGTGGACAAAACGCTTTCTATATGCCTTTCCACCTCTTCCTCTAATTCAGAGGGTACTTCTCAAGTTCGAATCCCAGGGGGACAAAATGATCCTCATTGCTCCCTTCTGGCCTCGACAGATGTGGTTTCCACTACTCAACAATATGTCAGCAGCTCCGCTGAAACCACTCCCCTTTCAGATGAACCTCTTGACTCAGGGGCCTGTTGTTCATCCCAACCTGAGGTCGCTTCACCTTCACGCTTGGCTCCTGAAGAGGTAGAACTAAACAGGTTCAGTGTCTCTCGCAGGGTTTCAGATATTCTTCTGGCTGCGCGGAAGCCAGCCACTAGGAAAACTTACACAGCCAAATGGAAGCGTTTTTCACTCTGGTGTGCAAAATCCTCTCTAAATCCCTTTTCCTGCCCACCAGATAAAATTTTAGAGTACCTCTTAGACCCCTCAAATTCAGGTCTGCAGTACTCTACAGTCAAAGTTCACCTTTGTGCCATTTCAGCTTATCATGAGCTGGTACTTTCCTTGTCACTGGCTCAGTTACCTGTGGATAAGAGGTTTCTTAAGGGAATTCTGCATACCAGACCCCCTACAAGATGTCCAATCACAGCCTGGGACATTAATCTTGTGCTGTACATGCTCACTCGAAAACCTTTCGAACCTCTAGCTACCTGTGAGCTAAAATTTCTCACCTGGAAAACGGCCTTCCTGGTAGCCATTACCTCAGCCCGCAGGGTCTCTGAGATACATGCCTTGGTCACAGACCCTCCGTATACTGTGTTCCATAAAGATAAAGTAGTCCTTAGAACCCATCCTAAATTTCTTCCTAAGGTTGTTTCAGAATTCCATCTAAACCAACCTTTGGTCCTTCCCTCTTACTTTGCGAACTTCCAAAATGAAGGAGAATGTTCTCTTCATTCCTTGGACATTAAGAGAGCTTTACGTTTCTATCTAGATAGAACAAAAGACTTTCGTAAAGCTCAATAACTGTTTGTTTCGTTCAGCGAGACCCGGCTGGGTCAACTTGTCGCTGTCAGATGTATCTCAGCGTGGCTAGTGGCATGCCTTCGCCACTGTTATTCCATCATGCAGGTTAAGCTGGAGGGCAGAGTTTACGCTCACTCTACTAGGGCGGTCGCGGCATCTCTGGTGGAAATCCGCAATGTGCCCATTGCAGATATTTGCAACGCGGCTACCTGGAGCTCAGTGGACACTTTCATTAAACACTATGCCCTGGATGTCCATGCCAGACGACATCTTTCCTTTGGCAGAACCATCCTTAATGGACTTCTGTCCTAAAGCTGTGAGCTCTTGGTCTCTGCTGCCGCCCTCTCGGGGGATTATTAGCTCGGTACTCTCCCATTAGTGTGAATGAGTGGTGGAGACTTATGTCCAGGAAGATATGAAAATTACGTACTTACCGTAATTCTTGATCTTCTTGGATGAGTCTCCACCACTCATTCACACGCCCACCCTCCATCCCCCGAGCTCACTCTCTGTTATTGGTCTTCACTCCTCAAATCTTTAGACTGTGAAGACTTCTTTGTTGACACTTCTTATACAGGTCATCTGGACTTTCTTATGTCTGGTTTTTGGTTAGGCTATCCCTCTAGGTTAGTTACGCTGCACCTCCTCGGTAAAAAAAGGTACTGAGGCGGTTGGAGGGTCGAACCGAGATAGTGGCTATCACATTCCAGCGGCTCGCGGTCATGCCCCATCTCTGGCACGGCCTCCAGCAAAAAAGTTTGCTCCCGCTGGGTTCTAGTGCCTCCGGCGCAGTTCCCATTAGTGTGAATGAGTGGTGGAGACTCTTCCAAGAATATCAAGAATTGTGGTAGGTACGTAATTTTCATTTCTAACATTCCAGATAACCTCACATCTCCCATTCCTCCGGCTTTTGAAATCCTTTCGAAGGTGGTGTGGGCCTGGCCTGCTTCCATTCTTTCTGTCTGCAGGCTGACAGACCGTAAGTATATTCCTCCCAAGGACAGGCCTATTTTGGCTTCCCAGCCTATTGCAGATAAAATTGCTATTCTTGCTGAAAATGACAAGACTGTCCTCCCTCTGGAGGTTAAGGCACACCCCATTAATAAGGAACTTGTAAGACTGACACCTTGGGAAAGAGAGCTTTCATAGCTACTACCTTGAACACGCAAACAGTCAGTTACCAAGGGCATTTCTCTTAGTACGAGTATGCCATTTGGACCTCTCGCAAGTGCCAATCTCTGAAACTCCCCTTCCCCTAGGTCACACCTAAAAACAAACCCCAGCTCAGTGTGCCTCTTCCGGTCACCAACTTTAAATAAATTAATAAGTTTCACCCCGGCTCTGCCTTAGCTGCCTGAGGCAGACCTCTCTTGCCCAGTGGGGGAACGTCTGCCTGTTTCACTGTCAATGGAAGTCCCTCACCACAGACAAGTGGGTTTTAAGGATCATCCGAGAGGGATACTTTCTGAACTTTTCAGAAATCCCCCCGGACTATCCACCCAAGAGGCAGCACACTCTGTCATCTGCCATGCCAGTCCTTCTCACTACAGAGATAGCAGGTCTTCTGAGCAACAGTGCAGTGGAAGTAGTGCATTATGCAGAATGCAACACAGATTTCTGCTCCCATTATTTACTCGTACGAAAGAAGACGGGGGCATGTGCCCCATCCTCGACCTCAGAAAACTAAATAAGTTTCTGTATTGGGAAATGTTCAAGACGGTTTCCCTAGGAACCCTACTGACTGTTCTTAAGCCACAGGACTGGTTGGTGTTCCTGGATATGCAAGACACCTACCAACACATCCTGGTACACCCTAGTCACCACTAGTTCCTCTGCTGCATGGCTTTGGGCCGATATTATCAGTTCAGAGTGCTGCCCTTTGGGCTGTCCTCAGTGCCTCAAGTCTTTACAAAGTTCTTTGCAGTTCTCACAGTGCACCTTCGAAACCTGAGGCTACATGTCTTCCCCTACCTGGATGACTGGCTGCTAGCAAGCCCATCCAAATAGGGCACGAAAGAGGAAGTGACCACAGAAGCTCAGTTCCTGACCACCAAAGTGGTCCTGTTGAACATCAGGAAGTCACAGCTTCAATCCTTTCTTCAGCTACTCTTCATAGGGGCTCTCCTAGACACCACCAAAGTGAGGGCATTCCGGAGGACAGGAGGAAAGCTGTCCTTCAGATGCCACACTTCTTCATGGAGAACAAGTCCATTCAGGCTCATTCCATGCAGCAGATGTTAGGCCTCATGGCCTCTTCAGTCTTCACAGTGCTTCTAGCACGACTGCACATGAGGACAACTCAGTGGATGCTCAGCACACAGTGGTCTGTGACAACGCATCCCCAGTCTTACCCCGTCAAAGTGATGAAGTCTCTGCTTTGATCACTACATGGCGAACACAGGAGAACAACCTTCTTCAAGGTCTTCCCTTCTCTCCACCGGAGCCACAGACAACTCTTACCTCAGTTGAGTCTTTCCTGGGATGGGGAACCAACTATCAGGGCCACCACACCCAAGGAGTCTGGGGTCCAGTGGATTCTCATCTTCATATTAGTGTTTTGGAGATGAGGGCAGTCCTACATGTCCTTCGAGCCCTAGTGGACTTTGCCCATCACAAGGTAATCCTCACTCAGACAGACAACAAGTCAGTCATGTACTACATCAACAAGCAGGGGGAGCACACTCTTACCCTCTTTGCAGGGAAGCAATGAGAATGTGGGAATGGTGTCTGGAGCAGGATGCTCTGATTCAAGCAGTTTACCTGCCAGGGGCTCAGAACAATCTGTCAGACGAACTCAGTCGGACAGAAGTAGATCTTCAGGAGTGGTCATTAGTACCAGACATTGTACCATCTCTCTTTGATGACTGGGGAACTCCAGAGCTGGACCTGTTTGCATCCTCACCAATGCAAAAGTGCCTCAACTCTGCTCCAAGAATCTAGAACCTGGGGGGGACATTGCCTGAGGCTGACAATGGCGGACACAGCTTAGCCAAGCTCCTGACTGTACCCAATTAAATTAGAAGAAAATAGGAGTACCTATGAGCTAAAATTGTCTGGTGTGGCAGAGATCATTGTAGGGGGTTGATGGCTTCCAGTAAAGGTAAAAATAAGCAACCAAAACTCTCGTTTGGATTCCCAGAACAACCGAAGCAAGAACGTCGTGGCCCAGCAGAATCGCAAAAGCCCGTGACTTCACTTATGGAGCAGGAAGGAATATCCAGCCTAGAGAGATCTTTAGTGGCTGTCCCTGCAATGTTAGCTGTCATGCAACATGACATGAAGGCAGGGTTCGATAATATTACCTCTCAAATTTCCCTTTCCAGTTGGTTGTGACCAGACTATCAGGAACCTTGGCCTCTCACACATCCCAAATAGCCAAACTGGAAGGTCGGGTTAGCAGACTGGAGAACTCGCTATCGGCAGCAACAAGTGGCAAGCAAGCTATGCAAAAAATGGTGGAGGAACTTACTGAGAAGATAGATGACCAGGAGAACAGGTCGAGACGTTCCAACCTTTGGATTATTGGTCTCTTGGGGGACAGAGGAGAATGATCCAGAAAATCTGCTGCATGCCTTGATCATCGAACACTTGAACCTACCTCCTGCTTTACACAAGTGCTAGCAGAGAGAGCACTCAGAGTAGGCCCAAAAGCACCGGCTCTCATCTGAGATATTGTCTTATAAAATACCTTCGCTATGCTGATAAGGAAGCAATACTACGAAAGCTAAAGAGAAGCGTCCTGGTTGTTTTGGGAATCAGAAAGTCTTCATCTTCCAAGACTACAGTAAACAACTCCAGCAGCCGAGGCAGCAATTGAATGATATCAAGAGTCACCTATTCAAAATGGGTTGGTCCTTTGCCTCATATACCCAGCTAAGGTCAAAATCGACAGGCCTGGTGGCGCACTGCACTTTTGTCCTGCCCAAGAGCAGCATTGAAATGGGTTGAAGGCATCTCCAAGAATCCAGCTGGGAGAAATCCACAACAGCAGGAATTGGAGGAACACTGATGCCACTAACCTTGCTGTTATTTATGTCTCTATCCCACTTTGCCAGATGGTTAATTATGTGGGATAATTGTTGGAACTGAGGATCTCCCCGGTGCTCGAGGTAGCACTACTCTCCAGTTGTCCCTACAACTCTCCGGAAGGTCTGGGCCTTGCATTAAGATGTGCCGAGTTAAAAACTGTGGAAAGCGCAGTGCAAGGTCCAGAGACACTCAGCTATTTGCTGGCTGGATACTGCTGTGACCCCTGGAAGGCCGGGGTTGGGAACAGTTTTTCAAATTGCATACAGAAGCCTTTACTAGATCTCGACCCGGGCTGGGGCCCAGGGTAATGATGGGAAGCAACTCATATAAGATGTTTGTTCAAACTGATTCTGTTAAATTACCACCAATGTTACCTAGTTTAATCTTACAGCATATTGTTGGAGGCCTACTTTTCAGGAGGGAAGGGGGACCTTGGTTCAAAAGTGTAAATGTTTTGCCTGTTATACTTTTTATTGTAAACAAATAATGCTTATCTGTCTTTACCAGGATTATTGGTGGGCTCCTAAGCTAAAGTTAAAGGCATGTTTAAAGGAGTGCAGTTTAAAACAAGATCATAGATAAAATGTTAGCCTCTTGTTTGCAGAGGTTGATGGGTTGGGCCACTTCTGGCCTAAACAGGGAGGGAGGGGTCAATTTGGCTAATGGTGGGGTTATTGATAGTGTTACTAACAGGTGGGAGGAAACTGAAACTGGGGATGAGCGAGAGGACGCCTCAGAATGGGTGCCAACCTAACTCGCTGTCAAGGCTTGGTACTTGCTGGTAGCCTCGCTGTCTCTCCTCAAGCGGGGTTTTGTTGTTTGTTATATAATACAAAATGAGACAGGGAACAGATGCGGATTGAGTGGTTTGATGTTAAGCAGTGTGGCTGGAATAAGACTCCTGGTGTTTGATCATGGCTAATAATATAAGGATATCAACGTGGAACGCCAGTGGGTTGAAATTAATCATGAAAAGGAGAAAACTGAATAAAGTAAAAGGGCTAAATGGCAGGTGGTTCTGCTACAAGAGGCACACATGGCTAGGGCAGATGCTTCTAAAACAGAAGCGTTTATGGGTGGGACATGGATATCAGCTAATGTTTCAACCAAGGCTCGGGGTGCTGCAGTTTGGTTGCCAAGGGGCTCTCAAGCAGCGGTGGTGGAAAGTTGGGTGGATCCTCAAGGGAGGTATGCTTTGGCCAGGGGGATGTTTCCAGGCTCCGGTGTGCTTAACTTGGGCTCGGTCTATGCTCCTAATGTGGATGATCCTCAATTCTTTCAGAGGCTTTCTCTGGAACTGGTGGTCTGGGCGGGACCGTGGATTTTGGGGGAGATTTTAACTGCGTACAGGATGTTATTTTGGATAGATCTAGCACTGTCCCCGCAACGATTTATAGAAACGCTAGGGCACTGGTGGTTCTGGAACAAGAGGTGGGATTCATTGACACATGGAGGCACTTGTTTCCTATAGGTAGAGACTATAGCTTTTACTCGAATGCCCACAGCTCATATGCTCGGATTGATAAGATATTGGTTAGCCCCGCTTTCTTTCTGCTCTTAAATAGGGCTCGATATTCACCCATTTTATTTCTGACCATGCATCCCTAACAGTGGATTTATCCTTGGGAAGTGTAGCCTCGGGAGATAGACCATGGAGGTTGGACCCCCTCTTGTTGAAACACCAGGCTTTTGTGAAGTATATAAATAATGATATTGCAGAGTTTCTCACTTTCAGTGGTAGGGGGACACCTCTAATACTACAAGGTGGGAGGCATTGAAGGCCTATATACGTGGCCAAACAATATCATAAACAGCTCATGAGGCACGGACCTCTGCCAGGGAGATGGAACAGCTGAGGCTGCAAATAGAGTCCACCGAGCAGGCACATAGAGCAAACCTGAATCAGGCATTGTACAATGTCTTGCAGAAGCTGAAATGGCAATTTAATGCGATAAGCGGAGCTCACTTGGAGAGAGCAGTTTTACTGTCCCAAGCTGGCCAATACTTTAAAGGGGACCATGCAGGGAAGGTTCTAGCCTGGCAACTCTGCAGGAAGGATGGAGAGAGAACCATAACCCAAATTCACAATTTAGCTGGGATAGAGGTGGATAGTCCTAATGAAGTGGGACAGACTTTTGGGGATTTCTACAGACAACTGTATTCTGCCTGAGGTCTCCCCGACTCCTGAGCAGATGAGTAAGTTTCTGGCAGAGCCTCTCAAGAACCCTCAAGAGCAGCAGGCTGTGAGTCTGAGTCTCCTCTATCCCAAATAGAGATCAGTTCAGCTATTAAAAGCCTTAAGGGTGGAAGGCACCTGACCGATGGGTTGCCAATTGATCTTTTAAATGTTGCCATGACCTACTATTAGAACCTCTAAGTGATATGTTGCTTGAGAGCCTGGCATCTGACTACTGCCCCTCCGCCTGATCAGCGACCATCACTGTACTCCCAAAACTGTGCAAAGAGCCATCCTACTGTGCCTCATATTGGCCTATCTTGCTACTAACAGCTGAATATAAGGTGCTGGCTAAGACATTGCCTTTAGATTGGATCCCTTACTTCCCGCACTAGTACATCTGGATCAGACTGCTTTCGTGAAAGGTCGGCAGGGGAAATATAATATTCAGAGAACAGTGAATATAGCTTATTGTTGGGAGAAATCTAAAAGTAAACATGGAGCAGCTATCCTTGCACTAGACGCTGTGAAGCGTTGATCAGGTGGAGTGGGGTACCTTTTCACAACCTTGGAGGGTATGGGATTGGGCCCCAACTTTATGTCATGGATTAAAACCCTGCATTCGAAGCCTGCAGCACAACTAATAATAAATGGCCGCATGACCCCTGAGTTTACCCTGGGTAGAGGGACTAGACAGGGCTGTCCACTCTCTCCTGCTTTATATTTTGTTGCTAGAGCCACTTGCAGGCATAATTTGGGAGAGCCTGGATGTCAGAGGTTTTTGAATCAACAACAGTGAGCATAAACTTGCTATGTATGCCAGTGTCCTCCTTTTATATCTTCAGATTCCAGCGGAGGAAGATCTACTGGTAGTCCATGCAATATTATAAGAATATGGGTCTATATCGGGCCATAAAATTAATTGATCAAAAAGTGAGGTCCTACCAGTTGGCATATTGATAGACAACCCTGATGCTACACCTGAATACCTGCAACTGGTTAAATAAATTAAATACTTGGGATCTATCTCTTGGCAGGGTATACACTACTTATGGTCTGAACTTTAGGCCTCTGGTGGGGACCATTGTAGCGGACTTTGAGAGTTGGACTGCCCTGCTACTGACTCTAATGGGGAGAGTAGGGGTAATAACTATGATGGTCCTGCCCAGATTATTATATTTGTATCAGTCCTTTCCGATTAAACTACTAAAAAATAATTTTGGGAAAGTTGACGTAATTATTCATAGATTCGTATGGCGGGGCAAATCAGCCAGGGTTCAGAAATCTGTTCTTCAGTTACCACAAAGATGGGGGGGCCTCGGCCTTCATAATTTTCAGTTTTATTACCTTGCTGCTTTGCCCAATGGAGTGGGGGGTGAGACGGGGGTGGTTGGAAATTGAGGAATCTGCTAGTGACCGATGTATCAAGGGTGGAATGCTAGCTGAAGTGCTGTGGTCAAATGAGCCATTAGACCATCCAAACCCCTTCATGTCATCCACCACTGATGCTTGGTATAAGATACACCTCTTAAGTAGGAGAAGGGCTGCCCCAACTAAAATCACGCTAATACTGGATGCGCTGAAGTTAAAGGCTCACTGTACTGTGGCTATGATTCAGAGACTGAAGGATTGAGAGTGCAGGGGACTCAAATGGGTATTTCAGCTTTATGAGGGGAACTATTAGTGAATTTTGCCTACCTCTCTACTCATTGGAACATACCCAAGGGGATTTCTTTATATTTTAAACTTTAGAATACACTGAGCCAGACCTTGACCCTACAGAGGGATGGGCACCCTCACTGTTTGAAGAATGCTTATTTTTCCCACAGCCCTGCGCTAAATCTCTGTCCACCTACTACCGAGCCTTACAGGGAGGGGAATGGGATGCCATCAACAAAATTGTTGACAAATGGGGTAGCGACCTGGGTGGTATGGTAAATGAAACTCTTTGGAAACGAGCATGCAATCATTTCATGGTTTGCTCAAGGAGTGATAAGTTATGTTAAGTGCAGTTTAATTTTTTGCACCAAGCATATTTTACGCCTGTGAGATTACATAAAATGGACCCCTTAAAAGCTGACTATTGTCCAAGATGTAGGGTTCGTCAGGCGGACTTTATTCACCTGGCTTTAGCTTGCCCTGGGATAAACTTCTTCTGGAGTGAAATGCGTGACATAATGGTATGTGTTCTGGGCTCTTCCTCCCTTTACCCTGGAAGAGCTCCTCCTGGGAAGCAAATCCATATCACGGTAAGAGTCGGTATACGGGGCCCGTCGACACTAGCGTTAGTCAACACTGAAGACTATCGCTCCAGTGTTGGATGTCGACCTCCTCTCCCAGTATCTTCAGCAGTGGAATAATTTAAGACAGTGCATGGCAATAGAAAGGGCACAACTGGTGGCCTTGGGGAAATATGAGGAATTTTTGGAGTTGTGGGGACCTTTGATGGCAGCCATCAAATCTAATTCTTTCCATCACTGATGGAATTAAGCCTGGAGGGTGTATGGGTTGAGATGGGGGATAATATCACCCACTTCCTACATCCTTCATTAATTAAATAGTTACTTGATGATGGAGGTGAACCGCTGTATAAGTAAACACCTGACCATGGTTCCTGTGTTGAGGATAGATCAATGCTGGTACAGTAGATGACTTTGTACATGTGATTCTCGCCCATGTGATGGTCACTGGTATAACAATAAAAAACTGTTTATATGATCTAGTGCAATAGAAATGCATCTTTGTAAAAAAAGCTCTGGTTACACTGCAATGGTTAATATTGTCAGGATGTAGCACTGGCAACGGTGCATCTCAGACATGTAATATGATGCTATTTGTACCGGACTCTTCCTGTCTCAATAAAAATTATGTTGACAGAAAAAGAATCCAGAACCTGGCATTTTCTGTCAGGCTGCATTCAGGCTGTGGAGGATAAATCGCTTTCGTACGCATTTCCTCCTCTTCCACTAGTTCAGAGGGTGCTGCTCAAGTTGGAGGCACATGGCGCCAAAATGATTCTGTTTTGGCCACTGCAAATTTGGTTTCCATTGATCAGCAGTTTGTCAGTGGCCCCTCCGAGGCCTCTACCTCTGCAGATGGATCTTCTGAGACAGGGATCACATGTCTCTCCCAACCTACATTTTCTTCATCTTCATGCCTGGCTCCTGAGGAGATAGAATTGAGCAGGTTCATAGTCTCTCGGAGGGTATCTGAGATTTTTCTGGCTGCTCGTAAACCTTCCACTACAAAGACTTACACAGCCAAATGGAGACATGTCTCTGAATGGTGCCCAACATGCTGTATGGATTCATTCCGATGTCCACCAGACCAGGTTTTGGTGTCTCTGTTGGACCTTTCTGATGCTAGAGTACAGTACTCCTCTGTTAAGGTCCATTTATGTGCTCTTACTGTGTACCTCAAGCCAGCCCAGAACCTGCCTCTCAGCAGGTTTTTGAAAGTTATCCTGCACCCAAGACTCCCAGTAAGGAAACCTTTGCTTCCTGGGATATCAAATTTGTGTTGGACATGCTCACTGTAAGCCCTTTTGTACTTCTTGGCTATACGTGATCTCAAATTCCTAACTTGAAAACTACATTTTTGGAGGCCATCACCTCTGCCTGTAGAGTCTCTGAGATACATGCTTTGGTCACAGACCTCCGTATACTGTCTTCCATAAAGATAAGGTGGTTCTCACACACACACAAGTTCTTACCCAAAGTGCTTTGGAGTTCCATGCTAAAGCAACCTTGATGTTGCCACGTGCTTCCCAACTTCCAGAATGAAGGGATCCACCCCTCCACTCTCTGGATGTTAAAAGAGCCCTCACATTCTACATCAGTAGAACTAAGGACATCTGACGGTCCAAGCAGCTTTTCATCTCCTTCAACCTGAACCGCTAGGTCAGCCAGTTACGATCAAATGCATTTCTGCTTGGATAGTGGCTTACTTTCGCCAGTATTATTCGATGGCATAGGTCATATTGAAGGCTAGGTTCGTGCCTAATCCACCAGAGCTGTTGTTGGGTCCCTGGTAGAGATTCGCTCTGTTCCCATCACTGATGTTTGCAGAGCTGCTACTTGGAGCACAGTGCACACTTTCATCAAGCACTGTGCCCTGGATATCCATGCCAGGCGACATGCTTCTTTTGGCAGGACAATCCTTAATGGACTCTTGTCCTGAGAGAGCTCCATCTCCTACTGCTCTGCTCGGGGGATTTTTGTCTGAGCTTGGTACTCAAACCTATCAGTGTGAAGCAATGGTGAAGATAAGGTCTAGGAAGATATAAAAATGATGTACCATAAATCACCATAATTCTTGATCTTCTTGGAACATTTTTACCATAGAATCACATGCCCACCCACCATTCCCTGGGCTCACTCTCTTTGTTTATTGGTCTTCACCTCCCTTGTTTAGGTTTGGGCTGTGAAAATACTGTTCTTGTTGTTGACCCTTCTTACAAGGGTCCCATGGGCTATCTTATGTCATTGTTAGGTTAGGTGTTTATTATATTAGGTTATGCTGCACCTCCTCAATAAAAAAAAATTACTGAGGCAGTTGAGGGCCGTTGCCGAGATAGGCCATGTAGCGTGAGCTAGTCCCATGGTACTGCACTTGTGTGTAACCTATCTCGGCGCTGGCCTTCCTGAAGATTTTTAGCTCCAGCAGGGTCCTAGTGTCTCTGGCTCAGAACCCATCAGTGTGAATCAATAGTGAAGATGGTCCAAGAAGAGCAAGAATTATTATTTATTTATTTTTCAAACAACATGAAGTCTTGCTATATTATGACAGTAGCAGTTTGTCCCACCACTAGAACTGCTCCGGAGGTGAAATGGTTAATACCATTCCAAAATAGAACTTTGAGCACGAGCTCTAAGAAGCAGCTCTATCTGTGTAATTTCAAACCTGAACTGTCAGATTCCTTACTCCGCCTCAGTGAACAGTCGCTCCGGAGATTTCTCCTACTGCTCGGTTCATTTCTCGGTTTAAACAGTGTTTTCTCGATTCGATTCAACCGAGAATAGTTTTATTTTAACCGCAAAACCGTAATGCTCGGTCAAGCTCTGTCTGTGGTAATCGTAAGTAAATTAAAGGTTTTGTCTGTGTGGAACTTGTAAGTTTATCGGTTCGGTTTTGAACCGATCATCTGGGTTTAAAACTTATTAACTTTAAAGTTTAACATTTTAGAGTGCGGTTCCCAGTTCTTATCGGTTCTAAAAACGGATTTTATTACGGTTTTTTCCAATACCCGTGACACAGTTAGGAACCGATAAGGGTGTTCTGCCTGGCACTGCCGCTTAAAGGGCAAGTTTTTCTGGTTAGGCTGGCATTATGTCTGAGAAACCCAAAAGAAAACCGGGCCACTGGTTTTCAACACTGTGATGTCTGTGGGGAAGTCTTGCCAAGGCTGACCCACACACACCCATGTCTATTGTCTGAGGGTTTGACCACCTCAGTCAGACTGCCAGATATGTGAATTTCCCTGCAGCCACCCTGGAAAAGAGATTGGGCAGGCTCAGGGAACGAGAGGCCAAAAAGTCCGCTGACCCGGATGGCCAGCCCGGTTCGGTGCCAACCGAACCGGAGGGAGTGCCCTCTGACCAGGGCGAGACTTCCTCGGGCAAAAGAAAAGCTGGTTCTGAGGAACCAATTCCAGTAAAGAAAACAAGAAAGTCAGCAGGTTTGGAGTCCAAAACCCCTTCTCCAACTGCTGCAGAGATAGCAAAAGCCATACAAATTGTCCAGTCACTGTTCAGGTCCACCGAACCGGCCACTATCTTGCAAAAGGTCGGTTCGTCCGGTTCCAGTGGTTCAGGAATATGATGTTGAGGAATTTTATGAGCCAGAGGAGGGGAGGATGATTATGAACAGTATGAATGTGGCTGGGAAGGTCTGGTGTGCCATTGAACCGACATTTCCCCAGACAGACCTCTAGAATCTCCCCTATGCTATCTGAGTCCCCATCTCATTTTATGTTTTACAAAAAGTTGCTGAAACCTCCAGCTTCCCTTGGAAGAAGCTGTGGATGAGCAAGAGGAGCTGATTTTGTAGAAATGATGGATATTCCAGAGTCTAGGAGATTGTCTATTCCTTTGCATAAGTCTTTTAGGAAGCAAACAATAAAAATTTTAAAGCTCTAATTCTCTGCCTCCTGTAGATAAAAGATGGACAGAAGGTACACATTGTCAGGTCCTGATACAGAATTCCTTTCTCAGCAATGCAGTCATGTTGGGGTAGTTCAGGCTGCAGCCTGTGATAAAACTAATATCCCCTGGCTTCCATCCTCCTGACAAGGATTCCAGGAAGATTGATGCCATGGCGAAAAAACAGTATATGGCAGCCCTCTGGGACTCAGGCAAGCAAATTATATGGCTTATGTAGATAGGTATCAGAAATCTAGATGGGATACTTTTATGGAATTAACCAAGCAAGCCCATGGCCAGCTGGCTAGCGAACTAGAACAGGTGGCTGCTGATGGCATGTGAGGCTTCTAAGGTACAGTTTCATGCTGCTGTGGATGTTAATGATGTTTCCTCTAGGGTCATGGCCACATCTGTAGCTTTCAGTAGGTTGGCCTGGCTCAGGTGTACTAGTCTGTCACAGGATACCCAGACTAAGGCTATGGATTTTTCCTGGTGGGAAATTCTCTGTTTGGGGAGCAGACAGAGAATTACATGAAAAGATGGATGAATATAGGACTACTTACAAAAGTGCCCAAGCTAAGGAACGGCAAGCCACTCCTCAGAGGCATTCCCCCAGGGGTAGGGGTAGGCCTTTTCACAGACCTTTTTACCAGACTCAGGCCTCCTCTGCCTATGCTCATAGGGGCTTCTTCAGAGGCAGAGGCAGACGAGGGGTGGGCAGGCCTGCTCCCACTCCTCAGCCTAAAGCTCCTGCTAAGCAGGCACCCTGATGGGGTGCCCAGGGCCGATTCTCCTTTACTGGTAGGGGGCAGGCTGGCTTACTTCAGTCAGAACTGGGCTTCTTTAACCTCAGACAAGTGGGTTCTGGAAGTAGTAAGCCAGGGTCTGGTTCTCAGCTTCAAAAAGTTTCCCAAGTTGAGAACCAGACTTTTTCTACCTGCAAGTGCTTCAGAGACCTTTGCTCTGGAAGCAGAGGTCTCAACCCTGTTGGCTCTCAGAGCAGTGGAAAGTTTTCTCCCTGCACCAGGGCAGGGTCTGTATTCAGATACTTCCTTACCCCAAAAAGACAGGAGAATGGCGGCCCATATTAGACCTCAGATATCTGAACAAGCATCTTTTGAAACCGAAGTTCAAAATGGTAACTCTGGCAATGATTTTACCCTCCCTAAGGCCAGGGGACTGGTTAGCCTCCCGGACCTCAAGGATGCCTATTTCCACATCCTAATCAGAAGCTCCCATGTACCCTCAGATTGAACTACCCTCAGGTCATTACCAGTTCAGAGCAATGCCCTTCGGCCTTACCTCTGCCCCAAGGGTATTCACAAAGTGTCTAGCAGTGGCAGTGCTCACTTAAGGAGGCAAAGGATTGCTGTTTTTCCCTATCTAGACGATTGGCTCATTGTAGGCCAGTCCCCAGAACAGGTAAAATCTCACCTGCAAGTTACCCAGCAGCTTCTCACCTCCCTGGGCTTTCTGCAAATCTACCAAAGTCGGTTCTGGAACCAGTCCAGGTACTCACCTTTATAGGGGCAGAATTGGACACAAGCTAGCCAGAGTTTTCTTCCCTTAGAAAGGGTGACGAATTTAGTGACTCTGGCCTCCTCCTTCACCCTGCAGGTCTCTCGACCAGCAAGACACTTTCTGCAGCTCCTGGGACACATGGCTGCATCCACAGCTGTTGTGCAGGGAGCAAGATTTCAGATGAGAACATTCAGTTTCACTTGAGAACCTATTGGTCTCAGAGAAGAGACCCCCTTTCCAAGTTGGTCCCAGTGACTCGAACCTTGATCCAGGCCCTCCAGTGGTGGCAGGATCAGAGCAATTTAAGATTGGGGGTCCCCTTCATTCCCCCTGCTCACAATTTGACTCTCACTACAGATGCTTCCCTTCTGGGTTGGGGAGCCCACATGGGCGACCTTTCCACTCAGGGAGTGTGGTCCCCCCGGGAATCTCTGCTCCACATCAGTTTGCTGGAACTCAGAGCTGTCTTTTTAGCTCTTCAAGCATTTTCTGCATCTGTCCACAACAAGGTGATACAAGTCAGAACAGACAACACCACAACAATGTGGTACATCAACAAACAGGGGGCACTCGGTCTTGACCTTGTGCACGAGGCAATGAAGTTGTGGTCTCTGGCCTATTCCCTGAACACTTCCCTCTAGCAGTTCATCTTCAGGAAGGACAATGTCTCTGCGGATGCTCTCAGCAGGATTTCCCAGGGCCGTCGAATGGTCCCTGGATCCTCAAGTGCTGGGGATAGTCTTTGCCAGATGGGCACCCGTCAGATAGATCTTTTGCAGCCCCAGACAATCACAAACTTCCTCTGTTCTGTTGCAGGCCTCCAGTGTTGGGCTCAGTCCCCTGGATGCCCTTCTCCCTGGATTGGGAGGAAGTTTCTTTATGCTTTCCTCCTTCCTCTCCTATTCAAAGTATTAGTCAAAATCAGATCTCAGCCTTGCAGGGTGATTCTGGTTGCCCCGGATTGGGCCAGGCAGCCTGGTACCCCTCCTTCTGTCACTGACAATCCATCTTCCCTTTGCCTCCCCAGGATTCACAACCTGTTAACTTGTGCCGGGGAAGGGTTTGGTATCGGACCTCAAATCCCTCAACCTCAAGGCCTGGCTCTTGAGGAGTTAGAGTTGCTGATTTACACCTCTCTCAAGGTGTTCTTGAAATCCTAAAGGCTTCCAGAAAGCCTTCCACTAGGGCTACTTATAGTTCTAAATGGAAAAGGTTTTCCATTTGGTGTTCTGGGAAAATATTTCCCCAGAATCTGCTGGATTTGCCCATTGTATTAGATTACATGGTCCATCTTAATTCCTTGGGTCTCAGACCAGCTACCCTGAGAGTCCATTTGGCAGCTGTATCTGCTTTTGTGTCCAGCAGGAAAGTCATCCCCTCTTTCCCTCACCCTGTGTTTCCAAGTTTTTAAGGGATTACTCCATACTAATCCACCTTTCGGGAACGGCCCCAGCCTGGGACCTTATGTTTGTATTGCCCAGTTAATGCAACCCCCTTTTGAACCTCTGTTTTCTGCAGAGCTTAAGTATCTAACTTGGAAAACTGTTTTTCTGGTGGCTATCACTTCTGCTAGACGCATAAGTGAGTTGCAAGCCTTGTCAGTGGAAACTGACTTTATTTCTTTCCACAGGGATAAGGTAGTCCTTAGGACTAATAGGAAGTTTTTACCTAAGGTGGTTTCAGATTTCCATCTTAAACAATCTATCTCCTTCCAGTATTTTTCACTGATCACTCCTCTTCTGGTGAGAGGAGGTTGCACAGCCTGGATATTAAGAGAGCTCTTAGTTACTATATAGAGCGTACCAAAGGTCACAGGTTCGAATCCCTCCAACTTTCCTTACCTATGGTGAAGTTGGGAAAGGCAAACCTGCCACTAAGAGATCAGTTGCCAGGTGGATTGTCTCTTGTGTCCAATTTTGTTATCAGAAACTGGGCAGAGATCCCCTCTGGCTTGAGGGCTCATTCTACCAGGGGACAGCATGCTCTAGCTGCTGCCAGAGACATCCCTATATTAGAGATATGCCAGGCTGCTACTTGAAAACGGTACACTACTTTTACCAAGCATTACTCCTTGATGTCCAGGCCAGGAGAGATGCTCGGTTTGGCACAGCTATTCTTCAGAGCCTATTCCTAAGTGGGTTCTGCCCTCCTCCATGGAGGTACTGCTGTGTAGTCTGCTACTGTCATAATATGCAAGACTTCATGTTGTTTGAAGAAAAAATTACTCACCTTAGTAATGTTGTTTCTTCTAATGGAGTCTTGCTATATTATGACCTCCCCCCCAGCCTGCCCCTCTCAGAACTTCTACTTGGGTGGGGTGTGGCAACTTAGTGTGGGTACTATTTTATGCCCTTTAGTGTTTCTCCCTTTTGGGAGTTTGGGTGTGTGTGTTTTATTATACTATTGTTTTATTCTCATGTTGTTAGAATTGTGTTAGTAGTTCTGGTCCCTGACTTGAGTCTTGGGTGTTGGGACCAGCAATGGTTGTTAATATTTAGGTAGCCATTTGGCTAGTGTAGGTTACAGCTTCCACACAGACCTTAGTGAGTTTTTGCTCCGTAAGATCTGACAGTTCAGGTTTGAAATTACACAGATAGAGCTGCTTCTTAGAGCTCGTGCTCAAAGTTCTATTTTGGAATGGTATTAACCATTTCACCTCCGGAGCAGTTCTAGTGGTGGGACAAACTGCTACTGTCATAATATAGCAAGACTCCATTAGAAGAAAGAACATTACTAAGGTGAGTAATTTTTTCTTTTAACATTTTATTAGTTTTATTTTTTTTCCTGCAGATGACATACTGATATACACTAACCGGATTACTCCAGGCTCCACAGACCCAAAACTGGTTGCGTAACTCTATGTACACCAATAACTATGTACACACACAGCAGTGGGGTTGACCCTCCATTGCACTTTAGTACAGTCTGACCAATACATTAGTATATATTACCCTTTGGTTGGAAACTTATAACCCTAATTAACTTGAATGGTGAACCCCCGCTGTGTCTCCCGGAAGGAGAGAGAGAGAGATCCACAACTATTTATCACCCAACAGAGCATAGCTCTAATCTGTCTAGTAGTTCCATATGAGCCAACTAGAGAAGAGCAAGAATTATAATGTGCCTGTAATTTCTGTTTTCCAGCCTTGCTTGGTAGCTGGAACTTCAGCTCTCTCCTGGTTCCCTAGAGGGAGGTCCTCCGAGTATGATCTCCGGTAGGGAACTGAGGATGGAGAGGGGCCACCCACATTTATATAGAGAGGACATCAACATAAGACATCATCATGGGCAGCTCTAATGGACTGTTAGCAAAAAGTTTCCATGTGGTCCTAGCACCTGACTGCTGTAGTTCCATAGGTGTGGCCTGATGAAAGAGATTCTCTCAAGATCTATTGTTATGGTAAGTTCTTCTGTAACTGTACTTTCTACCTGCTGTGAGGATGACCTGATGCTCTGGCCAGCTCCCAGGATATTAAGAATATTAGCTCTCAATTAAGTGAGACTCTTTCCTAATTCAGTCCTGGCTCAATAACTTGTCATCAACCTAAAGAAAACACAAATTATGCTTTTCAGCTCTTGGGCAAAAACTAGGTCAAGCCCTGAGCCTCTAACTGTGTCCAGTATGGATGGCTTGCCCCTAATTACTACCCACTCTTTTAAATACTGTGGTGTAACCTTTGACCCACCACAGGATCTGTCTCTGTGCATCTCTAATGTGTGCAAGGTTGGAAACAGTAAGACAAGACTGGCAAGGCTCACAGGGTCAAACACTTCCTCACCCACACTGCATGTCTTTATGTGCTCCATACATACACCAATGTTGCTGAGTCCCTCTTGTTAAAATAATATGTAGTTTGTCATTTTACCCTCTCTTCAACCCGTCTTATGCACCATTGTGAGTTCTGTGACAAACTTGGGTGGCTGTCTCTCCCTAATAGTTGTGTCTTTGCCCTGGGGTGTTTTGTTGATAAGTTGCTGAGGACTGCTGCCCCTTCCATTCTGGCTCAACAACTAAGGGTTGCTAACCTTGGCTACCCTTTAAGATCTAGTAATACATCCCTGCTTGCTGTCCCAAAAGCTTGCGCTGCTATGGGAGATCAGGCCTTTGCTGCTTGCACAGCAAGGCTCTGGAATGCCCCCCTGCTGTCTGTCCAGGGCATATCTTCTCACTACCTCTTCAAAAAGTCCTTAAGGAACCATCTGAAAGACACCCCTGCCTTTACTTGCAGTGGGTGACTGGTCCCCACTTAATGTATGGGGCTGTTTATTCCCTATAGGACTAGTTGAGCTCCTTGCACTATGTGCACTGACTCTCTTAACTCAGGTTTTTGTGTTTGTCCTGGTCTTATTGTAACCTCCAAGACTGTACCTGAAAATAGGCATTTAATTGTATAGTGTGCTTACCTGGTCAGTAAAAACTAAATAAAAAAAAAAAAACACCAGCTCCTCATCTGTGCTCTTAGTACTCCCCTTCCAGCTTTTAGCTTTGTTCAGCACTATCAGATACCTGGTTTCAGCTTCCAGGCATTGCTGCTCAGACTCTTGCCATTTTTCAACCAGCCATCTCTCCAAATTCGTCAGCGCTTTCAATGCATTGGTCATATCCATTACCTTGGCCAGACCACCTCTGTCCCTTTTCTGAACCTCTTGGATGCAGTCCATTACTGGCCATCTTGCCACTGCTCTTTGCCAGAAACTCCATCTGCTCCTTCCAGTCTCTCTCAGCTTCCGTGGTGAGGGGACGTCTACTTCCCCAGTGTTTGGCTCAGCACTACACACTGGTATGCACAACTAACACCACATGTGTGAGGGTAGCGGGTTTACAAAAGGAAAAAAGATGTCAGGTTTCAGGCTTAACATGCAGCTGGCATGGTTTTATTCCACAATGTCAATTTTTCTTAAAAAGGCAAGTCTTTGAGACCACTATACAGATAATTCAGGCAGTTCGTTAAGAGCAGACCAGGTTAACAAGACTAACTAGGTAATAATCAGGAACCCATGTCTTTCTATCTCCTCTTGGGCACTTTCACCCAGGTCCTAGCTTGAAACCTGTTTCTCTTAGAGTTCCAGGCTCCTCTTTAGCAGTGAGGTCTTTTCCTTACCTAGACCAAAGACAGACTGACTAGCTTCAGTTCCACAGGGCTTATATACGCCCTTCCCCTGTGGGTCACATGATCTGCCTCACTTCCAGTACACAGGTATAAAACACCTCCATTATATAGCCAGCTTAAGATAAGATTTCTATTTATTTCGTATTGTAATGGTGCTGCTCAAGAAGAAGGTGATGTAGATGTTAATGATGAGGCACCAAAGGTCCGAATTAAAATGCGGATAGGATAACTGCTATCCAGACAAGGAGAGGCAGGAGTCAACTTAGTATTTCGATGCCCGCAGGGGGCGTTTATTTGGTACCAAAGGGTAGACAGACACAGTCACAAGAAGGAGTAGGGGATGCCCAATTAACAATAGGGCAATGGAACAGGGAAATACTTTTTATCTACCATTTTTACGGTTACCACTACAAGCATAAACTTTAGGCTTACTGCCACTCTTATTCTAATACTAGTTTATACTGTACTTCTAAACTCTAAACAAGAATCCAGTCTTATTCTGATACTAGTTTATACTGTATTTCTTACTCTAAACAAGAATCCAGTTACATAGGCTACTCAGCACTACATTAGGATGATCAGCATCACACATCTGCAAAAGAGTCCAGATTTTACAAGAGTCCAGAGATCCAGCATCTTCGTGTACACCGTTGTTCTTCGTTGGTAGCTACAAGGGAAATAAAACAAAACTGTAGAACCCTAATCTTAATTCCGAGCAAGGACCTAGATAAGGCCACTGGGGTGGTGAGAGGTTTGGTAAACAGACCATATATCTTCAGCAAAAGCCCACTCTTTCCGAGGCTGCCGGAATGTAGAACCAAAGCAACTGGTTCCTGAAATAACACACTGAAGCAAGAGGTTCCTCGGCCAAAACCCACTTCTAGGGTTGCCAAGGATGAAGAAAGACCAAGATCTGCGTGGCGATGAATCCAATGGAGGACTACCACAATCCTACTGATGCAGCAGCACTCCAAGGGCCAGCTAGACTCAAGGAACTCTGACAGGACCAGGAACCATAAAAATCTGAAGAGATGATCCTAGGATCAGGAACTAACACAAAACAAAGAAACTGCAGACGCGTCCTGGATTGGGCTTCGACAGACTCGACTTTCGGCGAATGACCAGGTGGGGGCGCAGAACAGGTTCTCCAAGATGAGCTCTCTCTCGTCTGTAGAGGGCGACCAACTTCGGGAAATCTGGAACAGGAACCATACGGAACGACACTGGCACGGCTGTCGTGATGCGTTTCGGCGGACGTACTTTCAAGCTGTGAAAACAAGAAAACGGGGGTATGACTGACGACGACTCGACTAATCGTGACACAAAACGGACGGGATGAGTTGATGGATAATCTTCCTGAAGTGAAGAATGCTGGAAGGATGTCTTCTTCTGAGTAGAGACTGATTCTGAGCACGTGGTGTAACAGACCACACTAGGAGACTGCAGTGTGGTAGAAGATTGAGACTGTCTTCGTACAGTAGTAAACATATAACTGAAGAATGCCCAAAGAACTGTGGAATAGTACAATAATTTGCCGGGGAAGGGCAAATTTATAACTTCAGAGGTAATTGTTACTGATAAGGGCCAATGTCCAGGTGCTTAGAGCAATAGTTCAGGTACTTGGACCAATAGTTCAGGTACTTAGGACAATAGTTCAGGTACTTAGACCAATAGTTCAGGTACTTCGGACAATAGTTCAGGTACTTAGGGCAATAGTTCAGGTACTTAGGGAAATAGTTCAGGTACTTCGGACAATAGTTCAGTACTTTGGGCAATAGTTCAGGTACCTCAGGCAATAGTTCAGGTACTTCGGGCAATAGTTCAGGTACTTAGGGCAATAGTTCAGCATAAGCAGTACAGTAATTACAGTAATTTCACAGTATAGTCAAATAGAACAGTATCAAATGAACCCCCTGTTTCTATAGGTAGGGTATTCTGGAATAGGATCCCTTACTGTACGTTGTGGCTAGGGTATCCTTTAGTACCACTAGGCTGGCTTGCCCTATTCCGCTAGGCCGGGGCCTCCCTTTAGTACCACTAGGCTGGCTTGCCCTATTCTGTTGCAGGCCTCCTTTAGTACCACTAGGCTGGCTTGCCCTATTCCGCTAGGCTGGGGCCCCCCTTAGTACCACTAGGCTGGCTTTCCCTATTCCAGGCCGGGGCCTCCCTTTAGTACCACTAGGCTGGCTTTCCCTATTCCGCTAGGCCGGGGCCTCCCTTTAAACCAGGCTTTACCTCGGGCCTAATGCCCTACCTTTACCTTGGGCCTGAAGCCCTACGTTAGCTTGGGCCTGGTGCCCCACCTTAGATTGGGCCTGGTGCCCCACTTTACAATGGGCCTGGTGTCCCTCGAAACACTGGGCCTGGTGCCCCACTTTGTAATGGGCCTGGTGCCCCTCATTACCTTGGGCCTGGTGCCCCACCAAATACTGGGCCTGGTGCCCCAATTTATAATGAGCCTGATGCCTCTCAACACTTTGGGCCTGATGCCACACTTTACAATGGGCCTAATGCCGTGCTTTATGTTTGGGCCGGAATTGCCCTTTTAAATCTTGTTGCCCCTTTAAATTCTGCATGCTCCCAATGCCTGCTGTCAGTTATCTCGCTAAACCCCGCCTCTGTTCTGCCCTCTCATAAATATTCATAGGCCTCTATGCTGGCCTTGCTTCTCGGCCCCTCCCCATGGGCGTCGCTAGCCCCGCCTCCCTCTTTAATATTACAATCGCAGGTCCTAATGACCCGATGCCCCTGTGGCGCTCAGCCGCCTTTCGAAGCCACTGCTTTCAAACAACAAGCCAGTCCCCTTTTAAAACACAGGTGGCCAGCACAACGTGTGCTGCCGCCGACTCACTGCTCTGCGGTCTGGAGGGAGTCTCTGCTGTCGCTGGGAGGCGGGAGGTGAGCTGCAGTGGGAGGGAGTCGCATAGGCGGAAAGAGGGACAGTTCGGGGGGCCTCCGACAGCCAACAACGATGCGGCGCTTCTCTGCCGCCAACGTGGGACCGGATTTAACTTCTGAGACACTCGGGGGCAGCAAATAAATAATCGGAGGGCTTAAAAGCCCATAAAACGGCCGGGACTCATACATCTTCGTGGTGCCCTCATGGCACCACCGACAACAGACTACCGCAGCAGAGGAAGTCTTCGGGCAGGGGAGGTAGCACAGGACCACAGCAAGTCCAGAGGGATGGCTTCAAACAAACGGTAAACCTAAATTGTGCCCCTGACTTCTGGGTCCTGGTTCCTCAACCTCTGCCCAGGATTAACTGTCTCTAACTGTTCACTTGTAGAATCCTTTTTTAAACTTGAACCTCCCCAGGGTTCTAGATCTGCTGGATTGGAATGCTGTGCATGAGCCACCTAGCACAGCGTTCCATCCAGGCTATTATGACACACATTGTTTGTAAATTCTAACTTTTTACAAAGCTGTAAGTGCACAGGGCACTTTTCTATTATATACAGTATTATCCCTGTAATGGCCAACTTTGGGGCATTACATTATAAAAACAATGGACAGTCAAGGCAGGATATTAAATCTCACAAAAGATATTTACAACACCAGTTTCCTCCCTATCACCTAATGTGTACTTCTTAAACTGTGACTTTTAATTGATTTTATTTACATTTTGCTGGTTTGGCCTACAGCCTTTTACTCTGCCAGGCAGCCATGAGTTCTACTGGAAGGGTCACCTCAGATTTTGACTTGCAACACCAGGCCGTCTAAGGCTGAGTAGTCCTTGCATACTGGTCCAATTTCAACCTCAGGGCTCAGCCTGCCCAGCTGGCCTGAGAGCACCATATTTTGAATTCTGCAAAGTTTCTGAGCTCAGTCTACAGTGCTAGCTAACACTGCGGAAGTGTGGAGCATATAGGCTCCATGTTTCATTCAATCCCTGCTGGTGTAGCATCTTACTAGGGTCTGTATTTTATTAAATAATTTCTTATGTTTGGAGCAGCTGAGCTTCCCATCAAGCCACTATTTAAAGGGACACCGTTTACTTTTTCTCTTGGTTAAACATCTGTTTCTTATGAAATGGAAATCTCCTTATCTCCACCCTTTCAGATGTTCCTCAAAGCCTTTCTCAATACGCCTCACTAGACCGTTTATCTCAGGTTATTCATGACCGACTCCCTGTATATGGCAGGCGTTGACAGGATTACTTCAAATACATTGAACCTTCTGATCCTCTAGACCTAATCCTTAGATTTATCTAGCTCTCTCTTATTTTGCTCTTAGATTAGGTTTTCTTTGATACTTCCATGCACATATATCACTCTTTCTCCCTCTTTTCTATCCTTTTCTCTCTTTTTCCTTTCTTTCCTGTCATTTCTCACTTCTCTTTGTACACTTCTCTTCTGTCTTCTTCCTCCATTAGTATACACTGTTTGTAGTCCCATAGGTATCGCTTTATGTAACTTATTAAGTGTCTTGCCATAGCCTGCCCTAGCATTTATTTTGTGCTTGGTTACCTTCTTTGAACTCACAATACCTTAATGATTGTAACCCTTCTGTTCAACACTTATAACACAGCTAAGGCTATTTCTTATCATCATGTGTATATAAGGCATCTTCATATATCTACTTTATATAATATGCATGCTAAATGATTTTCTGTATATTTCTATATGGAGGATATTCTTTACTGTATGTCTTGTCTGTCTTCTTATATATTCAAATACAATAACAATCTAAAGTTAAAGGGACACTAGTAACCTTTTTGCAACATATAATTGTTAGGTAAAACCCACATTTTATGATTGCTTAATTTCTCTAAAATTCATTGATGCTGCTGGTTGTTTTCTCTACCTCTGTGCCTGTTAGAACTTAAATGGTAATGTACAGCTATGCCCAGCTTTGTTTTGCTTCAAATCAGTGAACTATTTTTTAGTGCACACTTCCTGAACGATAGAATGAACAAAGACCTACAACACATAACCTCAGAAATCTACTCAGATAGTTTTACTGGAAGTCCTGTCTGTTCTTGCATGCTCTGTACTCTTCCTTTTCCCTTTTGTGGTGTTTCTATCTGGTCCCATGCCCTCTCCCATTTGCCTGATTTTGGTTCTTGTTTTCTGGGTCCCTGTCAGTCTGATAATCCTCCAAGCTTTTCTCCCACAGAGAACTAAGGAATCGGTGAGTCTGTCCATGTTATATAGGTGGCAGTAACGTGCATTAGTCGGGGTGGCTCCCACTGGCAAAAGTTTGCAGGTGGTCCTGATGCAGATGGTTTACAGTTCCAATGTGGCTCACGGAGGAGATTTCTGTCACAGATCTACTGTTACGTTAAGTAACTGCATTTCTTAAATCCAAGTCTCATTGTATCTGTAAAGTATATTTAGACTATAATACAAACAATATAAATGCATTTCTGTGTCTTTTTTTCCAGATATTATTATTAAGTCGTGCAATCCTGTAGTGTTTAGTTTTACAATTTCCTCGCACTCCACCCTCTGATCCGAAGACATTAACTTCAGCAGAAGGCACTTCAGCCACCTCTGGACTTAAAACTGAGAACACCTTTATAGATGAAATAAATCTTATTGAGAGAAAGCTGTTTTTCGCCACTGCAAATGCTCAGTTTAAAGTTGGATGCCCTGGTTTAGCCCTTGAAGTGCTTTCCAAAATTCCAAAGGTGACTAAAAAGTCTAAAACATATTTTGGGAAGGAAACACGTAGAACAAGTTCAGGTGAAAAGGATAACACCTCATTACCTCCATCGGTAGAAAATGGTTTAAAATCTAATGATCTTGATTGGTCACAAAAAATTGCACCTTCATTTGATTTGGCCTTGACAAGTAACCTTGATGTGTCCAACAATTTGGATTGGGGTCAAGTAACAGTGACTTTTAATGATGAGCCTTTGAAGCTTGACTGGGGAGATGACAGAGATGATATGACAGAGGAGGAAGATGAGGATGTAGGATTAACCATGAAGGAATCAAAATCTGAACAAAAGGGCACGATACAGAAGAAAACTGGTTCCAAAGAGCACACACTTCCAGCACTTCAGAGAAGGGATTCTTGTGCTTCGGAATATAATGTTGATGTCATTGCTGAGCAGCTGAAGTTCAGAGCTTGTTTGAAGATATTAATGACTGAACTGAGAACACTAGCTACAGGTTATGAAGTAGATGGTGGAAAACTTAGATTTCAGTTATATAACTGGCTTGAAAAAGAAATTGCAGCTATGCATCAAATCTGCAATCACAAAGTAGAAGGCAAAGACTACACTGTTGAATTCACCAAAAAAGAGGATTCAGTCATATTTGATGAGGAAGAAGATATGGAAAAAATGGATGCTGGTTCATATGAACGCCACCAAATAGAGCGTCGGAGGTTGCAAGCTAAGCAAGAACATGCTGAGAGACGGAAGTGGTGGTTGCAAAAGAACCAGGCTCTTCTTAGAGTGTTTCTGAGCTATTGTAGTTTACATGGAGCACAGGGGGGTGGCCTTGCATCAGTGAGAATGGAACTAAAATTTTTGTTGCAGGAGTCACAACAGGTACGAAATCTTGCTTATAATCAATTTTTAGCAAAATGGCAGAAAGGGGGAGGTGCTTCTGATGGGGGACTTCAGTCTGCTGGATGTAGATAGGAGCCTCCAATCTTCGGCTTCAGATAGAAGCAGGGACATCCTGGACTCCCTGCAGGGGATGTTCCTCAGGCAACTAGTCTGTGAGCTTTCTTCTGGTGGAGCATTGCTGTACCTAGTACTAACTAACAAGACAATGTTGCAGACATGCAGGTGGGAGGCCACCTGGGGACCAGTAGTCGCTGTGCAGTGTGGCTCAGCATAAGGACAGCTGTGGAACTGAACCACACAAGGGTGAGGGTCCTGGACTTCAGAAGGGAAGATTTTATAAAGATGGGTGAAAGTCTCAGAGATGCCTTGGCAGGTGGGGATGACGGGGGTTGGGGGAGGAACAGTGGGCCCAGCTGAAAGGAGGCATAGCAAACCTCTGCATCAATCAAATGATCAAAAGGAAAATGAAACTGCTGTGGTTCTCAAAAGAGGTAGCGGAAAAGGTAAAGGCTAAAAGGGGTGCATTTAAAAGCTATAAGAAGATGCAGAAGAAGGAGGCTAGAGAGGCATATAATTGGAAACAGGTAAGCAGGGAAAGGTAAGGAGAGCGAAGGTGCAAACTGAAGAGAGAATATCCCATGTGGTAACAAAAGGACAACATTTTTTTAAGTATGTCAGCGAGAAGAGAAATACCAGATGAGGGACTGTAAGGTTAAATAGGGAAGGGGGGACCAAGAAAAGGCAGACATCCTGAACAGATACTTCTGCTCGGCAATCACAGAGGAAGGAGAAGGGGAAGGGACCACAGATAAGTAACAGGAGGCATGGACTTGGGGATAGGTGGACAGTAGTTCTTTTTCAAAAACTTGCTAATCTTAACTTGGACAAGTCAATGGGACCAGTCAGAGTGCATCCAAGGGTATTTTGGGAACTCAGAGAGGTATTGGCTATACCTCTGACATTTGTATTTAACAGCTCATTAGAAACAGGAGTGGTTCTGGAGGACTGCAGGAGGGCAGATGTAATCCCACTTCACAAAGTGGTAGTAGGGAGGAGGCTGACAATTTTAGGCCTATCAGCCTGACATCGGTGGTGGGAAAGTTAATGAAAACACACATGAAAGAAAGGGTTGTGGAATATCTCAACTCCAGCGGGTTACAAGACCTGAGGCAGCTCAGATTCATTTGGGGCCGGGGGGGTCAAGTCAAACAAATCCAATAGATTTCTTTGACTAGTGACTAAGGAATTAGATCAGGGTGGAGCAGTGGGCATGGCCTATGTAGATTTCAGTAAGGCGTTTTACACCGTTCCAGATAGGAGACAAGTAAGCAACCTGGTTGACTTAGGAGTGGGTCCAGTCCTACTGTGTCATACCCGCGTGGAGAAAACCGTGCACAGCACGACCATGCTGTGAGTAGAGCACATGCCTTTAGAGTGACGGGAATTACAGCAATATGAAAATATCGCTACCCGCTGACGCTCACTATGAAGGAGGAAGTGGATATGAACACTGCCGGTCAGGTGTTTGGTCGAGCCACTCCCGTGGTTGAGTGGCTAGAGCACTCGACTCTGCAGTGGATGGGGTGGGGAACGAGTTTTCATTCTCGACTTAAAATCTTTTACTTTTATTATTTTTTTTTCTTGTCCCTATTGTCCACACCCCTTTCAGTTGATTATTAATAAGTCTGGGGGCATGGGGCAGCCCTGCAAAAACAAAAGGAAAACGGTCAGCTTGTTTTATGTTGTTTATTGCTGCAGGTTAGTGTATGTGCTGTGCTATCCATAACGCTATGACCCCATGCTGGGTCCATTGGTGGTAAACTGAGTAAGAAATTGGTTAGGGGATAGGTGACAGAGGGTAGTGGTAAATGAAGTTCACCCCAAGGAAGGGAAGGTAACCAGCAGAGTGCCTCAGGGATCAGTGCTGGGATGGGTCTTCTTCCTTAATGTCTTTATAAGTGACATTGCAGAGGAGCTGGAAACAAATGTCGGCCTCTTTGCAGATGATACCAAAATCTGCAACAAGGTGGACACTCCAGCGAGGGGAGTGTGGAAGTGATGAGCAGAGACTTGAGAAAACTCATGGAGTGGTCAAGGGTATGGCAGCTGGAGTTCATTGCGAAAAAATACAAAATAATGCACTGAAAGCACAAAAACCTAGGGCCGGAGTACAAAATGTGTGGAGTAGTATTGAAAACACCAAGCAGGAAAGAGACCTGGGGTAATCATATCAGATGACCTAAAGATGGCCAGGCAGAGCGACAAGGCAGTTGGGAGAGCTAGTGGGATGTTGGGGTGCATAGGGAGGTATATCACCAGCAGAAAGGGGAAGGTGGTGATGCCTCTGTATAGGTCACTGGTAGGACCACTCCCTGAGTACTTTGTCCTGTTCTGGAGACCACATGTCCAAAAAGACATAAAGTGGAGGTGATTCAGAGAAGGGCAACTAAAATGGTGCAGGGTCTTCACCAAAAGCCCTGCAAAGAGAGAGTAAAGGTCCTTAGTATCTACATATTTATATTTATGTCTCTGCCAGTGCCTTCATTATTTTATCTACAGAATGTTTCTTGGGAGTGCGTGGATGTTCCTGTTTCTGCCTTGGTATATACACCCTGGAAGAGAGCAGGGAGAAGGGGGGATATGATAAGAGACATTTAAATACTTCACAAGGGTAAATAAGGTACAGGAGGGAAGTATTTTTCAGAAAAAAAGTTCAAGAATAAGTTGCCATGCTATGAAGCTGGAGGAAGGTAGATTCAGGAGAGATATGAGGAAGTACTTTTTTACAGAAAGTGGTGGATGCCTGGAACAGCCTTCCACCTGAGGTGGTGGAGTTGAAGACAGTGGTGGGGTTCAAGAATGCATGGGATAGGATAATAGGATAATGGTATCTTAGTGGAAAAGAAGGGGGTGAGGGAGAAAGAGCTGGAGACTGATTAGGGCCTGCACTGATACTGTAGGTAGACAAACAAGCATTTGTCAATGCCGAATGTTTGCTTGCTGGCATTGGCATTGGTAGTGTGGAAATTACAGAGCTGCATAATAGGAATGGCAGGGAAGTACTGAACTGAAGTCAACCCCACCACCACCCTGCAGAGAGTGACAGGCATTGGGGTGTGTCTTTGGGTCGTCAGGCATAACGACCACGCCATTTCACCACACCCTACCCTGCAGACACTGACAAGTGTCAGGTGTATATAGGGTCTTTGGCCCTTATCAGCACCCCATTCCATCACAGAATCACGGTGAGATGGAGTGCGTATAGGAGAATGGGGTGACATTTGGGCCGAAGAGTCCGAGTCACACCTTGATGCCTCTCACTGGCTGCAGAGGTGTGGGTGGGGTGGAATGGTAGGAGCATTACAGGCAAGAATCCCAAGTCACACCCTGATGCCTGTCATTCTTACAGTGGGGTGTTATGGTCGAAACCCTAACGCCTCAGGCATTCGTTGGTATTTTCACTCCAAATTTTCAACATGGTTTTTTGTGACCCCACCCTAATGAACAGTGGCAATATTAGTTTGTTAGCAAACTGCTTTTGCACAGCGACTCTGACATTTGGCACCACAGGTGCAAAACACATTCGAACAGGATGTGAAAAATGACAGCGCACTGTTCATGGGGAGGTGTAAAAATGGCAATGTTGAAAATCTGCTGTGAAAATCTTAAAAACTGGTGAGTTGACAGTTGTGTAGAAACTGTGCAACACACACCTAATGTAACTAGTTTGGGGATTTTTACAGCAGATTGTTAACACAGGCATTTTGGGACCGCTGATCATGTACAGTGTCAGTGTGATTTTCTTTATCTGTCCCGAACAATGATTTCCCGCAGTGACCACGCATTTCTGCGCTGAAAGTGTGAAAACACATTTCGGCCATGTTGTGGCAAATGACAGCTGTACTGTTCATAAGGAGGTATGGAAAAATGCCACTGGTGAAAATCTGGACTGAAAATATTACAAATTCATGAACTTACGAGGGTGTATGGAAACTGTGTAATGCTCACTCATAACACAGTTATTTTATGGAGTTTGTCACCAAATTTTCAACATAGCCATTTTAAGACCTCTGCTCATGACCAGTGTCACTGTGATTTTCTTAATCTGTCCCAAACATTGTTTTTGCACACCGACTGTACCATTGTGTGCTACATGTGCAGAAACACATTTTGGGTGAGATGTGAAAAATGGTAGCTGTACTGCTCATAAGGAAGTGCGGTAAAATGGCACTGTTGAAAATCTGGTGTGCAAATATTACAAATTCGCAAACTTGCCAGCATGCGTAGGAACTGCGCGATACGGCGCCTAAAACAGTCATTTTGGGATTTTTCAACAAATTTTCAACATAGCCATTTTAACACCTCTGCTCATGACCAGTGTCACTGTGATTTTCTTAATGTGTCCCATACATTGATTTTGCACACCGACTGTGCCATTGTGCGCTACATGGGCGGAAACACGTTTTGGGTGAGATGTGAAAAATGACAGCTGTACTGCTCATAAGAAGGTGTGGTCAAATGGCAATGTTGAAAATCTGGAGTGGAAATATTGAAAATTCGCGAACTTACGAGCTTGCGTAGGAACTGCATAGCACTGCGTTCGCAAAAAAAAAAACATTTTAGAATTTTCCTACAAATTTTCAAAATAAACTTCTTGAGAACCACCTTATGAACACTGGCAGTGTCGTTTCGTGTCGGTCGAAAGGTGATTTAAGCGCCAGTGACTCTGTGAAATCACCGCCAGACCCAGTAACATATCGTGACAGCATTCATGAGAAGGGTCCCAAAACCCCATGCTGAAAATTTGGTGCAAAAAAAAAAAAAATGCCTGAGCGATGCAGCACAGTTGAAAAACCCTATCTATTACATTATACAGCTTACCGGCATTTCCTCAGTTTGGCGGTCGGCTTTGAAGAGTGCGAGACGTGTTGCGGTCCATCGAAATCGTCACGCGGACTCCGGAGTAAATATGGGTTGGGGTGTGTGGGGAGGCAGGGTGCGCAGTGGGTGGGTGTGGGTGGGGGCAGGAGACTGCGAGGACCGTTTTTAATTTACATTTTTTTATTATTCAGGCGACACAGGATGTTTGCCACGCTGGGGTGGGCTCCCAGCGTGGCAGCAGAAAAAACTGTTTGGGGGCTGAAGCTGACGGGGATTGGGCACCCCGTCAGCCATATGTTTAATGCCACATTGGGGTGGGCTCCCAGTGTGGCAGCTGTAAAGCTGTTTGGGGGCTGGAGCCGACAGAGGATTAGGCACCCCTGTCGGCCATCGGATGTGTGCCAAGCTGGGGTGGGCTCCCCAGCTTGGCACCAGGAAGCTTTTTGGGGGGTGGCGTGGAGCGGCCCGGGCGTGGGCACCCCGTCGGCTAAACAGTATGTGAGTGGGGGGCGTGTGTCAGCATGCAATATGCATGCATGTGTGTTGGGGAGCTCTGCTCACTGAAGCGGAGCTCTCCCTTTCAACTGTATGCCACTGCATTTTCCTGCTGTCATAGACAGCTGCAGCAGTCATTGGAGAACTGCGGCCCCGCCTGCAAACTCACTGACTGAATTGGAGGACGGGGTGCCACACCTCCGAAAACTCGGATGATGGCACTATGTTTCTTGCACATGCGTGCAAGCTAACATAAAAATGGCAAGGCGCATAAAATACCATCGCCACCGATCTCAGCGTGCAAAAGGCTCTTTATGAAGGGTGAAATTCACACAGTAAAATCAAACGCCATAGCTTAGTTCGGCAGATCCCTGACCGGTTTCGTAAAATAGCTGTGTCATCAGAAGGTATCTGTCTAGGGCTTGCATTTGCTTAAAAGCATACATCTTAAAGTGACAATGTTAAGATAAAGTCCGTAAGTGCAGCAAGTATAAATAGACTCATATGTACAGTAAATATAAAAACCAACACCGAAACTTCTTAAAAAAAAAAAAAAAAAAAAAAAACTTAATCTGAAACAAGTTAATCATAGGCAAATTACAAATTCATATGTGTCAGCATAAGAGATAATGTTAATGTCATTTTATTTAATTATTGCTTGGGTATCCAAACGTTGGAATCAGCAATACCTAAAAAAGAAAATAGGAAATAATTAGTGCCTAAAACACTATTACAATGGGGAAGAAAAAGGAATGTGGGGGTGGTAAAGTTGGGTACGGGGGAGAGGAGGGGAAGAGGGGGACGAAAGGAAAAGATGATGGGAAGGGAAGAGAAGGGGACAGAAGGGGGGAGAAAAAAGAAGGCAAATAGTTTGTAGCAAGCACTGATTTCTGTTTCTTTTTAATCAAAGGCATTATATCTATCTTGTCGTTTAGACCTGGTACTACAAGTCCCCCCCCAAAGTATACTGTATATCCAAAAAGCCTCTCTAACAATCTGTCATCCAAATTGCCTCCTCTAGCACCGAATCTTACTAATTCTATCCCAGAGAATCTAAATGCATGAGCTGTTGAGTTCCCAGCATGTCTCATAATACGTGAGGCTAAGGCACTTTTACTATCTCTATTAGAGATACTTCTGAGGTGCTCTCCGATTCTTAAAGGGCCTGGTAGGTTTACCAATGTAGAATGATCCACATTTACAGGTCAGATCCACTCTTGAAAGATGCGACCTTACTGCCCCCCAGATTGGTATACAGCTAGGGCCATAACTTGGGTGACAGACTGGTATATAGTTTTCAAAAGCCCTATCCCCCTAGAACAGAGGAAAATACATGGCTTCCTCCCAAACCTCAAGGCACATTTCCATGTGATAATTGTAAATTTTGCCCTTCAATATTCTGAGGAACTGCTTTCACTATGGTGAACTCCAATAAAACATATTACACACTACAGTTCATTACCACACCTCAGAAGTATCTGTAATAGAGATAGTAACTGTGCCTTAGCCTCTCATATTATGACACATGCTGGGATGCCTTTGATTAAAAAGAAACAGAAATAGGTGCTTGCCACAAACTCTGCCTTCTTTTTCCCCTTCCCACCTATTTTTCCCTTTTCCCCTTCTGTCCCTTTCTCTTTACCCCTCCCATCATCTTTCCTTTCCTCCCCTCTTCCCCTCCCTCCCTTCCCCGACCCCAGTCTTACCACCCCACATTCCTTCTTTCTTTCCCTATTGTAATAGCAGTGTTACTCCCATCTAATCAGCACTAGTGTATGTTGAAAAGTGTTTTAGACACTACTTATTTCCTATTTTCTTCTTTAGGTATTGCTGGATTCCAACGTTTGGATACCCAAGCAATTATTAAATCAAATGGCACTAACACTATCCCTTATGCTGACACATATGGATTTGTAATTTGCCTATGATTAACTTGTTTAAGATTAAGTGATATTTTAAGAACTTTTGGTGTTGGTTTTTGTATTTACATGAGTTTATTTATACTTGATGCACCTATGGACTTTATCTTAACACTGTCACTTTAAGATGCATGTTTTTTTAAGCAAATGCAAGCACTTGACAGTCACCTCCTGATGATGTAGCTATTCTATGAAACCGGTCGTGGATCTGCCCGAGCTGAGCTATGGCGTTTGATTTTACTGTTTGAATTTCACCCTTAATAAAAAGAGCCTTTTGCATGCTGAGATCAGTGGTGCTGGTATTTTTCGCCTTGCCTTTTCCTTGGATACCGAGCACGCCGGCTGGATTGTACCTGGTTTTTGCTGCTGTTAGACAAAAAATGATCAGACTGGGTGGGCAAAGCGGTCCTTACCCGCTGTCAAATTCTATGTATCTATATAATGAGTTTGATTCAGTTTACAGCTGATATTTAAGATCTTCCAAGAGTCAATCAAGAGTAAGCAGGAACTGAAGCAATTTCTTGCTAACGCAAGAACCAGTAGTCTGTAGATTCATGTCCAGCACTTCCTCAACTCTGGTAGGCACTTGATGGCCTCATAAGTAAACCTTGTGGGTCCTCTCTGACTCACAGACTCCTCCTCAAAGGATAAAAAAACCCTTTGTGAGTAGCCTGAGACTCTCTTATGCCCCTCTCTGCCCCTCTCACTACTTGCGCTAAGATCCCCTAAATCAGTGATATCGCTGGGACTCCAACCCCAGCTCCTACCCTTTCCTACTCCCTCCCCCCTTTCTAAAGTACTCACCTCCCTTACCTGCTCAAACCTCCTGCATACCTTCCCTTTTTTTTCTCCTCCCATCTCCTGATCTACTACTCTCCAACCCTTCTCTCCTACCCCAGCTGTAAAACATTATTAAAGCACCCATAAGCTTCGACAGGCAGCTTTGCCACGTCTTCTAGCAACTAATTTATTAATAACATATCTGAAAAGCTTCAAATGACAAAGTCTGGTGATAAGGCAGCTGTAGTTACCTAATAGTCCTAGAATTTGCTACGATTTGTAACCTGTTACCATAGAATAATGTCTTGACCTGCTAGTATCCAATGTTATTTCACCTGTCTCTGTAATCTGTGCCAGTGTTAAATGTGGTCTTGTCAATTGACGTGGAACCTTTGTAAAAGAGCTCCTAGCTCAAAAGTTTTTCTGAAAATATAAATAAATAAATCTTCTCTATAGATTCTCACTAATGGGTCTGTGCCAGAGGTGCTAGAACCCGATGGGAGCCAGAACATTTCTGGAGGGAGCTGATGGCGCAAATAGGCCCCATGCGCTTGTCACCCTGTGCACCCACTGGTATACAGCAGTGCCAGCTGCTAACTGCTTCAGCTCCTCCTTTTACCGCCATCGATTGCGTAGCAGCAGGGTCACCGCTCTGTGTCGGGGCCACAACTTCACTGTCTATACAATGACAGCGCTCAGTTCTTTGATGTTAGTTTAAAATACCCTGGAGTTTATTTATGTGTGTGTTTAGTTAGTTTAACACATAAAAACCTGCAGTTTTCTCTCAGCCCTACCTTTTGCTAACAGTTGATTACTATGAAAGAAGGCAGCGAACCTGAAAAGGCAAATTGCTCCAGCAGTGGGTCTGTGTTGGCTCATCACCTATTTTTTTGGGCAAGTGCTGTGGCAATGGGCAGTCTGGCACCCAGGAAGATGGACAGTCTGCCTGGAGTTGCATTTAAAAAAAAAAGTAATAATTTCAGATCCCGTGCACACTCAGTGTTGGGGTCTTTGCACCATTCGGCCTCAACCTCTTCCTGCAAAAAGCATATGGGTAAGAAACGGCACTAGTCAAGGTCTTCCTCTGGTTGTTTTGCTGTGAGACACTCTACTTCTGCAGAACCAGTTACACCACCATTGTCACCGGGGATGTCTGGGCCTGCGAGGTTGAGGTCTCTGTCACAGAGCCCCTCTCTGTCCAATAGAGTGGATTCCAGTGGGCAGTTTGGCCACTGGGTAGCTTTTGTGGAGCAGTTGGTTCAGCATATAAATGAAGCAGTGCTGTTTTTGATGAGAGCTTCTGACCTCTTGGTGTTGGGTGAGCTAGCGCCATCTTCATTGTTGCTTGACTTAGGCATGTGACCTCCAGCCTGGTGTTGCTGTTAGCACCACCACACCTGCACCACCTGTGGTGTTGCCTTTGTCCCTTCTGGGGACGGGGATAGCCGTGGTGCCGTTGCCAGTTCCTGCAAGGTAGCTGGATCGTCAACACTGCTAGCAGTGCCACATCCAGTGCTGGGGTTGGGCTCTTCAGTGCCCGCTGTGGTGTTGCCGATGGTGCCAGCCAGGCCTTTGGTGCTAAGATTGTTCCCTTTAGGGATGGTCCCAGGGTCATTCTCAGTACTGACACTGTTCTCAAGGCTCAGGCTGGGGCCATTGTTGTCAAAGCTGCAGCCTGTGCTATTGTTCTTTTCTTCACCTCCTCTTTGCAACCTTCCGGTGGAGGGAGTGGAGGGAGACAAGTCAGTTCTTGACCTTCTCGTCTCTGATGGTGAGGATGGTGATTTGTACTATAGTCCAGAGAACACGGAACCAGTTCCTGTCACCGTACCTTAAGAGGATCTCTTCTTTCAGGCTGTGCTCAGAAATATGCATTCTACACTGAGTTTTGAGTCAGCAGTCATAGACCAGGCTTGGCGCCTCAAACTGGAGTTCCTAAACATGCCTAATATCTTTAGTTCCTCCCATCCAGCTAGCCTTAAAGACACTCTCCAAGGCAGCTTGGATGATGCCTGCTACTGTGGCAGCTGTCCCCAAGCAGGCGGACAAGAAAAACAAAGTGCTTAAATCTAAGCCCATTTATTTGACTCTGCCAATAGTGTACTCAATTGTTAATCGGGGTGAGAATGAGAATGAGAATGTCAGTGCCCAAGGAGGTTGCCACATACCCAATTAACAAGGAGCTGTTCAAGGTAGACACCGTGAGCAAGTGGGTGTATACCTTGGCTACCCTTGGTATGAGGATAATTAGCTACCAGGGGCTCTTCACTAAGTAGGAGTATGTCCCCTGGAGCAAGCTTAAGTCTCTGGCAGAATCTTTGCCGGACATAGAGACAAATCAAGTGATGCTGCTCACTGTTAAAGTATTGAATTACTAGCCACCAGCTTAAAGCCTCTATGGATACCTTTGATGCAGCAGCTCACTCTGCGACTGCAGTATTTGCATTATGCAGCACTCCTTGCTGTGGACAGCTGGCTCACCCAGGATGTCCAGCAATAGATCATGAATGTGCCCTTTGATGTCACTTATCTCTGAACAGCAGGTGTCGCAGTCTCTTAAAGAGTCTAACAAAGTGGGATTGACTCTTAATTTCCAGGCGGCTCACTATAACCCAGAAAGGGGTGCAGGATGCAGCTTTTTTCACAACAAGCAGCCCATTCGAGGTGGGGGCAGGGGAGCCTGAAAAGAAAGCACAGCCAAAGGGACAGGTGCCAAAAGACCCAGTGTCTTCACCTGAAGTGCTGGCCCCAGGTTTGCTTCAACTGCCTGAGGCAGACCACTCCTCCCCAGTAGGGGGATGCCTGACCCAGTTTTATCATCAGTGGGAATGCATATCGACAGACAAATGGGTTCTTAGTATCATCCAAGAAAGGTACTTTCTGGAATTGTTGGAACCTCCCGCAGACGATCCTCCCAGAAGGCAGCTCGCCTTGTCACAGCTTCTGGCACAGGAGATTGCGAGCCTTCTAAGAAACAGAGCAGTGGAAATAGTGCTGGAGTCTGAAAGGAACACAGGGTTCTACTTCCTGGTACCAAACAAATTAAGAGGCATGTGCCCCATTCTCTCTCTCTCTCTCTCTCTTTTTTTTTTTTTTTACATCTCTTTTTATCGCCTCCGGAACTCTCTCAGACTCCCAACTCGTCTCCCACTCTACCGCGCACTGTGACCCCCACCTACCTCAGAGACGTTACTTTCTCCCATGGAGCCCCGGGCCCCAAGCCCCACCAGGAGATCGAAGGGGCGGAGGTAGAAGTCCAGCGTTGGGCCTGTGGCGCGTGGACACTGTGGGGCTGTCACCTGTCCGGGCCGGAGGGGCTTTCCCCCTTGTAGTTGTTCCTCCGAGCTCCCTCCCCCTGAACATGGCATGCAATGATGCCATGGCGCATGGCAACCTTGCCAGCATCGCCACATTCACCCGCAAATCCAGTCTATGTCCTGCAGCTGCTCCGGTCTCCAGTGGGGGTCGCTGGGATGCTGGACAGCCCCAATACCCTCCCGCGGGAGAGGTGAGCAGTCCTTCGGATGCTCAGTCCTCTCCCTCCCCTGCCAACCCCCGGCACCTGAGTTCGCTCCTGAACCCAGGTCGCAGGTGTGGCATCCAGCGCCTCAACCCTCAGTGCCACTGGGCCGGCCATGTGCCCCATTCTCAACCTCAGAACTCTGAATAAATTCATTGATCAAGAAAAATTCGAAATGATTTTTCTAGGATCCTAGCTACCTTACCTGAAACATCATGATTGGCTAGCCTCACTGGATAATTTCAAACCCACCCAGACAGTATACAAAGCAGGCAGTGACCACTGCCTCTCAATTTCTAGAGTTCATGGAAGTCCTGCTGAACCCATCAGTGTCTCAGCCCATACTCTACGGGCTCATTAAATTGCAGCTCTCAGTCAGTGAGTGTGTACTCTATACAGTACGCGCTCAGTGACACTTCAGTCGGTGGCCAGCCATGGTGGTGAAAGGAGGGCTGTGCTGGTTGCAGGCTCAGATTTGGGATGGGGGGCGAGGTGGTGGTACACTGTCTGACAGGGTGGGGGCAAGGGTCCACTAGACTACCAGGGACTGTTCTGTCATTGTTTTGGTGGAGATCGGTGATCGGTGGGCACTAGACCACCATGGACATTATAAACCTATACTTGGTGAAGATCAGGGATGGAGAGGTTCTGCTAAACCACCAGAGATGTTGAACACTATACTTTGGGGAGATTGGAGTTGGGGGGGCACTAGGCCACCAGGCAGGACATGTACAGTAAAGGTCAAACAGTATGCTGAAAATGCGTTCCGCGGGATGCAAACTCAGTGTGGCTGATGGCCAGCTGTCCCCCACACTCCCACTGCCACCTCCCATGCCTCTTGTGTGCCCCCTACTGCCCACTATAGGACTCCATCCCACTGGCGCAACCACTTAGACCACCTCCTGGCTGGTCTAAGTGGTGCCCTTTGCTGCGTCCACAATGGGGCTTCCAGAATCCCCAAAAAGGGGATGCACCAGCCCTGCCATGGCTGAAGCCCCTTGCGACCTGATGCATCTGGTTGCTTGCTGCAACCTTGCCACAAGGGAGCTTTGGCGCAGCTGCATTAGAGTTGATGCAGGCTGCTTTACAGACTCACACTTGACGCAGGTTGTGAGGCAAATCACCACTTGCGTCAAACTCTTATGACACAAGTCTCTTGCGTCAATCTAAATCTTTTGAGAATCGGCCCCATCTCTCTGGGACTCATCAGAAACACATCTCCACATCAATGTGCTGGAGATGCCTGCAGTTCTGTATGGTCTGAAAGCCCTGGTAGACTTGGTCAGCCAAAAGACAGTTGTCCTTCAGATGGATAACAAGTCTGTCATGTATTAAATCAGCAAGCAAGGAGAAGCACACTCTTACCCTCTCTGCAAAGGGACAGTAAGAGTGTGGGAATGTTGCCTGGAGCAAGGGATCTTGCTTCAAACAATATATTGGCTAGGTGTCCAGAACAGTCTGGCAGATGAATTCAGGTGGAACAGAGGCAGATCCTTACAAGCGGACACTAGCACCAGACATCGTGAGATCAATATTTAGCAAGTAGGCACCCCAGATGTGGACCTTTTTGCATCCCTGCTCAGTGCCAAACTGCCTAGTTTCTGTTCCAGAAATCCAGGACATGGCATTTACTGTCAAGATGCATTCAGACTGCCATGGCAAAACCTGTTTTGGTATGCATTATGTCCAGTCCCTCTCATACAGAGAGTGCTGTTCAGATTGGAGACACACCAAGTCTAGATGATCTGAGCTCCTCATGCTATATGCATCTTTACTTTTTAGTGTAGGTTTTGTGCTGTTACTGTGCCAAATTATTTTGTTTGCCTTCTGGCTGTAAAAATCTGTATTCTAGGAAAGTGGATATGGTTCACCTGTCCACACATTGGCAGTTCTTCCTTAAGAGTTGTTTCATTAGAACCTCTTTAAGTAAAGCTCCTCCCACCACCCGACTAGTATACCCCTTTGCTGTGCTCCATGACATCAGATCTTCCTTTCTGATGGAAGAGTTTGATCTCTGCCTTTGCAGCTCTACACATTGTAGGGCCTAGTAAGTGTGCCATTTGGCAAATTAGTAATTTTTCTCATTCTAAACCATTTGTATATTCCATGATTCCTCTCTCGACTTCTGATCATCGGCATGAAACGTGAGGAATCGAAGTCCATGCCTGGCTGCAAACAGTGTGTCACGTGCTGGCAGAAGATGTTGCAGACAGACCCACACATGTCGTGCCTGTACTGCCTGGGCTCAACACATGACGTTACTTGCTGCAGCCTCTGCCAAGTGATGCTCCCATCCTTGCTCGAAAACTGGAAGACTCACCTTCTCCTTGCTGGCTGGCTCATCAAGACTCAAAATTGCGGGCCATGAGTAGTCACAGGGTGGCCTCTGCAGTACAACTAGCAGCAATGGCAGAGGTAGCGGCTCAGGCCGCAGCAGGCATCTCTTCGGCCTCAGTGCTACTCCCAGCTGGGGACAGCGTCTGAGTGTCCTTTGTGGGTAAATTCAGTGATATATGTTGGGCACTCAAGATCTTCAGGAAAGGCTGTGCCCACTGTGGGAAGAAGCACAAGAGTAAGAAAAGCCATTGTTGAACGTGGGACCAGGAGACAGCACACTCCTCCTGCTCTCTCGACTCCCCTAACAGCTTGATAGTTGTCGAGCTCTTGGATTCAGCTTAGCCCCTTTTGGCTGAGGGATGGGTCACCAACTCCACAGTACCACTGCCGGGCTTTCCGACCTCGACACTGGTCGATCAGGCGGTCATATTTTTCTTGACCTCACCAACCCGTTATCGGAGAGGTCGATGACGAGTTGCTCTCCAAGACCACAGTCATCCTGATCCTCTCCTAAGAGGATGTGGAAGAGTTGCTATCCCCAGCCACACCTGCTCGGGATCAGCCTCCCCCTTTGGTCATGCAGCTGAACCTGGTGCCTGCGTATTACATTGCACCCCGATTGTGTCTCCTCAACAGCAGCCCCAGGTCGATGGTTGAGGTACAGGTCAAGGTCAAGGGACTTTGAGTTCTCAATCCTGCTTGACCAGGAGCCGTAGCTGTTGATGCTCCTTGCTCTCTTCATCTTTGGATGGGGAGAGGCTCTGCTGGTGGATGCAGTGGCACTATAAGGAGCTTCTCTATCAGCAGTGGACCTTGGCGTGGGCAGCTAGGGCTCTACCCCGACCCCTGTGGTCAGCTTGCTGGTGCTGGTCAAGCCCACACCAATCCATCTGAGACAGTTGTCCCCAGTATGCATCTCTCCACCTTTGCTGGTGGAATGGCCTCCACCACAGCCCACGTGGAGGGGCTCCTGTGACGGACTCCCATCTGGGCACCAGTGTGCCAGGCCAGTTGTCTGTGGAAATTTCCTACTCAGATGGTTCCAGGGTGATCCATGGCAGTAAGCAGCCATGGTCCATCTTTGATGAGTCTTTGGACAGCTCCAATTCATCCTCCATGCAGTCTTTAAGAACGCATCTGTTCGGGAATCAGTCGATAGACTGACTGCCAACCATGGGCCAGTGTCTTTTGGGGTGCTTTTCTGGCTGATATTGGAGTCCATGGAAGTTTCTTTGGAGCCAGTTCAGAAGAGGGCTAAGTGCCCCTTCACTGGCTTCCTGGATAATGATGAATCCCTGATAGTTTCCTTTCCCATGAATAAGGCCATATTGGGACCGGTTCTGGAGCTTTGGCAGCATCTAGCCACCTGCCTGGCACCCTCTGCCCATATGGTCCACAAGTATGGGTTCCCTAACGGCTTTGCCTGGATTTTATGACCACTCCTAAGCTGAGGGTCTGGTCTCAGATTTCATCTTCGGGAACTCCAGAAATACTGGTGATGTGGACAAGCTCCTTGACAAAGAATCAAAGAAGCTTGACCACATGGCCAAGAATGTCTTCTGTCAGTTGAGCTACACCTTTATGATGGCCCACTTCGGTTGCTCCCTGCTGGGAGTGCTAGGCAGTGCAGCTCCCAGTAAAGACCATCGGAGATCAAGGACAAGAAGTGGCTAAACATCAACTCCAGATGGCCGTGGACAGGTGACTCTTGCACCCGTGCCATGGCAGCAATATCACAATGCATTACAGGGCCTGGCTGAGGATCTCCACCTTCACAGCAGACACTCAGCACAAGTTTGCCAGTGTCCCCTTCTTGGGCACCGACCTCTTTGGCACGGGGTTGGATGGACATCTCATGAGGATTTTGAAGTCCAGTGCCACCCTGGATTCTGTGGCTTTGTCCCAGAAGGACCAGAAAGACCAAAAACAAAAGAAGTACTTTTAATTTTGTCCCTTTCTGCCACAGCAGACTCAGCAGCAACAGCCCTAGCTGGGGCAATTCCAAGCCTGGTGCCTCGAGACCACGTTCTCCGGCCAGGGGCTCAAAAAAAGCCTGGTGCCTCGAGACCACGTTCTCCGGCCAGAGGCCCAAAAGGCTGGGGTAGGAGAAATGGTGCCTCTCCATCCGCAGTGGCCAGTGCCCCCTCCAAAGCTGCCCAGCGACGGGTCAGGGTGTTCACCTCCCACCTGTCCAGTCCCTGACTCAGCTTCTGGTGGGCGGTTAGCGTCAGCATTTCTGGCCTTACTGATCCGTCATTACTACGGACAAGTGGGTTCTTGAGGTGGTTGGCAGAGGATTGTTTCTTGATTTCAAGACCCTTCCACCCTGCCAAGCCCATGCTCCAAGGGAGTCCTCAGTGTTGCAGGAACACTGTCTGCCCTCAGGGAGGATGCTGCACAGCTCCTCACCAAAGGAGCAATAGCCCGTGTCCCAGAATTCGTGGCAAAGTACATGTCCAGGTACTTCCTGGTCCCAAAAGAGACAGGGGGCTAGTGCCCCATACTTGATCTTAACAGTCTAAACCAGTTTCTAAAGAAGCACAAGATTAGGATTGTCGTGCTGAAACAGCTTATATGATCTTTGGAGCAGGGCATGTGATTCTGTTCCCTGGACCTACAGGACGCATTCTTCCACATCCCAGTCCATCTGTCCCACTGGCTGTATCTCCGGTTCTGCGCAGAAAGGGTGCTCTGTCAGTTCCAGATCATATAATTCAGCCTCTCCTCTGCACCCAGCGTCTTCACCAAGTACAGCACAGTGGTGGAAGCCTTCCTGCGGTGTCAGGGCATTTGGGTTTATCCCTCTCTTGATGACTGACTGATAGCCAAGTTGTCCAAAGAGGCAGTGAAGTGGTTCAGGGGTCTGGCTCTCTAAACCTGCAGAAACTTGGGCCTCTTGATCAACCCGACCAAGTCCGAACTGATCCCCTTGCAGGTGATTAACTTCATTAGGGCAGGCCTAGACTCCCTACGGTCAAGGCCTGCTTCCCTATCGACTGGGCATCGGATCTTATCTCTTTTGCCTGATTATTTCAGGTTGGGTGCTTGCACCCTGCCCAGGACTTCTTGAGGCTAATGGGTACATGACATCTTGCACCAGTGTGGTCCAGTGGGATTGCTGGTAGATGCGACACCTGCAGTGGGAGTTGGCCCATCAGTGGTGCCTGACGCCTGGACACCCAGTCACAGTGACCCAGCTGATGTGGGATGCCATCCAGTGGTGGCTGATCCCAGAACACCTGGAGGAAGGAGTTTCATTTTTCCGCCCAGAACAGACTATCACACTAATGATGGACTTATCTCTGGTGGGATGGGGAGCGCACCCGAGAGATCACAGGACCCATGGGTTATTGTCACCACATCAGCCTGCTAGAGCACCATGCTGTGTAGTTAGTTCTGATGGAATTTGCTCCTCTAGTCTGTGGTCAGGTCATGCAAGTCCAGACAGACAACACCATGATCACATACTGCCTGAACAGGCAGGGTGGAAGCACTCCCTTCTGTTGTGTCAGGAGGCCCTCTGCACCTGGACCCTCATGTACAGCCTGGGTGCAGATTAGCGGTTCTTGTTGTGGAAGCAGACAGTCAGCTGGCAGACTCTCTCAGCCGGTAGGGTGAGATGTTGCCTGAGTGGTCTTTGTATCAGGAGGTGGTGAAACACCTCTTCTCCCTGTGGGGCACCCCTCTGGTGGACTTGTTTGCCTCTTGGGAGAACACAAAACTGAGTCTGGTCTGTGCCTTCCTCCCACAGTCCAGGACACTCGGTGGGGATGCCTTCATGAGGCCCTGGACCCCAGGCCTCCTGTACACTTTTTCTCCCTTTCCCTTGATCCCTAAGATGGTGGTCAGGGTGAGGAGAGACAAGGTGCAGATGATCCTTACAGCCTTGGACTGGCCTCACCAATTCTGGTACCCTGATCTCCTCAGCCTCAGCAGCAGGCCTCTGTGGCAATTGCCTCTTTGCCAAGATCTGCTGACCAGACACCAGGGGAAGGTCCTGCACCTGGACCTTAAATCCCAGCACCTCACAGCCTGGTTCCTGAGTGGCTGGAGTTCCAGCCTCTGGGTCTTTCCGAGAATGTTCTCCATGTTGTGGCGGCTTCTTAAAATGAGTCATCTCGTTATTGTTACAGCTTCAAATAGAAGTGGTTTTCCATTTGGTGTCAGGGCCAAGTGCTTGATCCCCTGGCCTGCCTTGTGGCTAGCATCTTGGAATACCTCTGGCACTTGTCTCAGCTGGGACTGCATTCGACGACCCTTACTGTGCACTTGGCAGCCATCTGTGCATTCCAGATGCAGGCTGGTATGTCGACAGTGGTGCAGGAGAAGGTGATCGGTCGCTTCTTCAAGGGTCTTGATCACTTGTTCCCCCACCAGTCCGTGAGCCCCCACCACCTTGGCACTTACTGCTGGTACTGGCAGTGCTCATGGGCAAGCCTTTCCAGCCTGTGCACAAATGTGAGATGTCACATCTGTCATGAATGATGGCCTTCTTGGTGGCCAGCATGTCCGTCAAAAGGAATAATGAGCTCCAGGTGCTCTTGATGGAGCCTCCTTATCTGGTCTTCCTTGGGGATAAGTTAGTCCTTCACCCCCACTTGAAGTGTCTCCCAAAGGTTGTCTCGGAGTTCCATCTTACCCAGGTGATGAACTTTCCGGTTTACTTTACCAACCAATCTTTGGAGGCCAGATGTAGGCTTCATTCTCTGGACCTGCGGCGGGAGCTCTCCTACTGTCACAGTGCATGTCTGGAGTTTGGGGTGAGGCTCACCAGCTATTTGTTACTTATGCGGAAGCCGTATTCAGCAGACCAGCAGCTAAGCAGACAATTTGCAGGTGAATTACCTTCTGCATCGACCTCTGCTATAAGTTGGCTGGTAGGGAACCTCCCTTGGGCCCAGGGCTCATTCCGCCAGACAAACCATTGCCTCAGTGGTTGCTTTCAGGGACATCCCTATTCAGGAAATCTATGGGGTTGCCACCTGGAAGTCAGCACACTCCTTCATCTCCCGTGACTGCATCGTAGGGTTTTATTTAACTCCAAAAATTGATTAACGTTTTGCTCATAAAAATGCTAAAACACTGTGAAAATGCATAGCACTTGCCTCACTGTGTTTAACAAACATAACACTTCTAGAAAACCTATAAAATACTTTCTCTACAGTTAGCATTGTCCCAAGAAAAAACTGCAAATCAATTATTTAAAACCTTGCATCGACCTTGAGTCTCACCTGTATGCTGCTTTTAGGGCCTTGGTTCTCCAATCTGTGCTATCATCTGGGTGGGTGAGACATCCCACTAGTGGGCTCTGCATCCAGAGCTGGTGAACCACCTGTTTTCCCTGTGGGGCATTCTCCTGGTGGACCTCTACCTCCAGGAAAAATGCAAAGCTGAATCTGTTTTGTGCATGCCCCCCTCAGTCTGGGACACTGTTGAAGGATGCCTTTGCGATGTGACCCTGGATGCCAGGCCTTCTGTACACCTTCCCTCCCTTTCTCTTGGTCGACAAGGTGGTAGTCAGTGTGTAGAGGGACAAGGTGTGGATGATCCTGGTCACCCTGGACTGGTTTCGTCAGGTCTGGTAAACATTATCTCCTTGGTTTCAGCAGCAGACTTCCATGGTGGTTACCCCTGCACCCAAATCTACTGTCTTGTCATCAGGGGAAGATCTTGCACCCAGATTGTCAATCCCTGCACCTCACAGCCTGGTTCCTGAGTTGCTAGAGTTCCAGGCTCTGGGACTTTTAGATTTAGACCATGTGCTCCATTTTGTGGAGGTATCCCAAAAGGAGTTGACTCATCAGTGCTACGCCTTTAAATGGAAAAGACTTTCAGTTTGGTGTCAGGGCAAGGAGTTTGATCCCATTGCCTGCCCCTTGGCTAGTGTTCTTGACTATCTGTGGTCCCTCTCCCAACTGAGGCTGAGATTGACATTCCTCAAGGTGCACCTGACAGCCATCTCTGCATACCGGGCAAAGGCTGGTATGATGACAGTGCAGGAAAAAGTGATCAGATACTTTTTTAAGGGCCTTGACCACTTGAACCTGCTGATACGTGAACCACCACCTTCTTGGGATCTGTTGCTGCTTCTGGCAGTGCTCATGGGCAAGCCTTTTGAGCCTATGTACAGGTGTGAGATAGCACACCTGTTGTGGAAAACCACCTTCTTGGTGGCTATCTCCTTTGACAGAAGGATCAGTGAGCTCCAAGCGCTCTCAGTGGAGTCTCCATACCTGGTCTTCCACAAGGACAAGGTAGCCCTTCGCCACCCCATCTGAAATTCTTCCCAAAGGTCATATCAGAGTTTCACCGTAATCAAGTGATTAACCTTCCAGTATACTTTACTAACCCTTTTTCAGAGTCTGAACATAGGCTCCATACCTTAGACGGTGGTGGGCGCTTTCTTGTTGTAAGGAGTGTATGGCTGGAGTTCGGGATGAGGCTCGCCAGCTTACTTATGCAGAAGCTGCACCTGGCAGATCGGCAGCTAAGCGGATGATTGGCAGGTGGATTACCTCCTGCATTGACATGTGCTATAGGTTGGCTGGTAGGGAGCCTCCTGTAGGGCTCGGGACTTATTCCACCAGACACACCACTGCCTCAGTGGCTGCCTTCAGGGACATTCCTAGTCAGGAAATCTGCAGAGCTGCCACCTGGAAGTCAGCACACACCTTCATCTCCCATGACAGCATCGACCTTGAGTCTCACTGGGATGCTGCTTCGAGGGCCTTGGTTCTCCAGTCTCTGTTTGTCAAGTGGGGTGTACACCTTGCCCCACTCCTTCCGGAGAACTGCTGGAAGTCTCCCAGTGTGTGGATAGGTGAACCATATAAATGTCCATAGAGAAATAGGTTCTAGGGATGTGGATATGATTCTCTTATCAACACGGTTGTAGTCTCCCTATAAGAGCTGATCTTGCTGCACTGTCTTTAAGTGAAACTCCTCCCACCACCAGGGTGGTACATCTCTCAGCTCCATCCCGTGACGTCAGATTTTCCTGTTGACTGGAAGAGTCAGGTCACCCCCTTCACAGCTCTGCACTCGATATAGGCCAGATAAACTTTAGTTAAGTGCATCAATTGGCGAACTTTTCTTCAGAATACCTTAGATTTATTTTCGAGTACATCCTCAGTTCCATCTCTATCTCTGATGTTGATTCAATGGATCGTGGGGATTCTAAGCCGGCTCCCACATTCAAGCGTTGCATTCAGTGCAGCCAGAAAATGTCACAGATGGATCTGCATGTATCGTGCATATACTGCCTCAGTGAACAGTATATTGTCACTGCCTGTGGCCTGTGCCAGGCTATGCTTCCTTCTTCATTTGAAGACCGCTACATCTGTCTTCTCCTCAGTCAATTGTCCAAACAGGACCCTCCAGCAAAGTCAAAGCAAGCTTGCAAGGTGGCCCCCACAACTGCTGGGTCCATGACCCAGACAGCAGCCATGGAGGAGGCAATGGCCAAGGCCACGGTGGGCACCTCATTGTCTCGGTGCTGCTCCCATTAGGGGCCAGTGTTGGAGCATCCCTTTCTGTGAAAAATGCAGAACCCTCCAGATCCTTGGTGAGAGCCCTGCCCACCACAGTAAGGTCAAGAAATAAAAGAAGTCCTGTCAATCATGGGACCAGGAAAGAGTACGCTCTTCCTGCTCCCTCAACTGCTTGACAGCTGTTGAGTGTTAGGCTTCAGCCGAACCAAACTCGGACGAGAGCCAGGCCACTAGTTCCATGGTGCCCTGTCAAGCTTTCTTGACCCATTTTCAGAGGGGATCGGTGATGATTTGATCTCCAGGACCCTGGTCCTGTCCGCCATCAATCAAGAGGTCCAGGAGCAGTTGGTGAACCCAGCAATCTCCTCACAGGAGTTGCTTCCCTCCAAGGTCAAATGGTTGAACCCTATGCATGTAATTTACTGCCCCTCTGGCCATATCTTTTCAGCATTGTCGACCTTGTCAACGCTCAAAGTCTAGGTTGAGGTCAAGGGATTCCTCATGCTCTTGGTCTCGCTCGATCGGGAGGCGCCGCTGTAGGCTCTCCTCTTCCTGTTCATTCTCAGACAACAAAAGGCTCCATCGCCGTATGTGACGATGCTATGAAGAGCTCTTTTGGTAACAGTGGGCATTGGTTGGGCATGGTAAGGCTCTACCCCCGGCCCGTGCTGTCACCTGGTCAACGCCAGTTTAGCCCGTACCTGTCCTGCTGAGACAGCTGTCCCAGACACGAGTCTCACCACCAATACAGGTGGAACCACCTCCATGACAGCTCATGCAGGGAGCTCCCTCGAAGGACTCCTTTCTGACTACTAGCTTGCTAGGCCGGTTGTCAGTGGAGATTATGCACTCTGACAAGTCCTGGGTGATGTATGGCGGCAAACAGCCAAGAGTCATGTTCAAGGATTCTTTGAACAACTTCGAAGGGTCCTTGATACAGTTTTTAAGGGCTGATGCTTTCGACTGTGATTCGGTTAAAGAATTGACTACTGACCATGGACAGGTGTCCTTTGGGGTTCTTCTCAGGTTCACGTCTGAGTCTATGGCAGTTCCATTGCAACCTGTCCAGGAAAGGGAAAAATACCCCTTTAGTGAGATTCTGGACAGGGATGAATTTCCAGGGGGTTGCCTTTCCGATGGCTGAGGCCATCTTGAGATCATCTTGTGAGCTTTGGCAGCACCCAGCTTCCCGCCTGACACCCTCTGCCCATATGGTCTTCAAGTATAGGGACCCTACCAGCACCTTGTCCAGGTTTCAGACCACCCTTCAGCCGAGGGTCTGGTTTCTGCCTCTATCATAAATCTGGGAATACCAGGGACGTGGACAAGCCCCGATAAGGAGCCCAAAAAGCTTGCCCACATAGCAAAGAAGGTCTATGCTGTGTCTTCCCTTGGTCTCCATCAGGCGAGCTATACCCTGATGGTGGCCCATTTTGGTCACTCCCTGGTGGGAGTCCTAGATCAGTCCTCCCACACCTCCTTGCTGACAAGCAGTTGGTGGTGAAAATGCTCCAAGACCAGGGTCAAGTACTGGCTGAACATCAGCTTCAGACAGCCTTGGATGTAGGCGATTCCTGCGCCCGTGCCATGGCAGTGGTTGCCACAATGCATTGCAGGACCTGGCTGATGATTTCCACCTTTACAGCAGACACCCAACACAAGTTGGCCAGTGTCCCCATCGTGGGCGCCAACCTCTTTGGCCCTGGGGTAGAGGGCTACTTCACAAGGATTAAGAAGTCCATTGCCACCCTGGATTCAAAATGGATAAATCTGAAGAAGAAGCCTTTTCAGTTTTGTCCCTTTCTGTCACAGCAGCCCCAGCTGGGGTCTTCACAGGCTTGGTGCCCCAAGACCAAGCACCCCAGTCAGGGCCCCAAAAAAGGCAGTGGTAGGGGTAGTGGTGCCCCTCTTGCAGCAGGCGCCGATGCTCCCTCCAAAGCTGCCCACTGGTGGGTTGAGGTGTGTCTACCTCTCACCCGTCCAGTTCCTGCCTCCAGCTCCCCATGGGGGGTTGACTGTGCTACTTCTGGCATGCTTGGCCCATAATTACCTTGGCCAAGTGGGTCCTAGAGGTGGTGGGCAGAGGGTTACCTCTCGACTTCAAGGCTGTCCTACCTTACCGACCTCACCTGCCAAGGGAGTCCATGGTGTCGCAGGACAGATTGTCTGCCAGCAGGGAGAACGTTGCTCAGCTCCTAGAGAAAGGAGCCATATCCAGTGTCCCAGACTCCATGGCAGATCAGGGCTTCATATCCAGGTACTTCCTGCTCTCAAAACAGATGGGTGCTTGGCGCCCCATACTGGATCTTCACGATCTGAATCAGTATCTCAGGAAGAGCAAGTTCAGGATGGCCACACTTAGCCAGATGATACCACCTCTAGAGCAGGGTATGTGGTTCTGCTCCTTAGACCTTCCACACTACTGTCTGTTCCATTGGCAGTGCCTTCAGTTCTGCGTAGAGGGGGTTCTATACCAGAGCCAGGTCATGTCATTCGACCTCTTCTGCACACAGGATCTTCACCAAGTGCATGACAGTGGTGGCAGCATTCCTGTGGTGCCAGGGGATCAGAGTATACTGCTACCTGGATGACTGGCTAATAGCCGGGCTGTCCAAGTAGGCAGTGGAGCAGTACAGGGATCTGGCCCTCCAGACCTACCGAGACTTGGGCCTACTGGTCAATCCGTCCGAGTCTGATCTACACCCTTCGCAGGTGATTCACTTCATCGGGGAAGAGCTAGACTTAGTAAAAGTAGTAAAAGTTTATTTTTATACAGGTAGAGATAGTTTTCATCATTGGGTCATAGACCCCTTTTCAAGATGGACCTATTTTCTTCAATTTAAAAAAATAACATAAATTACACAAACACAACTATGTTACAACATACATTGTAATAAACATACAAGAAGTGTTTTTTTAAAATAGTCCCCCATACAAAACAACACATCATACAATTAAATTATATTAAAACAATATTTCCAAAATTAAAAAAACCCTATAAACACATCCTAGTAATTTATATTTCCATCCATGGAGGTATATCACCCATTGCACTGCCTCCGGGACGAGGCCAAGCTCCCTATGGACCAGGCCCTAGGTCTTCTCTCCTTTGCCCAGTCATTTCAAGTTGGGTGCTCACGTCCTGCAGCTGCTGGGGTACATGGCTTTGTGCACCAGCATGGTCCAGTAGGCCCATTGGTGGATGCGTCACCTTCAGTGGGAGTTGGGCCATCAGTGGTCTCAGCGCCTAGGCTACTTGCACCAGCCAGTCTCATTGACTCAGCCAATGTGGGACACCATCCATTGGTGGCTTGTCCCAGTACCTCCAGAGGAATGAGTCCCATTTGTCCACCCAGAGCTGAATGTCACTTTGACTACAGACATGTCTCTGGTGGGATGGGGAGCGCACCTCGGGGACCACATATCCCATAGCCTTCGGACCCCCAGGGAGTCTTGTCACCACATCAGTCTGCGGGATCTCCATGCAATGAACCTAGCTCTAATGGAATTCGTTCCTGTTGTCGGGAATCAGGTCATGCAAGTCCAGACTAACAACACCACGGCTATGTTCTACTTTAACAGGTAGGGCTGCATGCTGTCCCTTCCATTGAGTCGTGAGGCCCTCTGCACTTGGACCATCGTGTGCAGCTTAGGTGCAGATCTCCTGGTGATTGCCATGGGAGCCAACAAATAGCTGGCAGACGCTTACAACTGGCAAGTGGTGAACTACGTGTTTTCACTGTGGGGGCACTCCCCTGGTGGACCTCTGCTTCCAGGGAAAATGCAAGCTGAGGCTGTTTTATGCCCCCCATGATCTGGGACCCTGTTGGAGGATGCCTTCGCAAGGCGTCCCTGGACTCAAGGCCTTCTCTACACCTTCCCTCCCTTCCTCTTGATTGGCATGGTGGTGGTCAGGGTGTGGAGGGACATGGCGCAGATTATTCTGATGGCCCTGGACTGGCCCCATCAGTTTTGGTACCCATATCTTCTCAGTCTCCACAGCACACCTCCATGGTGGTTACTCCTGCATCCAGATCTGATGTCTTTTCATCGGAGAAACTTCTTTAACCCAGATCGTGAATCCATGCACCTCACAGCCTGGTTCTTGAGCAGTTAGAGTCCCAGCCTCTGGACTTTGGGACTGTGTGCTCTATTTTGTAGAGGCATCCTGAAAGGAGTTGACTCATCAGTGCTACACCTTTAAATAGAAAAGATTTTCCATTTTGTGCCAGGGCAAGGAATTTGATCCCATTGTCTGCCCCTTGGTTAGCTTTCTTGACTGTCTGTGGTCCCTCTCCCAGCTGGGGCTGAGATTGACCACTCTCAAGGTGCACCTGACAGCCATCTCTGCATACTGGGCATGGGCTGATATGCCGACGATGGCACAGGAAAAGGTGATCAGGTGTTTTTTTAAGGGTCTTGAGCACGTGAACGTATTGGTATTTAAACCACCACCTCCTTGGATTATGTTGTTGGTTCTGGCAGTGGTCATGGGCAAGCTTTTTTTAGCCTATGTACAGGTGTGAGATGGCACACCTGTTATGAAAAAAACACCTTCTTGATGGCTGTCTCCTTCACCAGAAAGATCAGCAAGCTCCAGGCGTTCACGGTGGAGTCTCCATACCTGGTCTTCCACAAGGACAAGGTAGTCTTTTGCCCTTACCCGAAATACCTCCTAAAAGTCATATCAGAATTTCACCTTAACCAAATGATTAACCTTCCAGTATACTTTACTAACTCTTTTTCGGAGGCTGACCGTAGGCTCCATGCCTTGGACCTGTGACGGGTGCTTTCTTATTGTAAGGAGTGGATGGCTGGAGTTCGGGGTGAGACTTGCCAGCTGTTTGTAACATGCACTGCAGCCGCACCTGGCAGACCAGCAGCTAAGAGGATGATAGGCAGGTGGAATGTCTGCTGTATCAACCTCTGCTATAGGTTGGCTGGTAGGGAGTCTCCCATAAAGCTTCGGGCTCATTCCACCAGACATACCACTGCCTCAGTGTCTGCTTCCAGGAATGTGCCCATACAGGAGATCTGTAGGAAGGGGTATTCAAATCAAAACTTATATTACTTGCCCAGCCATGACTGTAGCATAATTTTCACTTGCCCCCATTAATTACAGTGAAATTAGCTCTGTTTTGGTACTTGCCCTTCAATTAAATTTATTTGCCCCGGACAGGGGGCAATGGGATTTGCACACTCCTGTCTGTAGGGTGTCTGCCTGGAAGTCAGCACACACCTCATCTCCCATTAAGCATTGACCTTGAGTCTCATCGGGATGCTGCTTTTGGGACCTGTGTACTCCAATCCCTGCTTGCCATGAAGAGGTGCATGTCTTGTCCCCTCCTCCCAGAGGACTGCTGGAAGTCTGCCAAGAAGAGGTGCATACCTTGTCCCCTCCTTCCAGAGGACTGACTGCTATGTGGATAAGTGAACCGTATCTGTGCCCCTAGAAAAATAGATTACTCACCTGTAACCATAGATCTTCCTGGACTTAAGTCTTCACCATTTATTCATACTGCTGGGTTTCAAGATGGAGGTGTTGGAACCTTGCGGGAGGCAAAAATCTTCAGGAGGACCGGCGCCATGGTAGGGCCACGCATGCACAGCATCCTGAGGCATGGCTCATGCCACATAGTCTACCTTGGCGTCAACCCTCATACCCCCTCAGTTCCTTTTTTCCTGCCGTTGAGTGTGCTTCAGTGATGATGTCGTTCCCCATCTAGGAGTCAGATCTTCACATCTGTATAACAGCAGCATTTAGCTTTATTCAGTTTATCTAGTGTTTATTTTCCTCAGTAACAAAAAAAAAGTAATATTTCTCGAACTATGAAATTTTTGTCAGATCTTCAGCCCTACCAAACAACACAGCCAGCCATGGATAGTGATGGTAGGGAGTCTCCTTTGGAGGGCTACTCTTGCAGCTGGGCTGAGTCTGGTCCACCGTCCTCTCCTGAGGGGGGTCTGACCATGGGCAGTCCAGTGTTGTGGATGGAAGATGGTCCTTCTGCAAACACAAAAAGAAGTGGGCCCGTTCCCAATCCAGGTCGGGGACCCAGCACTGCTCAACCTCGGGTTCTTCCTCTTCCCATCAGAAATGGAGGAAATGGTACCAGTTGAGGTCGCCATCTGGTATGTCTGCCAAGAGGCCTTCTACATCCATGAGCAGGAGGTCTTCACCAGCACTGTTGGTTTCCCCAACAGCTTCTGCTCGCTGTCATTTGAGATCTTGGGCCTGGATCTCTTCCCTGTCCTCCTGTGGGGCCTCTGGGGGCAGTTTCACCATTGGGCAACTCTTATGGGGCAGTGGGTACAGCATCTGGCACAGTTGCCCCCTCCTGCGGATCCGGTACCGGGGCCTTTGGGCTGCGGTCAGGGCCTTTGAACCAGGTAGAGCGTTTGTCTCTGCCAATGGATCCTGATCCCTGGACAGTGACCATGCCACCAATGCCTGTTCTGCATGCCACTCTCCCTCACTCTGTCTCTTTGCAGGGACTGGCACAGGTACCGTCTCTGGTCACTTCGATGCCAGTTGCTCCTTCTAGGCCTGGTTTGGGTTCCTGAGCTGCACCACCTCCGTGCCACCACTGCAGGACTCTGTGCCGCTTTCGGTGCCAGCTCCTTCAGGGCTGGTGCCAGCTCCTTCAGGGCTGGTGCCAGCTCCAGTGCCGATTCCTGCTCCAGTATCGCCTGTCTGTCCAGTTCATAGGCCTGGACTTGGGCTCGCAGGGCCCACACCTTTTCCGTCTTCCCCTTCCAAGGAGGATTTGGAAGGGGACGAGTCTGACCACAACCTCATTATTTCTGAGGGTGGCAAGGACAACACTTTTTATAGCCTGGAGACTCAACCTCCAATTCCTACATCTATCCCTCAGGAGGACCTCTTCCTTCAGACATTACTCAGAAACATACAGGCAATTTTGGCTCTCGAGACTTCTGCCCTTGACAAGGGTAAGCAGATTTGCCTTGAATGGCTCCAGGTTCCTAATATTCTGGTTAACCTCACACCCGTTCCTCTTGCCTTTGAAACCCTTTTCAAGGCAGTGTGGACTAGACCTGCACCTATTCCTTCAGTATGCAAGTCCATAGATCGGAAGTATATTCCTTCTAAAGAAAGGCCAATTCTAGGTTCCCAGTCTGTTGCGGATGCGCTAGTTATTCTTGCTGAGAACTACAAAGCTGTCCTGTCTCAGGAGGTCACAGCACGTCCTGTCAGTAAGGAATCTCTCAAGATTGACAGTTTGATACTATGGGTAAGAGAGCTTTCGCAGCGGCCACTGTCAACATGCAAATAGTCACCAGGGGTTGGCAGGGAAGGGAGAGGATCAAGTGTCCAATAGACTGTTCTCCTCTCCCTGGGGAGGAATCCAGGGTATCTCCGGTGAAGTAGGGACCCCCGGTGGAGACCGGAGGAACAGCTAGCACATGGAGCAGGTAAGGGGAGGAGTGCAGTTTGACGCCTATCGCCCAGCCGTGTTGGCGTCATTGCACATACACGCTCCTAAGGGGGAACCACGCACAGCAAAAATCCTCGGTCTCGGGGATAAGTGAAGGCTCCTCCAGTGCCATGGCCACACTCCCACAGTCGGGCTTGCTCCACTAGGGCCCCTCTTGACTCCAGCACCGGTGCATTAGGTTGTAGATAGAGCACCAGGGCGAAGGTGGCCCCACCTCAGGGGGTTTGGAGCCAGGAGATCCACTAGGCTGGGGCAGGCCTGGTAGGAGACGGCTTCAGGTGGGAGATAGATTCACTGGTGTGTGAGGAAGCTGGAGAGCATTCCCAGAGTCCAGAGCAGAAACAAAGTCTACAAAAAAAAGGCCAAAAAAACAAACAAACATACAAATAGTCAGTTACCAAGGACAGTTCTTTCACTATGAGTATGCCCTTTGGACTTTGCTTAAGTTTCTGGCTGAGTCTTTGTCAGAGTTTGATCCCAAACAGAAAATACTTCAGACTTCTCTGCATGGAATAGAATCCAACAAACACCAGTTTAAGGTGGCTGTGGATGCATATGATTCTGCTTCTTGAGCTGCTGCTGCTGGAGTCTGTATCAGAAGACATTCCTGGCTGCAGACCTCAGAATTTTCCTCTGATGCCCAACATCAGGTGATGAATGTTCCTTTTGATGGCACTTACCTGTTCGGCCAACAGGTTGAGCAATTCGTGGAGGCCTCTCAAAAAACTAGAACAGCTTTCAAATCAGCCAGACCAGCTCCTTCACATCCACAGAGAGGCAAAAACTGTCCGTTTCTTTTGTAACTGACAGCCCTTTCATGGAAGAGGCAGAGAAGTCCCAAACAAACACCAGTCTCCTCAGACACAAAAGAATACACAGCAGAAGGCACAGGTCCAAAAAGTGTCCAGTGCCACCTTCTGAGACCCCGGCTGTACCTCAGCTGCCCAAGGTGGATCCTCTCCTCAGTGGTGGCAGGGCGTCTGACTCTGTTATACAATCAGTGGAGTCTATCACCACAGACTAAGTGGGTTTTAAGGCTCATTCGAGAGGGGTACTGTCTCAACTTTTCAGAGATTCCCTCTGTCAGCTGCTCAGTCGGACCTTCTCATTTCAAAAATAGTGGGCCTCCTGAAAAGCAGGGCAGTGGAAGTAGTCCCCTTGGCAGAACGCAACACGGGTTTCTACTCCCATTATTTTCTGGTCTCAAAGAAGACAGGGGGCATGCACCCCATTCTTGATCTCAGAAAATTCAACACGTTCCTGTACCATGAGAAGTTCAGGATGGTCCCTCTAGTAACCCTCCTGCCACTTCTCAAGCTACAGGACTGTTTGGCATCCCTAAACATGCAGGATGCCTATCAGTACATCCTAGGTCACCCAAGCCATCTCAAGTCCCTATGATTTGTGGCCCTGGGTCAGCACTATCAGTTCAGAGTCCTGCCGTTTGGACTGTGTTCGGCACCTCAAGTCTTTACATAGTGCTTTGCAGTTCTCGCGGTGCATCTTCGCAAGCTAGGACTACAAGTCTTCCTCTACCTAAATGACTGGCTCCTGACAAGCTTGTCAAGGTTGGGCACAGACCAAGCAGTAAACACTGCAGCTCAGTTTCTGACTTCCATGGGGATTCTGCTAAATCTGGAAAAATCACAGCTTCAACCCTCTCAACAGCTTCTCTTCATAGAGGCGCTCTTAGGTACCATCAAGGCCAGGGCCTTCCTTCCAGAAGACAGACGCGATGCCATCCTGCAGATTGCACAGCTCACCAGGGGCCACAATCCCGTGAAGGCTCACTCCATGCAGTGGATGCTGGGCCTAATGGCTTCTTCCATCTTCACAGTCCCTCTAGATTGCCTACACATGAGGATGACTCAGTGGATTCTCAGTACTCAATGGTCTCCATCAGCGCATCCTCAGTCCAACCCAATTAAAGTGACTGAACGTTTGCGACAGTTTCTTCTCTGGTGGATGTAGTCAAGGCATAGGTCGGGAAGCATAGGAAAAACCAGGAGCAGTTGTAGAATTCACAAAAAGTATTTTCTTTGTACTAGCAGTAAAAAAATAAACTTGTAAAATAAACTATTTACAAAGGCAGAATAAAATAATGAAGATTCATCAGAGTTTTCCTTCAGTCTCTGTGTGTCCAACTTGCAAGCAATTGCAGCTCTGCTTTATAAGTCCTTCCAACCCCCCAATTCTTAACAAGCATCTTCCAAAGTGTTTGTTTCAGGCAGGTGCTGGCAGGAACACAGTGTCCTGAGCTGAGACCCCTTTTCCACAGCTCTTCTGCAAAAGACTTAAAAATTGTACTAAGGTAGCCTCTTGATTGTCCAATAGCTTTTTGCAGTCATCTCAAACTATAATTATATACAGTTCAAAAATTAACACTATATAATTTCTAAACAAAGGGATCCCAATGTCAGCTACATTTCCACACAATGATTTGCATATATTTTTATGCCAGCAGATATGCAAGGGAGGAAAAGACAAACAGCAAGGGAAGACAGAGATAGTGAGAGGCAAATAATTGCGATACTGTCAGGTGAACAAATCCTAGGTCTCACAGGAAAATTTGGTTGCGCAACCAGACAGAGAAGAGACAGAAAAGGAGAAAATAGAATAAATCCTTGCATTCAAACTCATTCCATAACAACTGGGACAGAGTCCTAGTCCACCCTATCACATATACCCCACTCCTTAAGAGGGAACCTGTTTTATTAAACAGGTTTCCAAAACTTTCTTTTAATTCTCTAATAATATTAGCTTCTAATTTTCAGAAATTAAGCACATGTGCATTATCCTTTTTTCTGTAGCATTACAGCAAACAGTAAAAGTTCAAACCCATACATTTGTTTTTCAACCTTCAGAACCCTCAATTCCTGATCCATATCTTGACAGAAAATCAGCATTGCTATTCTCTTTACCAAATTTGTGTATCACCGTGGATTTAAATGGCTGTATTGCCAGGTACACCTTGTGTTTCTGGAACTTTTATCTTTCATTTGGTTAAGCCAACAGAGAGGATTGTGAGCTGTTACAAGTAAAAAGTCAGTTCCTAGCAAATAACACTTAAGCGACTCCATGGCCCACTTTGCTGCTAAACATTCATTTTCAATGGTGGGGTACCTTTTCTCACTGTCATGCAACTTCCTACTTATGTGCAGAATAGGATGTTCCATCCCATCTATATTTTGACTCAGGACTGCACCTAGGCCTACCTCTGATGCATCTGTTTGTAGCAAAATGGTTTCTTAAAGTCTGGGCTCCTTAAAACGAGCTGAACATAATGCAGCCTTAATGGCTTGAAAAGCTTCATCACACTCTGTGGTCCATTTCACATTATTTGGGTACCGTTTTTTTGTGAGTTCAGTGAGGGGAGTAGCTAACTCAGCAAGGTTGGGAACAAATCTTCAATAATAACCAGCCAGCCCTAAAAATGACCTGACATGTTTCTTTGTTTTAGGAACATGGATATTAGCTACAGCTTCTACTTTAGAAACCTCTGGCTTAAGTTTTTCATTTCCCAACACATAGCCCAAATATCTGGTTTCCTGCATGCTCAATGCACATTTGGTAGGATTAATAGTCAGACCTGCATTTTTGATGGGTTGGATAACTGCTCATAGGTGTTCCAGGTGGCTTTTCCAGTCTGGACTGTACACCACATTATTCAGGTATGCAGCACAGTAACCAGTGTGAGGGGATAAAATTACATCCATGTGCCGCTGGAATGTAGCTGGCGCACCATGTAAATCAAATGGCATGGTGGTGAACTGATAGAATCCAGCAGGAGTGGCAAATACAGTTTTGTCTCTGGATTCTTTAGCTAAAGGTATTTGCCAGTAACCCTTGGTGAGGTCGAAGGTACTGATATGCTTTGCACTCCCCAGTCTGTCCACCAAATCATTTATTCTGGGCATAGGATAACTGTCAAATTCTGACACTTGATTAAGTTTCCTAGAATCAAGGCATATTCTAACACCCCCTTCTTTTTTGTTTACAATTACCACTGGAGATGACCAAGCTCTCCTCGACTCTTCTATGATACCCAGTTCTTTCGTTTTTTTGTATTTCCTTAACCACGTCAGCTCTTATCTGCTCTGGTAACCTGTATGTCTTTTGCCTAATAGGACGAGCATTCCTCGTCCCTATAACATGCTCAACCCCTTTTGCTCGGCCTGGTACTGTGGTAAAAGTACTGTTAAATGTCTTTAGTACATTACGAATGTCTGCAGTTTGTTCTGAGGTTAGGAAACATTCATCTTTACAGCATCAGCATTTACAGTTTGTTCCAGTCTATCACAAGCTACATCAATTATCTTCCTTATCAGTTTCTGGTAAAACTAGCAAAGCAGCTTTTGGCATTTTTTCAACCCATTTCTTGAGGAGGTCAGCATGGTATATCTTAGTAGGATTTTTCCTGTCAGAGGTCTCAGTCGCGTGGTTAACAGTGCCAATATATCTAAGCACTTTATAAGGCCCTTGCCACTTTCTTAACAGTTTATTTTATGTTATGGGTAACAGTAGCAAAACCTTTTCACCTGGCTCAAAACCTTTTTCTTTTACCCCATGATCATAATATACCTTCTGCTAGTTTTGGGTCTCTTCCTGATTACTATGGGCAAATTCCAACATATTTTACCAGCTTCTTTCTTAGGGCACACATATAAGAAGTTATAGATTGTTTCTGCATGGGGTTATCTTCCCACGTTTCTTTTATCACATCCAGTGGCCCTCTTGACTGCCTACCATACAGCATTTCAAATGGTGAAAACCCTGTTGATGCCTGTGGCACTTCTCCGTGAGCAAAAAGTAGGTAAAGCAAGTATTGGTCCCAATCTTTCCCTTCCCCTTCTACAAACCTTTTTAACATGCGTTTTAGGGTTTGGTTAAAACGCTCAACCAAGACCATCTGTCTGAGGGTGATAGGGGGAGGTTCTTATGGCAGTGATACCTAGTAGTCTGTACAGCTCCTCAAGTAATGCAACACCAAAATTACTACCCTGATCATTAATAATCTCTTTAGGTGTGCCCATTCTGCTGAAAATTTTTGCAAGCGCTGCTGCCACTTTTGGGGCTATAACAATACGCATTGGAACAGCCTCTGGGTATCGAGTAGCATAGTCGCATACTACCAGGATAAATCTATTACCCTTTTACCTTTGTGTAAAGGACCAACCACATCCATTGCAATTCTCTCAAAAGGCACATCTATCAAGGTAGGAGCACCAGGGGCACCTTGTCTTTTCTAGTGACTGGGGCTACTTTCTGACACTCAGCACAAGAATTAAAATAGGTAGCACCATCTTCATGAATTCCAGGCCAGTAAAATCTATACAGCAATCTGGCAAGGGTGCGATACCTCCCTGAGTGACCAGCCATAGGACTATCGTGTTATCTGTAACAACTCTGTTCTATACTTCTGTGGTATAACCAATTTTTCTGTCTGTTCCTGTGTCTGAGGTTTAACCCTAACGCTGTACAGTAACCCATTACATTTTTTAAACATTGGTCCCCCCTGTTTTGGTTTCACCCCCAGCTGCTTAAAATAACCCTGGAGAGAAACATTGTTAGCTTGCTCTGAAATAAAATCACAATCAGTTATCAGTTTAGTTTCAGCATTTTCATGTTTTAACCTTTGATGTCCACCTATCATTTGTTGCCATAGTTTCTTCAGACTTCGTCTTTGTTTCCTGGATTTCTGGATCTTGGAGCTGTGCTCAAACAAGTCCAAATCAAAATCGGTGAAAGGAAGAGTCCCCACCATCTGAAATGTTCTTGCCTGAGCTCTTGTCATCACAGCTGGTGAAACATCAGGATTTACTCCTCCTTTGATTAACTCAGAAAATCCTGGAAAGTCATTTCCAATAATCACAGGTATAGGTAACTTAGGTACTACCGCCACCTTCGTTTGTTGCGACACACCCTTAATGGTCAAAGTCACTTGGGTGGTGGGATAGTATCAAGTGTCTCCATGGATGCAGATGACACCAGTACCTGGTCCTTTTGTACAGTGTTTTCCCAGCACTTCAACATGCACTAGGGTCTTTCTGCTTCCTGAATTAATGAGCCCCTTTAGTCTTATTCCCCCACCTTCACATCTGTTAAGTACTTGCCCCAATTTGCTAAGGACAAATCTGATCCAATGTCACACTTCTTACAGCAATTTCTTGCAATATGACCTGGCTTATTACAGTTATAGCAGATAACGTCTTTGGGTACAGATTTATTACCACCCCCACAGAGTTCTTATCAGGCTTGAAGTTTAAATGGGAAAAAGAGTGTCTTTGGCTGTTACCTCGCTGCTGTGGTGTCTGGCTGGCTGTTTCATAGTCCTTGGCGAAAGAAACAGCCTTTTCTCCACTTTCTGGTCAGTGTTCCTTTACCCAAAGCTGCACATCTGTAGGCACGATGTTGATGAATTGCTCCATTGCAAATGTGTCGATGATCTGTGGGAATGTTTTGCCGTCTGGTTGGAGCCATTTTATTAGGAGTTCTCCGAGTCATGTGAAGGCTTGTCAAGGATTGTCAACCGAGGTGTACTTCAGAGATCAAAATCTCTGCTTGTAGGTCTCTCCTGAGATGTCATACCTTTTCAGGATTTCACTTTTCACCAGGTCATAGTTCTCTGACTGTGCGGTGTCCATATTGCTGTAGGCAAGCTGGTCTTTCCCTGTCGGATAGGGTACCAGTCTGATTGTCCATTGCTGCTTTGGCCATTAGAAGGCTGTGGCAGCTCTTCCAAAAGTTGTCAGGTATGCTTCGAAATCATCGGAGGGACACAACTTTGTAAGTTTAATGGCTTTTAGGTTGCTTATTTTTTGTTGCTCATCTGGATCTGTGCCAGATCCTCTGCCTTTGATAGCTTGCAAGGCATCCAGCCATCGTTGCTCCTGTCCTTGCATCTGTTCTCTCCTCTGTGCTTATAAGCATCAAATCTCTTTTTCTCTCTGCTCCTCTGTCTCTTTTTGTTGTATAGCCCCCCATTTGAAAAAGTCCATCAGGCTTTCAGGTTCTGTCACTGCCTGTTCTTTTTCCATAACCTGTGCTGGCTGTACAATCTGAGCTTGGACTTCTGTCTCTGCTAGTTTGGCTGCCGTTCTCCTGGTAACCACTTCTGGACTTGCTGCTGCAGAATCCATACCTTTCTCTATGCTTCCCTGGTACTAGATCCAGTACCCATGCACAAAACTGCTGGCATAGAGTATGCACGGCTTAAATCCCACCTGTGATACCATCTGTCATCGAGGCATAGGTCAGAAAGCATAGGAAAAACCAGGAGCAGTTGTAGAATTCACAATAAGTATTTTATTTGTATTAGCAGTAAAAAAAATAAACTTGTTCTGTACAACTATTTACAAAGGCAGAATAAAATAGTGAAGCTCCATCAGAGTTTTCCTTCAATCTCTGTGTGTCCATCTTGCAAGCTATTGCAGTTCTGTCTTATAAGTCCTTCCAACCCCCCATTCTTAACAAGCATCTTCCAAAGTGTTCGTGTATGTTTCAGGCAGGTACTGGCAGGAACTCAGTGTCCGGAACTGAGGCCCCTTTTCCACAGCTCTTCTGCAAAAGGCTTAAAAATTGCACCAAGGTAACCTCTTGATTTTCCAATAGCTGTTTGCAAATCATCTCAAACTATAATTATATACATTTCATAAATTAACACTATATAATTTGTAAACAAAGGGATCCCAATATCAGTTACATTTCCACATAATGATTTGCATATATTTTTACATCAGCAGATATGCAAGGGAGGAAAAGACAAACAGCAAGGGAAGACTGAGAGATAGCGAGAGGCAAATAATTGCGAGACTGTTGGGGTGATCAAATCCTAGGTCTCACAGGAAAATTTGGTTGCACAACCAGACAGAGAAGAGGCAGAAAAGGAGAGAATAGAACAAATCCCTGCATTCAGACTCTTTTCATAACAACTGGGACAGGGTCCTATTCCACCCTGTCACAGTGGACACAAGAGGACAACCTTCTTCAAGGTCTTCCCTTCGCTCCACCAGAATCTCAGATAACTCTTACCATGGACGTATCTCAGCTGGGGTGGAGAGCCCACTGCCAGGGCCATTGCACCCAGGAATTTTGGACTCAGACTCTCATCTCCATATCAGTGTTCTGGAGATGAGGGTGGTACTATACGCCCTTCCAGCCCTAGTGAACTTTGTCAGTAGCAAGGTAATCCTTCTGCAGACAGACAACAAGTCAGGTATGTACTACATCAACAAACAGGGTGGGGCACACTCCTATCCACTCTGCAGGGATGCTATCAGAGTGTGGGAATGGTGTCTGGAACAGAATGCTCTTATTCAAGCAGTCTACTTGCCAGATACTCAGAACAATCTGGCAGACCTTCTCAGTCTGACAGAAGTGGATCCACATGAGTGGTTGTTAGCTCCAGACACCGTTCAGTCTCTTTTTGATAAGTGGGGAACCCCAGGGTTGGAACATTTTGCATCCCCACTCGGCGTAAAACTGTTTCATTCTACTCCAGAAATCCAGAACCTGGCATTTTCTGTCAGGATGCATTCAGGCTGTGGTAGACAAATTGCTTTCTGTATGCATTTCCTCCTCTTCCTCTAGTTCAGGGTGCTGCTCAGGTTAGAGGTCTACGGCGGCAAAACGATTCTGATTGCTCAGTTCTGGTCATGTCAAATTTGGTTTCCATTAATCAACAACTTATCAGTGGCCCCTTCAAGGCCCATCCCTCTACGGATGGAACGTATGACACAGGGATTTCTGGTCCATCCCAACCTGTGCTCCCTTCATCTCCATTCCTGGTTCTTGAAGTGATAGAGGTGAGCAGGGTCAAAGTTTCTCACAGGATCTCAGAGATTCTATTGGCTGCACATAAACCTTCCACTAGGAAAACTTACACAACCAAATGGAAGTGCTTCTTGGAATGGCATACCAAGATCCATATGGATCCATTCCGGTGTCCACTGGCAGGGTTTTGTAGTACCTGTTAGATCTTTCAGATTCTGGACTGCAATGCTCCTCAGTAAAGGTCCACCTCTGTGTGGTTTCAACCTATCACAAGCCAGTCCAGAACATGACACTGGCTTAACTGCCCCTTTTCAAGAGATTTCTGAAGGGTATTCTGCATACGAGGTCTCTGGTCAGGATAACCTCATGCCAGACATGCTAACTTGTAACCCTTTCAGCTTCTGGCTATGTGTGTTCTCAAGTTCCTGACCTGGAAATCCACTTTTCTGGTGGCCATCACCTCTGCTCGCAGGGTCTCTGAAATACATGCATTGATCACAGACCCTCCATATACTGTTTTCCACAAAGACAAGGTGGGTCTCTGCACACACCCCAAGTTTCTACCCAAAGTGGTTTCAGGATTCCATTTGCCCCAGCCTTTGGTATTGCTTACTTACTTTCCTTGTTTTTTTTGTTTTTATCACTGAATGGTTTTTCCTCCTCGGCCAGAGCTGCCCCCAACCCGCACCCCCAGACCTGGTCTGTCGTGCGGATTCATACGTCCATCCACACAGGCTGGCCAATGACTGGACCCCCCCATAGGGACCTGCAGCACAGACAGCCGGTGGCTACATCTTCACGGGTCCGGGGGTGCAGGGCACGGTCATCAGCCGATGCGGTCACCCTGCCATTTTCCTTCAGGATAGTTTTAGAACCCCAAGGGGCCGGATGTGCAATGGCGTTGGTGCACATACGTGCGGATGCCTGCCGCACTCAACCCCCTTGTTGTGCCCACAGCTGTAGTGCATTGAGCTTCCACCAGGTGCCACTGCAGTGTGGCGCAGTGCCCTCACCCACCCCAGAGGAAGGAGAGCAGTTGTGGGATGCTCGATCCTTCCTCTCCGCTGCCAGCCCCCGGCGGCCCGAGTCTGTTCCCGAACCCAGGTCGCCAGCACAGCGCAAGGTGTGGCATCCAGCACCTCAACCCTCAGTGCCACCAGGCCTGCCCACTTACTTTCCTAACTTCCAGAACGAAGTGGAATGCACCCTTCACTCCCTGGATGTTAAGAGTCCTTCGGTTCTATATTGATAGAATTAAGGACACCCATCAATCCAAGCAACTCTTTGTCTCCTTTACTGCTGCTCATCTGGGTCAGCCAGTAACCATTAAGAGTATTTCTGCTTTGATAGTGGCTTGCCTTCGCCACTGCTGCTCCGTGGCGCAGGTCAGATTAGCAGGCCAAGTTCGTGCCCGCCGTACAGAGTGGTGGCTACATCCTTGTCAGAAATCTGCTCTGTCCCAATTGCTGAAATTTGCATTGTGGCTACTTGGAGCACAGTGCACACATTTGTCAAGCATTATGCCCTAGATGTCCATACCAGACAGCATGCCTTTTTTGGCAGGGCAATCTTTAATGGACTTCTGTCTTAACTGAGCGTCATCTCCTGCTTCCCTGTTCAGGGTTTTTTTTTCTCAGCTTGGTACTCTACCCAGCAGTATGAATAAATGGTGAAGACTTAAGTCCAGGAAGATATAAAATGATGTACTCACTATAATTCTTGATCTTCTTGGACAAGTCTTCACCATTTATTCATAAGCCCACCCAGCATCCCCCGAGCTCTCTCACTCTGTTCTTGGTCTTCACCTCCCTTGTTTCGGTTTGGGCTGTGATGACTCTGTTTCTTTAGTTGACCCTTCTTATATGGGTCAGGAGGGCTATCTTATGCCCTGGTAATTTAGATGTTTGTCTAATTAGGTATGCTGCACCTCCTCGGTAAAATAAAAGGTAGTAAGACGGTTGGAGAGTCGATACCGAGGTAGCCTATGCGGTGCGTGCCAGCCTTGCGGGGCAGCACATGCGTGTCCCTGCCTCAGCGACATCCCTCCTGAAGAGTTGTGGCTCTCGCAGGGTCCCAGCGCCTCCGTCTTGAAACCTAGCAGTAGTGACAACTTGTCCAAGAAGATCAAGAATTAGGGTGAATACATAATTTTCATTTCTGGGAGTGGTATATATGGTTCACATCCGCACCAACCCACCTAACCTCCCCATACAAAGTGGCACATGGATCCCTGCATCCAGCGTGCATGATCTGATGTCGCAGGGTGGCACTGAGGAATATACCACCTGGGTGGTGTGAGGAGCTTTGCTTAAAGACATTCCAAACGAATCAGCTCTTCTGGAAAAATTGCCATTGTGTGGATGTGAACCATACACCCCTTCTAGAATTACGGTTACAGGTCAAGTAATCTATTTTTATACGGTAGGTAACTTTTTTCATTTGAAGGTGTCAGATTTTAATTTCTGCGGTATAAATTGGACAAGCAATGACCTGACTCAGAAAATAACAAACTTGTGAGGGGGGCAGGACTTTCATAACTCACTCTACACATTGCCACTCACCAGTTATGATCCTGCCACCTCTCTCATGAAGATAAATGGCATATTCTATGTCAGGCTATTGCTTGTCCCCTATTCAACATTACTTTTTAAAATAAAAAGAATATTTTTTTGAAACAGGGTTTTTATTCTCTGTGTAGATGACACATGCTGGGTTCCCCTCAGTGCAGACAGGAAGGATGGTCCGCACTCTCTGGTGCAAGACTCGATGCAGGTCGAGGGGGATGCTACTCCCAGTGACGCGAAAATCAAAAAACAGTACTGATCTGGACTCGGTGATGTTTAATTAAGAAAATAAAAAAATGGAATAGTTTCCAGGTTTACTGTTGCCCAAAATTATTTTATTAGAGAAACCAGAGACAACAGCTTTTAGGTGCTTGTGACATAAAGAAATCCACCACCACACCAGGTGCCCTGGAAACTTTTCAGTTTTGGATTTTCTTAAGGTTCAGTGAGTGCAGATTGGTATTGTCTTTTGAGCTGCCCTCAGCCCTGTCCCCACCACTCCCCACTGACTACCACCTCCTGAGCACTTACCTGACAAGCCCCAGTACCCCCACAGTGGGGTCAGGAGTGTCAGGGCCATCCTGTCCCCCCACAGGGACATATCCAGTGCTGGTCATGGCAGGATCATGGTGGTTGAGTGTGTGGAGGGTCATCAAGCAGGGTGTCATGCACGCCTGTCTCGACATTCCTTTTCTTCCTGTATTTGACCCAGCCCTGCTGGTTTCCCATGCAGATGTGTGCACATGCCATGGAAGTCCTGCAGCTCCCTTCCTTCCTTACCACTCTAGACCCACACTGCCACCAGGCCTCCATCTGGTGACCGTCTGTTAGCGAAAGTGACAAGCCTCCCTCTCTGGGAGAGGAGAGCAGTCCATTAGGCAGGGATGTTTACATCAAAACTTTTAGGACTTGCCCAGCCATGACTGTAGCTGAATCTTCACTTGTCCCTATTCATTATGATGAAATACACTCTCTTTCTGTACTCACCCTTCAGGGAAGTTTACTTGCCCGGACAGGGGCAATAGGATTTTCACAGCCCTGCCATCAGGTGCTCAATCCACCCCCCCCACACACACACACACCGGTTTCTAGCAATCCAAGTTCATTTCCGATGCTGGGTTACTGGCATTTGGAGCAGTATAGCTGCCACCACGGAACTGGGCCGATAAAAACAATTTTTTTTATACTGTAAATATACCTCAGCACTGAAACCAGCACAACATAAAGCACTGTACATTTCATATTTTACTTGAGTTTTCAAAGGCTTTATTCATCAGTACCTTACACACTTTTACATGTCTGTTTTGCATGTTTCGTGTGGAAACTGTCACATAAAGGACATGCACATTGGTGTTTAATAGAACCTAAAGTATGGAGAAAAGAGAGAGAGTGTGTGTGTGTGTGTGTGTGTGTGTGTGTGTGGTGTTGTAGTTCATTAGTTAATAAAACAGGTAGATGAGGCTGTCCCAGTGTATAGCTGGCAGTGTCTTGCTGTGCCATATAGGAGACCCAGGTTCAGTTCTGGAGAAAGGCTGTTTTGACCTTCCTAGACAATGTGTGCATCATGGATAAAATTATCTCAAGTTCTAGCAGGGTGCGTTGAGAGTGCCTCAGGTGTCTCTGTTGGCCTAGCGATGCCTTCTGAACTTATGTACATCAGGATGTCTGCATGTCAGGAGCATTACAGCTGGAAAAGGGCATACACTGGTCTGTCAAGAGGTAATGGGATGTAACCGAAATGTAAACAAGTAGAGTAAAACCTCCTTCCTTATACGAGTCATAGATTCATTGCTGCCCCCATCCTCTTGCTTTGGAAAGGAAAATGAATGCTCCAGTTGGCCCTGTTTTGGGGAGGGATGGGATGTTAAGCTGCAAGGCCGAACTAGTGCTTGGGTTGTGGTGGGGTGGGGAGCAAATGAGGAGCCAGATGAATGGCTGATTGGGAAATCAAATAGTAAACAAAAGAAAATGATGAGGCAAAGAAAAACACATTTTTTTAACCAAGTTGAAACTAAAAGTATGAAAAAGTTTTAATTTCACTCTGAAATGTTTGTATAGTTATTTGTTCAGATACAGTAGCATAGCTGTTTTTATGCATGTCATTTTTAATGAACAATACAAAGTAGTATTCTTGATTGAGAGTATAAGCAGTGCATATGAAGTAATTTTTTGAGAGTATAGGCAGTGCATATGAAGTAATTTACAATATGAATACTCATCTCTTCATTCTTTTGATAAATCATACTTGGGCATCATAGGTTTATGCATGTCATTTTAATTGTCTTTTTTAATTAGGAAACTACTGTAAAACAACTTCAGTCTCCTCTTCCACTGCCAACAACACTGCCTCTGATTTCTGCAAGTATTGCTCCAACCAAAACAGTAATAGCCAATCCAGTACGTCACCTGTGTAATCACACCCATGATATCCTATTTAGCATACTACAGATGAGATCCCCGCCTTGTCCTGATATTAAGGACGAAAAGGTAACTCAGAGTACTTAACATCTTATTAGTGGTATTAAGCAACAGCATCCTCTATAAGACATGTACTGCCACACAGGGCAGACTGGATAGACTGTAATGCATTCTTTTGCCGGCACATTTCTGTTTTCTATCCCATCTGATGGGTGCAGTAGGATACAGCTGTAGTAGCCATCACTGTGTAAAATAATGGGGCACTGTCTGTGACAGTACTTCCTGGTATTGATTGAAAAAGCCACATTCAGGTGAATGCGGCTTTTCCAATATCAGGCTCCTCAGTAGCACACCACAGTTGTTTGTGGCCAGTGCTCCAGATAATTTTGACATGCAGTTGTAATTTACTTATCAGTTTTGAAAGATGGTAGGTAAAACAACATTTGGATGCATACAAGTTCTGTAAATCTGAGAAAAAACTACACCTTCAACCCCTAGGAATCCCTCACGAAGCTCAACAACTGCAGTCATTCCCCTGGAATGAGATGTCCGGGAGTCTAGAATTTTATACTTATTATGGAATCTCAGACTGAAATTCAAAACTCTGCTGTGTGGTCACGCTCACACCTGCCCACTAAAATCAGATTTATTTCTCTGCCAGAGGAAGAAGTCGCTCCAACGTTGTCTCTGCATCTTCTGAGCTGTGTGACCGTTTATTTTCTTATTCTGTTAAACTCAAGTAAATTTACTTTAGGTTTCTGATACTCTGTATTATGCTATTTTAGGATTTTGTTGCTATTTTTTTCTATTTTCTCTGGTTCCAAGGAACCGGAGATTAAGAAATACATTTACAGTATGTCATGATTCCCACTCTCAGGGAACTGCATTATATATCTAAAAAAATGTATTATTGTGGCGCGGTAGCACCGCTATAGTTAGGGTTGAGCAGGCACGTTAATGTTAAACCTCACATTTTGCACTTCAATAACTTTGTGACCATTCAGTGGATTTGCACCAAATTTGGTATACAGTGTCGTGGGAGGTAGATCTCTTGACCTGCCAAGTTTGGTTCGGTCATATGTGCAGATTCTGGGATCCAAAAACCTTAAAACGTGCCTTATTTTCTGATCGCCCTTCGCACGGACAATGTTGAATTTTAGTGTGAAGTTTTTATGGTGGAAAGAGCTTGTGTCATAGAACTGCCCTGTATTTGTTTGGTTACAGAATATTAATCTGTTCCAAAGTTATTGCATTTTTAAAGGCCCTTTATTTTCAAGGGGAATTTCACTTTCCAGGATTGCTTCCTGGAACCAAAAAGGGTTTTGCTCGGATAAAAGGATCTTTTTCTTGGGGAGGCAGTCCTTTTTACCCTAAAAATCATTTTTTGTGAGCCACCATCTTGTTTTTTTTCTCACACTAGAAACTATGGTAACTCTGCCTAGAAATGTCTTCTACAGACATCCTAACATGTATTTTGCTCATTGGGACTTGATAAGCTCCACTGTGTCTATTTGTGGGACTTGTATGGCCTGGGAACTTTTTTTGAATTGTTAAAATCCCTTTTTGCCACTCGATAAATTCCTTTTTCATCATGGTGAAAAAGGAATTTGTCTGGTGAAAAAGGATTTCAGACTTAGTCTTTTTTATAAATCCCTTTTTGCCAGACAATTTTCTTTTTGTCATGGCAAAAAAGGATGGAGAAAAAGGAAATTACCTGGTGAAAAAAGACTTTTAAATAACATGGGTTCTGTCTGGAACCCCCAGCACGATCTGTGGTGTCTAATGGCAGCCCCTCCACCCTCAATACACACATATATATATATATATATATAGAGAGAGAAACACCTTGTGAGAGATAACATTATATTTTTTTCACCCACCCCCTCTGGTGTTTGGCAGTCCCCCACCTTTCAGGGTTTATCTCCGTGTCTGTTACACCCACCCATGGCCATATTTAAATTGTTGTTGGTGGTTAGTGGCACACACACACATATACACACCCACACCTCTTAATCTTTAATTTCACCTGTAAAAAACAAAAGTGCATCGCCGATCACACCTGCACCCCCACCCGACCTTCCACTGTGTGTCACAAACCCACTCAGCAGGCCAGGCCCTCTGCTCCCACAGTGCCAACCTCCGAGCGCAGTCTTGTGAACAGGAAACAGAAACAGGGTAACCCTCCTGTCTGTTTTGTGGGTTCGAATCAACCTTTGGTCTCAAGTCTTGGAGGGATTCAAACTGTGACCTTCTTGTTAGCATGCCCAACGTGCAGGCTTAGATAATTCTGCTCTCCAGGGGGGCCCGATATCTTTCGCCTATGGGCCTAACCAGGCATACAAATGAACCCTTAAAACTCTATTAAAGACCTCTGAATAAATTCTTACCTTTTTCCAGTTTGGTAAAACCAGTAAGCTTTGTACAGTGTCAGCTTTAACCATGTATGCTTCCCTTGTCAAGAAAAATAATTTCAAAGGCACACCAAGTAGTCTCTAAAGTAGAGGTTTACTTCAAAATAGATAAAAAAAATGTAAAATGTAAATACAGAACCATATATCACAAAACATACAAATCACTTAAAAAAACAGGTTTAAAAGTGCAAACTAAATCTCCTACCACAGTACTCTAAAAATTTGTCTCTTCTAAGTTATATTCTTCTAACAGTGCCTGATGTTGCCTTTTCAGAGTCCAAACATTTGTGTGAAAATGGCAATGTCATTCAGGTATGCCATCTTTAGTGCCAGCTGAGAGGAACACCTGTCCCACCTTAGGGAAGTGCTGGGCAGGATACAGAGGGCTGGGCTCTCTGTCAAAGCTGAGAAGTGCCAGGTAGCCATGGCTGAAGTGGCATACCTCGGGCATGTTGTAGGCCAGGGACAGCTCTGTCCTAACCAAGTAAAAATAGAGGTGATCAAGGCATGGCCCAGAACAGAAATGCAGAAGCAGGTCTGGAGTTTTCTAGGGACAGCAGGGTACTACAGGAAATTTGTACCCAGTTACAGTGCCCTGGCTGCTCCCCTATCTGACCTGGTAAAGAAAAGGATGCCTAAGAAAATTACCTGGGAACCAGCCTGTGAAAAAGCCTTTACCAGACTGAAGAGGAGGCACTGTGCAGTGCTCCTGTATTGAGAAGTCCTGACTATAGCAGACCCTTTATAGTTCAGACTGACGCCTCAGACATTGGTATTGGGGCAGTACTGAGTCAGACATCCAACCAAGGGAAAGATCACCCTGTAGTGTACCTGAGTAAAAAGTTACTTCCCAGGGAGCAGGCATACTCAACTGTGGAAAAAGAGTGTCTTGCCATAGTGTGGGCCCTAAAGAAGTTAGAGCCATACTTATATGGGCAGCATTTTGAGGTACAAACGGACCACAACCCCCTGGTTTGGCTGCCCAAATGGGAAAAACTAATGGTAGACTGTTAAGATGGAGTCTTGCCTTGCAAGGAATGACATGACAATCTTACATAGGGCTAGAGCGACCAGTCAGAACGCAGATGGCTTGTCGCGTGTTTATGAGGCGTGAACTGATTTGGGAAGCTCATCCCATGCAGGGAATAGAGCCCCCAAATTCAGTCTAGGTGGGGAGGATTGTGACTCTTAGCCATCTGGTTATGATTGTTCTATGATATTTGTAATATAGAATGTGGCATGTGAGGTGTCTCACATGAGACATCTTGTGCTCCTGAGTGACAACCCCCCCCACCCGGTCAATGAAGCAGGAACCATTTAATTAACTGACTTACTTCAGAGTGGCATTTTATGACCTTTTATGATATGCCTAAGCCCTTTGAAGTGGAAATGAAATGGGACTTTATGAGTTCTCCAGAGGATGGAGATCATAAGCGTTTATGATGTCTTAAGAGGAAGAACATTTAATATCAACTGGTGTTAAAAGCTATATTGCACCTAAGTGAAATATGGCAGAGTTGTAAAAAGACATTTGATGTCTTGGGAGCAGGAAACTACACAAGATCAAAGGAAAGGCTTGAATTAAAGACTCTCATAATTTGGGAAATTATTTTTGCTGAAGTCACAGTATTTAATATTTCTCCTGATAGGCTATCCTGTTTTACATATTTTTATATTCAACAGGACGAGCTAGATGACATCATAGAAGGGGTGGAAACACAGAGTTTAATCTGCATTCTGTGTTTCAACTAAATGACACATAACTTTTTGGACTCTTAAGAAACAAGATCTATAACTTAATCACTGTTTCAAGGTAATACATTTAGATATAACAAGTCTAACTATATGTTGGTAGGAGTTTGTCTGTAGTTGTCTTTGTTTTTCTTTTAAGTGATTGTATGCTTTGTGATATATTGTTCTGTATTTACATTTTACATATTTTTATCCATTTTTAAGTAAATCTTTCATTTGAAAATACTGCCTGGGTGTGTCTTCAAAGTTCCTTTTTGCATGTGATGTATAGATGGTTAAATTTGACAACTGTTCATAAGCTTGATGATGTTACCAAACTGGGAAAAGGTAAGAATATACCCAAGGTCTTTTGTAGAGTTTTAAGGGTTCATTTTGGATACCTGGTTAGGTGCCATTCACGCTTAAAGATATCTGGCATCCCTCCAAAGAGCAGATTATCTGAGCCTGTACATTTGGGTACGCTAGCATAAGGTTGACAGTTTGAATCCCCCCAGAACTTGAGACTAAAGGTGATTTCAGACCCACAGGCGGACAGGAGGGTTACCCTGTTCTGTTACCTGTTCACAATATTGCGCTTGTAGGTTGGCATTGTGGGAGCTGAGGACCTGACCTGCTGAGTGCAGTTTGTGACAATGGGTAACAGTAACAAGACCTTTTCACGTGGCTCAAAAACATTTTCTTTTACCTCATGGTCATAATACACCTTCTACTGTTTTTAGGCCTCTTCCCAGTTACTGTGGGCAAATTCAACATATTTTGATAGTTTCTTTCTCAGTGCACACATATATGCAAGCAGTAATACCCAACAGGGTGGGCGGTATTGGGCAGTACCGGACTGCCCAGAGGCATAATGAGGCCTGACGCCGCAGTGGGGGGCCTTACAGCCTCTGGAAGGGTCCAGTATTGCCCATACCACCCACCCTGGAGATTATTGGCCACTTGAAAATGAGCCACTACATTTATATGTAGGAAAAAAATTGCATGTTAAAAGCATTAAGTATTTTATGTATTTTGTAAAAAAAAAAAAAAAGTAGTTCCTCTGCCTGCCTTTTTTTTTTTTAAGGACTATTGTTGAGGCTTTTGTGGTTGGCTGCCATGGTTGCCTCTCACATGCATGGCTTCTTGTTTTAGGTTTTCTTTTTTTTTTTAAGGTATGTACTCCCATTATTATGGTATGTATCCTTTTATGTGTGTAATTCTGTTTGCACCATGTTCTTTGTGTATTAGAGTGCTGTGCTACAGGACATGCAACCATTACCTCGATCGTGCCTAGAAGACGTGATACCCTGAAGTACAGTGTGGAGGGACCGGAAGGGGCTGCAGACCACTAAGTTGCTTTTTTTTATTTTAAAATTATATTTCAGTTCGATGTTTCTAACCCCAGTAATGCTCAGAATATTCCTAACTTTATGCAGTAATCCTGGAGGGTTAGACTGGCTGGAGAGATAGTACACATGCAAATGATTGAACACTTTGCATGTGAGCATCTTTCAAACACTGCCTCTACTAACTGCCTGTGTTCTAAACCTCTTCAGATTTTCCTCTCTGCCTGAAAAGTCTGGTTGCTCAGAGTTTCATTTGTCCATTTCTCCTGCATGAAGAAAACTCTGGATACTATTTATAAGTATATTTTGTTTTCATTTACTACCTCTACTACTTGTTTTGTATTATTAATCTAGTTTATGGCTAAATTTGTTATTTGTCCTGGTTTCTCTGGTATAATCCGGGGAACCAGTTTACGTTCTGTTAAAATCAGGGTTCTCTAATTAAAGAACTGCCTTAGTTGTATATTTAAAACTTGTTTTATTTTATTTTTGTAGCCGACAATTCTCAGTTAACAGAACCGCTGACCTGCTTCCATACCTCTACACGGTTTAGTTCCAGAACCGACCATTTAAAAAACAAAAAACCTTTGTTGTTAGTGGTTGGGTTTTTCTCTTTTTAAACATCATGTCTGAGAAACCTAAAAAGCAAACCGGTGAACCCATTTTAAGAACTGTCTGTGTGTGGGAAGTATTTGCTAAAGCAGATAAACATACTTTATGTGTGATATGTTTGAGGTTTTGACCACCTTAAAGAGGAATGAAGTGTGTGTGACATTCCCAGATAAAACACTGGAAAATGCCTTGAAAGGCTCAAGAAAAGTTGCAAGCGGTCCCTCTGGCTCTGACCAGCCAATACCCCAGGATTCTGTGGCTGAACCCTCATCTGCTGCCTGCCCCTGAGATGGGCGTAAAAGGGTGCAAAGCTAACAAATGAACCGTCCTGACTCCCCGGTTCCTTCGAAAAAAGAAAGTAAAAAGCACACAGAACCCCTGCCTGTCAAACTGAGACTTCTGTGCCTGCTTTGCCTGTACCAATAGCCCAAGAAATTGCTCAGGCCTTTAAAATAATTCAGTCTTTACAGGCAATAGTTCCTCCTCAGCAGCCTCCTGCCCCTTCCCAGAGTCCCCAGACTGGCAGCAATGTACATCCACCACCTCGAGAGAGGGGATCAGTTTGATGATGATAAGTACAGTGATGAGGAGGGACCAATAGAACCAGAAGTGTCCCCTGAACAGGACTCTGGTTTGCCTCCAAGGGTGACTGAGGATTTTCCATCCCACTTTACTTTAATAAGAAAGATGGCAGATGCACTAGGCATCTCCACTACCAAACAAGTTGAGGATGAAGAGGAGGTAGAATACTTAGAGATGATGGGGCTGACACCCACAAAGGCTCTTCTCCTACCGGTGTACAAATTCTTTAAGAAGGATGCCTTAAAGATTCTCCAAACACTGAATTCTGCTCCTCCCATAGACAGGAGGATGGACAGAAAATATCAATTGGAGAGGTAGGGAGCTGACTTTCTTTTCTCCCACCCAGGCCATCCGGGGGTTATTCAGCAAGCTGCTTGAGACAAGGCCAGGGTCCTTCTGTCCTCACATTCTCTGGACAAGGACTCCAGAAAGATTGACAGCATGGCCAAAAAAGGGTACCTGTCAGCCTCTCTGGCTATGCATCAGGCTACCTTCCAGGCATATGCTGGCCAGTATCAGAAGTCACTGTGGCAGTCAGTCCTGGCTATGTCCAGAAAGCTCCCTCGCCCTTGTCAGATGATCTGGCTAAAACTGCCAGGTTTGCGTTAGAGGCAGCTAAGTACCAATTCCAAATGGCTGCTATCACCAATGATGCTGCAGCCAGATGGGTGGTGAATACAGTGACACAGAGGAGGTTTGCATGGCTCAGGGCCACACACCTTACATGATACCCAGTATAAGGCCTTGGATTTTCCTCTAGAGGGAAATTCCCTCTTTGGGGAGTCCATTGTGGCATACATGAAGAAGGTGGATGAGTATAAGGCCACTTACAGATGCACCTCTGCCAAGGAGAAAGCTTCACCATCCACCAGGCCTTATGGAAGGGGAGGCCAGGGCAGGTCTTTTTACACCAGGCCCTTCTTCCAGCCAGCATCTTTACCCTAGTACCAGCAGTATCCACAGCAGGGATACTCCAGGGGCAGGGGAAGAAGGGGCTCAAGGCGAGGGTCCCAAGCTCAGCCTCAGCCTCAGCCACAATCAAAACAGACCCCCTGAGCCACAGGCCGTTTCCTCCCTACCTGTAGGAGGCAGACTGTCCCACTTCCATGCCTGGCTAAGCATCACCATAGACAAATTGGTTCTGGGGGTAGTGGGTCAGGGTCTGTCTCTGGAATTCAAATCCCCTCCTTCTCAAGAAATCGGAGTATTCAGCTGTTCCTCACTAGCAGAAAAAACACTGCTAGAGTCAGCGGTTCAAAACCTGCTACAGCTGAAATCAGTATAACCAGTTCCAAAGTCTCTGAGGGGAAGGGGTTTTTATTCCAGATACTTCCTAACCACAAAGTAAAGTGGGGAGTGGCAGCCGATTCCTGATCTCGGAGCTTTAAACAAGCATCTAAAGAAACAAAAATTAAAAATGGTAACTTTATTGGTGATTTTGCCAGTGCTCCAAAAGGGAGACTGGCTGGCATCACTGGACTTAAAGGGTGCCTATTTCCGCATCCGTATAAGGGATTCTTACCAGAGATATCTCAGATTCAGACTCCCTTCAGGTCATTACCAGTTTTCAACCCTGCCTTTTGGCCTTTCTTCGGTCCCAAGGGTATTCACAAAGTGTCTGGCTACTGTAGTAGCACATCTTCGGAGGCAAGATATCACTGTTTTCCCTTATCTGGATGACTGGTTAGTGGTGGGAAAATCCCCACTGCAAGTACAGCAGGATTTAAAAGTCACCCAGGACCTCCTAGAGTCTTTGGGGTTTCTGATCAATCACAGAAAGTGCATTCACCCCTACACAGGTGTTGCAGTTCATAGGAGCAGAAATAAATACCTTACAGTCCAGAGCCTACCTGCCTCTGGAGAGAGTGCAACGCCTTCAGTCAGTGGCAAGTTGTTTCAGGTTACACAAACCAAAAACTGCAAGACAGTTTCTCCAGCTACTGGGCCACATGGCTGCTTCCATAGGCACAGTGCTGGGTTCCAGATTCCACATGAAGGACATCCAGTTCCACCTCAGGGCTCACTGGTGTCAGAAAAAAGACCCTTTTTCAAAACTCATTCCAGTAACAAGGGCACTGTTACAGGCCCTCTTGTGGTGGAAAGAGAAATCAAACTTGAGACAGGGTATACTCTTTCAAAAAGAGAAGCCCTCAGTAGTTCTCACAACAGATGCATCCCTGTTGGGCAGGGGCGCCTACCTAGGGCAGCACACCACCCAGCATACCTGTTCAGCTGCAGAGTCCTTTCAGCACATAAACATGCTGGAACTCAGAGCAGTTTTTAATAGCTCTGCGAGCCTTCTCTCCTCTAGTACAGAGCAAGGTGGCACAAATCAGAACAGACAGTGCCACCACAATGTATTACATAAACAAGCAGGGAGGCACCAGGTCAGGCCTCCTTTGCACAGAAGCCATGTGTATCTGAACTCTAGCTTATTCTCTGGGAATATCCCTGCAGGCAATTCATTTGGCAGGGAAAGACAACATCCTGGCAGATGCCTTGAGCCGAATCAACCATTACCATCACGAATGGACTGTGAACAGACAAGTGGCACAGGTTATTTTCAGGAGATGGGGTACTCCACAAGTAGACTTGTTCGCATCCCACCAGAACCACCACCTGCCCCAGTATTGTTGCAGACCACCAGATCAGGGCACACTTCCTCTGGATGCCCTGACCTTGGATTGGTCGGGGAAGTTCCTATATGCTTTCGCTCCTTTTCCTCTGGTTACAGGATACTGCTCAAGCTCAGATCCCATGTAGCATCACTGATCTTGATAGCTCCAGATTGGCCAAGGCAGCCATGGTATTCTCATCTGCTCTCCATATTGGTCACCAAACCGATACACCTGTCTCGGAGGCACAATCTACTGACTTCCAACCTTGGAACTTTGTTGTATCTGAATCTCAAGTCCCTCAACCTCAAGGCATAACTCTTGAGGACATAGAATGTACACAATTGAACCTCTCTCAATCTGCCTTAAGCATTTTAAGAGCCTACAGTAAACCTTCTACTACAAAAACCTATTCTTCTAAATGGAAAAGGTTTTCACTTTGGTGCTCGAGCAGATCATGGATACCAGGCCAAGCTGGAATTTCAGTTGTCCTGGATTATCTCTCCCATTTACATTCCTCTGGTTTGCAATCCAGCTCTCTGAAGGTTCATTTAGCAGCTATGTCTGCTTACCTCTCTGCCGGGGCAAGGGTAACTTTAGCTTCGGATCCTGTTTTTAAAAGATTCTTCAAAGATCTGAATCATCTACATCCCCCTCACAGGGCACTAGTGCCAGCTTGGGATATGAATGTGTGTATAGCTAAACCCATGGGCTCCCCCTTTGAACCCATGGCTACAGCTCATCTAAAATATGTCTCTTGGAAAACAGTTTTTCTCGTGGCAATGACCTCTGCAAGAAGGATTAGTGAGCTTCAGGCTCTCTGTATAGATCAGGACTATATCTCCTTTCATAGGGATAAGGTAGTCCTGAGGACAGACAAAAAATGTCTTCCCAAAGTAGTCTTGGACATCCACTCAAACCAGTCCATCATTCTTCATCTTTTTCTCTGAACATGCTACCTCTGGTGAAAGAAGACTGCACAGTCTAGATGTAAAAAGGGCTCTCAGTTACTACATGACAGTCACAAAGGACCATTGACAGGGCAGAAAACAGTTGTTCCAGACCTGTGGGAATGTGGGAAAAGGTTATCCAGCCTCTAAGGCCCTGGACACACTGGGGAACTTAAAACGGTTTAAGTGCCTTAAAATGGTTTTAATCCCCCTAGCACTGTTTGCAGACAAACTACAAGCCCCTTAAAACGTTTTAACAAAAGTGTTTTTAAACCCTGCTAGGTACCTAGTCTTAAAACCATTTTTAAAAACATTTTGAAGCTAGCATGGTTTTACTCACAGGTCTGTCCAGGAATAAAAGTGTTTTAAGCTGTAATGGTTTAACTAAAACAGTTCTAGCCGCAGTGTGTCCAGGCAAGCACAGTTTTGTGTGTTGGACCTAACACAAAATAGTTACAAGGAGAACAGGTTTAACACTAGCAGTGTGGCCACACTAAACCGTTATCAAAAATGGTTACTGAGTAGTGTGGCTGCACTGAAATGGTTTAGCTAAACTGGTTTTAAAAACAGTTTTCAAAAACAGATCTTACTTCGAGAGGGCTCTCACAGTAGGTAATTACATATAGGACTGACGCCGGCAGGCAGCAGGACCCCGCGGAAAAATTTCTAGCTAGCAGTCCCTGGTGAGGGACCGCCCTCACGTCAGGTGACCAGCATCAGGAGACGTCGGTATAAAGGGGTGGTCTCGGATGCCCGCCTTCCAGTTCTTTCCTGCCGTTAGCTTGTGCAGCACCTCGCAGAAAAGTTCGTGCTTCGTCAGCCCCACCTTACGTCATTTTTTACAGAAAAATCTTATTTTTTCTACAACGTCAGGACTAACGTCGGTGTATGTCGTCCCCTACACCCTCCGAGCACAAGAACAAGTGAGATTCGTGCGGCTCCCAACTACCGCACAAGCACAGCCACTCCCTGTGCCTGTTCTACCTAGGCCCGGATCATCAAGTCGAGAAGTGCCAGCATTGCCTTAGCTTTAACGTGGCCACCCGAAAAAGACGGCAGCAATCCCTGGAGGCCCATATTCTTAAAAAGAAAATGAGCTCTATGGAGACGGAGCTTAAAAAGCTAAGGCAGGCATCCACTTCCCCCGAAGGCCATCGAAAGAAGAAGGACAAGGAGAGGCACTGGGACAAAGGCTCCTCCACCGCGTCTCCCTTGGGAGTCCTGGGCATACAGGTAACATCCCCTCCGGGGGATCGCTCCTTGACGGCCGCCTCTGAGGCGGTGTCGGCCCACCTGTCTGGCTCACGCTTGGGCCTTGCGGGCGCCTCCATGCTCTTGGAGGCCTCCGCTCCTGGTTCAGCCTCAGGCTTGCGGACTACCATCACGGGCGACTCCGTTAAGCCGGGCGTCAGCTCCTCTGACGTCCGCTCGGAGAGGGCTGGTAAGACGTCCGACCCTTCGGGGCGACGCACGGCTTCTTCCCCACCAGACCAGGCCGACCCTTCCTCTCGACCTGCCTCTGGTGAAGACTCTCAGTCGGACATCAGCTCCCTCCGGGCGCCTGCCGAGCCTCGCCTCTCGCCTCTGCGCTCGTCCCACGGCCGGCAGGAACCCACGACGGACCCCCAACGCCTGGCTGCTCCCGTTCACCGTAGCTATTGCCATCTGGGGAACCAGAGTCCCCCATCCTGACCTTAGGACTTTCCCTCACCCCGGTGCAGTTGGGATCTTTTGCCTGCTAGTCCCTCCTCCATCTGGAACTACGGACTTGGACGTCGGCTCCTCGGACGCGTGCCCGACGCCGACCTTCTCCAACGCCGGGTACCTCCCACGCCAGGGCCTCCACTGGCCAGCCCTGAGATGTCGGCCTTACCGACTCAGGAGTGTTCCTGCTTCCATCGGGCCATCCCTCCGGCTCTCCGCTATGGACCTGCCTGCGAGGTTCCCAAGCCAGGCCCTCGGCTTCCGGGTACCTGGTCTGCCTTATTCGACACGGTGTACCGGGAACGCTGTATCCGATGCCGCAGTACCCGGCCGCTGGGCTTCCCGACACGCCGCAGTACTCGACGTCTCAATACCTGACGCCGGGTTACCTGCAGCCGGGTTTTGGATACGCTCCATATGGGTATAGCCCATATTCTTATCCCCTGCCTCCTCCTCCTCCACCGCCCTCGTGGCCACCAGTGGACCTGCAGGAGACTCTGGCCTCCTGGTGGGCTGAGGCCAAGGCTCAACTCACCAAAGAGGTCGAGAGATGCCTTCTGGTGACAGTGCCGTCCCAGGTTCCTGTACGCCCCAGGTGGCACACTCCCTTACCACCTCCGGACTCCAGGGTTCTTCTGTCTGGCTCCAGGGAGGGGCAGGACACGCGTCCACAGGGACTACCCAAGGGACCCGTTCCTCCCCCGGGTCGGGAAAGGGAGTCTTATTCTTCTTCTTCCTCCTCTTCACTCCCGGACTCCTCGGACTCTTCCGATGGCTGCTTCGAGAGAGACGACGAGCCTCGCTCTCCGTCGAAGCCCCGGCTGAGGACTCCTCCGAAGTCTCCTTCTTTTTACGGAGTTGCTTAGAAAATCCAGGCGGTCCATCAGTGGTGCTCTTTGGAACACAGATCCTCAGCATCTGAAACTCGCTGAACATCTGGATCTGCCGGTGACAGCTCCTACACTAGTGCCACCCTGGATAGAGCCTCACGCCGACCTTGTCACCACGATATGGAAACAGCCGTCGGCTTTAGCCTCACTTCCCAGGAAGTCGAACAGGCTGTATCAGGCTCCAGAGGGTGTTGACTTCCTAGATTCTCACCCTCACGCCGACTCGGTCGTGATTAGCGCCGCTCATGGCCGGTCGGCGAACCCAAAGCATCTTAACTCGTCACCTCCTGATAAGGAATCTCGCATTCTGGACCAGTATGGGAGAAAGATTTACGCTTCCTCCACACTGGGGATTCGGGCCCTGAACTACGTCGGCCACATGGGGGATTACCAGAAGGCCATCCTTACTCAGGTGGAAGCCAAGTTGGACTCCTTGCCTGAGTCCCAAGTTAAACAGCCAGTCGTCACATGCTACGTGCGACATACGACGCAGTGGACACTGCTGGGCGGAGCTCTGCTTTCGCCGTAGGCCTACGGGGTCATGCTTGGCTCTGCATGTCAGGTCTGGTCCCGGAGGTGCAGTATGCTATCCAGGAAGCACCTTTCTGGGGGTCGGTGCTTTTCGGGGGTGATGTCAAGGACATCATTACCGATTTGCAAGAGAAGGGGACGGCTCTGAAATCAATTGATTCTATGTACCGTCCCCCATCAGCAGCAGCGCCTCCCTTTCGAGACGGAATTGGCCAAAGGCGAAACCTCAGGGAAGGCGGGCCACCAAACATCGGGCCCCCTCGGCTGCTAAGCTTCCTCCGTCCAAAAAAGCAGCGGGTGCTTTAGCTGTGGCGCTGCCCCACACCACCTGACTCCTTTCCTCTCCCACTGCCTCCGGACTCCCCTGAGGAAATGGTAGGAGGGAGGTTTTCCCTCCACCTTCCGGGATGGGAGAGGATAACCATGGATTCTTGGGTGCTCCAGCTTATAGCAGAAGGACACTCAATAGAGTTTCTTCAGAAACCACCCCGCCACCCTCCTCTGAAGTCCTCGTATTCACGGGAACACCTTCCTTTGGTCCAGGAGGAAGTCTCTGCTCTTCTGATGAAGCAAGCAATAGAGCCCGTCCCCCTTCATCTTCAGGGGACGGTTTACTATTCCCATTTCTTCCTGGTCCCAAGGAAGACGGGAGATCTCAGACTGATTTTAGATTTCAGTTCCCTGAATCTTTATGTAGAGTACAAAAGGTTCAGGATGCTCTCTCTGCAGAGCCTTCTGCCCCTCCTTTGGCCGGGTCAGTGGCTTTGTGCCCTGGATATGCAGGATGCCTATCTGCACATTCCCATTCGCCATACCGACGGTCCCCCGCACTCAACTCCACATGAGGATCTCTCAGTGGACTCCACGCTCTCAGTGGGATCAACTAGTGGACGACGTAGATCATTCAGTTCTGATCTCATCGCCGATGATGCGAGACTTGCAATGGTGGATGGTTCGAGAGAACCTGTTTCGGGGGGTCCCTTTCTTTCATCCTCCCCCCTCCCAGACTCTAACCACAGACGCCTCAGGAAGGTTGGGGAGCCCATCTAGGCCCTCATCAGACCCAGGGCTCTTGGTCCAGGCTAGAACAGGCTCTTCCATCAATGTGCTCAAGCTGGGCAGTGTTGTCGCAGCTCTCCAAGCCCTTCAACAATACATCCTTCCCGGCCACCTAGCCGTCCAGATGGACAACATGTGCGTAGTGTGGTACATCAACAAACAGGGAGGAACTCGGTCCTACCCTCTATGCAGGGAGGCAATGAGGGTTTGGGATTGGGCAACACAACACGACCTTCACCTCACGGCGATTCACGTTCCAGGAGTCGACAACACCATAGCAGACAGGCTAAGTTGCTCTTCTGCTCTGACTCACGAGTGGGAACTGGATCAAGGGGTCCTAGACGATATCTTCCAACTTTGGGGAACACTACAGGTCGACCTGTTCGCATCCCCCAAAAACGCAAAACTTCCCACCTTCTGCTCGCTCGTTCCAGAGCGAGGCGCTTTCTGGAACGACGCTCTGTCTCTAGACTGGAAGGACAGATTCGCTCATGCCTTCCCCACCTCCTCTTATCCCATGAGTCTTGCAGAAACTAGCTTCAGAAGGAGCGAGAATGATTCTGATCGCTCCTTTCTGGCCCAGGCAAATCTGGTTCTCTCTTCTACAACAATATTCAGAGGATCCTCCTCTTCGTCTTCCTCTATCTCGAGGTTTGCTGACCCAGGATCAGGGGACCCTGGTCCATCCAGGCCTCAAATCCCTTCAGCTGCATGCGTGACTCCTGCTGACCTAGCCCAATCCCATTTTGGTGTGTCTTCCAAAGTGGTGGAGATTTTAGTGGAGGCCAGAAAACCCTCCACCACGTCCACTTATGCCATGAAGTGGAAAAGATTCACTATTTGGGCCGCCTCCAAGAACGTGGAGCCTTTCTCCTGTTCAGCGGGGCTTCTGCTGGAGTATTTACATTATCTGTTTGACCTGGGTCTCAGTCATTCCTCTTTGAAGGTACACATGGCGGCCATCTCAGCCTATCATGTTCCCTTCGCAGACAAAGCTTTCGCTCAACTGGAGGTGTCTAAGACCTTTCTCAGAGGGGTCCTCCATCTGAGGCCCCCCATCTGTACTCCTGCTCCCCCTTGGGACTTGAATTTTGTTCTCGAGAAACTTACCCTTCCTCCCTTCGAACCTGCAGCTTCGAAGTTTCTTTTGTGGAAGACACTCTTCTTGGTGGCCATTACTTCAGCTCGATAAATCTCCGAGCTCCAGGCCCTGATGTGTAAAATCCCCTACTTGATTTTTCACGAGGAACGAGTTGCTCTTCGCACGAATCGTAAGTTTCTACCTAAAGTAGTAGCAGAGTCTACCTTAAATCAGTCCATAGAGCTACCTGCCTTTTTTACGCAGTACTCTAAGCAAGGGGAATATTTACTCCATACTATGGATGTTCACCGGATTCTGAGATACTACACCAACAGGACGAAGGATCTGAGAAAGACTGATTAGTTGTTCGTCTCTTTTGCTCACTAAAGGGAAGGTAATGCTGTTTCCAAGCAATGCCTTTCTAAGTGGTTGGCTCATTGCATCACTTTCTGTTATGACAAGTACCACAAGACCCTCCCAGGTCAAGTCAGAGGCCACTCCACAAGAGGAGTAGCTGCCTCTGTAGCTTGTTTCAAGAATGTGTCTGCGGCAGACATATGCGCTGCTGCCACCTGTACTTCTGTCAATACCTTTACGAAACACTACAGTTTGGATATTGCCTCTTGCCATAGAGCAGGCTTCGGGCTAGCTGTTTTGCAAGGCCTCCTGTCTTGAGGCTTGCACGGCTAGAGCTATTTCATGGAGTGGCTTCCTCCTCCCGGTGCCTTTTCTTTATTCCAGACTGCTTGGGATTCAGTCCTATATGTAATTACCTACTGCAAGAGCCCTCTCGAAGTAAGATAGTACAGTTACGTAAGGTCTTACTGTAACAGTAGATCTTCGAGAGAGGCTCTTGCAGTAGGTAATACCTTCCCGCCCTCCATCCCCCTAGGCTTTTTTCAGCTCCTTTTCCATATAGAGAAATATCCACTTCTCTCTCGTCCAGCCTCATTTGGCCTGTGGCGGGAAAGAACTGGAAAGTGGGCGTCCGGGACCGCCTCTTTATACCGACGTCTCCTGACGCCGGTCACCTGACGTGGGGGCGGTCCCTTGCCAGGGACTGCTAGCTAGAAATTTTTCTGTGGGGTTCTGCTGCCTGCCGTCGTCAGTCCTATATGTAATTACCTACTGCAAGAGCCTCTCTCGAAGATCTGCTGTTACGGTAAGACCTTACGTAACTGTACTTTCTGTCGTGTGTCCAGGGCCTAAAAGGTCAATTTCTTGATGGATAGTCCAGTGTATCCAGTTCTGTTACACAAAGGCTGGTAAGGAGCCCCCATCAGGATTGAGGGCCCATTCCACAAGAGGGACAGCTGCTACCTTTGCAGCTGCCAGAGATGTTCCATTAGTGGACATTTGTAAAGCAAGACAGTACACACCTTTACAAAGCATTGCAATCTGGCTATTCTGTCTAGGAGTGATGCTAGGTTCGGCACAGCAGTCCTGCAAAGTATGATTCCAAAATAAGTTCTGTGCCCACATCAAGTGATACTGCTTGGTAGTCTGCATAAAGTTAGGAATATTCTGAGCATTACTGGGGTTAGAAGAAAAAAATACTTACCATAGTAATCTTGTTTCTTCCCAATGATGCTCAGATATTCATAACTTTTCTTCTTACCTCCGCTTCCAGAACTTCAGCCTCTACACTCCGCATTCTGGTGCCACCATTATCACTGTATACCCTTGGAGTGTTTTTACCCTGTACCTGTCAATAATTAAGGCAAACAGGGTTCGTTGTGTTCTACCCTTTTTTGGTATTTCTCTGGCATTTTGTTCTAACTTTGTTGAATTGTTGATTTCTCCAGTTGAGTTTTTTTATTCTTACAAATTTATGTTATTGGGAAAACCCCAATTTTAATAATAAAATTATAGTACTATATTACTCTGGGCCTACTTTCCAGGCTCCTTTATAAAATCTGAAGAGGTTTAGAACATAGGCAGTTAGTAGAGGCAGTGTTTGAAAGATGCTCACATGCAAAGTGTTCCATCATTTGCATGTGTTCTATCTCTCCGGCCAGTCCAACCCTCCAGGCTTGCTGCATAAAGTTATGAATATCTAAGCATCACTGGGAAGAAAGAAGATTACTATGGTAAGTAATTTTTTCTTATTTCTCCTTTATTGATACTGCAGTGGGTGCTGTGTGCAACCGGGACATTAGCAACAGCGAGGAGCGGGCATTATCAGTGGCTCAGACTGGAACATCAGTGGCCGTGCCAACCATCAGTTGTCAAAGACGTTTTGTTGCATGAAGTAATTATCGTTTAATTTGAATTGAGAAGTGTTTCTTTTGTGGCATCTTGCTGGACTTGAATTACTTTCTGCCACATGATGTTGGGTTTGGGGGGAGGGGGGTCCGAGCCGTGGGAGAGAGAGAGAGAGAGAGCAGGAACAGCAAGTAAGAAAAATGTAAAAAAAAAAAAAAAGACTGTTAAATGGGGATAGAGTTGTGAGGGAGGATGAGACAGTGAAGAAGACGGTGAGCCACTTTGTTAACCCAATTTGCTGCCAGCAGTACAAATCGGAAACAACATTGTTTTCATGTGGGAGCAGGCAGCTGGCTAGAGAGGGGAGGAGCGAGATCATGGTCAGCTCTCCGAGAGTAACGGTATTGAGAATTACAGGGCATGGGACAAGAGTGTACTTTAAAAACCAAAAAAGAGGGGGGCGCCGATGAGCAGCTAGCTGAACAGACGTGCTCTTACGCTGCTCTGGGATAACGGACAACCAAAAGTAAAATAATTCAAAGAACAGCAGTCAGCGCACACAGATAGGATTGCTGAGGCTGAGGAGAGAATATTGCGCCTGGAAGATGATACGGGGGAACACCCTAGTCAAGTAACGAGGCTGCAAAAAGAATTAGAGGACCTAAAGGATGCAATGGATTATCAGAATTACTATAGAAGGCTAAATCTGCATCTCAGGAGACTACCAGAAGGAGCGGAGAAAGGAGATATAGTGTATGGTGGAACGTCGTTCTCCACCGAAATCGATCATTTTCGAAACTTTGTAGTCACACCCTAGTGACGTTCGCAGTACAACAGAATGATGTTTTCTACTGTACTGCGAACGTCACACTGTGTCCTCGCGCAGCATTTGACAGTTAGGGCTCACTCCATAGACAGGACACATGGCGAAGCAGCAATATCGGGGCAGTATTAATGGTTAGTGTGAAAACGCTCACAATGTAAATTTTTTTTCTTCTAGTAGCTGTTTTTTCCCAAAAACGACGTTCCACCATACACTATAAGAAGTGCATAGAACAGTTGACAACAGGGCATCACCGTTGGCACTATGACAACGGATTACCTCTCGAGCCGCGCTCTCAAGGTAATCCGTCGTCATAGTGCCAACTCTGTGAAAGAATAGCCCTGTTGTCAACCGTTCCCCATGCACTATCCTATATATTATGGTCTTCTGCGTGAAGATCTTACCAGAGCTTTTGGGACTGCAACCTAAAAATGGAAAATTCAAGTTAGAGAGAGCCCACCATGCTGTGATGCCCAGACGGCAAGTTATCATTCGCTATCACTCATATCAAGACAGAGAGGTGACCTTGCGTGCCTACAGAGGAGCTGGAACATTAGAATTTGAAGGAGTACGTCTGTTTATTTCGCAAGATTACTTCCTAAGGCTATTACAGAAGAGGAAGGTATTTAATACCCTGATGGCCCAGTTGAGAAATTTGAAAGTTGAAAATCTCATGGTGTACCCTGCAATTTTGAAGATATGACATGAGGGGGCGACGTATTCCTTCTGGGATCTCAATAAGGCTGAGCAGTTTGTGACCGATCTGCAAAAGAAATTAAATAAATGAGTACTGGACTTTAGTCATTACAAATCGGGTTTACAACCTTTGAGTCAGAGACTCGTTTACAAAGCCACCTCGTCACAGGGGGGGCAGACATCAAGACAGTTATTACAGTGCAGATTAAAACAGAGGATAACATTACAGGTGCAGTAAAAGGAACATTTAACATAGATGCACTTAGGTTACATAATGTAGTAGTTTGTTTGTTGCTTAGGTTACATAATGTTACAAAATTGTGAGTTACACTCATGGATATAGTAGGTCCTCAGAGAAGATAGCAGGTTACATCCCTGTTTGGACCTAGTAGGGAAGGCGTAGGTCTGAGGGAGGGAGAGGCTGTCCAGTGGACGTTGTCGAGCCAGGGGGCAAGGCAGGCAGACTGAGTCAATATTGGGAGTAACGCTGGAAGTTTTGCCTTTGTTTCCAGGAAGTTAGAAGTTAAAAGTTTAATACGAGTTTTTCCATCACCACTTGAGCTGCCTAACGATGCAGGGGACTATGTTAGGAGGTGGCTGGAGAAATAGTTATTCTAGACAGGCACTATGACGGAGAGCAGCATGAATGGGCATGAAGTGGCGTATGATGGAAGGAGGAATGACAGAATATTGTGATCTGTACCACCTCGGACCCCTGCTGGAAGGGACTGGAATGTTAAGAGTAAGAAGACGCCTAGGTGTGGAGAGAGTGAGGATGGAATGGTCATGGTGGCAAGTACTCTGAACGCCTTAGGGAAGGGGGAGGTGGATGACATAGGAGGGGAAAGGAAATGGCACGTGTTTTTTGTGGCGCAGCCTGCTCTCCTTCTGTTATGGTTGTATTGGCTGTCCGAGGATTAAAACGAAGCCTTGCTCGCAGTAGACTGTAATCGGAGGATATTTGGGGGGGGGGGGTAATACAGCAAATAAAAGCCCAGATAACTGTATCCCCTTCGACCTCAGACTGTCACTTGTTGAATGTTGGGGCAGTGGTGTATAATGGGACGTTACGTAATTCACAAAATTAGCTTATGCTGATGTTGATGTATATATGGTATATTTCATTGTTAAATGGGGCTAGATAGATAAATAGGGGTTGGCCGTGAGCAGAGCAGTGGGGCACGTATATCATTAGGGAGAGACACAGACACTCGTGCTGGAATCACAATTAGTGTCAAGAAAGGGGAAGGGGACTGGGTATGGGACAGTTCACATTCAGTATGATGAGGGATGCGGGAGTGGGGGACGGGAAAATAAGGAGAAGTTGGTGAGGAATGGTGGGTAATAATGGTAGGGATAGGGAGTGGGGATGGGGGAATGCTGTTCTTGTTTTGGTTATATGGTTGTTTAAATGTGTTCTTTATTGTAAGTTTGATAATGCATTTCATATCATACGAAGATTAAAAATGATAATGAGGCAGGGAAAGGGTGGCAGGATGTTGGGTGTGGGGGCATGGGGGCTTCCATGGCAGATTCAGCTAGACAGAAAATGGAAATAAATAACAAACAGAAATGGCTAATAATCAGGAACTGTTGGTAATCTCCTGGAATGTGAAGGAGGTCACAAACCCGATTAAGCGTACGATGCTCTTAACTGCACTACGAAAAAGAGGGGCACAAGTTGCGTTCCTACTGGAGACACACTTGTCGGATACTGAGCATGCTAAATTGGCACATGGATGGGTGGGCAGACGTTTTGCGGCCTCTTACTCATCTCATAAGAGAGGGGTAGCTATCCTCTTAAATAAGAATCTGCCATTTGAAGTGCAAAGAATTATAAAGGATCATAGGGAGGGCAGATATCTTTTTTTAGTAGGTAAGCTTTATGGGGAGACAATTACGTTGGGAAATGTTTATGCACCGCCCAGTATGAACTGCAGTTTTTCCCGGAACTTTTGGATTTAATTACTAGAGAACAGTTTCCAGGCTTGATTATAGGGGGAGACCTGAATAGTACCCTGGACCCCACATTGGATCACTCAGAAGGTAGAGGACGGACATTGGAGGCAGTAGCTCAATGGCGGGTGGGTATGCTAGAACTGGACTTAATAGATAGTTGAAGGATGGTGAATCCGGGGGCTAGAGAGTATATGCTTTACTCAACCCCTCATGGGACATGGACGAGGATAGTTTATACATTGATGCCCAGAGAGTGGCATGATAGAGTAATAGATATATCTCACAGCCCTATTCATATTTCGGACCATGCCATGGTGGTGGGAAGGATTAGAATGAAAGTAGAAAGGAATACACCCCCGCAGTGGAAATTTCCCTCATATATGCTTCAAAATAAAGATTTCCGAGATTACTTGGGAAATCAGTGGAAACTGTATAAAGAAACCAATGTGGGGTCGGGGGTCTCTAAAGCAATATATTGGGATGCCGGTAAAGCCTTCCTTAGAGGTTCTATAATAGCATATATGGCTAAAGTAAAAAAGGAGAAACGAGACAAGGCTTGGAAAGGCAACTAAAGGAGCTGGAGGGACGGGTGGCCCGGGGAGAGAGGGGGCTGGTGGAATGACTCTTAATGGTCACACGGGAAGCACTAAATTCTTTGGTGAGGGGGGAGGCTGGAACTTCCTGGTTTTATTGTAAGCGTCAGCTGTTTGAATGGGCTAATAAACCAGGCCCGCTCTTAGGTTAATGAAGGGGAGAAAATGCCCTGTGAGGTTAACCGGGATTAAGGATAAAGAGGGAAAGGTGCAAAGGGAGACAGGAAAGCTGAAAGCCTGCTTTTGAGAGTTCTATGCACATTTATACAAGGCAGAAGGGATTGGTGGAGGACAGAAGATGCAGGAATTTCTGAATAAGGTAGAACTGCCTAACCTTACAGAGGCCCAAAGAAACCATTTAAGTCAGCCCATAACAAAAGGAGAAGTATTGAAGGCTATTGGGAAGCTACAACAAGGTAAAGCAAGTGGCCCAGATGGATTCCCTGCAGAGTTCTATAAGGCCTTGGCAAGCCAGATGGCTGAGACGCTGAGTGAAGTGTTCTGGCTAGAGGAGGGACAGGAGAACTCAAGTCTACTGGATACATGTTATGATGCCACGATATGCTTGGTCCCTAAACCGGGCAAGGACCCACTGGAATGTGCCTCGTACAGGCCAATTTCCTTGTTGAATTGTGACCTTAAGGTCCTTGCTAAGGTCTTGACCATAAGGCTGGAGGAATATATGTCGTCGTTGGTTCACCCAGACCAAACCAAATTCATAAAGGGGAGGCTATCCTACCACAATGTGCGTATGTTGCTTAATGTGGTGTGGAAGGCCGGGCAAGATCCAGGGAAGACCTATATTATATCAATGGATGCTGAAAAAGCTTTCAATAGGGTGGAGTGGGAGTACCTTTTTGAGGTGTTGGACCAGTTTGGTCTGGGTGGCCCATATGTACAGTGGATTAGGGTGATGTACCGGACCCCCAGAGCCAGTGTTTTGATTAATGGAACCCCTACTAAATCCTTTACATTGGAAAGAGGAACAAGGCAGGGCTGCCGACTCTTGCCATTGCTGTTTGCCTTGGCGGTGGAGCCATTAGTTGCGGCAATAAGGCAGTGCCAGAGCATACGGGGAGTCAAAGGGGCAGGAAACACTGAGCATAAGGTCACACTATATGCAGATGATATGTTAGTGTTTCTTAGAGAACCTGGGGGGATCTATGACATCACTGCTGGAATTGATAAAAAGTTTCGCTGGGTTTTCCGGCTATAGAATTAATTTGAATAAGTCAAAAATGCTGTGCTTCCCTAAGCTGGACGAAGGGGATGAGCAATGGTGTATACAGTGTAAATCAACAAGCATAGTATATCTGGGTGTTAAGGTGGGTAGAACAATTGGGTCCCTATATGGCCTGAACTATATGCCACTAATTAGAATAATAGAAGCAGACCTGAGAAGATGGATGCAGTTACCAATATCATTGATGGGATGCATCAACATATTAAAAATGAACATCCTACCCAGGATAATGTATCCTATGCAGATGCTTCCCATGTGTATTTTGCGGGGGGATGTTGATAGGTTAGAGAAAGCGTTCACTCAGTTTATTAGGAAGGGACAAAGGCAGAGAATGCGACTCCAAAGACTTAAAGCTGAAGTGGTCAAGGGGGTTTTTAACTTCCTAGATCTAACAAATTATTATGTCTCCATACAGCAGAGATACATAGCTGATTGGGTGTTTGGCCCTGAGGTTGCAAGCAGGGTGACATTGGAGCAGGATGGTTGCTTGGGACAGTTATCTGCATATTTGCACAGTAAAGGTCCACAGGCCTACAGGACCCAAGGAGGTCAGAATCCTCTGGTTAGAATGGTATTAGAAGCTTGGGGTCTACTTAAGAAAACTAGGGGGATAACTAAAGGAGAAACTTTATTGATGCCAGTAGTAGGGAACCCTTTTTTTTTTTGCCAGGATTAGAGGATGGAGGATTTAGGGAATGGGAGCGATGGGGGTGAAATGTGTGGGTAGCCTGATTAGTTGGGGGGCATTAAACCCATTAGAGGATATTAAACAGAGAATGGGTCTGCAAGAGCAGCAGATATTTCGATACCTCCTGCTCAGAGCATTTATAGTTAAAATGGAGAGGGAAGGGATGGAAGTACAAGGGTGAAGCTCAATAGAAATAACAATACTGGGAGTACAAAAAGACTCTAAAGGGTTCATTGGTAAGGCGACAAAGGTTGGAAAGCAGGGATGGCCAGATTGTACACAGAAGGTAAAGCAACAGTGGGGTAAAGATATAGGTAAGGAGATATCTGAAGAAAATTGGCAAAAGCTGTTGCTGGGACACAGGGGTCTTCTAATTTGTAATAAGTTTAAGGAGGCTTATTATAAGTTCTTGCACAGGTTATACTATCCACTGGCTGCAGTACATAGGGCTCATCCAGCTGTCTCCCCGGTATGTGGGAGATGTAGGCGGGAAGTAGGAACATATATGCATTGTTTTGGGGACTGCTGTATCCTACGGTCCTTCTGGAATAAGATATTTAAAGAGATTGAGTTAATGGCGGGGACCGCCATCCCGACGGACCCTATTAAAGGGTTATTTGGCATGTACTCAGATGGGACGGATGAGTGGGAACCAATGCCACGATGGATCAGAATCCTCCTGATAATGGCCAGGCATTGTATTCAGAATACATGGGTCAACAATATTGCACCAACCATCCAGCAGTGGCGACAACTAATGCTGCAGAACTTTGCATTGGAGAGGTTATCAGTGACACTGCGGGATAGGTCGGAGGCCTTCTACAGAGAGTGGGCATCTTTCTTATCCTCGCTCCGTAGAGAAGAGATGGTTACTTTGTGTAATGGCTTAATGTAAAGGGATAAGACCAGATGGGATGGGTGTCCCCACCCCCCCATGTCATGTCACATTATGACCCTTACCCTACACCTGAAATATCATAGGTATTAGCCTATTATATCCCCACACTGTTAGACAGAGATGTGTAGTAACTGAGAGGGTAAATGATGCCTGAATGCAAAATTGATTATGAAATGCATCTGTCTCTATGTTTGTTGTTGTTTTTTATGTGTATTTGTTGTTATGATTGTAAAATCAATAAAAAGATTATACAAAAAAAAAAAGCTAATGTAGTGAAAAATGAGCCCGGGGAGGTTGGGTGTGGTTTCCTTAGGCAGCAGGCACTGAACTATGGAGTGCTGGGGACCAGTATCTTTCACTAAGGGGGAGAAAAAAATGTCGATGATTTCTAATTGATGGGGATGTTTTCGGCCAGTGAGAAATCAGGATGGGCACAAGGGTGCTTGCATGGGTGAAGGGGCACTGTGGCTGATACTTTTTATTTCCTGGGCATCTATTGTAAGTTAATGTACCCCCTAGCAAGGGTACTAGCCAATCAGATGCCAGGAAATAAAAAGCCCATTTTCTAAGATGTAATAGATTCTTCTAAGCGGGGTTATCTACCCATGTTTCTTCCATTACATCTAGTGGCCCTCTAGGTTGTCTACCATACAACATTTCAAAGGGTGAAAAACCTGTTGATGCTTGTGGCACTTCTTTGTAAGCAGAAAGCAGTTAAGGTATATATTGTTCCCAGTCTTTCCCTTCACCTTTCACAAACCTTTTTAGCATGCATTTTATGGTTTGATTAAAATACTCAACAGGACCTTCTGTCTGAGTGTGAGATAAAGAGAGGTTCTTCTGGCAGTGATTCATAGTAGTTGGTACAGCTTCTTCGGTAGGGCAGCACCAAAATTACTATCCTGATCAGTAATAATCTCTTTAGGTATGCCCACCCTGCTGAAAATTTTGTCAAGCTTTGCTGCCACTTTTGAGGTTGAGACATTATGTATTGGAATTTCCTCTGGGTATCGAGTAGCATAGTCACATACTATCAAAATTATTTGATTACCCTTTTACGTTTATCTAAGGGGCCAACCACGTCCCTTGCAGATCTCTCAAAAGGCACACTTATCAAGGCTAGGGGCACCTTGTCGTTTTTAGTTGCTGGGGCAACTTTCTGATATTCAACACAAAAGCTGCACTAGGTAACAACGTCCTCATGAATCCCAGGCCAATAAAATCTGTACAACAGTCTGGCAAGGGTGCAGTCAAGTGACTAGTCATAGGACTATCATATGCTATCTGTAACAATTCAGATTTATACTTCTTTGGTATGGCCAACTGTTCTATATGTTCCTGTGCCTAATGATTAACCCAAACTCTGTACTATAGCCCATTACGTTTTTTAAACATTGGTTCACCTTGTTTTTGTTTCACCCACAGCTGCTTAAAATAACCTTGGAGAGAAATATCATTAGTTTGCTCAGAAACAAAATCACAGACAGCCAGTCAGCACAGTAGTAGTGTTACCGCCCACAACACCCAGTGACCGGGATTCGGGAACAAGCCTAGGATGTTGGGGGCCAGCCAGAGGCCCAGGTTTGAGTGCCCATGGGACCTCTTCCGCCTCCTCCACTGAGGGAGAGCTTTCACATCAGCCCATTTCCACCCCTTGTAGTGCACTGGTGGTGACACGGGACTCGCAGTGTGGTGAGGGAAGGATGTCATTGTGAGCTTGGCTGAGACATGCATTCGCATGTCTACAGCCTGGACTTGCTTCCTTCATGCCAGTGTTCTCAGGGTTGGGGTTTCAGGAGAAACTATGCAACAGCGCACAAAAAAAACAGGTAAAAACCCAGCCCCCACAGCTGTGCAGCCTGATCCCCAATAGTTGGAGAGAAGGTACAGAGCATGGATGGTCAGTATAACCACCATCGAGCCCCACTGGCAGTGGGAGGAAAAAAAAAAAGGAAGAAACAAAATCACAATCAGTTGTCAGTTTAGTTTCAGCATTTTCATATTTCAACCCCTTATATCCATCAGCCTTTTGTGGCCACTACTTTTTCATACATCTGTTTTGTTTCCTGGACTTCCAGATCTTAGAGCTGGGCTGAAACAAGTCCAAATTAAAGTCACCAAAAGGAAAAGAGTCCCCAACATCTGAGATTTTCTTTGCCTGTGTTCTTGTTATCACAGCTGTTGAAACAGCAGGGCTTACTTCCTCTGTGATTTATTTCACAAATTCTGGAAAGTCATTTCCAATAATCACAGATACAGGTAACTTTGGTACTACCCCCACCTTCATTTGGTGCAGCACCCCATTAATGTTCAGTGTCACTCGGGTGGTGGGATAGTATCGAGTGTCCCCATGTATGCATATGACCCCAGTACCTGATCCTTTTGCACAGTCTTTTCCCAGCACTTCAACATGCACCAGGGTCTGTCGGCTTCCCAAATCTATAAGTCCCTTCACAGTCTGATCTCTCACCTTAACGTCTGTTAAATAACTTGCCTAAATTTGCTAGGACCAAATTTGCTCCACTGTTACCCTTCATATTTTTATGGCAGTTTGTTGCAATATGGCGGGGCTTATTTCAGTTATAGCAAATAAAGTCTTTGGGTGCAGATTTGTTACCCACATCAGAGTTCTTATCTGACCTGGAGTTAAACTGGGAAAAAGAGGATCTTACTGATCTTTGATGGAATCTCTTGCAGCAGGTCATACACTTAGGTATCCGCCAGAGGGTGCTCTCATTGTGGTGAAGCTTTCACCAGCGTGTTGAATGGGGCTGCCCACATTATTTATCATGTGCATGATGTGCGTCTGTGGGCAGCCCCATTCAACACTGCTGGTGAAAGCTACGGTCTACAAGAGCACCCTCTGACGGACACCTAAGTCTCCCAGTTCGCTTCACATGCTGCTTTCGTCACTAGTGTGTCAACTCTTTCATCAACATGGAAAGTTCTCAGTGTTTTGTTTTACGTGTGTCCGGTTTGGATTCTCTTTTCTGCAAGTGCTGTTGTGGAAGAAAGAGTTTCCGGTATGATAACCACTCTCTCTGCGTTTGCTGTCTTGGGGCTGCCCAGAACATCCACTCCTGTGCTCATTACCAGGAATTCAACCAAGCTACACGTCGTCGATAACTCCAGGAATTAGAATCCTTCCTCATAGAGCAGAAGGTAGCTCTCCTCGAACAAGAAATGCAGTCCAGCTCCTCGTCTCAGCCACAGTCGACAAGCTCCCAGACCTCTCAATCAAAGCACCATTCATCGAAGCATAAGCACCGAGGCAAGGTCAAGGCCTCGAATGGACACGGTAAGGACCTTCACCCATCGATGGCTTCCACCTGTGGTCACTTTTCGATGGTTTGGGCCTCACCTACTCCGGTTCAAAAGACCCAGATGGTCCTCATGGCTCTGGCCCAAAATATGGAGGCCTCCCGCTCCAAACAACACTCAGCTCCATCAGTGACCTCTTTGCCAGTCATGTGGTCGACGACCCTTACAGAGGCTTTGTCCTTCCTGGCTGCTACCCAGACCCCTTAGTCGATGGCTTCTCAGTCTTTGTCAGTAACCCATTCCTTCAGCATAGGTCAGGGTTATTCATTGAAGACTACTGCTTGTAAGCATTTGTCGACATCGGCTTTTTCAGCCCCTGCTACATGATCCTCTAGCATGGATCTAGGGTTCACTTCGATGGCTTTACTGTCTTTACCACCACCGTCTCAGCCCGTTTCTTACCGGGGCTCAGTGGGATTTGCATCCAACATGGCTTCCCAGACTTTGGGCTCTCGGCTCTATCCACAGCCTAGGCACAATCCCTCCATCTTGCACCCTTCTAACATGGGGTCTACAGGAGTGTCTCCTCTGTCCTCCTCCGCCTTGTCGACGACTCCAGCTGTCGACGAGGCTGCCGTGGTCCAAACTGTCCTGGTGGTCATGAAAGCCATGCACCAGCCTTCTCCCCAGCATCCCTCTTCTCCCTCACCCCCGCCTCTCAAGCAGGTTCACTGTGAGCCTACTCCTCCACTGTCCTTTCAGCCACTGGAAGAGGGGAATCTAGACTATGTTGAGGCCATAGAAGAGAGGATCTAGATGATGATGATAGGGTATGCAACCTTTCTAGTGCCTCTACTTTGTCCTCAGTGGGGGAGGATCCCGGGTTCTATACCCCGTGCTCGCCTCTAGAGGACCCCAGTTTCCTGGACATTATGTCCCGATTGCAACAACTCATGGAGTTCACAACCACCGACCAGGACAGGCACCGCCAATACTTGGCAGAGTATTTGGATTTACCAGAGGACCCAGCCATTTTGGGGGAAAATGGTCTATGTCTCATCCACCCTTGTTATGTGTATCCTCAGTTATATGGGGCATATGCTAAAGTACCAAAAAACACTTTGGACCACCGCATCTGAAGTGGCAGCAAAGATTCCCCAGTCCACTGATACTAATCAGTTGCTCGCTACCCTTAAAATAGGTACTAGTCTTTCCCGGCATCTCCTCCGTGCGGGTTATGATGCCATGGATGCCTCTGCCCATACTTCAGTGATGGGTATTACCCTTTGCCGCCTTGCCTGACTCCGTGTTCCTGGTTTACCTCAGACATGCAGCAGACCATCTTAAATGCTCCCTTTAATGGTCACAAACATTTTGGTTCAGACACAGAAACTATTCTTAATGACTTACAGGCCTCGGGCTGCACTCTCTGTACCGTATACACAATGTACCATACTCCGCTGGCGGTCTCCCAGTGGCGGCAGTACCATTCCTTTCAGTTTCGGCGAGCTTCTCGCCAGCGGGGTACAGCCCGTCAGTCCACAAAAGGCCATCAGCAGCCCCAATTTCTTGACTGTACCTCCACCTCTGCCCCCAAGGGTGCCCAGCCCACCCCTGCTGTAGCCACTGCCGCCCCCCCCATCCTTTTGACTCCTGAAATAGCCTCCCCAGCCCTCCTCTGTGGGCCTCAGAGGCAGTGGGCAGTCGCTTCTCTCTATATTTGGAGGCCTGGCAATGGATTACATCAGACAAATGGGTCCTGCAGATCATTCGGATGGGCCATACTCTGGAACTTACAACCCCTCCACCTCTTCACCTGCCTTGGCTCCTATCCTACCCCCTGGAATACATTCAGGTGCTGCTGTAGGAGCTTTTTTCTGTTATTCGGAAACAAACAGTCTAGCCTGTGCCTCCTGACAATCTGGGCAAGGGCTTCTACTTCCATTTCTTTCTGGTGCCCAAGCGCACGGTCAATCTCCGCTCTGATCTGGACCTCAGAGACCTTAACTGGTTCATCCAGTACAAAAGATTTTGAATGGTCACCTTGCCAGCAGTCCTACCTCTTCTAAATCATGGGGAATGGCTCTGCACCCTTGACTTGAAGGACGTCTATCTTCATATCCAGATCCATGCTGCCCATTGCTAGTATCTCTGGTTCCAGCTCCTGGGCTACCATTACCAATTCTGTGCCCTGCCCCTTGGACTGTCCTCAGCACCAAGAGGCTTCACAAAGTGTCTGGCAGTCATGGTCACTGCACTTCGTTGCCAGGGTCACCATGTGTTCCCGTACTTGGATGACTGGCTCGTCAAAGCTTCATCTTGGGATGGCTGCTCCTCTCCCTTGCATGCCCCCTGGAGCTCTTCTCGGATCTCGGCATCACCAAGTCCCACATGGAGCCATCCCAATGCCTTCAGTACATCAGCGCCATCCTGGATACGGTGGAAGGCTGTGCCTTTGTGCCGGAAGACAGGTGTCAAAAGCTCCTCTCCCTGGCATGGCAATGTTGAGCAGCTCAACAGCTCACCACGTGCCAATACATGCACCTCCTCGGTCTTATGGCCACAGCCATTTCCACTGTCCCGTATGCCAACTTACACATGCGCCCGGCCTAGTGGGCCCTGCACCATCAGTGGCACCAAAAGACAGGTGACTTAGACTCCATCCATGTGACCCCCACCCTCTGGCAGGCCCTCTCCTGGTGGCTAGATCCTGCATACCTGCAGATCAGCATTCCTTTTGGCCCCCCCCCCCCCATCCCAGATCCTCACAACAGATGCCTGTGCCCTGGGTTGGGGCACCTATCTCCGTCCACACCAAACACAGGGACTCTGGAGTCCCAGTGTCATATCCCTCCACATAAACCTTCTGGAGATGTGGGCCGTCCGTCTGGCTTTTCAGGCCTTCCAGCCATTCCTTGTCCCTGGACCCTTACTGGTCCAAACTGACAGTACTTGTGTGGTATACTGTATCAACAAGCAAGGAGGACACAGAGTCACACGCTGTGTGCCAGGAAGCCATGAAAGTGTGGAATCAGGCTGTAGCTATCCACCTTCATCTAGTGGCAGTCCATGCTCCCAGAGCCCAGAACATCCCTGCAGAGCACCTCAGCCGTCATGCACAAGACCACAAATGGGCCCTGGTGCTGGAAGTCCTCCACAACATATTCTGTCTGTGGGGCACTCCAGATATTGATTTATTCACCTCTCCAGACAATCACAGACTTCCCCACTACTACTCAGTCATTCCAGACTCACAGGGCCATTCCCTGGATTCTGTGTCCCTCTCCTGGCATGGGCACGTCTTCTATGCATTCTCACCTGTTCCTCTCCTCCAGTGAGTACTACTCAAACTTCAGCTACAGCCAGCCTCCATAATTCTTATCACCCCCTTTTGACCCCAAGCAGATATGGTTTCCCCTCCTCCAGCAACTATTGGTCATGGATCCCCTTCCCCTTCGACCGGATCTTCTCACACAGAACCAAGGAACCCTTCTCCACCCTAATCTCTGGTCTCTTCATCTACATGCTTGGCTCCTGAGGATGTCTTTATAGCTCAGCAACACGTCTCTGCCTCTGTGGCCACCATTCTGTTAGCGTCTTGGAAGGCATCAACCAGAAAGATGTACCCTGCCAAGTGGCGCCGCTTTGCCATCTAACGGCCGACAGGCACGTGAATCCATACTCCTGCCCATTGCATACTGTCCTGGTGTACCTTTCCACCCTCTCCAGTGAGAGTGTAAGCTCAAAGTCCATTTAGTTGCAATCTTGGTTTTTCACTAACCCATTGCGGACCGGCAGGTCACCCAAATGGACCTCATCAAGATGTTTCTCAAAAGCATTTTCCATCTTGGGGGGTGGCTTACTGCCTAGCTGAACGGAGGTTTTCTTGGTGAGCTCCCTGTGGACATCTAACATTTGTTTAAAATCATATGAAAATAGCTACTTACGCATATTGTAACCTCTATAGTGCATCCCAGATAGAGAGAAGGCTGTTCTGTCCACATCTTAAAGTTATGGGTCGAAAAACCGGAGAGCAAAAAGAAAATTTCTTTGTGCCATAGGGAGGGGCCTGTAAAACTCTGGCAATGCCTGCAACTTCCTTCAGTGTGGAGCAGGATGTACAAGCCACCGGGCCCGCAACCTTGGAATCTCTCCAGCAAGCAGTGACCACCCTTACAAAAACTGTGCAGCAAATGGATAAAAAAATGGATGTGTATAATGAGCGGATGGTACAAGTGGAACAGAAATTAGATGCTGTAGTGGAAACTGCAGATGCCTCTGAACGATCAGCAGAACGTGCGAAGGCAACGGCAGCAACGTGTGTTAAGGAGCAGACTCTTCTAAAATCCCACTTGGAACATTTAGAGAACATTACAAGATCAGCGAATGTCCATATCATTGGACTGAAAGAGGGGATAGAGGGAGAGGATTTACATTTATTCAATGTTGATTGGATAAAGGAAATGCTGGACCTTGACATTCAAACCTCAGTGATCTGAGCCTATAGAGTGAATATGCGAAGGGTGGTCGGCCCTCCTGAGGCCCCGAGAACAGTAATGTTGGTGACAACCTCTGTGGCGGTAAGGATAATATTTTGAATGCAGCACGGTGAAAGAGAGGGGTAATGATGGATGGAGCAAAGGTACTTCCGTTTCCAGATCTGTTGTACTCCACCCACATGAAGCGAAAGGCCTTTGATGCGATTCACCGTAGGCTGAGAGAGTTAGAAATTCCGAATAGTATGATGATGCCTGCACGCCTGCATGCATCCGTGGGCAGGAAATCTTATGTTTATACAGACCCCAAGGAAGCAGTTAAATTGCTGGATAAACTGGAAGTGGAGAGAGCGGCAAGAGAGGGAGATCTGTCTTCAGAATCTGAGATGGCGGACACCTCAATTATTCTTTTTCTCTTTTAATTTAGCAAACTCACTTTACTCTTAAAATACCCACTGGAATAGAGAGGAGGAATGTATCTGTGTGGACATAAACTGTTAGATACTTTTGGGAGAGGTCATTATTTGTCTTTTTAAAGGTGTTCATCCTTATTATTAGTTTTAGATGGGAAACACAGCCTATAATTTTGTTTGCCTCTCGACTAAGCCTCCATCTTGCAGGTCAGTGGGATAATAAATAAAAATCTGACAATTTATAGATGCTTATACTGGGAAAATGTTTGGATGTTTGGGGAACTATACTGAGAATCTGGAGTTCTGTTATATTACTGAATTTATATTATAGGTCAGTTTGACCTGATTTTGAATATGTTCTTTATACGAAGGACTTTGAGTCAGTTCAATTATAGCATTGGCAGCTCAGCTTTAAGTGTTGTCATTAAGGATTAACTATTTTATAACAGTTATACCCTCATATCTTGTACCAATTGTAATATAGGCTTATTAATCTGCTTATCACTAATGTCTGATATCTGTATGATGTATGGCTATACTCAGTGTGTTTATGTACAACATAATGTCATAAAATCTATAAATAAAAAAATAACAAAAAAAAAAAACATTTTCCATCTTAAGCCCCCGTCCAGAATCCTGTTCTGCCCCGAGACCTCGACTTCATCTTAGAAAAATTAACCCTTGAACCGGCAGCTACCTGTGACATTCACTTCCTGGCCTGGAAGGCCCTTTTCCTGGGGGCTGTCACATCAGTCAGGCGTATTTTGGGACTTCAAGCCTGCATGTGCCATGAGCCATACCTGGTCTTCTGTAAAGACAGAGTCTCACTCCGCGCTAATCCCACATTCCTTCCAAAGGTGGTTTTGGACTTTACACTCAATCAATCCATTAACATGCCTGTCCTCTACCTGGCTTATTCTAACTCAGGAGAATTGTTTCTCCACACTCTGGATGTAAATCGCATCATGCGTTATTAAATCGCTCGTACTAAGTCCTCTCATAAATCCAAGCAACTGTTTGTTGCTTTCGCTCCTGGCAGGGAAGGCAACCCTGTCTCAAAGCAGACCTTGTCAAATTGGTTAGCCAATTGTATCACCTGTTGCTACACTAAATACAACAAGCCTATTTCCAGAGCTGTGCATACCCACTCTACCAGGGCTCTCTCTACCTCTGCTGCCTGCTTCAGGGGCGTCTCCATCACCGATATCTGTGATGCTGCCACTTGGTCCACCGTCCATACATTTACTAGACACTACAATCTTGATGGGGCCACCACACGCTGCACCTCCTTTGGCCATGCCGTCCTGCAGGGCCTCCTGTCCTAACCACCCTTTATGTTTGACTTGGGAATCATACCAAGTGTATGACCTGCTGCAAGAGATTCCCGCAAAGAAGATAGTACAGATCTTATCCATGTTAGTCTTCACCATTCATCATCTTTGGGTACTTGGCCGGAGGTCATGACCCTGCGGGAGCTTTTTTTTTTTTTTGATGGGTGGAGTCGACGCACCATCGGGGCTGCCCTCGAGGCTGACGCACTGTGTGGTGCTCGCGGGTTGGTCATTAGGTGTCGTCAGCTCCGCCCTCCCGCCAGTTCTTCATCTCCTGCCATCGAGTCACCTCGTGGGAAGCTGCTGAAGAAAATCTCTGAGAGGCCTACCTTTTGAAGCCTTCGTGTCACAGTTTCGACTCTGTGTCGACTCCGGTTTATCGACTCCATGTCGAAGTCCATCGGCTCAGAGTATCCTGCGGTTCTGTCAGCCCTACTCGATGTCGCCTGGTAAGACTGTTCCTTATTTTAGTTTCACGACATCGGGTCTTGTTTGTGTTCTTTTCTGTAGGTCATGTCTCCGGGCAAGAAACTGTGAAGAGCGGGCCGGGCCCCAGTGCGTCGGTGCCCATGCGGCCGTAAGTACTCCGTCACCGACAGCATGACCGTTGCCTCGCGTGTTTTGGCCCGCTACATGACATGGATTTGTGCGACGCCTGCTTCTCCATGGATCGCCGTGTCATCAATCAACGCGCATGAAAAGTGGGACGAGCTCCGCCGACTTTTGGGGGACGGGCGCACACTCGTCGGGCCGAGCCGCATTCTCTTGGCCTTTCCTCCATGTCCCCTCCTGGTTCTATACAGACCGTGGAGGAGGGGGAATCTGCATCTTGTAGCCTAGCTGTGGCAGAGGCCCCTGCCGCGGTGCAGGAGACCCAGTCTGTCCCTTCCCCCCCCGGGGACAGGCAGGAGGCACCGCCTTGGCAATCGCCCCTTCGGAGGCGAAGGCTCCCCCGTGTCGTACCTGCGGCTCAGAAGGCCTGGGTTGGCGCCATCCTCAACGCCATCTGCTGGCGCCGTCTTGGGCCTCAGCACTGTTCACAGTGCCGTGGGCTCTGATGGTGCCGTCATCAGTACCGATTCGTCGCTCTGCGCTGTTGCTGCTGTCGGTGCAGTTCGTGGTGCTGATGGTACTGGCAGTACCGTGGGAGGCTCTACAGTGCCGTCCCTTACTGTCTCTCACCCTGGTGTCGTCCGCGGCACCATGGTTGAGCATGGCGCCGTGTCCAGTACTGGAGCCTCTCGCAGCTCCGAGCATGGATGCGGCGCTGTGAGGGTTTTGGAACTTGGCGCTGTCCACGGCGCTGAGAGCGTGGTCGGGGCTGTCGGTGCTGTCTCTGGTCTCAGTGGGCCAAGACGGCACTGTGACAGGCTTCGATTCTGAGGCTGCTGCCATTGTTGGAGCCGTGTTCTCTTCTGGCACTGTTCGCGGTGCTGTTGGAGACATTGGCACCGACTCTGGTGCAGTCTCTGTTTCTGGCGCCCTTTTCAGTCAGGATGGTGGCAGGCATCCACGAACTGTTTGGCACAGAACTTGGGTCTCCACCTCTTCGTCGGAGGAGTCGGACTCTGAGTCAGACAGGCAGTCTGACTCCTTGGAGTTGGCTGCTCACGTGGACACTTTGGTAGTGTCCTTGACAAACCGGGGCCAGCCCCCCTCTGAGGAGCGGGCAGTGACTCCCGGGACCAGGGTCAGGGGTGCTGACCAGCAGGCAGTGGTGCAGGCCTCCATTGCTCTGCAGCCTGGTCTCGGAGGGTTTTCTGACCCCTCAGTGGTGGTACCTCCCCTCAGATGGTGTGCCTAGATCACCCAACTTTGTGGCCAATTGGAGCACCCACAGGAGGGGAGGGTGCTGCTCCCTGGATAGCTCCTTCGGGGGTCAACCAGGGCTGCCAGCTACCTAGGCTGGCGCTCTCGAGGAGGAGGGCACTCTCGGATTCCGAGGAGTTGAGATGTTTGGGGTCTATGCGGCTTCCTTTTTCCAGAGCTCACCTGGGCTCTGAGAGAAGCCCCTAGTGCGAATCTCCACCTTTCCCTTTCCGTTTCCTCGAGAGGGCCCCATTCTTTGGAGGTAGGGGACTGTCCATCTGGATCTACATGGCCCCGGTCACCTCACAGTGGGGATTCTTCAGGGCGCAGCCTAGGCAGTTCCAGTTTGGTTGATCAGCTGTCGGCTGTGGAGTTTTCCAGAGCTCCTTCTTTCCCTAGGGCTCCTGGTGTGCTCCCTAGCCCAGGCGGAGGTCAGCCAATTTCTGTTGTCAGCTCTGCCCCCACTCCTCTGCCGCATTCTCCTGCACTCCCAGGTATTCTTGGTCCTTGCGGTCCTCTCTCCTGGGAGCAGTTCAGAGCGGTGGCTGTTCAATTTTCTGCTCACGTCAGGGCTGTGGACAGACAGGTTTTTCAACCTCCCCCTGAGCAGTCGGCTACTGAACGTCCGAGGTCCTCTAACTCCTCACCCCCCCTCTTCTGGGGGAGAGGAGCCGTCTGTCCACGTCTCTCCAACTGCTGATCTCGCCGAGTATCAGTGATTCCTCGTGAGGATTTGGAGGACCTGTGCATCACCCAACCCACTCAACATACTCTCACCCTGGTGTCGTCCGTGGCACCGTGGTTGAGCATGGTGCCATGTCCAGTACTGGAGTCACTCGCAGCTCCGAGCATGGACATGGCGCTGTGAGGGTTTTGGAACTTGGCGCCGTCCATGGCGTCGATTTCACTGTGGACACCCTTGTGGTGCCCCCCGGCCTACGCCCTTTTGGGAGGCGTTGTTGCACTCCTGGCAGAGACCCTTTTCCGGGGTCAGAGCCCCTAGGGATCTCTGCCGCAGTATTGTGCCCCCCCCCGGAATCTACAGGTTCCATGCCTCATCTCCAGTCAGGATTGATGCATTTGGATACTCCAGATGGGCTTTGTGCCCTGCACCGTGACCAGCCCCCAGATCAAGATTCCTTGGATTTTGACTTCTGGGGGAGGAAGACATTCTACTCAGCATGGTTGCTGCTTTCTATTGCAGCACATCAGGCCCACTATGCATCCTATGACAGGTTCTTGTGGTCCAGGCTAGGTCAACTCCTAGCTTCGATGCCTGACACGGAGCAAACCAGACAAACCATTGCCCTCTCTGCACGTGGCCTGGAGCTAGCAAGGCACCAAGCAAAGGCATCATATGATGCCAGTGAGGTAGCTATCAGGGTCGTAGGGACAGCGATCTGCACTAGCTGGACGGCATGGCTGCATCTCTCCTGGTTGTCACCCTTGGCCTGGTGTAGGGTGATTAACTCCACTCGCCAGAGAACCTATCTTTTCTTCCGTAGGGTAAGACAGCGTCTGTCGGGGCAACTTCCTGCCCTGTCCGGGGGGTCCCCTTCTCACTCTCCCCACTCTTGGGCCTCTCCAGACCTGTCAAGGTTCTCCCTCTCAGTGTGTCACCTACTGAGAGCTAAGGGACTCAGCCCCTTAGGGTTAAAAGCTCCCTTCGGGGGGCTCAGCACTCACCCAAAGGTGATGAGTGGTGAAGATTGACACAGATAAGATATGGAAATTAATTCTGATCTTTCTGTGTATCTTCACCATTCATCACAATCCCACCCTCCATCCCCTTGGGGCCTCAGTCTCTGGGTCCCCCTCCCTCTCTGTGCCCATCCTCGCCCCCCTCCTTTCTGTTAGTCAGGAGTGGGGTAAACTGGAGCACATAGGGGGATAATTTTCTTTAGGGGCAGAGCGGTCAGGATAGGGGGCACTCCTTCTGCAGTGCTTCGGCTCCACCCCTGTGGGGTGGGGGTTGGCAGTTGCCCTTCTTTCTTTCTTTCCTTCTCCCCTCCTCCCTGTCAATCCTTTGATTTCCTTGCCCTGTGGACATAACCTCAATTCATTTAAGAAACAAGGTTTCTTATACCAAAATCTTCTTTTGGGGAGATATCCCTGTATCCTGTCTTTTCTTCCAGAATAGCCGATTCTGCTTGTGGGAGTTATTGCCAGTGATTATGTGCCTTGAATTCTGGCAGTTAGCCTCTTGGCTACTCCTTCGCAGTTCCTATATAAACTGGAGACAGGTCAAGGTTACAGGGTATGTTTCTCCTGCTCCCCCACTCTTATCCTTACTTCTAAAATCCTTAACCTCCCTCCCTCCCTCCTTCCTCCTATTCTACTTCCAGAGATTGGGGCCCTACCCAATCTCCTTAGTCTTCAAACTTGTTCTGTCCTCTCAGTCACTTATTTTCCTTTTAGTTCAGTATATCTTTTCCTTTCTCTGTCCCTTGGACTTCCTTGTCCACCCTCCAACCCTTTTTCTCACTCTCTGGTGACTCAGAACTGGTGGGAGGCGGGTCGACAACACGTAATGGCCAACCCATGAGCGCCACACAGTGCGTCTGCCTCTGGGCGCCCCCATGGTGCGTCGACTCCACCCATCAAAAAAAGCTCCAGGGTCATGACCTCCGCCAACTACCCAAAGGTGATGAATGGTGAAGATACACAGAAAGATCAGAATTACAGTAGGTACGTAATTTCCATTTTCGTACTACCATAACAGTAGATCTTCGAGAGGATCTCTTGCAGCAAGTCACGTTCCCGCCCCCCTTCCCCCTGCTTCGCTGTGACAGCTGACTTCTGCTTCTAATCATCCTGATGGGTGATGCTTCCAGCCTTCTCGGTTCCCCTTGGTGTCCTGCTCCTCAAGCTGGTTGCCAGTCGGGAACTGAGGTTGCTAGGGGCCAACCACATATTTATACATATGCATGACATGACGTCACAGTGGGCAGCCCCCATTCAACACTGCTGGTGAAAGCTACCATTGACGAGAGTGCCCTCTGGCAGACACCCAAATGTATGACCTGCTGCAAGAGATCCTCTCAAAGAACTACCATTACAGTAAGTACAAAACTGTACTTTCCTTAGGTGTTTCATTCCTGTGGTGTCTGTCTGGCATCTAATAGTCCTCAGCCCAAGAAATGGTATTTTCCCTCCTTTCTGGTTGGTGTTCTTGTACCCAAAGCTGGAAATCTGGTGGAAGGATGTTGATGAATTGTTCCATTGCATATATCTGTGATCTGTGGGACTGTTTTGCCATCTGGTTGGAGCTATTTAATGAGTTCTCTGAGTCGGGTGAAAACTTCGAGGATTATCAGCAGAGTTGTACTTCAGGGACCAGAATCTCTGCCTGAAGGTCTCTCCTGAGATGTCATACTTCTTAAGGATTTATTTTTTCACAGTGTCATAGTTTTCTGATTGCACAGTGTTCATATTGCTATAGGCAAGTGGGCTTTACCTGTAGGTAAGGTAACAGCCTGATTGTCCATTGCTGTTTTGGCCATAGGCAGAGTCTGACAACCCTTTCCAAAGTTGTCAGGTGTGTTTCAATATCATCTGTGGGACACAACTTTGTAAATTTAATGTCTTTTAAGTTGTCTGTATTTTGCTGATCTGTTGAACCAGTACCAGATCCTCCAGCTTTGATAGCTTGCAAGGTATCTAGCCATCGCTGCATCTCTTCTTTTCTCTGTTGCTCCTGTCGCTGCATCGCTTCTTTTTCCTTCTGCTCTTGTCACTGTATCTTTTCTTTTCTCTGCTTCTCTGTCTCTCGTTTTTGTACAGCCCACTATTTGAAGAAGGCAGACATAATTTCAGGTTCTGTCTCTGCAAGTTCTTCTTCCTTCACTGGTGCCAGCTGTACTGTTTCAGTTTGGGCTTTTTTTTTTTCTGCTTCTAATTTGGCTGCCATTCTCCTGGTAATCACTCTTGGTCTTGTTGTTGCAGGATCCATACCTTTCTTCTGTGCTTCCATGGTACCAGATCTACTGCCCACACACAAAACTTGTGGCTTAAGAGTATGCATGGCGTAAATCCCACTTTGTTGAGACATAAGTCAGGAGGGATAAGCAAACCAGAAGAAGTTATAACATTTGCAAGTACAGTAACCCCTCGTTATAGCAAACTTCACTATAGCAAAATCTTGGGTATAACGAATGGGGTGCACGGCTCCCAACAATAGACAAAGTAATTTACACTCTCTGACTGTTGTCCTTGCTCTCCATCCTGACTATACTCCATCCCAGTTGCACAGTGCCCCTCCTGAAAGAATTTGTTATGGAATTTATTTTATTTTGTTGGTACAGTATTTACTGTATTTAGTTCCCAAAACTGTGCCGTACAATTTTGAATGGCAACGTTGGCAGCGTCAGCATGGACTGAATACCAGAATACTGGAAGATGAAACGGCCAAATATCAAAATCGCATTGATCCTTTTTTAAAATGAAGCATATTTTGACAGGGGCATAGAGAGATGGAGTGAGAGGAAGCAAGTGAGCACACCCATATTTAGTTCCCAAACTGTACTGTGCAACTAATAAGGGAGCAGTAAATGAAGGTGTATTTTGAGAGTTGCACAGTAGGGCTAGAGAGATGGAGTGAGTGAGAGAGAGAGAGAGAGAGAGACCTGCATAAAGACATAAAGACCTGATATTGGGTGTGCCAAATAAAAGCGCTTTCAGATGCCTGCAAGTATAAAGGCAGATCTGACTTCAAGAGGGCTCTTGCAGTAGGTATTCACATATATGACTGACCAACCAGGTGCCAGGACCCCACAGAAAAATTTCTAGCTAGCAGTCTCTGGTGGGGGACCACCCCCATGTCAGGTGACCGACGTCATGCAACATCAGTATAAAGGGGCAGTCTTCCAGTTCTTTCTCGATGTCGACTTGTGAAAGTTCCTTGTGGTAGAGTTCAACGCTCGTCAGTTGTTCGTCGGTAGTTTTTGGACTTTTCGACCTTGTTTTTTTGCCTTAACGCCTATTTCTTCGATACACTGTGCATGTCGTCCCCGACACCTTCCGAATCGCATAAGCACAAGTGCGACTCGTGTGGCTCACAGCTGCCACATAAGAATGGCCATTCCCTGTGCCTCTTCTGTCTGGGCCCAGACCATCCTGTGGAGAAATGCCAGTACTGCCAGCAATTTAACTCCACTACCGGAAAAAGAAGGCAGCAGTCCCTGGAAGCCCATACTTTAAAGAAAAAAATGGCATCCATGGAAAAGGAAAAGGAGCTAAAAAAGTTGAGGCAGACATCCATTTCACCTGAAGGCCATAAAAAGAAGGAGAAGCACCGGGAGCGGGATTCGGTATCTACGGCCCCTGCGGCTCCGGCTGCAGGACCACTCCTCGACGACCATCTTGGAGGTGGCCCTTGGATTCAAGTGGGTCCGCTTAGTTGGACACTGGTGCCACCGACATCCGCCCAGACAAGACTGCTAAGCCGCTCACTTCTTTGGGAGGGTGCACAGTTGAACTTTTGCCTGACAAGGTCGCATCTCCAGCGCGGCCTTCCTCAAGTAAGGATTCCGATAAGTTGGACATCAGCTCATCTGACACCCACCTGGATCCGGCTGATAAGTTGGACGTCGGACCCTCAGACACCCGTCCGGCCAAGGAGCCTGCGCCGGACCATCTGGACCAATCTGATGCTCCAGGTTCCCCGCAATTCACGGCGTTGCCCTCTGAGGTCCCTGCATCTCCTCTGCTGACCCCAAGGGACTCTAATCCTCCCTCCCTGGTCGTCACAGAGGATTTGGACACGATGCTGTCAGGGTCCCCTCCTTCGGGACCAGACACCCTGATGCCAGAGCCTCAGACGCCGGACCTGACACAGGCCGATATCCCCTTACTGGTTGGCGCTCCCACGCCTGGCCCGATGCCCGCGGGGCCAGCTTTTCCTTTGCCTGGCCCACCAGCTGGGCCTTTGCCAGGTCCCTCTGTCCCACCAGAGCCCCTGGCCCCCGGGTATCTGACACCACAGTACCCAGTGCCATCATACCCGGCTTCACAGTATCCGGTGCCACAGTACCCGACACCGCTTTACCCGACACCGAAGTACCCAGCGCCTCAATACCCGATGCCGGGCTTCCCTCCGTCGGGTTATGGATACTCTGTTTCGGATATCCTCAGTATCTGTATACCCCTCCTCCTCCTCTGTCGTCCATGCCCCAGCCACTGGCAGATTTGAAGTAGGCTCTGGCCTCCTGGTGGGCTGAGGCCAAGGCTCAACTCACCAGAGAAGTAGAGAGTCATCGGCAACCTCGGACCCTTCGCAGGATCCCCTGCGTCGGAGACAGGAGACTCCCTCCCCCTTGCCCAACACCAGAGATGAGCCCTCTGGCGCCAGGGGTGGGGAGGATACATGCCCCAGAGCACTCCCTGTAGGGGCTGTCCCTCCCCCGCATAGGGAGGAGTCTTCCTCATCTTCATCAGAGACCTCTGACTCAGACTCAGAGGGACGCTCTGATCCGGATGACGAGCCACGTACTCCAGACCGCCCCAGGCCAAGGACTCCGAAAGTCTCCTCCAGAAGATCCCTCTTTTCTGGAGCTACTGAGGAAAATCCAGGAAGTTCATTAGTGTCAATCATTGGAGCCAGCTGCACAGCGTAAAAAGCTTGCTGCCCACTTGGATCTGCCCGAGAGTGCTCCTACATTGATTCCACCCTAGATAGAGCCTCACACAGACCTTGTTTCCTCTATTTGGAAACAGCTTTTCGCGTTATCACCCCTTCCAAGGAAGAGAGACGCGCTAAATTAGGCACCCGAGGGAGCAGATGTCTTGAATTTACACCCCAAGGTGGATTCGATCGTTATTAGCACCGCTTACAGCCGCTCCGCAAATCCAGAACACCTCAGCTCATCTCTGCCTGATAAGGAATCGAGGCTTCTTGACTATTATGGAAAAAAAGACCTATTCCTCTTCTACCCTGGGTAGTAGGGCTCTGAATTATGTAGTACATATGGGAGATTACCAGAAGACCATCCTTAGTCAGGTGGAATCTAAATTAGACTCCCATCCTGAGTCCCAGACTAAACAGGAAGTGGCGGATCTTGTCCGTTCTGCTCATTCGGCCAGTCAGCACATGCTTCGTGCCACTTATGATGCAGTGGACACAGCTGGATGGAGCTCGACTTTTGCTGTAGGCCTTCGGCATCATGCCTGGCTCCATGTGTCAGGTTTGGTCCCTGAAGTGCAATCCACCATTCAGGATGCCCCCATCAGGGGTTCAGAACTGTTCAGAGGTGATGTCAAAGACATCATTACCGACCTGCAAGAGAAGGGCACTGCACTAAAGTCTGTTGACTCTATGTGCATACCCCCTCAGGGGTAGTGACATCCTTTCGTGAGCCAAAATCAACAAAACCAAATCCGCAAGGCAAACGGGCCAACAAGTGTCGGGCCCCTCCAGCAACCAAAACTCCCCCTACCAGAAAAGCCATGGGAGCCTCAGCTGCTGCACTGCCCCAGACCTCTTGACTCCTCGCCTCTCCTCCTGCCTCTGGAGGTTCCAGAGGAACCGGTAGGAGGGAGATTCTCCTTCCATCTACCGGGTTGGGAGAGGATAACCTCAGATACTTGGGTTCCAGTTGATTTCAACAGGACACTCAATAGAGTTTCTACAGAATCCACCCTGAAGACCACCCCCCAAGTCGTCTTACTCCATGAAACATCTTCCTCTGGTCCTAGAAGAAATCATCTCCCCTTCTCTTGAAGACGGCAATAGAACCAGTCTGCAATCACCTTTGGGGGACGGGTTACTATTCCCAGTTCTTCATAGTTCCAAAGAAGACTGGAGACATGAGGCCTGTTTTAGACCTCAGCTCCCTGAACATGTTCGTGGAGTGCAAACGCTTCAGAATGCTCTCTCCCTGCAGAGCCTTCTGCCACTTCTTCGGCAGGGACTGTGGCTGTGCACTTTGGACATGCAGGATGCCTACCTGCATATCCCCATATGCCCTTCCCACCGCAAATTCCTCCAGTTCGGCTTTCAGTGGGACCACTACCAATTTAAGGCCCTCCCATCTGGTCTTTTCTCAGCCCCCTGAGTCTTTACCAAATGCCTGTCTGTGGTAGCGGCCCACCTGCGCACCCAGGGAGTTCAGGTATTCCCATACCTGGATGATTGGCTCCTGGTGGCCCCGTCCAGGGAGGAACTCCTACACTCTCTGTCCTTTACCCTGCAGGTTTTCACCAGCCTGGGTATCAACCAGGCAAAGTCCCACTTGGTCCCTTGTCAGTGCCTCCAATTTATAGGGACGATTCTGGACATGACCGTTGGCAAAGCCTTTTTGCCTCAGGACAGGGTGGACACATTTCGGACTCAAGCCCACCTCCTGTCCGGTTGCAAAAGGGTCAGAGCCAGGTCAGTCCTTCACCTCCTCGGGCTAATGGCGGCTGCCATTCCGACAGTCCCACGTGCTTGGCTCCATATGAGGATTTCTTAATGGATGCTTCGGTCTCAGTGGGACCAAACCCTGGATGATTTAGACCAAGAGGTACTAGTTTCTGATCCCATGATCAGGGACTTGCAGTGCTGGATGATACAAGAGAACCTTTGCCAGGGAGTTCACCTCAACATCGACCCCCCCCCTCCCAGACGTTGACAACAGATGCGTTAGGCAAAGGCTGGGGAGCCCATCTCGGGTCTCACAGGACTCAAGGCGGCTGGTCCTGGTTCAAACAAAATTTGCACAGAAACGTGCTCGAACTGAGAGCAGTCCTTTATGCCCTCCAGGCTCTGCACTCCTTCATCCTTCCCGGTCATCTCCTCATATAGACAGACAACATGTGCGTAGTCTGGTATCTCAACAAGCAGGGAGGAACACGTTCTTACCATCTGTGCAGGGAAGCGTTGAGAGTATGGATCTGGGCAACCCAGCACCTCCTTCGCTTGACTGCCATTCACATTCCGGGAATGGAAGACATGCTGGCAGACCACCTCAGTCGGTCCTCAGTCAGGGCCCACGAATGGGAACTGGATCAAGAAGTCATAGATGACATCTTTCTGCAATTGGGAATGCCTCAGATAGACCTTTTCGCGTCTCCCCAAAAACACAAAACTTCCTGCCTTCTGCTCACTCACTCCAGGGCGAGACATTTTTTGGTGGGACGCTCTATCTCTTGTTTAGAGGGACAGATTCGTCTATGCCTTCCCTCCTATTCCCTTAATTCCGAGGGTCCTGAACAAGCTCCGATCAGAGGGGGCATACATAATCCTCATTGCTCCCTTCTGGCCCAGGCAAGTTTGGTTCTCTCTTCTACAACAGTTTTCAGAGGAACCTCCACTTCCTCTTCCTCTGTCACATCAGCTGTTGACCCAGGATCAGGGGACCCTTGTTCATTCAGGTCTCAGATCCCTTCATCTGCATGCGTGGCTCCTGCAGACATAGCTAAAGCCTGCTTCGGGGTTTCTCCACTTGTAGCAGACATCTTGGTAGAGGCCAGAAAGCCTTCCACCAGGTCCACCTACACCATGAAGTGGAAACGGTTTTCCATTTGGGCCACGTCAAAGGCTTTTGAGCCCTTCTCTTGCCCAGCCAATAGAGTCCTGGACTACATGCTCCATCTCTTCGATCTGGGTCTCAGTCATTCCTCTTTGAACGTCCACATGGTAGCGATTTCAGCCTACCATATTCCTTTCGGAGACAGGACTTTTGCTCAGTTGGAAGTCTCTAAGACTTTCCTTAGAGGTGTCCTCCATTTGAGACCCCCCCCCATCCGCATTTCTGCTCCTCCATGGGACTTGACTTTCATTCTGGAGAAGCTCACTCTGCCTCCCTTTAAGCTGGCAACCACAGCAGATTTAAAGTTTCTGTCCTGGAAGACACTATTCCTAGTGGCCATTACTTTTGCTCGACGCAGTTCCGAGCTTCGGGCCCTGATGTGCAAAATCCCTTACTTGATTTACCACAAGGAACGTGTGGCTCTATGCACCAACCCTAAGTTTCTCCCTATGGTGGTGGCTGAATCCATGCTGAATCAATCCATTCAGCTACCCACTTTCTTTATGCAGCACTCCAGTCAAGGGGAGTACCTCTTGCATACTTTGGATGTTCACAGAGTACTGAGATGCTACACCACTAGAACTAAGGATCTCAGGAAAACTGATCAGCTTTTTGTCTGTTTTGCTCACAAAAGAGAAGGCAATGCCTGTCAAAATGGTTGGCTCATTTTATCATTTTCTGTTACGACAGGTACAACAAGACCCTGACGGGTCAAGTCAGAGGTCAGTCCACCAGAGGAGTAGCTGCCTCTGCAGCTTGTTTCAAGAATGTGTCAGTGGCAGACATCTGCGCAGCCGCAACTTGGACTTCTGTCCATACCTTTATGAAACACTACAGTTTGGACATTGCTTCTCGCCGTAGAGCAGGCTTCGGGCTGGCTGTGCTTCATGGTCTTCTTTCATAAGACCCGTTCCATGCTATGGATAGTTTTCCTCCTCCCGAGTGCTTTTCCTTGTTCCAGACTGCTTGGGACTCAGTTTTATATATGAATACCTACTGCAAGAGCCCTCTCGAAGTAAGACAGTACAGCTACGTAAGAACTTACCATAACAGTAAATCTTCGAGAGAGGCTCTTGCAGTAGGTATTGCCTTCCCGCACTCCATCCCCCTAAGCTTCTTTGGCTCCATTTCCATGGGGGGGGGTGGGATATCCTCTTCTCTCTCATCTTGCCTCGTTTGGTCCTTGGCTGAAAAGAACTGGAAAGGAACAGGCATTGGGACCGCCCCTTTATACTGACATCGGTCACCTGACGTCGGGGTGGTTCCCCGCCAGAGACTGCTAGCTAGAAATATTTCCGTGGGGTCCTAACACCTGGCGGGTCAGTCCTATATGTAAATACCTACTGCAAGAGCCTCTCTCGAAGATCTACTGTTACAGTAAGTTCTTCCATTACTGTACTTTTCATTTATCCTTTTTTTCTTAAAAAAAAAAAAACACTTTTAAAAGGAAGCAGTATGAAGCTTGAAATGATTAACAGCTACAGCTTGTTCACCATAAGTCATAGCTTCTGACTGCTCAGCTGCACTATACAAACTGCTTCCCTTGCTGTAATGAACAAGTTGCTATAACGAATGCTCGTTGGGGCTCCCAGCTTGTTCGTTATAGCGAGGGGTTACTGTAGCATTTTATTATTGTCAATAACAGCAAAAAAAATAAAATTGTGCAGGATAACTCTTATATAGTTTCCAGTACCCGCTCAAAGTAGGACGCTCTGGAAAGCTGTGCCGGTGCTCTGACTGGCATGCCTCCTGAGGAAGACTAATGTGGTCAAAGCGCTAGGGCATAGTTTGTCAGCGTCCTTCTGGGTTGCTTGAATAAACTCACCTTCAGTAATATTCTGAGCGTGACTTTCTGACCTGTGTCCTTCTGTTTTGTTTTTCTGTTAGCTCTTTTATAGGAAGTTCAAACAAAACAAAGTCCTTCCTCTGAGGTCATCTCTAAATCTAAATCTCTCCAACATAAGATTGCTGTCTTTATATATACTGTCTTTTTTTGGCAATTTACTTCTGCATCGTGAGCTCTTAAAGATAATCACCTGTTTCTCACAAACTGTATCGGAACTTTGTCAGTTTCTTTCCTGCAGGAACAACAAAATAGAACACTGTGTCCCAGAACTGATCTGCCGTTGACAACTCTGCAAATGAGCCTGTGAAGGTCAAACTGTATCTTATGGTTAACCTCCTGAGTTCCAAACATCTTTTTGCAATCATTCTAGAAATATAACCGTATACATTTCCAAACCAGGAGATCCCAATTTCAGATAAAACTTCACATGTATTTTTAACCATAAAGTAGCAAGGGAAGAAAAGGGGGGGGGGAGGGAAGGAATAGAAACTGCACGTGAAGGAAGGAAAGAAGAATACAGAGGGAAATTATGGGACTGGCAGAGTGACCAATTCCAAGGCTCCACAAGGAAAATCTGATTGTGCAATCAGTTGGGCAGAGATAGACAAGTGACAGAATATGAGAGGACCAAAAAGATCCTTGCTTTTAAAACTCTCTGCATAACAAATGACACAGGGTCTTATCCAACCCTGTCACAGAGATCACTGAGCTACTATTTGGACCATACAATTGAGGTTAGGTCCACTGGTATTCAGTTGTTTGTACCTATGGTGACATGGGTAAAGGTAAACCAGCATCAAAGAGAACAGTTTCATTGGATAGTCTCTTGCCTACAGATCTGTTACAGCAAAGCTGGCAAGCTGCCACCTCATGGCCTCTTGGTACACTCTATGTGAGGCACTTCTGCTTCTGTGATAGCATCAAGGGGTATCTCCTTAGTGGAAGTCTGTAAAGCAGCTACATGGAAAATAGTACATACTTTCACAAAACATTGTTATCTGAATGTCCAGTCCGGAAGGGATGCAAGCTTTGGCACCGCTGTCTTGCAGAACCTTTTCCCTAAATAGGTTCTGTACCCAGCCTCCCAAGGTACTGCGTTGTAGTCTGCAGTTGTTAAGTATAGTATGGGATTCCTGGGGCTTGAAGAAAAAATTACTCACCGTGGTAGTGTTGTGTCTTCCAAGGGATCCCTCACTGTGCTTAACAGTCCCATCCCTACATCCTCATCCAAAAACTGGAAAAGGTTCTCACAGGAATCCGTTCTTTTCAGTTTGCTTGAGCATTACTTGTTACACTGCCTTGCAATTGATACTCAGTGATCTAATCTGTTTAAATTTGTTCTGCCATATTGAAGAGTCTCCTGAGACTCATTTTGAATATTTTTTTTGGTACTCATTTAGCTAGATTAATGGCTACTGCTCAGCTTAGGTTCAGAAATAAATCTGACATTAATGGGCAGATGTAGCCAGCTCGCTGGTGCAGTGGAAAGATTCACTGCTGCAACGCTGGTGACCTAGGTTCAGGAACGGACTCGGGCGTCGAAGGGCTGGCCAGGGGAGAGAAGGCTTGAGTGTCTGATGACTGCTCGCCTTCTCTTGGGAGGAGGGTGAGGTTGATGTCCAGTGCCTACTGACCCTTGGCGGAGGCCAGGAGAACAACAGTGCATCTGGGTCCCGCTGCCTAGGGTAGGGTGACAGACATCAGCATCTGCCTTGATGTCCTACACGTCATGCTTCTGAGGGAGAAAACCGGAGGAAAATGGTGCACTGGCCGGTGGGGTGACGGACTCCTAGATCCTCATCACCGAAGCTCCCGGACCACGAATAGCCACCTCAGCAGCACCCAGGATGACTAGAATGCCGATGAGGCTCATTCCCTTCATAGGAAGGGGATCCGCCGTATGATGAAGGGATACATTGGGATACCCTAGGTTGCTGCGATGTGGGGCGGTGGGTGATTAGGAGTAGCCCGGGATGAGACTAGGTCCTTGAAGAGGCCTAAAGGAGTGATCGGCCAGTGTGTGCCGGGGGAGGGAGAGCACAAATAAATAATAAAAATAAATGATAAATGGGCAGATGTGCGTGTGACCACACAGCAGAGTTTTGAATTTCATTCTAAAATTCCATAATTAGCATAAAATTCTAGGTTATGGAGAGCTCATTCCAAGGCAATGATTGCAGTTGTTAAGCACTGTGAGGGGATCCCTTGAAAGAAACAATACTATGGTGAGTAATTTTGTTTCTTTTGAATCACTAAGGGTGATATTCCATGGGGTGTGGAGCATTTCCATATATTTGGATGAGTATCGGTACTCATTAAAACGTTTTCGTAAGAGTATTTTTTAAATGTGGGAGAGTAAACTTGGCTGTTACTAACCTTTTCTTACCCAAGGAATTCTTCAATATGATTAACTCTAGCAGTCAACCTCCTGTGTTGAACTGCCCCAAAGATAAATGCAACTTATGCAAATGATGGAACATCTATTGGCTCGTGCCACCATTCATACTGCTGCTGTTACCAACTGTTGCGTTCTATAACGCATAGATGTCATTCTCCACCTTCCTAGTTAGACGCCTCTGAGACTGCTCCTCAGTGTGACTAAGAAAACATTTATTTCTGGTAAGAAGTATTTGTTTTTATTTCTATATTAGTACAGTAACCCCTCGCTATAACGAATGGCTTTGGAACCATGTCAGCCATTCGTTATAGCTCCTCATTCACTACAACGAGGGACGCTACTTTACACAGCAGTCGACTGGCGCATATGTAATTGTAGTTGATTTCAGCCTTTTAGCCTTTCCCACAATAAAAAGAAAGCTATCCAGCAGCTTTGTTTACAATGCTTATCATGCTACTGTAGTCAGTCCCGATCACAAGTACTGTACTGTACTGTACTAAGGCGGGATTGCACTGGGCTAGTGCACTTTCACTTTTCCCACACCAGAGTCATCCCGGTATATAACATTCATTGCACTTTACAAAAATACCTTTACCCCAACTTACAGATTCATTCATGGCACACTGGCATAAGGGGTTCAAATTAGGAACGCCACTTCTGAGGTGTTTCTGTGCTGGGGTTCACTGCTGTACCTCTGGACTCACTCACACTCACTACCACAGAACAACTGTTGACTGCCGCTGACATAAAGAGCCACTGCAAATTCATAGCGCTTTACAAAAACACCCTTACCCCTACAGATTCACTCATGGCATACAGGCATAAGGGGTTCCTATGAGGGACACTACTTCTGAGGTGTTTCTGTGCTGAAGCTCACTGCTGTATGTCCGCGCTCACTACCATAACCCAACTGACCTAAAGTGTCACCACAAATGCCCACAACTGCTGAACTTGGTCAGGACTTCTGCTGCTGGGTCCTGCTTGACAGGGAAGCCGACAATGCTATCACTAAAGGAAGGATCGTAGCCAGAGCGAATGGACCTACTTCTCACAATTACAGTACAGTACTCCATTTACCCATCTCCCTCATGCTCTCTCCAAATTGCCATCGGGAGCCACAAGAGGCGTTCATTATACCCGAAATTTGCTATAGTGGGGTTCGCTATAGCAAGGGGTTACTGTACTGCTGCCTTTACTTAGTTTTTATAGTTAGTGCAAGTTTTTAGTTGTTTTTTACCTAAGTGGTTCTTCATCGGTTCTCTGCAACCATAGAGGAACCAGTTATCTGGGCTTATTCTGTTAGTTTTTTATTTTTAAAATACATGTAAAACTTAAGTTGGGATTGTCCTTGGTTTGATTTGCGGTTTCATCTTATTTTGACAGATTTGTGGTTTTTTCCTCGGTTCAGGAACTGACCGCTTTACTCTGTGAACCACTTACTTGTGTTTTCCCCTCTTTTAACCTTGGTGGGAAACCAAACTTAAGTTTATTATCTTTTAGTTTTATAAAAGAAATAGTCTGATAAACCAAAGAAAAAGACAGGGCCTACTGGATTCAAAAACTGTACCAAGCGTGGAGAGGTCTTTGCCAGGGCTGAGAAACACGATTTGTGTTTATTTTGCCTTGAGTTTTCACATTTCCAGACCGATTGTGAGGTCTGTAAAATATTTCCTGAAAAAACTGCGGGAAAACGTTTTAAGGGTTTTCAAAATAGAATGGCCTCTTCATCGAATCCTAGCGATCCAGCTTCTGATAAGACCAAAGAAAAGGTGAAAGATGTTGAATCTACTGCCTCTGAAAAAGGCGAGACATCAAAGCCGAAAATGCCTGGGGAATCAGTGAAAGATCCGGTTCTAGCTAAGAAAAAAGATAAGAAAAAGCATACCAAACCTCCGGCTGGAAAAGCAGTGGAGCTCTTGGGTCCAAAATCAACCGTACCATTGGCAGAGGTGGTAGCTCAGGCTTTGCAAATACAACCAGCCCTCCAAGCTGTGACCAATCAAGGGTTACTGCTGGTTCAACCGCAACCAGTATTAGGGGAACCGTCGGTTCCTTTAATGGTTTCCGAGCTCAGCTAACCCTATGGTTCAAAGACCGGTTCCAATGGGTACAAAATCCCATATACAAAGAGTATGGTGAGGAAGAGGATGAAGATGAGCCGGTGGAACTGGAGATTTCTCCTTAGTAGGACTTTGAATCTCCACCAAGGCTCCCAGAGGATTTTTCTTCTCATTTCACATTTGTGAAACAGATGGTGGATGCCCTTGACCTCACCACACATTAGTCTGTGGCATATGAGGAAGAGGTAGAGTTCATGAAGATGATGGGGTTAACACCTACCAAGAGGTTATTACTCCCCATCAGTAAATTCCTGAAAAAGCATAGCTTAAAAGTCTTGCAGACTCCTAATTCAGTACCCCCAGTGGACAAGAAAACTGACAAATATCAGCTCGAATGATCAGGGGCAGAATTCCTGTTCTCCCACCCTGATCCAGAGGGGTGGTACAAACAGCAGCTTGTGATAGGGCCAAGGTGCCTGTAGCAGCCCATGCTCCTGAGAAGGATTCCAGGAAGATAAATAGCATGGCCAAGAAAGACTACTTGGCAGCTTCACTGGGCATTACGTAGGCCAATTACATGGTTTATGCTGCCCAGTATCAAAAATCCCTATGGAGCTCTGTCATGACTATGGCAGACAAAGCACCACCTGGGTTAGTGGCTGACTTGGTGGAAACAGCCAGATGTGGCATAGAAGACTCAAAGTACCAGTTCCACATGGCTGTAGATGCCGACGACAATGCAGCCAGGTGGATGGCAGTAGCAGTTGCTTTGAGAAAGGTTGCCTGACTGAGAACCAGAAACCTGACGCAGGACACTCAGGCTAAAGCCATGGATTTCCCAGTGGAGAACAACTCCTTGTTTGGGGACAAAACAGAGACATACATGAAAAAGGTGGATGAATGCAAGACCACCTACAGGAGCAATTCATCAAAAGGAAAGTCCTCAACCTCCTATAGGCCACAGGGAAGGGGAGGTAGAGGTAGGGGAGATATGGTAGACCCTTTTTCCAAGCCAAACCTTCCCCTGCTTACCAGCAGCCATGGGGCTACCTCAGGGGTAGGGGTCAAAGGGGTTCCAGACGAGGCCCCACAGGCTGCAGCCCAGGCCAAACAGGAACCCCTGACGTGTCAGTCAGGGTCACCTCCCCAATGCCAATAGGGGACATGCTGACTCACTATTTCCAGACTTGGAAAACCATCACCACAGACAAGTGGGTGCTGGAAGTGGTGAGTCAGGGCCTAGCCTTCAGCTTCAAAACTTTCCCCAAACTAAGAGCAAGGTTTTTCAGACCTTCATTCCCCACAGAAAGGGCACTCCTGGAAAATTAAGCATCAAACCTGTTGCTGGCAAAGGCAGTGGTGCCAGTTCTCTTTACCCAAAGGGGAAAATGATTTTACTCCAGATACTTCCTAACCTTAAAGAAAAACGGGGAGTGGCGACCCATTTTAGACCTAGGAGCTCTAAACAAGCACTCAGCAAAGCCAAAGTTCCGGATGGTAACTTTGGTAATGATTCTTCCCACGCTTCAGCAAGGAGACTGGCTGGCATCATTAGATCTAAAGGATGCCTATTTCCACATTCCCATCAGGGAATTACACAGAAAGTACCTCAGGTTCAGACTACCTTCAGGACATTACAAGTTCTCAGCCCTGCCATTCGGCCTGACCTCAGTTCCCAGGGCATTCACAAAGTGCTGGGCAGTAGTGGTGGTGCACCTGAGAAGGCATGGCATCACAGTGTTTGCCTACTTGGATGACTGGTTAGTCATGGGCAAGTCACCACAACAGGTGAAGGAAGCTCTCATTCACTCGGGATATACTGGAGTCTCTGGGGTACTTAATCAGTGTCAAAAAATCAGTATTCCAACCTGCCCAGGTACTAAACTTCATAGTGGCAGAACTGAATACCCTGCAAGGGAGGGCACTGCTCCCTTAAGACAGAGTGGACAATATCCTGCAGCTGGCAGGGTCCTTCAGTTTCAGACAAAGGCCAGCAAGACACTGCATGCAGTTGTTGGGGCACAGGGATGCAGATTTCAAATGAGGGACATTGTTTCACCTCATGGCACATTGGTGCCAAAGGAGAGACTCCCTCTCACAGCTGATACCAGTTCCAGGGACACTGTTCCAGGCTTTGCAATGGTGGCAGGACAGAACCAACCTCATTGGAGGGTTCCCATTCAAAAAGGAATCCCCTTCCGTGATACTCAACAGATGCCTCCCTCCTAAGCTGAGGGGTACATCTGGAAGAACACACAGTGTATGGTACGAGGTCCTCTGGAGCGTCACTCCTCCACATAAATCTTCTAGAACTCAGGGCAGTGCTCTTGCCACTGCAATTCTATGCATCTCTGGTAAGGAACAAGTTGACTCAGGTCAGGACAGACAATACCACCACAGTGTATTACATCAACAAGCAGGGAGGAACAAGGTCCAATCTGCTTTGCACAGAAACAATGAAAATATGAAGTCTGGCATACTCCTTACACGTGTCCCTGTTGGCCATCCACCTTCCTGGGAAGGACACCACTTTGGCAGACGAACTCAGCAGGATTGACCAAAACCACCACGAATGGTCTCTAAACAGACAAGTACTGGGGGTGGTGTTCCACAGGTGGGGGTACCCCTAAGATAGACGTCTTCCCCTCACATGAGAACCATCAGTTGCCCCCGTTCTGCTGCAGGCCTCCAGCAAATGGCACAGTGTCTATGGATGCGCTAGTGTTGTATTGGTCAGGGAGGAACCTGTATGCGTTACCTCCATTTCCTCTGTTACTCGGGGTCTTGATCAAGCTCAGATCTCAGCCAGCTACTATGATCCTGATAGCCCCAGACTGGGCCGGGCAACTGTGGTATTCGCTACTGCTCTCTCTGTCAGTGGCCCAGCCCATACACCTCCCTCAGAGGCACAACATTCTGGCCTCCTTTCAGGGTAGGATCCTGTATCCGAACCTCAGGTCTCAGACTCAAGGCAATGTTCTTGAAGACCTAGAGTACACAGGTTTACATCTTTCTGAAGGCATACTCAGGGTTCTTAGGGGTTGTAGGAAACCCTCTACCAAGAAAACCTATGCCTCCAAATGGAAGAGGTTTTCTCTCTGGTGTAACTGTAGTGAGATATTACCTTCCCAGACAGGGCTGCCAGTCCTGTTGGACTATCTCACCCATCTGCACTCACTGGGCCTACAGCCCACTACCCTCAAGGTCCACCTGGCATCAGTTTCGGCCTATCTTTCGGCTGGCAAGGGTGAACCTCTGGCTGCTAACCCTATTTTCCAGAAATTCTTTAAAGGGTTAGCCCACCTGCATCCTCCCCATAGGGAACCAATGTCTTCTTGGGACCTCAGTGTTTGCATTGCTAAGCTAATGGAGCCTCCATTTGAGCCCATGGCTACTGCACACTTAAAGTTTGTCACTTGGAAAGCCATATTCCTGGTGGCCATCTCTTCTGCCAGGAGGATAAGTGAGTTACAAGCCATGTGCATTGAGCAGAACTATATCTCCTTCCACAGGGACAAAGTGTTGCTCAGGACGAACAGGAAATTAATTCCAAAGGTAGTCTCTGACTTCCACCTGAATCAGTCTATCACCTTGCCAGTCTTCTGTACTGAACACTCTAGTTCAGGGGAATGCAGGCTGCATAGCTTGGATGTCAAGAGAGCTCTCAACTACTATGTTGACCACACTAAGGCCCATAGGCAGGACAGACAACAGCTGATCTTACGTTGAGAAACAGCTCTTGCAGCAGGTTACACCATTAGGACTGAAGCCGGCAGGCGCTAGGACTCCACGGAAAAATTCTAGCTAGCAGTATCCAGCGGGGGACCACTCCCGACGTCGGCCTCTCCCCAACGTCAGGCATCACATAAAAGGCAGCGGTCCCCAGCATCCCCAGTTCTTTTCCCGACGTAAACTCGCTAGCATCGACCTCACGGACGCCTGCGTCAACAATACGACGTGCGAAATCTTTACCAAATAATCACAAATCCATGTCTGATTCTCCAACTCCTTCTTTCGAAGGACACCCCTCAAAGTGCGCCTGTGGCAAGCAGATCCCCTTCGCCTACCGTCATTTGGCTTGTGTGAGGTGCCCGGGCCTGGAACACAACACCCAGGCCTGCTCCATCTGTCAACAGTTTAATAGCAGGACCAGGATCCGCCGCCAGAAGGCCCTTCAGGGGTTCCTTCTTGAAGAGAAACTTCGCAAAATGGAAAAAAGACCTTCCTCCAAAGGGGATTCTTCCCATAAGACCGGGAAGCACCGGGACTCGGGTAGGTCGGGATCCCCCAGCAGGGCCTCTGAATCCAGGGCCAGCTCCAGCTCTACGTGGTCCGACCATTCTCCTTCCCAGGCCTGCTCCGAACCTCCCCCAGTTAAGGTAAGGTCTTCAGGGGGTTCTTCAGCCTCCTTGCATCCACTTAAGACCCACTGGGCCCCCGACTCTTCTTCTAGGCCTGACTCTTCAGAAAAACATAGGGAGTCTTCCTCAAAATCTAGCGAGGTGTCAGGCCGACGCCGGGACACCGACCTCAGGTCCGTCTCCCAGCCTGCCAAGGCCCCGGAAAGGAAGACCAAGGATCTGACGCCTCTTAAATGGATGTCACAGAATAGAAAGGTGCCTGACCCGACGCCCGAAAAATGGACTCCCAACCTGACAGCAGTTGTACGGACGCCAGGTGACACCGGACATCAGGAGTCCTCAGGAGAGGAGGCTGCCATGCTGCCGGATGACCAGACGGGTGGCAAGGAGGATGCCAGCTCGCCCAGGGAGCCGTGGACGGATCCGGTGGTTCCCCAGGACCCAACGCCCGACCCCGGCTACAGACCCACACCAACGCCGGGCCCGTCGTCTGGCATGAACATTCAGGAGGTGAAGGAATTGTTCACCTTCTGGTGGGAGACCATCAGAAAGGACATGGTCCCCAGTAAGCCTCTTCCACCTCCACCACCTACACACCCTCCTTGGGAGGGTGAAGGCTCAAGACCCCCGACCCCTAAGAAGCCAACTCCACCTCCTAGGGGCAGATGTAGAGAGAGAAAAAGACTCCCATCATGGTCTCCCTCTGGGTCTCCGAGCACTAAACGACCCAGGGATAGACGACACCCACCGGGGGATGACTCCAGACTGGATATGTCCGATACCTCCAGGTCTCCATCCCCCTATAGTCCCCCGTCACCAGACCCACGAGACCAGCCAAGGTCACCACCGGATGATCCCTCTTTCTCCGAAATCATGAGGCACATCCAGGAAAAAATGGGATGGGAGACTGAAGACTTGGACCCCGAGAGACAACACCTTGCCTTTTACCTTCGGCTTTAGGACCCAAAGCCTGTGGTGGTCCCACCTCTAGTGGACACCTTCACAGACATCACCAAGGTGGCTTGGAGGCATCCATACTTGACACCGGCTGTTCCTAAGAAGGTTGACTGCCTCTACAGAGCTCCTAAGGAGGACCTGTATCTGGTGCAGCAACCCCTGGCAGACTCACTGGTCATTACGGTGTCTCATGATCGGTCTCAACGACTGCAACACTTGAGTACCCAGCCTCCGGACCAAGAATCTAAGCAATTAGATTCTATGGGAAGACTCACACGTATGCGGCTGCTACATGCTCAATAAGCCTTTGAATTACCTCACATACATGGTGCAATTTCAAAACGCCCTCTGGAAGCAGGGCCAAGACCTTTTGAAGGACTTTCCAAATGGCGAAAAGAAGGAGGAGCTGCTCAACCTCCTTCATACTGGGTCAGACGTGGGGACCCAGGTTCTCCAAGCCGCTTACGATTCAGCGGACTTGGCCGCCAGGGGAGCAGCTACTGGCATTTGTCTTTGGAGACACTCTTGGTTGGGAGTCTCCGGTTTCACCCCAGATGTTCAGAGGAATATCCTGGATGTTTTTTTTTTTTAGTTGTTTAACCAGGAGTAGCACACTAAGCTGAAAGCTTTTTTACAGGAGCATAGGGGAAGTTAAGTGACTTGCTCAGTGTCACACAGTATGCAAGTGGAAGCTGTGAGATTCAAACCCAGGTCTGGTCTGCTGGATATCACCAGATTTGCAGCTCAGAGCCCTTAGAATGGAGCTGTCCTGTTCAGTGAGGAATCCGAGAATGTCATTACCAAGCTACAGGATGCCGGGAAGGCAGTTCGGACTGTACAGGCTATGTACAGGCCCAAATCTGGTTCCTTTCAGAGGAACCAGAACCGTTTTTGTGGCAGGCAGCCACGTTCCGGCCAGCAACCCCGGGGCAATTTTGGTCACAAAGGTCAAGTCAGATTCCCCACGGGCCAGGGCTCAAAGCATCCCAAGGCAGCCCAGCCCACGGGACCCAATGCCACCACAGCATGACTCCTTCCTGGCGCTTGCCCCTCCTCTGGATAAAGGTCAGGGGTCGCATCTCTCATTACCTTCCGGGATGGCAGAGGATCACCTCCGACTGGTGGGTGTTACAGTTGGTACAGTCTATAGAGTTCCTCGGCCACCCACCGTCCAGACCTCCCCTGCTGTCCTGTTACTTGGGTCAGCAAGCAGTATAGCGCAGTGGTCTAAGGCTCTGAGCTGCAAATCTGGTGACATCCAGCAGACCAGACCTGGGTTTGAATCCCACAGCTTTCACTTGCATACTGTGTGACCCTGAACAAGTCACTTAACTTCCTTGTGCTCCCAGGTCGCACCTGGAAACAAGATCCAGCTTAGTGTGCCTTTTCTGGTTAAACAATTTCCCCTTTCCCATCCAGCAGGAGATCTTGGCCCTCCTGGACAAGGAGGCCATAGAGTACGTTCCACCAGACCAGAAAGGAAAAGGTTATTATTCCCACTTCTTCCTGGTCCCAAAGAAAACAGGGGACTTGTGCCCGATCTTAGATCTCAGCGATCTCAACACGTTTGTGTTATACAAACGCTTCCGCATGGTGACCCTACTGGGTCTCATTCCCATGCTCAAAGAAGGCGCATGGCTAGCGTTGCTGAACATGCAGGACGCTTACCTACATCTCCCGATCACTCGAACGCATCAAAGGTTTCTGCGCTTCGAGGTTCTGGGACGCCACTACCAGTTCCGAGCCCTCCCATTCGGAATGTCTTTCACACCTCGGGTGTTTACGAAGTGCATGGCAGTCGTGGCAGCAACTCTCAGGAGGCAGGGCCACTATGTTTTTCTGTACCTAGATGGCTGGCTCCTGATGGCACCCTCTCGGGAGGCCCTGATGTCCGCGATTCAAGATACCTGTTCTCTTTTCCAGTCGTTGGGTATCATCATCAGCCAGGAGAAATTGCACCTTTTCCCATCTCAGACTCTGCAATTTATTGGAGAACTTCTGGACACCACTCAAGGGAGAGCATTTCTTCCTTCGGACAGGGTGGAACACATCAGACCCCTCATACGGGACACAATGACGAAGACAACAGTGCCCACCAGGACCATTCTTTGCCTGCTTGGACATATGGCGGCTGCCATTGCGATGGTTCCCCTAGCCCAACTCCATATGCAGGTTACCCAATGGATGTTGCGGGCTCAATGGGACCAGAAGCAAGTTCATATGCAGCATCCAGTCCGGATCACGAATGCCGTCATCCAAGACTGGCATTGGTGGCTCGTCCCAGACCATCTCTCGAAAGAAGTCCCCTTCATGGCGCCACCTCCTTTAGTGACACTCTGCATGGATGCCTCGGGATCCAGATGGGGAGCACACCTCAACAGGGTCAGGACTCAAGGCTCATGGTCGTCTCTAGAGTCCCATCTTCACATAAATATTCTGGAGGTGACAGCTGTCCTCTATGCCCTACAAGCATTCCAGACGGACATTCCACCAGGTACTCTTCTGATTCAAACAGACAATACTGCGGTGATGTACTATCTCAACAAACAAGAAGGCACTCATTCCTACCCCCTTTTCAGGGAGGCTCAAAGGGTTTGGAATTGGGTACTGCAACACGGCGCAAATATTATTGCAGTGCACGTTCCCGGAGTGGACAACACAATCGCGGACAGTCTCAGACGATCACAGGCCAGAGTCCACGAATGGAAACTGCTTCAGGAAGTAGCAGAGGATCTTATTCGCAGATGGGGGACACCAGAATTAAACCTTTTCGCATTCCCATCCAACTCAAAACTGCCCAATTTTTGCTCACTAGATCCAGGGCCTGGTGTTTTCTGGTGAGACATGTTGTCCCTCTCTTGGACGGGCAGATTCCTCTACACTTTCCCGCCCTTCCCTTTGATCCAGAGGGTTTTACTGAAGCTTCGACAAGAGCGTGCGACATTGATTCTGGTAGCGCCCTTTTGGCCCAGGCAGATTTGGATCCTTCTATTACATCAGCTGACCCAGGACCCTCCGGTGCCTCTGCCATTCACCTCTCAACTTCTGTCCCAGGAGGCAGGCTCCTTAGTCCACCCGGATCTTCGGTCGCTGAACCTGCATGCCTGGCTCCTAAAGACATAGCAGTCCTGAGATTCGGGGTCTCTCGGGAAGTTGCGAACGTTCTGGCAGCAGCTAGAAAACCCTCCATGTACACCACTTACGCCATGAAGTGGTGCAGATTTTGCATCTGGGCTCAAGCTCGCGGATTGACCTCATTGGATTGTTGAGGGAGGTCTGTTAGACTACATTCTAACCCTGTACGAGGCAGGCCTAGCCTATTCTTCAATTAAGGTTCACCCGTGTGCCATTTCGGCGTATCATTTATCGATAGGTCATAGCTCTCTAGCTCAACTAGAGGCTTCATGCGCTTTTTCGTGTGGCATCCTGCACCTGAGACCTCCTATCAGAGACCTGGTTCCACCTTGAGATCTCCCCTTTGTTTTAGAGCAGCTTATTCTACCTTCTTTTGAACCAGCCGTGGATTGCGAGCTGCGTCTCCTCGCTTGGAAGACGCTCCTTTTAGTTGCTGTTACTTCTGCCAGAAGAGTTTCTGAGCTTCTTGCACTCATGTGCAAGGATCCTTATTTGGTTTTTCACAAGGACAGGGTGTCCTTAAGAACAAATCCTAAGTTCCTTCCCAAAGTGGTCTCGGCGGTCACATTCAACCAGGATATAGACCTGCCGGTGTATTACCCGAATTACGGTAACGGGGGGCCCTCTTGCACACTCTAGATGTGCATAGATGTCTCAGATATTATCTGACCAAAACCAAAGCCCATCATAAGTCGGACCAGCTCTTTGTTTCCTATGCACAGTGGATGCTTGATACTCCTGTTTCAAAACAGTCGCTTTCCAGATGGTTGGTCAAGTGCATTATGTTCTGTTATCAGAAGCGCAATAAACCCTTACTGGGACCCGGTTGAAGGGTCATTCTACGAGGGGGGTGGCTACCTCTTTCGCTGCGCTCAAAAATATCTCCACTTCCGCCATCTGTGCGGCAGTGACTTGGAGCACTGTGCACGCTTGCATCGGACACTACAGTTTGGACATTGCCTCTAGGTGTAGAGCTGGTTTCGGCTTGGTGGTCCTTCAAGGACTCTTGTCCTGAAGTCTGAGTCATCTCTCCTACCCTCCTTCTGGTAGCAAATTGTTCCCTTACTGCTTGGGAATCAGTCCTAATGGTGTAACCTGCTGCAAGAGCTGTTTCTCGAAGTAAGATAGTACAGTTACATAAGAACTTACCGTAACAGTAGATCTTCGAGAACAGCTCTTGCAGGAGGTAGTTTCCTTCCCACCTTCCCCTCTGGAGGTTGAGTCTTCTGACCTAGTTTTTAGGCTACAGCGTCCTTTGATGCCTTTTTCTAACCTTCCTTTGGCAGCGGATCCTCGGTCTTCCCTTCAGATGTCACACTTGAGCCTGGAGTCTCCGGCGGGAGAACTGGGGATGCTGGGGGACCGTCCCCTTTTATGTGATGCTTGATGTTGGAGAGGGGCCGACGTCGAGGGCTGTCCCCTGCTGGATACTGTTACCTAGAATTTTTCTGTGGGGTCCTGGTGCCTGCCGGCTTCAGTTCTAATGGTGTAACCTGCTGCAAGAGCTGTTCAAACAACATGAAGTCTTGCTGTATTCTGACTATTGCAGTTAGCCCCAGCCTTTAAACTGCCCCGGAGAACAAAGGGTTGACTTTCTATGAAGAGCACAGAATGCTGAGCTCGAGCTCGGTTGAGGTCTCTGTCTGGAGTCCTTTGAAATCCAACCGTCAGATTCTTTACTCCGCCTCACTGAACAGTCGCTCCGGAGATTTCTCCTTCAGCTCGGTTCGAAAGTCGGTTAAGTGTCAGTTTTTACCAAATTTATTTCCGCATAGTCGGTTCAGTGTCTGTCTGTGGTACCGTGAGTACTAGATAGGTTTTGTTCTGTTTTTCTGTGTGGAAATTGTAAAGTGTTAGATCGGTTCGGCTGAACCGATCATTTGTATCGAATCCTTGTGTTTTACTTTAGAGTGTGGTTACCGGTCTTTATCGGTTCTAAAAAAAACATGTTTTGAATGTTTTTTTTCCAACACCCGTGACACAATTAGGAACCGATAAGGGAGTCTTGCCTGGCGGTTGCCATAAAAAGGGTAAGTTTGGTTAGGTTGGTCATGTCTGAGAAACCCAAGAAAAAAAACGGGCCCACTGGGTTTCAACACTGCAGTGAGTGTGGGGAGGTCTTTGCTAAGGCCGACCCCCACACCACCTGTGTTTATTGTCTGGGGTTTGAACACCTCGATTCAGACTGCCAAATTTGTAAAAATGTTCCTAAATCTACCCTTGAAAAGAGACTAGGTAGACTGAGAGAAAAGGAGGCCGAGAAGTCTGCTGACCCGGATGGCCAGCCCGGTTCAGTTCCGACTGAACCAGAAGGAGTGCCCTCTGACCAGGGCGATACTTCTTCGGGCAAGAGGAGAGCCGATCCTGAGGGGTCAGTTCCTACAAAAAGGAAACGCAAAGAAAAATTGACCGGTTTGGGTCCAGAGGTTCATGTTCCAACTGCCGAGGAAATAGCCAGAGCGATTCAAATTGTGGAATCGCTGCGCCCGGTTCCGACCGATCCGCACCCTTTTCGCAGGGGTTCGGTTTGTCGGTTCTCCGTTCAAGATTATACCCCTGAAGATTTTTATGAACCAGAGTTTGAGGAGGAAGGAGTTTGAAGATGATGGTGATGATGGTGAAAGTCTGGATGTGCCTGTGGAACCGGACATCTCCCCAGACAGACCTTCTGGTGTATCCCCTCCTAGGCTTTCTGAGTCCCCCTCCCATTTTCTGTTTTACAGAAAAGTGGCTGAAACCCTCCAGCTTCCTATGGAGAAGGCAATGGAGGATTAGGAGGAGCCTGATTATGTGGAAATGATGGACATCCCAGAGTCCAGGAGACTGTCTCTTCCCCTTCACAAATCCTTTGGGAAACAGACACAAAAAATCCTGAAGTCTCCCAATTCTGTACCCCCTGTTGACAGAAGGATGGACAAGAGGTACACACTATCAAGCTCAGATATGGAGTTTTTATACCAGCAATGCAGCCATGTTGGTGTAGTGCAGGCTACTGCCTGTGACAAGGCAAACATTCCCTTGGCTTCACACCCCCCAGACAAAAACTCTAGGAAGATTGATGCCATGGCAAAAAAACAGTACATGGCATCTTCCTTGGGACTCACGCAGGCGAATTATATGGCCTATACAGCCAGGTACCAGAAGTCCAGGTGGGACACTGTACTGGCACTGGCTAAACAGGCCTCCCCCCAGCTAGCCATGGAGGTAGAGGAGGTGGCTGCAGATGGGATTGAGGCATCTAAAGTACAGTTTCATGCTGCTGTGGACTCCAGTGATGTGTCATCAAGAGTCATGGCTACATCTGTGGCTCTTCGGAGAATGGCTTGGCTCAGATGTACTAGCCTCTCACAGGACACCCAGGCATGGATTTTCCTGTAGTGGGTAGTTCTCTGGGGAGCAGACAGAGAATTACATGAAGAAAATGGATGAGTACAGGACCACTTACAGGAGTGCTCAGGCCAAGGAGAGGCAGGCAACTCCTCAAAGACAGTAGTCTAGGAGCAGGGGCAGGCCTTTTCATAGGCCTTTTTACCAAGCACAGGCCTCTTCTCCCTTTTCACAGAGGGGGTTCTTCAGAGGGAGAGGCAGAAGAGGGATGAGCAGGGCTGCATCCACTCCTCAGCCTAAGGCCCCTGCCAAGCAGACACCCCGATGGGTCTGCCCAGGTCAACTCTCCTATTCCAGTAGGGGGCAGGCTGGCTTACTTTGTCCAGGACTGGATGTCTGTTACCTCAGACAAGTGGGTCCTGGAAGTAGTAAGCCAGGGACTGGTTCTCAGCTTCAAAAAATTTCCGAAGATGAGAGCCAGATCTTTTCCACCTGCAGGTCTCTCAGAAACCCTTGCCCTAGAGGCAGAGGTTTCATCTCTTCTGGCCTTAGGAGCCATAGAGAGAGTTCTTTCCCTACACAGGAGCAAAGGTGTGTACTCCAGGTACTTCCTTACCCCAAAAAAGACAGGGGATTGGTGACCCATCCTAGACCCAAGATACCTGAACAAACATCTTTTGAAACCAAAGTTCAGGATGGTAACTCTGGGAATAATTCTTCCCCCTCTAAGGCCAGGGGACTGGCTAGCCTCCCTGGACCTAAAGGATGCCTATTTTCACATTCCCATCAGGTGCTCCCACAGAAAGTACCTCAGGTTCGAGTTGCCCTCAGGCCACTATCAGTTCAAAGCAATGCCCTTTGGTCTAACATCAGCCCCAAGGGTTTTCACAAAGTGCCTGGCAGTAGTCGTTGCCTTTCTAAGAAGGCAAAAGATTTCCATTTTTCCATATCTGGATGACTGGCTCATAGTGGGCCAGTCCCCAGACCAAGTCAAGTCAGACCTGCAAGTGACCCAGCAAGTGCTCGCTTCCCTGGGATTTCTTCTCAACTTTCCCAAGTCAGTTCTCGAGCCAGTGCACCTCCTTACCTTTATAGGGGCAGAGCTGGATACTGTCAAAGCAAGAGCCTTTCTTCCCCTGGAAAGGGCAAGAATTCTTATAGAACTGGCTTCTTCCTTCAGCCTTCAGGTGTCTCGACCAGCAAGGCATTTCCTCCAGCTCTTGGGCCGCATGGCAGCTTCTGCAGCAGTGGTTCAAGGGGAAAGATTCCAGATGAGGGACATTCCGTTCCATCTGAGGGCCTTTTGGTCCCAAAAGAAGGATTCCCTTACCAAACTGATCCCAGTGACTCGGAACCTGATCCAAGCCCTTCAGTGGTGGCAGGATCAGGACAATTTAAGGCAAGGTGTCCCATTTGCCACTCAGTCTCATTCAGTGGTCCTTACCACGGATGCTTCCCTCCTGGGCTAGGGAACCCATCTGGGGGCCCTCACTGCCCAGAGACTGTGGTCCCCTCAGGAATCCCTTCTCCATATCAATCTCCTAGAACTCAGGGCAGTTTTTCTGGCCCTGCAAGCTTTTTCTCAGTCAGTGCAGAGCAAGGTGGTTCAAGTCAGAACAGACAACACCACCACCATGTGGTACATCAACAAGCAGGGAGGCAGGCGGTCTACAGCCTTGTGCACAGAAGCCATGAAGTTGTGGTCCCTGGCTTATTCTCTGCAAACCTCTCTGATAGCAGTCCACCTTCCAGGGAAGGACAATGTGCTAGCAGATGCACTGAGCAGGATCTCACAGGGCTATCACGAATGGTCCCTGGACCCTCTGGTCTTGAAGGTGATTTTTTCAAGGTTGGGCACTCTGGAGATAGATCTCTTTGCAGCCCCAGACAATCACCGACTTCCTCTCTTTTGTTGCAGACCCTAGTCTTGGGCTCAGTCCCTCTGGATGCTCTGATTCTGAACTGGGAAGGGAAATTTCTGTATGCTTTACCTCCCTTTCCTCTACTGTTCAAAGTTTTAGTCAAGATAAGGTCACAACCCTGCAAAGTGATTCTGATTGCTCCAGATTGGGCCAGGCAGCCTTGGTACCCCCTGTTGCTGTCCCTAGCAGTCCATCTTCCCCTGTCACTTCCCAGGAGTTATAACCTGTTAACCTCATCTCAGGGGAGGATTTGGTACCCCAATCTTCAGTCTCTCAATCTCAAGGCATGGCTCTTGAAGAGTTAGAGTATGCAGATTTGCATCTGTCTCAGGGGTTCTGGATATCCTCAAAGCCTCTCGAAAGCATGCCACTAGAAAGACCTACAACTCCAAATGGAAGAGGTTTAGCATTTGGTGTTCCAAGCAGCATATTTCCCCAGACACTGCTGAATTGCCTACAGTTCTGGATTATATGGTCCATCTTAATGGCCTAGGCCTCAGACCAGCTACTCTCAAGGTATTCTTGTCAGCTGTCTCTGCTTTTCTGTCAGTGGGGAAGTCTTCCTCACTATCATCTCATCCTGTGTTCTGTAAATTTTTCAAGGGATTGCTTCATACCAATCTTCCATTTAGAGACCCTGCCCCTGCCTGGGATTTAAATGTTTGCATTGCTCAATTGATGCAACCTCCCTTTGAGCCTGTGTCCTCAGTAGAGCTTAAGTACTTGACTTGGAAAACTGTTCTTAGTAGCCATTACCTCTGACAGACGTATCAGTGAACTGCATGCCCTGTCAGTGGAACCTGATTTTATCTCCTTTCATAGGGATAAAGTGGTCCTTAGAACCAATAGAAGGTTGTTGCCCACAGTGGTTTCAGATTTCCACCTGAATCAGTCTATGCCTCTTCCTGTTTTCTTCACTGATCATTCCTCTTCAGGAGAGAGGAGGCTACACAGTTTAGATGTTAAAAGGGCCCTTAGCTACTATATAGAGCATACCAAGGGTCACAGGTTTGATTCCCTCCAGTTGTTCCTCACTTATGGAGAAGTGGGAAAGGGCAAACTTGCCACTAAGAGAGCGATTGCCAGGTGGATTGTGTCTTGTATACATTTCTGCTATGAGAAACTTGGAAAGATTCCACCCTCAGGCCTGAGGGCTCACTCCGCCAGAGGTACAGCTGCTTCCCTGGCTGCTGCCAGGGATATTCCTCTCTTAGAAATTTGTCAAGCAGCCACCTGGAAAACAGTCCATACCTTTACCAAGCATTACTCTCTGGATATCCAGGCTAGGAGTGATGCTCGGTTCAGCACAGCAGTACTTCAGAGCCTATTCCCAAAGTAGGTTCTGTCCCTCCTCAGGTACTGCTTGGTAGTCTGCAGTAGTCGGAATACAGCAAGACTTCATGTTGTTTGAAGAAAAAATTACTCACCTTAGTAATTATGTTTCTTCTAATGGAATCTTGCTGTATTCTGACCTCCCTCCCTGCCTCCCCTCTCAGAACCTGTTTTTGGGAAGTGGGTGGGCAGGTGCAGTGTTGCACATCAGGGGAGCTCCTTTTACACCCTCTTCTTTTTGTTTGGATGTTTGTTTTATTATTATTATTATTTGGATTGGTTTTTGGTTTTGGGTTCCCTGACTTGAGTCTTCCTTTGGGAATCCAAAACTTTTTGTTGCCAGTTGGCTAGTAAAAATTTTACAATTTCCACATAGATTAGTTAATGAGTTTTTGCTTGTGTAACCCCCCTGCAAATGGGGGTTCCAAAAGACTTCCAGGAGCTTGCTTGAATGCTCCCAAACCTGAATGGTGTTTGGCATTTAAGCCATTTATCAGTGAGTGTTTTTAGAACCTCTGGTACTGTCTCTTTAAGAGCTGTCTGCTTGCAGACATAATTAGTTTGTATGGGGACTGTGTGTTTCTTTGATTGAGTACCACTCAAGCTGCTGCCAATTCACTTCATTTTGCAGTCACTAGGAGTGCAAAGGGAACCTATCTGAAAGATGTAACTGTTTGCAGAAATTATTTAGAGTAATAATGAAATTACAGTTTGTCTAACCTGCTTTCTTTGCAGTCAGAACTGTGTCTGCTAGTTCCCCATTCTAGTTTTGAACTGCTGAACTGGACCAATCAGTGTGGGGTAAGCTAGCTCTAAAATGGTGCCTTGGACTGAATCAGAACTTGGACTCGTAATCTGAGCCAGCCACAAGAGGATTGTATGGCAGTGACTCTGGGAGATGTAGTTTAGACTTCAGTGCCTTTTGGACCAACAGCAGCAGTCTATTGTGAGTGACAGCCAATCCAGTCAAGAACTGGGAGGAACTCAAAGGAAGTGCCGGTTTTGTCGGTTGGAGTTTCAGTTGAGCTTTGGCAGTGAAGAAGGAAGGAGCCCTGTGCTTTTCAGTGTGCAGTTTAGTCAAAAACGTGTGTAAGGCCCAGAGTTCCGTCTGCAGCTTGTTAGACTGAACTGGCCCCTGTGAAAAGAATCAAAGGATCTCTGAAGAGTAGAAACCAGGCTCACCCTGTAGAAGACTGGAAGAATTGCTGAAAATTGCACTCGGTCTGTCAGGAACTGAATCTGCTGTGTGTTCTCCGGTATTGTGCAGTAATTCGATCGGGATACAGATGCAGCCTGCCTGGTATAGTGCTTTCTTTTATATGGATGTGTGAAGAGGTTTGTGTACCTCAAGTGAGCCCTGCTGACATTGAAGGACCCTATCTTATTTGGAGGTCGTGAGTACTAATTCAGGGTCGCTCCCTGTTGAATTGCCACATTACATCCAAATGGAATTACTGTACTGCTGACTGTTTAATTCTCCTTTTCTCTGTGTGAAAGGGCCCTACCAGCTGCACGGTTTGGACTAGCCACTAGGGCTTGGGTACCCAGGGACAGTAACTGATAGGGATAGGCCTGTGCACAGAGCCATAGGTAGATTATTAGAGTGATAAGCTAATTAACCTGATTTCCCCCTGTCCTTGTTATATCCCCCTAAATAAATCAGAGCTGCTTGTTTCAGCAAAGTTATACTGCCTGAGGTATTTGTCTATGTTAAAGTACTGTACTGTGATTGTTGCACTGTATCTCATTTCACAGGAGGTCCCAGTGCCGGAACCAGTCCTGGGGTAAGTGTATACTGTGAAGGTAATTCTGATATATTGTGTGGGCCACTAGTGGGAAGAAAGGGGTTGCAGTGTCCCAGAGGGCTGTGACCAAGTTAGTTTAACTATTGCAAACCCTGACCTCTGGGTGGAGGCACCCGCCATTGGATCCAGGCCCCTCAACCTGTTAGTGGCAAATCAGGCAGGGGTAGTAGCCCCTGGGATAGCGCCATCTAGGGGTTACACTTGTAAGAATCTGACTGTTGGATTTCAAAGGACTCCAGACAGAGACCTCAACCGAACTCGAAGCTCAGCATTCTGTGCTCTGCATAGAAAGTTAACCCTTTGTTCTCCGGGGCAGTTTAAAGGCTGGGGCTAACTGCAATAGTCAGAATACAGCAAGACTCCATTAGAAGAAACATAATTGCTAAGGTGAGTAATTTTTTCATATTCTCGAAGATCTACTGTTACGGTAAGTTCTGACGTAACTGTACTTTCCTGACCTATGAGGACGTGGGAAAAGGAAAACCAGCTTCAAAAAGGATAGTTGCATGCTGAATGGTGCATTGTATACAGTTCTGCTATAGTAAAGCTGGTAAAGAGCCCCCAGTGGGCCTGAGCACACTTTCTACAAAGGGCACAGCTGCTACAATAGCAGCAGCCAGAGACATTCCCCTACTGGAAATCTCCAAAGCAGCTAAATGAACAACAGTGCATACTTTTACAAAGCATTATAGCTTGGATACATAATCCAGAAGTGATGCCAGGTTTGGCACAGCAGTGCATAAATAGGGTTCTGTGCCCACCTCTAAAGGTACTGCTTCATAGTCTGCTAGAGTTAATCAAATTGTAAAATTGCTGGGGTTAGAAGAAAAAATTGCTCACCGAAGTAATCTTGTTTCTTCCAAGATATTCTTCAATATCATTAACTCTCCCACCCCACCTCCCCTTCCAGAACCAGTTAGCCTCTGCATTACAGCTGGTGTTTTTATTGTTATAAGGGTCTTACACTGGGTATGTTGAGTTTTGAAAACCAGGTGGCTGTTTTTCCTTCTTGTGGTCCTATCTGGTGTTACCAGGGGACAGGTTTAAAGGGGGGTTGTTACTGTTAAAGATTTGTTATCACTAGTTTACAGTAGGTTAGTAAGGGGTCTACTCCTTCAAGCTCCAGTGAATCTAAGCATTATAGAACGCAGCAGTTGGTAAGGGCAGCAGTTTGAATGGTTGCACGAGCCAATAGATGTTCCATCACTTGCATAAGTTCCATTCATCTTTGGGGCAGTTCAACACAGAAGGCTGACTGCAAGAGTTAATTATATTGAAGGATACCTTGGAAGAAACAAGATTACTTTGGTGAGTAATGTTTTCATGTGGACCACTGTTCATGGTGATGGCTGCCACTGTATATGTAAATAGTTTAGCGTGATTAACCTATACTGTACTTGGATTTAAGTAATTTTTTATTTATATGCAACTGTCACGTTAGATTTCTTTTTAGCCAGACGCTTTTTATGTATTTATTTATTTTATCAAGTCTAGGATTACAAATACCTTTGAGCCATGGCTCTTTTACAAAGGTTCCACGTCAGAGAAATACAAATTATGGGGAACATCAAGACAGGCATTACAACAATGTGGACATTGCAAACAGAGTACAGATTAATACAGTTCAAGGGTAGCATTGTAACAAGGCAGCCAGCGGCATTTGTCAGAGAAAATAGACAACAGATAAGAAGTGCCAGAGTCATAGGGAGAGGGAAGAGGATGGGGGGGAGAAGGAATGTAGGAAGGGTGGCAAGAGGGTGAAAAGTGCAGCATTGGGTATACCAAGATGTGAGGTAGAATCCAGTGGGGGCAACTAGAGCAGAAAGGGTGGAGAAACAAGGTTAAGTTGGGCAGTCACAGGAGCTGTTGGTGGTGAGATAGTCCCGAGCCTAGTTTTAAACATACCAATAGTTGGGGCAGAGGAGATGGTTGGGCTGAGGCCATTGAACCAGAGTGGCGCTCGATAGGCAAAAGAGCGTTGTCCCTGTGAAGTGTGACAGTGGGGGACTTTCAGTAGCTGTAGCGTGGATCTCCTAAGGCGCCATTTGTTAATTCGGTGTTGTAACAGAGTTGAGACCCCAGAAGGTGCAAGGCCAAGGTAGATTTCACCATGGAGCAGGTGAGAAACTTTATGTGGTTTGATAGTTGGAGCCAGCCGGTCTGAGTGTACAGGTCACATGTGTGGGTGAGACGGTGAGCACCAGTGATGAGCCGACATGCTTTATTTAAGGTAGTTGAGAGGCATCTAAGGGTTGTGATTGTGGCCGAGCCATAAATGATGAGACCATAGTCTATTACAGAGATCACAGAGCTCAGGACTGCAACCTTCAAAGCTTCTGGCGTGAGGTGTGGTCTGTGTTTGTAGAGGAGACCAAGCCGTGTATTAGCAGCTGTAGCTACATTATCTACATGAAGTCCATAGGAGAGAGTAGGGTCAAGCTGTGTCCCTAAGTATTTGAAGGACCCCACCTGATCTAGAGTGTTCCCCTGGGTGGTGGAGATAGCCAAGTGGTGTAGCTTGTGTGGGTTATGAGAGCTGCAGAAGAGCATAGATTTGGTTTTCTTGTCATTGAGGACCAGTTTATGATTAAGAAACCATGTCTCTACAGAACTGAAACCAAGTTGAAGGTTGTGTTGAAGAGTTGCAGGATCTTTGTGAGTGGAGAATACAACAGCATCATCGGCTTATAGTATGATCTGCTCAGAGCAGTGGTAAGGGAGGGAGTTTAAGAAAAGGCTAAAAAGGAGGGGTCCCAGTATGGATCCCTGTGGGACACCCGAGCGAACAGGCAGGGTGTTAGAAAGAGCGTCTGCAATTTTTACTCTTTGTGACCGGTTTTCTAAGTAGCTTTTAAACCAGAGAGAAGAGTCGGGTGATAGCCTGGCATTCAGTAGTTGCTGTGTTAATAATCCATGGTGTACTGTATCGAAGGCCTTGGAGAGGTCGACGAAAACGGCCCCTGTGAGAAGGCCATTGTCAAAGGATTTGTGCAAAGCTCCAGTGAACTCAAGAAGGGCTGTGGTGGTGCTGTAACCTTTCTGGAAGCCGTGTTGTTGTGGACAAGGTATATTGTATTTATCCAAGTGGTCGGTAAGTTGATCAGCCACGATGCGCTCAAGTGCCTTAGAGAGTGGGGGCAGTATGGAGATAGGGCGATAATTTGAGTGGATCGTCTTGTCCCCACTTTTATGGATGGGTGTCACGGTGCCTGTTTTCCATAGGTCCGGGAATTTTCCACAGCTGAGAGAGAGGTTTAGGATTTTTGTTAATGGATGAATTACCTCATCGAGGGTGAGCAAAAGAAGCTTAAGGTCCAGGGTGTCGCTACTAGATCTAGATTTAGAGATAGCTGCAGTAATATATGAAGTGAGCTTCATTCAGCCTTACCTTCCTGAAGTAGAAGAGGGATGGTTAGACTGAGGGGCTGAGGTATTTGGGGAGTAGGCCCTGTTTTAAAAAGTCATGGGGTAGAACAGCACTAAGGTCTGAAAAGCCGTGTTAAAGATGTTTCAGATCACCTTGGGGTCAAGGGTTGAGGATCCATCAACCATTAACATGGCCAGAGAGGTTTTTGGCTGCTTCCTGTGACATCCTTGATATTGTCCCAGAAAGCACGCCATTTCCCATGTATTGGTGAGAGCATCTTTGTAATAGGTGGATTTCATTAGCCTTATGGCTTTTGTGCAGGCATTTAGGTGCTTGTTTGTAATTTTGGATGTCCAGTTGTTTGCCAGTGGCCCTGGCAACTGCCCAGAGGTGATCCCTTAGTTTCAGCTGTGAGAGAAGAGCCGCGGTGACCCATGGGTAAGAGAGAGATTTTGTTTTGCGCCTTTTAGCAGGGGCAGAGAGGTCGCAGGCTTTGTTGAAAATTGAGATGAAGTGATCAAGAGCCAAGTTAACATCTGTTGCTTCATAGATGGGTAGCCAGTCTTGTAGAAGCAGGTGTTGTTTGAGATGTGGAAGTTTTCCACAAGGAAGGACTCTGCTAGCGATAATTTTGGGAGGGGGCTTAAGGAATTTGTTAGACCATGCACACATGACTGGGGAGTGGTCACTGAGTGAGTCTGGGAGAATGGTCGTACGAGAAATCCTTGTGGGGTGAGTGGTGAGGACCCAATCCAAGAGGGTACTGGTGCCAGTCTTGTAGTTAATCCTAGTAGGGGAGTTTACCATTTGCGTGAGGTTAGCAGCTGAAATGGAGTCTTTATAGGCACTGGCACTCGATGCTAACCAGTTTATGTTGAAAAATGTAAATGAACTATGGTGCAGTGATTTATGCCATCTTTGGTGAGTTCAGAAAATAATTCTAACAGTAATAAATATTAGCATAAAAAGAATAGTGTCTTAGATTTTTCGTTATAGACGGAGCTGCTAGTTCGCTGTGCACTTCAGTCTTTGTTTTTGGAGGAGGGCTGCAAGGATTCTGTGCCAACATTTTTTCACTTCAGTGGCATGGATTATTAAATTATGTGGCAAAATGCAGTCCTCCCATTCACTTAAATATTATGTGATGTCATCAACGATATCACTTGCTAAAACCAGAGGAGGGGTTTGAAGATAAAGAAGGAGGGGAGGAAGAGAGGCGATGGGACTCTGGCACTATAGAAAAACTGTATATCTGAATTTAAAAAAATCTGTGAAAATTCTCCAGCTGTGGATGCACAGAATTCCTGGGACCTTGATCATGGAAATACTTGCTTCACTCAGTAAAACATGTTGTAGATATCTAATTTTTTTGTCAATTCTTTACACTTATGCCCCACACTCCCCAAGTTACTTACCAAGCAGCTGGCCCAGCACAGCAGGGCATACAACCTGGGACATGAAGACAGGACTTTGATCCAGTTTTCACTAGAATGTCAGGGGGCTGCTTGAGGGAACCTGGTGGTCAAGACTTGGAAGGGCTTACCCTTTTTTCACATTTATTTCCTTCCTGAGTTGCTGAGACTTAGGAATCACCATGAAAGCCTACATCCTATCATGTTGCATTGGTGCATCATGTGCACGTCATATGGCCAAAGTGCCAAAAATACTGCAAGCTCAAGGCACAAGTTAATTTTGTAGTAAAATAAAAACAGCACTGGTTATTTTTTATCACTTTTTCTGTCTTGCATTTTATTTTTACTTTTATTTTTACCTTGGTAGGTCCATTTTCCCAATGACCAGAACATATATACATTTACAGATATGCAATATGACAATAAGTCCAACTCATTAAATAACATACTGAACAAGTTATAGAAACAGTATAATATGTTAATCATAGCAGTGTCAAGTGATATTATCAGTTAATTTGCCCTTGAAGCTTGTCAGTTTTGCACAACACAGAACATTTTGAGGTAAATGGTTACATAATGATAAAGCATGGTCATCAGAAGACCTTTGACCTTGGAAGGCTTTGAACAAAGGAATCTTAAAGGTAGACCTGTCTTGAGACCAGGTATGGAATACATTGCAACTTCTAGAAAGAGGGTGGTAACGTGTTCTGGTGCTTGACCCAGGGAAACCTTCTGGAGAAATCGAGCAGAGCTTGATTCTGTTATCAAAGAACAGAACATCCATAGAATGGTGAAGAACACAATGATGTGTTTGAAAGTAATCCTCACCTTCACAAGAACCTTATCGTGTGCAGATGAGTAGACTATTGACCTGTAGTCCATCAGAGAAAATAGCAGACTGTAGGCCAGTAGTTGACAGGACTCCCGAACTTAGAATGTCCTTGCCCTGTAGAGCTGACCCAGTCTTCTATGTATTGAGACACTGAGTTGAAAAATGTGTCGTTTAAAATTTATAGTATTATCCAATACAACGCCAAAATATTTAAAACTTCTATCTGCCTCAAGGGCTTCTCCTGATATGTCCTGAATGATAATAGTCAAATATTTGTAATTTGGGCTCGAAGAGCATTGTTCCATGTTTTTTTGAGCTACCTCAACCGATTATGCAGGAGATAAAAATATTGCTAAAGTTTCACGTTAGGATTGATACATTGGACCCCTCGCAAGAAAGGACAGCATTGTCTGCATAAAAAAGCAATTCAGTAACATCACTTAAGCTAGATACTGAGTTCAAAAACAAAGAAAACAAAAGTGGTCCCAGTATGGATCTCTCCGGTACGCTACATTGAATTGGGACAAAATCAGAAAAGGAGGCAAATGTTTGAGTTTTGTGACACCTGTTAGTAATCTGACACTCAACACAAAACTTCTTCAAAAAAATGTAGATGTGCTAATGACTTGACCAACAGGTTGTGGTCAGAAAGAGCAAAGGACTTGGTGAAGCCCACAGAAACAGTTGCCACATGGTGGCCCTTATCAGTGGCACCATGTGTGCAGCTAGTTAACCTCACCAAGGCTGCCTCTGTATTGTGGTCTTTTCTGAAACCAAGTTGGAATTTGAAGAGAATATCCTATTTGGAGAGATGTTCTGGAATCTCTTCAAAAAACGTCCTTTCGAAGATCTTCGAAACAGGGACCAAAATAATAGAATCACTCCCACAAGCTGCCTGTTTGCATTCTTGACCCATGGTTGCATATTGGGGTGTAGGTATAGAGTAGTTCTGATTTGTAGTTCTGCATAGTTAATGTACATATGAAACCACAAATTAAAGTCTTTAAGATTGATGTTGTGTGTGTGATGAGGGTGGGCCCTATGCACGAATGCTGCGGGGCAGTCTTGTCGAGGCATTCCTATGCCCGAATGCTACACAGCAGTGATCTGCACCTCCCACAGCATTCACTACAGAAGCGATGGCACCCTGAGTGCGGATCCCCTGACTGGCCACGCCATGCTGCATACTATGCACTAATGTAAAACTGCATTTAGCCCTGAGGCACCAAGTTCAAAACTGCATTTCTGGCTGTGCTCCAGGCCCTCCATTTTTTGGGGGAGGGGGGATTCCAGAGCCCCTGGGGGAAAAAAATTACAGTGAGCCCTGATTTATTTATTTGAATTTTGATAATTGGGTAGGCCCAGTGAGAGGTGACTGTCCCTTTCTCAGGGGTGACCCGGAATTAGTTACATACATTAAGTGAACAAAAAAAATTCACAGTATTTACAGAGCAGAGACATTAGACAACAACCGTAGTAAGAAAATAAATATCAGAGGAATTATTATGTTTTCATTTTTTTTTTTGTAAGTGCATTATTGGTAAATACCACACATGCACAAATGTATACTGACACATGTATTTGTATTCCTCTGTTAAAATGTTCCTTTTAATGTATGATTGTGTTCTAGTTGAAAATTAATAATTTTAATTTGAAAAACATATACTGTACATTATACCGTATTTATATTCTTTCTTATTTATTTCTTTCTATGTAGGTTTACATCTTGCACAGGTTGGGAGCTTCTCTTTCTGCTTGCATTTATCAAGCCCTTTGTGATAGTCACAGCTACAGGTAAAATTAATATGCAACTGTCATCCATAGTAGAAACTGTATATTACCAGGACTTGGAGCAGGTCACAGAGCAGTTTAACACAGTTCTTAAATTTGATAATTAATATAGTTAAATATATGACTTTTATTTTAAATACAAATTACAAAGCTGGCTCATAATCACAGCAGCAGAGCTGTTGCTCACGAGGCCCTTGCCCTGGGTTCTGGAATAGACCCAGACCTACACGATGGTTAATGAGAGGGAAGGCTTGAGTGTTCCAGTGGTCCCTCACCTCTCATGGAGAGGAAGGTTGTCCATTGGTCCACCACACCAATGCCTCCTGTGGTTTGCCTGCAGATGAGGTGTGGCGGCCCAGCTAGGGATGAGAGACTTATCTGTGCATACCCACTGCATGCACGAGATAAGTGAGGAACATTAGTGCCACTGTCTCGGAGGCAGAGTCCAAAAAAAGAAAAATCATTCAACCCCACAGGATGAAGTGTGCTGTTCTCAGACTCTGCACAACTGACCTGGCTATCTGCTTACTCACTGGATTTGTTTCTCTGGAGGGGTTTGGGGGTGCAACAAAGGCCATCCATGGTGTTAATCCATGAGGACTTTTTTTTTCTACCAAGGTGTTCATTCTCCTTCTGCCTCCAGTCGGCTGCCCCCCCAGCCCGATCATCCACATTCCCCAGGACTTAACACCTCAGCCATTACTCTATTTGACTTACCACTTGCAATGGGGTCTTCATGTGAACATCCTGTAAGGAATGAGTTACGTCCCAGAACTGTTGGGTGATAGGGTTGAGGTGGCTCAAATCTGGGAGAGGTTGATAGGGAGAAAAACATTAAGAAAGGCAGAGCCCGATTTAGTTGGGCAATATATAATCGCAAGTTTGAGGCTGAGGGAAAGTAGAAGTTGTAGTAAGAGTTGTTTGAATCAGGAAAAGAGTGAGAGTGTAGAGATGAGAATGTGTACGTAGAAGTGGCAATTGTAGAGACACCAGGAAATATCTGTCCAGCATGCTTCTTGAACAAGTCAAACCAAAGCAGTCGCCAACCCCTAACTCATAGGCATAGCCGGGGGAGGGGTTCCTGAGTGCCCGGAACCCCCCCCCAGCTTACCTTAATGTTTGAAAACTGTTCTTGCCACATTAAGTGACAAGGCTCATACGGCCCCAGAGTTTGATTTCGAACTCCTGCTGGCTGCTGCTGGAGGAATGGATGGAAGATTGGAAGCGGCACCTTTAAGAGCGGAGAGCAGACAGGCGCTACGCAACATTGGTGCTGGGAAGGTGATTGCCATGGAGATAGAGCATGTGTGGGAAGAACCACTTCCAGTTGTGGTGGCGTGGTAATTCTACGACCGTCTCGACTCGACGTCATCATGGCCTAGGACAGTGCTGCTGCTGCCAGACCCGGTTTGGTTTACTTTAGTAAGAACTCTAGCATACCGAACCTCTAAGTATAGCCTAGCCTTGTACAGTATGTTTTACAATCTGGTTACTGTTTCTACAGTGTTTCCTTGTCCTGACGTATTCGTTAGGTTCATAGACACCCCACCCCCCCTTTGCTGGTACCTGTGACACCGCAAGGTTGCTTCAGGCTGCTCGGGTAAGTATTGTTAAATCAAGAGCTTGATGCTTGTTAGCTGGTATGTTTATTTTTTTTATTTATTTGAACGCCAGTTTAAAAGTATCAATTCAAGCGGGGCTGGAGCAAGCGGGACATCCTCAGGGCTCAGCTGAAACTTGGGAGTAGCATTTGAAATTAAGCATGAGCAACTTATGAAGCGCTTCCGTATTCTTTTTTTTTTTTTAAAGGAACCATTTTGTTGATCATGTTGTTGAAAGTAGCTGCAAACTGTGTGGAGTATGAGCAGTGGTGTAGTGCCGCAAGTGCACTGGAGCGGGTGCAGGTTACCAGTCGGCTGTGTCTGGAGAATGTATGCTGCTTGAAAAGAAAAAAAAATGGATAACTATTAAAAATTAGGTGCTACAGTTCAGATAGCACGATGAGGTTAGGGGACATGGCGGGAGTCAAACCCGCGGTACAAAAGTTTGTCTAGTCTCTGTGAGTGAGGTGAGTAGAGCATAAATTTCCAACAGTTCATTAAGAAAGATCAGGCATTAGTAGCTCAAAAAGTTTTGTCGCAATGTTTTAAATATTACCGCTGTGGAGAAATTGCGTAACAGTCGGGGCAGCACAGAGTATGCAGATACATGGAACCCATATGTAGTGATATTACCTCTTGCGAGATGGCTAGAGGTGCACCTAAAGCGATGTATTTTGCAGGGCAGCAGTGCTTGGGGGCTAGAGCTCAGAAGATCCCTATCCCGACCACCATTCTGACCCTTCAGTAATTGTACCCTATTTATGTGAGCCTCTAGGTTCCAAATATTAGATTTTGCTTGATGTGTGCTCATGCAGTTCCTAGCATCATTTGTTAGAAGACTCTGTTGCAACAACAGTGGCACCTAACTTGCCAAATAAACAATTTTTATAACCATAAGCCCAAGTATCAAGGTGATACTTCTGCCAGGCTGGTCTCACAGAAAGGAGTATAAATTCTTCATACCTTATAGATAAAAACAAAGGCTCCTTCTCTATTACTGCTAACTTATTCCAAAATAGGGATGTCAGGATAACACGATGTGAGGATATATCACGATAATTGCCACTGACGATAATTTATTGTTGTAAAAAAAAACAATATTGTGATTATCGTGCAGCTTGATACACCACGATATACAGTGATAAAGGGCCTCAGCTTGCTTTTCCAGTAGCGCATCCTTTTCCAGGTGCAGCCATGATTCCTGATTCCCCACCATCCTCCTATCAGATTTTTACAATTTTTCCTTAAAATTAGAAATGCAGTGCCAGCTCTGTGGTGCGGAGTGCTGAGGACCTCTGCTCCTCAACTGCTGCCACACCAGTAAACTAGGTTCAGAAGTAGACCTGGGTCACTTGGCTGGTTGCATGAAGGAGGAGTGAGCATCCATTGACAGCTCTCCTTCTTTCGCAGGCTGGGGGGGTGAGACAGTGCAAGCTGCTGCTTGGTTGCCATCTAGCAAAGGCTAGATGATGCAGCAGTGACAGCCTTTTGACTGCCTGGGTGCAAGGGCTGGGGCTGAGTACATGCAACATCTTATGTCATACTTTTTTAAAGACCCAACTTATTTTGATACATAAGCAAAAAGTGAAAGACCTAGGGAGGGTTAGTAAGGATGAAAAGGGGAAGAGGGGCTTGTGTGGAAGAGGACCGCCAAAAAGCAGACATACTGAACAAATTCTTTGTTTCAGTATTCACGGAGGAAGGGGTAGGTAGCGGGCCTATGGTGAAAGGCAAGGGCATTAAGGGATGGGAGGTGGACACTAGCCCCTTTACAAAGGAAAGAGTCCTAAGGGAACTGTCACAGTTAAAAGTAGACAAGGCAATGGGACCAGACGGGGTGCACCCCAGGTTATTGAGGGAGCTCAAGGAGGAGCTGACTGTTTCTAACAGCCCTGTTCAACCTGTCATTAGAAACAGGAACGCTACCGGGAGACTGGAGAAGGGCTGATGTAGTCCCAACTCCACAAAAGTGGAAGCAAATAGGAGGCAGGAAACTACAGGCCTGTCAGCCTGACTTCGATAGTGGGCAAAGTAATGGAATCACTACTGAAGGAAAGGCCTTGAGGGATACCTTGTTACCAGTGGACTACAGGATCCAAGGCAACGTGGTTTCACGGGGGATAGGTCTAGCCACACAAACCTGATCAAGTTCTTTGATTAGGTAACCAAGGAAATGGATAAGGGGAGAGCAGTTGACATGGCCTACCTGGATTTCAGTAAGACCTTCGGCACCGCTCCACATAGAAGGCTGGTGAGCAGGCTGAGAAGCCTAGCAGTAGACCCTAAAGTAGTAAGATGGGTAGTGAGCTGGCTAGGCAATAGGAGTCGGAGAGTGGTGGTAAATGGCATCCATTCTGGAAAAGGTAAAGTGACCAGTGGGGTGCCTCAAAGGTCAGTACTAGGCCCAGTTCTCTTCATGTCCTTTATTAGCTACATTGCAGAAGGACTGGAAGGAAAGGAATGCCTGTTCGCAGATGACACAAAAATCCAACAAACCCGGGGGGGGGATGAGAGAAGATCTAAAAAAAGTGGAAAAATGGTAACGAGCTTGGCAGCTGGGTTTCAAAGCAAGAAAGTGCAAAATCATGCACTTGGGGCTCAGAAACACAGGGGCAATGTACCAAATGGGAGGAGAAGTACTAGCAGTCACAAAACAAGAAAGGGACCTGGGGGGTAATCATTACTGATGACCTGAAGGTAGCTAAACAATGTGACAAGGCAGTGGGAAAGGGTAATGGGATGTTTGGATGCATAGGCAGGGGTATCACCAGCAGAAAGAGAGAGGTAATAATACCCCTGCATAGATCACTGGTGAGACCACACCTCGAGTACTGTGTACAGTTCTGGAGACCCCACCTCCCAAAGGACATTGACAGGGTGGAGGTGCTACAGAAGAGGGCAACCAAAATGGTGCAGGACCTGCACCAGAAGCCCTATGAAGACAGGCTTAAGGAATTAAATATGTACTCCCTAGAAGGAAGAAGGGAAAGGGGGGATATGACTGAAAGATTCAAATACCTCACAGGTATAAACAAGGTACAGGGAGGGAACATCTTCCAAAGAAAAAGATGCCCAAGGGCAAGGGGTCACACTATGAAGCTGGAGGGGGGAGGCTAAGAGGAAATGTTACGAAGTACTTCTTCACGGAAAGGGTGGTAGATGCTTGGAGCAGCCTCCCAGTGGAGGTCATGGGGGCTAGGGTTCAGGAATGCATGGGATAGACACAAGGGATCTTAGACGTAAGGCAAGGGAGGGTGAAAACCAGAGATCGAGTAGGCTCTGTGGTGGCACTGTAGGTAGGGAAAATAGGGCAGACTAGGTGGGCCAGGGGGTACTTATCTGCTGACTCCTTCTATGTTATGTTTCACACAGCCACACCATCGCACATATACCAGCCTCAGGGATGGGGGGAAGGTATAAGCACCAGTCGACTTACTTACATAGAAACTGATGGCAGATAAGTACCACTTGGCCCACCAGCGGAGGTCGTGAGGGTTAAAATGCTCACAGGATTTAAGGATGCATGGGATAGACATAAGGGAATCTTAGAAGCAAGAGCTTGGTGTAAGCTGGAGTCCAAATAACGTCTCTGGAGACACAATAGGTAGGAAATTTAGGGCAGACTAGGTGTGCCATGTGGTCATTATCTGCCGACAACGTCTACGTTTCTATCTTTCTATGTTTCTACCAAGTCTGCCCATTTTCCCTACTTCCCCACCCCCACTGGAATGTCTACCCTATTGCAGATCTTTGTGTCATCAGCAAAAAAGCATACCTTTCCTTTTCGCCCCTCTGCAGTGTTACTAATAAAGACATTAAGGAGGACTGGTCCCAGTACTGATCCTTGTGGCACCCCACTGGTCACCCTCCCTTCCTCGGAGTGAGCACCGTTTACCACCACCCTTTGTCGTCTATCCCCCAACCAATTTTTTTACCCAGTTTACCTCCTTTGGACCCACTCTCAGGCTGCTCAGCTTGTTTACAAGTCTTCTACGTGGAACGGTGTTAAAGTCTTTACTGAAATCTAGATAGGCCACATCCAAGGCTCCACCCTGATCTAATTCCCTGGTCAACCAGCTAAAGAAATGTATCAGATTAATTTGACGTGACCTCCCTATTGTGAATCCATGCTGCCTCGGATCCTGTAAGCCACTGGATTCAAGATATTACACAGTCCTTTCCTTCAGTAGTGATTTTCCTCAGTGGTACTTAATGGCGAACAGGAGCCCTCAAACATCTCCCCATGTTGATCCCCACTGTTGAGACAGCAGGGAGAGTGGCGGTTGGGGTTGGGGTTGGGGCACCAGCATGCCTGAAGGCTGGAACTGGTGCCGACTGTTTCCAAACTATATGGAGAATTTATTTTTAATTCTGCTGATTACTGTGATAATCTAGTGTGATAATTTTTACCCGAATATCGCGATACTAAAAATTTGATATCATGACATCCCTATTCCAAAAGTCCCATATATAAGAACATTTCAGAAAGAAATATTCCTGAGTCTCCAAATTAGTCTCACAGCCTCAACTAGGACAGTATCTCTCCCCCACATTTTTGTGTTTCTTGTTGCTTTGAACACCTAACTGGCTGTAAGCACGTAAGCAAGAAATGACCCACATTCTTAGTGGGAACCTAGCATCTACAAGCATGTGAAGTATAGCTTTAGGAAAACTATATGAAGAGTTTGAAAAAGCTGCTGTTATGATAGAGAAGTACGGTTCCTTCCTAGCAGCCGATGATGTACTGTAGCTGTAAAAGAGTAGGGTATTTGAGGGAAAAATCAGACAAAAGCCAAACCAAATAATATACAATTAAAGCAACAGAACTAACAGTATTCACCTGTCAAATAGCTAATGAAGAGAAGAGAAGAATAAAAAGGAAGAAAAGTCCTGCTGAAGTGAGTTCGACTTCTGTCAATACCAGAAACAGTATGAGACCAAAAACTATTTTTTTTGTGGCACTAGTCACACAATCCAGGGTACTGATTTTCCAGTATTGATAAACAATCTGTCTTAGCGAAGACTGTAGCTCTTTTTTGATACGTATCTTTAAGAGCTGGTTCACAGTGTAGGGCAATTGACAAATAAAAAGACAGAATCCACTGTAGCATTAATTAGCATCTTGCCTGCCACAGGTAAAATTTCAGGCAGACAAAAATAACGATAGGTGTGCTGGAATTGATTCTCATGCATTGAGGAGGGAAAATCCATTAAAACCATGCTGGCATCCACGAGTCTTTCTTTCTTACCAATGAAATGGCCAGTGTTGTGCCAGAAAATCTCAATCTTGGCAATTTTGGTGAGGCCACCCTTGTGGTGCCGCCCTGGCCTGCTCCCTTTCGGGAGGCGTCATTGCGTTCCTGGCAGAGGCCCTCCTCCGGAGTTCCTGCCCCAAGGGATCTCAGCCAGAGGTATTGCGCACCCCCGGAGTCTCCAGGTTCCATGCCTCATCCACAGTCTGGATTGACGCAGTTGGATACTCCTGATGGGCTTCGCGCCTTTCACCATGACCGGCCCCCAGATCAAGACTCCTTGGATTTTGACTTCTGAGGTAGGAGGACTTTCTACTCGGCATGGCTTTTGCTTTCCATTTCTGCACATCAGGCCCACTATGCAGCCTATGACAGGTTCTTGTGGTCCAGGCTGGGTCAGCTCCTAGTGTCATTGCCTGATACGGAGCAAACCAGACAAGCCATTGCACTCTCTGCGCGTGGCCTGGAGCTAGCAAGGCACCAAAGCGAGGGCATCCTATGATGCCAACGAGGTAGCTACCAGGGTCGTAGGCACAGCGATCTGCACTAGGCAGACGGCATGGCTGCGTCTTTCCTGGTTGTCATCCTTGGCCCGGCGTAGGGTGATTAACTCCACTCACCAGAGAACCTATCTTTTCTCCCATAGAGCGAGACGGCGCTTGTCGGGTCAACTTCCTTCCCCCTCCGGGGGGGACCCTGTCTCACTTTCCCCACTCTCGGGTCTCTCCAGACCCTGAAGGTTCTCCCTCTTAGTGTGTCACCCACTGGGAGCTAAGGGACTTTGTCCCTTAGGGTGTAAAACAAACCCCCTTCGGGGGGCTCGGTACTCACCCAACAGTGATGAATGGTGAAGACTGACACACATAAGATATGAAAATTATGTACCTACCGCAATTATGATCTTTCTGTGTATCTTCACTATTCATCACGATCCCACCCTCCATCCCCCGGGGCCTCAGTCTCTCTGTCCCCCTCTCTGTGCCCATCCTCCCCCTCTCCTTTCTTAGGAGTGGAGTAAAACAGGGGCACACAGGGGGATTATGTTCCAGGGAGAGTAGACAGCAAGGGGGGCACTCCTTCTCCAGTGCTTTGGCTCCACCCCTGTGAGGTGGGATTGTCAGTTGCCTTCCTTTCTCTCTCCTCCTGTTCCCGTCCAACCTAGTTCTCCTTGGTTTAAAAAAAAAAAAAAAAAAGAAAATCCCCCCTTTTTTTCACCAATAATCTTTTCCTATAGGGTGTTAATTCCTGTACCCTGTCCTTCTTCCAGAATAGCTGACTCTGCTTTTCAGGAGTGTTTGCCAGTCATTCTGTGCCATGAATTCTGGCAGAGAGCCTTTGGCTGCTCCTTGCAGTTCCTATATAATCTGGAGATGGATCAGAGTCTGGGATGTTTAACTCCCCCCATCTCCTTCTAAATTCTTTACCCACCCCACCTCCCTCTTCCTTTTCCAGAGATTGGGGCCCTTCCCAATCCCTCTAGTCTTCGACTTTCTCCCTTTCTGTCCTCTCAGTTGTTATTTCTCCTTTTGGTTTATATATATTTTCCTTTTTCTGTCCCTTGGACTTCCTTGTCCCACCCTCACTCCCTTCCTCTTACCTCTCTGGCGACTCCAGAACTGGCAGGCAGGCGGAGTCTATGCAGCCTAACGGCCAGCCCCGCGGCGCCACACTAATCGCCGGCCACCGAGTGCAGTGCCAATGGTGCGCCGCTCCACCTACCTTTAAAAAAAAAAAAAAAGGTTCCCGCGGGGTCCTGACCTTCGGCCAGATACCCAACAGTGATGAATGGTGAAGATACACAGAAAGATCATAATTACATTAGGTATGTAATTTTCATTTTTCGCCAGTCTCTGCTAGTTAAACGCTGCTCTGGCACTTCAGTTGCCTTGAGCTGATGATCTGATTTTTGCCCTTGCCTTTGGGGAGTCAGATTGAGTTCCCACTCTGTGCTTTTCCGCAAGGGGGTGCCCTCTGTAGGGCCTCAAACACCCCCCCCCACACACATATGTATTAGCACGCAACATGGTGCTAGCGGGCTCCCCTTCCTAGTTGGGCGCTCTCCCTCCAGCACAGATTTTCTGTCCTTGGCAGTCTGTGAGCTCTCAGCTTGAGTGTAAGGGGTTGGGGATGGCGGGAGGTGTAGAAAGTCTGTCTTTTGTGTACCAAGCTGTGCAAAAGGTTCGGTTGAACCTTCTTCGCCAGTTTCTATTGGGTGAGATCCTTGCTCCCTTGCCTTTGGTTCCGAGCTTACAAGCCTTTAAGCCAATTATCTCACAGTTTGGCAGAATTTTTCCCTCCTCCCAGCATCCCCCTCTCTCTCCTTTTTCTTCCTCTCTCTCTCTCTTATATGTTCCTCCCTCGGAGCCGCCCCAGGAGTTAGGCCTTGCGGTCCCATAGGGTAGGTTTTCCTCTTTCCTGTTCTCTATTGGCTTATTCCTTTTTCAGTTTATATCTTTTCCTTTGCCTATCCCTTGGCTCTCTTGCCTCGCTCTCCCTTTCTTATCCTTATTTCACCTCTCTGGCTTACAGAACTGGGATGGAAGAGGAGTCTGCGGTGCCTAACAGCTGCCCCTCATGCACCATGTGGTGCGTCGCTCTCGGATGGCGCCAACTCCTCTCAAAAAAAAAAAAAACCTCCTGTGGCGGGTGCGAGCCTCCGGCTTACACCTAAGCAATAATGAATGGTGAAGATACAAGAGAAGATCAAGAATTATGGTAGGTACGTAATTTCCATTTCCAGACCTGGAATCCTTTGCTGGTGGTTGCAGACATTGATATAGTAACAATAACAGAGACGTGGTACTCTGCTAATGATGGCTGGGAAGTCAGTGTACCAGGCTATACACTATTCAGGAGGGAAAGGGAGGGTAAAAAGGGTGGGGGGTGGCCTTGTACATCAGAGATGTTATAAAGGCTACAGAAGTTCAGGGAAGACGGGGGAGGCCGAGGCAATGTGGGTCACTCTGGAGACAAGGAATGGAACAGCAGTACGCACAGGGGTGATCTACAGACCTCCGACACAGAGGGAGGAAGTTGACAGGGAACTAGTGGAAGGCACACACAACATGGCAGCTAAAGGCGAAATCCTGCTACTGGGGGATTTCAATATGCTGGACGTGGATTGGACCACCCAGTTGGCTGCTGCAGCCAGAAGGACAATCATCCTAAAATCCCTGCAGGGGGTTGGACTCAGGCAGCTGGTGCATGAACCAACCAGGGACAAGTTGATTCTGGACCTGGTATGGATCAGTATTAACAGAGTCGAAGAAATACAGGTTGAAGGGCAGCTGGAGTCCAGTGACCACTGCATGATGTGATTCAGCATGGCAACATGGACTCAAGCCACACAAGGGAAAAAGTATTAGATTTTAGGAGGGCAGCTTTCACTGAAATGGGTAGATGTATATAAGCTGTCCTGGGGAAGGAAGACGTAATAGAGGGGGTGGAGGAACAATGGGAGAAACTGAAAGGAGCCATAGTAGGGATAACAAACCAATGCGTTAGGATAGTGGCCAAAAAGAAAAGAAGGAGGAAACCACTATGGTTCTCTAAGGTGGTGGAGGACAAAGTCCGGGCTAAAAGACTGAGTTTCAGGAAATATAAGGGGACCCAAAGGGAGGAGGACAAGGAGGTGTACCTTGAATGTCTGTGGGAAGCAGGGAAGGTTGTTAGGAGATCTAAGGCACAGACAGATGAGGGTTGAGCACGGTCTGTGAAAAAAGGGGATCGGGCATTTTATAAGTACATCAGCGAAAGAAGAAAAACCAGGGGGGATTGTGAGACTCAAAGGAGAAGAGGGAGAGTGTAAGGAGGGGGATCTGGACAAGGCAGAAATACTGAACGAATGCTTCTGCTCCATATTCACTAGGGAAGGGGAGGGTCAAGGACCACAGATGAATGGCAGAGGCAGTATGGGGAAGTGGACACCAGTCCATTCACAGTGGAGAGAGTTCTGGAAGAACTCTCAAAGCTGAAGGTGAATAAGGCCATGGGGCCAGATGGTGTCCACCCAAGGATATTAAGGGAGCTGCGAAGAGAACTAGCAGCACCTCTGGCAGCCCTGTTCATGGAGTCAGTCAACATGGGTGTGGTTTCATAGGACTGTAGAAGGGCACATGTAGTCCCACTGCACAAAAATGGTAGTAGGGAGAAGGCAGGGAACTACAGGCCAGTCAGCCTCACCTCAGTGGTGGGAAAGATCATGGAGACACTGCTGAAAGAAAGGACAATGGCACACCTGGAATCCAGGGGTGCCCAGGATCTGAGGCAACACAGATTCACAGCAGGAAGGTCATGTCAAATGAATCTGATAGATTATTTTGATTGGGTGACTAGGGAAGTAAATCAGGGAGGGGCAGTAGACGTTGCCCACCTAGATTTCATCAAAGCCTTCAGTACCGTCCCACTAGAAGGCTGGTTAACAAGATGGGTAGTCTGGGCATGGAAGACAAGGTGGTGAACTGGGTTAGGAATTGGTTAACAGACAGGAGACGGTGGTGGTAAATGGAGTACAATCTGGGAAGGGGGAGGTGACCAGCGGGTACCACAGGGTTCAGTACTGGGACCAGTCCTGTTCAATGTCTTAATTGGTGACATTGCAGAGGGTCTTGAAGGAAATGTCTGCTTGTTTGCAGATGACTACAAGATCTGCAACAGGGTGGATACTCCATAAGGGGTGCAGCAAATGAAGAGGGATCTGGAGAAGCTTGAAAGATGGTCGGAGATGTGGCAACTGAGGTTCAGTGCAAAAAAGGGCAAAATAATGTATCTGGGTAGAGGGAATCCTGGGGAGAGCTACAGGCTGGGGGGGGGGGGCTGACTGTCACCAAGGAGGAAAGGGACCTAGGGGTTATCATCACTGATGAGCTTAAGGTATCAAAGCAGTGCGCAAAAGTGGTGGGAAGGGCCAGTGGCATGCTAGGGTGCATAGGCAGGGGTATCTCTAGCAGGAAGTGGTGATGCCATTGTATAAAACATTGCTAAGGCCTCACTTGGAGTACTGCTTGCAGTTCTGGAGGCCACACCTGTGCAAGGACATAAACAAGTGGAGACTATCCAGAGAAGTACAACAAAGATGGTGCAGGGCTTGCACCACAAAACATCTGAGAAGAGACTAAGGGACCTCAATATGTACTCACTGGAGGAGAGGAGAGAACGGGAGACATGATTGAAACTTTCCAGTACCTCAAGGGCATAAACAAGGTGCAGATGGGGGACCTTTCCCAATGTAGAAAAAGTACTAGACCAAGGGGGCATGATATGAAATTGGAGGAGGGTAGATTAAGAGGTAATGTATTTATTTATTTATTAAATTTTGGTGACCGGATAGGCCCACTGAGCCCCGAAGGTCCCTTTTTCAGGGGCGACTCGGGATAATAATACAAGTTATAAGAATGAACAAGGACATAAGGAACATTTGAGGCATTGTGAGTTACATCATGAGGTGGTTACAGTAAAGAAAAATAGTGGATACAGGCATGGTTACAGGCATGGTAAAAGAAAAGCAGTGGATACAGGCATGGCTTACAGGCATGGTAAAAGAAAAGCAGTGGATGCTGGCATAGGTACAGGCATGGTTATCATCATGACATGTAAGCAATTGGTAGTACTTTGCATATAGTTTATTCAGGGGTTACATGTGGCCTCTGGCGAGCAGTCTGTATAAGGCAGGTAGTAGGAAGGTTAAGCTAAGAGACGGGAGTTGGAGAGGAGGGGAGTACCTTAGGAGCGTTAAGTGCCATGACAGTGGCATGCGCTTGAAGTCAGCAGATGGGACTTAAGCCTGGTTCGGTTACTGAGAAAGTTTTTTTCTACACAGAAAGTATAGTTGACACTTGGAATAGTTTGTCACAGAAAGTAGTGGGGGCAAGTACAGTGGAGGGGTTTAAACATGCCTGGGATAGGCACAAGGGAACCTTGAGAGGGGCGGGAGTGATGAAAAGCCATTGATCACATAAGGTCAGTGGCCACATACAGTGAATTGGGCCGATGGGCAGACTGGATGGGCCTGGCGGTCCTTATCTGCTGACAGTTTCTATGTTTCACCTCAACCATCAACTTCCTCTGTATTGCTGCTGGTCTCCAGTACTGGGAACTCTCCCAACGGATGCCCTTACCCTGGACTGGTCAGGAGTTCCTTTCTGCCTTTCTACCCTTCCCTCTAATTTTCAGAGTGTTGCTGAAACTCTGAGCTCAGCCAGCAGCAATGATTCTGGTGGCACTGGACTGGCCAAGGCAAGTCTGGTATCCTCTCCTACCAACCCTCTCGCAGCAAACCCATTCGCCTTCCACTCAGTCACTCCCTCCTGACTCTCCCTCAGATAGGAGTAACTTATCCAGACCTGAAGTCTCGTTATCTCAAAGTCTGACTTGAGGAGTTAAGAGTTCCCTGCCACTCAGCACTCTGAACTAGTCCTAAAGATCCTCAGGATGGCCAAAAAGCCTAGCACAAAAAAGACCGATGCAGCCAAATGGAAGATATTAAGATTTCAGTTTCTAATCTTTTGAATTATTTGGTGCATTTACAGGCTTCAGGCTTGAGGCCTTCTTCCCTGAAGCTCCATCTGGTTGCAATCATGGCCTATCTTTCTATTGGAAAGAATATGTTTTTTCCCCCAACCGGTGTTTAAACAGTTTTTTAGAGTTGTCCTCCATATCCAACCCCCAGTCAGGGAACCTGTCCCTCCTTGGAGTCTGCCAAGCTCATGGGGCCACGCTTTGAACCCATGGCTATGGCCCATCTCAAGTATGTCAGTAGCCATTACCTCTGCAAGAAGGATTTCAGAGTTACAGGCACTTTGTACTGAGCCCAACTATATAATCCCTCTTAGGGATAAGGTTGAGCTCATAATGAACAGAAAATTCCTGCCTATAGTGGTCTCAGAGTTCCACTTCAATCAGTCCATCACCTTACCTGTTTTTTTTTTCTGAGAAATCCACTCCAGAGGAGCAGAAGCTCCACAGTCTGGATGTCTTATGGGCCCTGCTTTACTACTTGGAACACACCATGTAGTTCAGGGGCTCATCCACACAGCTGTTCCTCACTTGTGAGTAGGTAGGTAGAGTAAAACCAGCCACTAAGAGAACTATCTCTTGTTGGATAGTCTCATGCATTCGGTTCTGCTATGACAAGGCTGGTAAACAGCCCCCCGAGGGCCTCAAAGCCCACTCTACTAGGAGCACTGCAGCCTCTGTGGCACCTGCAATGGACGTTCCCTTACTGGAAATCTGTAAAGCAGCTACCTCCTCCCCTTTCTTCTTTTCCCTCTGAACTTACTCTCCATACCCTGCTGTCCGCCTCCTTACTGCATCACTCCTCTTGCATTTCCACCCTTGGCACACACCCCTCACTCCCTCGGCCCTCTCCCCAGACTTCACCCATCCCTTGCCTGGCCTATTTTGCCTCCACCCAATTATCTTCCCCCCTCACAGCTTCTCCCTCCTCTACCCTCAGTTATTTCAATGTTTCCATCTGGCCCTCTCCCATAACCCCACCCTTGTGCCTATTGCACTCTTTCACCCGTCTGTTTAAACTAAGCCTAGTATATATCATCTTTGCACTTATGTTAAGAACTCCTTAAAACCTCTCAGCACTTGGACAAAAGAACTGTTTTTTTTTTTTTTTTAATTCAGTCCTGCTATGCTCTCCCCGCCTTAGGCCTAGTATTTATGAACATTTCTGATGCTTTTTGTAACCTACAGTATGTTTGATCCTAATGCCTATTGTCTTACTCGCCTGTGCATTCCTTTTATACAGAGCTTGCTGGTAAATTCTGTGTTAGATGCTTGTTATTTGTTCTGTTTATCTGACGTGGAACCTCTGTAAAAGAGCCACTGGGTCAAAGATCTTGCCAAAAGCATAAATAAAATAAAATGTTTGGAAGACTGTACACACATTCACAAAGCACTACTGCTTGGATGTACAGTCTAGATCTGATGCCAGAGTTGGCAAGGTGGTTCTGCAGAGCCTTTTTCCTAAGTAGGTTCTTTACCCACCTCCCAACTGCACTGCTTTATAGTCTGCAACAGTTACTGATGCTAAAGGACTCCTGGGGTGAGAAGAAAAATTACAACCGTAGTAATCTTTTTTCTTCCAAGGGGTCCTTTAGCATCAATAAGCTCCCCAACCTTCCTCCGCTAATAACTTTTCAGAAGAGGGCTCTGCTTCTTGCCTTCTATCAATTTGATTATTCTAAACTTTGAATTACATTTGGAGCAGAGTTTTCATAATTATTGTTCTGGTTCATGTTGTTATATATTTTTAAATCCTGTTGGTTCATACCTATGTGGGCATGTGCCCATTCTAGCTTCGAAACAATTCTGCTGCCTTCCTCACAGCCTCTGCTCGACACACCCACACGTTTCTCTCTGATTAGCTAATTCATAAACTCATTACCATAATCTCCACCTCCAGAGCAACAGTTACTGATGCTAAAGGACCCCTTGGAAGAAAGAAGATTACTACAGGGAGTAATTTTTTTCTTTTTGCCCTCCCTTGACCCCTCTGCAGTATAAAGCTCTGTGTCTTTCTTTGCTTCTCTGATGGTCCTCTTGGTTTCCCTTTGATACTCTCTCCATTATTCTTTCCCTTGTTTTTCTTTGTACCGCGCTTTGGCTCTCACTGCTTACCTGACCTTTCCAGAGAACCACATTGGTCCCCTTGTACCTGTTTCTTTTAAATATCATTCTCATGTAAGATTTTGTTACCTTGAGAATGGCCCCCTTGATTGTCCCCCATCTTTCCTCCATATCCCTGATGCTGTACACTCGGACTAGCTTGTCCCGGATCAGCTCCCTCAACCGGTTGAAGTCTGACGTTTTGAAATCTAGGATTTCAGCCTTTAATGAGGGCTTATTTGTCCCAGTAGCCAGGTCGAACCATAGAGATCTTCATTGAGGGTATTTCGTGCATCAGGCTACACCTATGGAGCTACAGCCACCAGACACTAGGAACACAAGGAAACTTTTCTAGCTAACAGTCTACAGGTGGGCCACCCCACACCCTCCTCAGTTCTTTTCCTGCCATCAGTCATTGCATGTCAGACTCCACGGAGGCAACGCTGCTTCAGTTTACTGCCAAAACTTCTTTCTTTTCTATCATAGTTTGTGCCTCACCTTTTTTTTTTTTAAAGTGATTTCAGATTTTCATTTTTGTCGATTGACCCTGAGAAGCTTTCTTTGTTATTGCGGGTGCAGTAAGAAGATCTGTGATAAGGACGACCACAACACCTGTGTCCGCTGCCTAGGCCCAGACCACGATGTTAAGGCCCATGAAGTGTGCCACAGATTCAATCAGGCTACCATGCAGCACCATCAGTAGGCCTTAGAATCTTTCCTGCTGGAACAGAAGGTCACCGGAATGGAGAAGGAGCTCCAGGCAAGAGAAGCTCCTCCACCTCCTCTGCCCTGTGCATGGGCTCTCCCTCTTCCAAGGCCTGGGACAAGTCAGCCGGGAAGCACACGCACCAGGAGAAGGATAGGAGCAAGAAGAAATCCTCCCCAGCTCGCTCATGGTTGCCGCTTTGAGCACCGGCCATGGCGGGGTCATCGTCTGCTCCATTGCCAACCTCGTCTGCCTCCCGCCCCCTCTCTGCTGCTGGGTTGACCCTGCCAGTGCCTCCTGCCAGTCTTTCCTTAGCTGGCGATGGCTCCACAGCATCGGGCCTTCTCTCCCCCCCCCCCAACCAGTGTTCCAACCTCTGCTGTTCTGGCCCCTCTTCCCCAAGGCCTTCAAGACAGGGAGCTCCGCTGGCCTGGCCTCAGACAGCATTGGTACATCGCTCTCCAGGATTCAGTCTTCCCTGGCAACATCTTCGGCCTTTGCATCAGCCTCTTCTTCAACATCGGGGCTTCAGCCTCCCTCGTCGCTACCTCAGGCTACCATGTCAACATCAGGATCTCAGTCTCCCAGATGACATCTCAGGCCACCATGTCAACACCAGGGCCTCAGCCCCTCCCATTGATGCCTCAAGCAGTGTTGCTGAAAGGGACTCCTTTCCTCATTCCCTCTCCTCAGCAGATCTTCACCACAGATGCCTCAGGTTGGTCTGGGGGGATCATCTGGGGCCTTATCAAACTCAGGGGATGTGGACCTCCACAGAGGCCACCCTCCACATAAACATCCTAGAAATAAGGGCTGTTTAGTATGTTTTGCAAGCATTCCAGACCCATCTGTCTCCAGACCATCTGCTGGTGCAGATGGACAACATCAGCGTAGTACACTACATTGTATTCTCTGTGTCGGGAAGTGATGAGGGTCTGGTATTGGGCTCTAGAACAGAGTCTAGAACTATCGGCCATCCATGTTCTCGGCGTCCAAAGCACCCTGGTGGACAGGTGCAGCCGGTCGCAGTCTTGGACGCACAAGTGGAAGCTGCTAACCTCGGTTGTAGAAGACCTGTTCAACAGATAGGGTCATCCAGAGTTGGACCTTTTTGTGTCCCCACTCAGCGCAAACCTGCCACATTTCTGCTTGCTCGCAGCAGGGCCTGGAGTTTTTTGGTGAAACATGCTTTCCACCTCTTGGAAAGGGAGGTTCCTTCATGCCTTTCCACCTTTCTCCCTCATCCAGAGGGTGTTGCTCAAGCTGAAATCTCCTGCATTCCTGCCCCTGTGCAAAGGCTTGTTCTTCCAGGAGCAGGGCATCTTGGTCCATCCAGACATCAAGTCACACCATTTTCATGCATGGCTCCAGAAGACACAGCCATTGCTAGATTTGGGATTTCTCAAAAGGTGGTTGATTTCCTGCTGGCTGCCAGAAAACCATCCACCAGGGCCAAATATTCCATGAAGTGGAAGCGCTTTGCTCTGTGGGTGGCTTCCCATCACTTGGACCCTTTCCCTTGTCCAGTGAATCAGATTTTGGAGTACTTGCTCTTTCTCTCAGATTCTAGCCTGCAATACTCCTACATTGAGGTGCTCTTGTCTACCATTTCAGCCTTCCACGTACCTGTTGAGGGCCGTAAGGTGGTACAGCTGGAGGTGTCCTGTACCTTTTTGAGAAGCATTCTCCACCTGAAGCTTCCCATCCGCATTCCAGTCCTGCCCTGGTACTTGAATTTTGTGTTAGAGAAACTTACTTTGGCTCCTTTTGAGCGGATGCAACATGCAAACTACGCTTTCTGTCATGGAAAGCGTTATTCTTTGTTGCCATTACTTCTACTCATAGCATAGGACTTCTGATTTTTCACAAAATCAGGGGTGTCTTTATGCACGAATCCTAAGTTTCTTCCTAAGGTGCTGTCTGAGTTTACTTTACATCAAACCATCCACTTGTCTGTGTATTATCCAGAGCATGCCATTCCAGGGGAAGCATTGCTCTGTACTTTAGATGTGCATAGAATCCTCCGTTACTGTACACGCCATACGTAGGACTGAAGAAAGCGGGCACAATTTGAAGATAGAGCAGGGAATAGCTCAGAGGTAATGTTAGAAAGTATTTCCAAGGCTAAATTTATTTATTTATTTGCACAATCGGTTTACAACCTTTGAGCCAGAGGCTCATTTACAAAGGTAACTGTCACAGTGAGGACAGACAGAGCAGTTAGGTTACAGAATACAGATCACTGACTCAGAGTTACACAGAAAGATTTCATACATTGTACAGTTTAGTAGCTTTTTCGGTGATACAGCTGAGCACATGCTGCTAGCAACTGAGGCAGGATGCACAGGGGGAGAAGTTGGGGGGGGAGTGAGGTGGAGTGCCGCCCAGTGGGCATTGTCTAGTGTAGAGAGATAGTGGTGAGGCACCAATTAGAGACAGGAGCAGCTGCAAGTGTTAGACAGTTGGTTCCGAAGGGAGGTTTTGAAGTTGGAGATTGTGGGGGCATTGGAGATGGGTGCAGGGAGAGAGTTAAACCAGGATGGGGCTCTGTAGCAGAAGGACCTCTGACCACATGTGGTCCTGGATCTGGGCACCAGTAGAGTGGTCTTGCTGGTGGTTCAGGTTGCGACAGTGGGTGGGGTATGGTGGATGGAGGCTGCCACCTCAGGAGGGGATAGCCCGAGTAGTGTTTTTTTTGGTGAGCAGGCAGGTTTGGTAGCGGAGCTGTTCATCTAGGTTAAGGAGGTTTGCCCCGTCATAGAGTTGACATGTATGTGTGAGCCTGGGGGCACCAGTAATCAGCCTGCAAGCCTTGTTTAGGTGAGGTGAATTTTGTTGAGGGCAGTGTCAGCAGCACATAAACTGGCAGGCCAGAGTCGACAAGGGACAGTACTGATGACGTAACAGCAAGTCGGAGAGCATCGGGGGAGGCAATCCTTATAGCGGTAGAGGCTGCCAAGCCGTGTGTTAGTGGTGGCTACAAGGGCATTAATGTGGGAGTGGAAAGCGAGGATTGAGTCAAAGGTAACCCCAAGGTATTTGTAGGAGCAGACTTGTTCAAGCGGTTGTTTGGTGCTAGGGAGGATAAGGAGTGGGTTGTTGCAGCCTTTGTTTTGGGGTGGGTGAAGAGCATTGTCTTGGTTTTTTTTGAGATTAATGATGAGTCTGCACTCCTTAAATCAGGCTTCAGCATCATTGTAGGAGTGTTGTAGGGAGTCCTGGAGGGAGGTGGGATTACGGTGGGTGGCAAAAATGACAGCATCATCTGCATACATAAGAATTTTGCCAGAGCATGCACTGGGCAGGGTGTTTAGATAGAGTGTAAAGAGTAGGGGGCCCAGCATGGAGTCCAGGGGTACCCGAGCAGATGGGCTGAGTTTCTGAGAGTGTTCCATTGATTTTGACACACTGGGAATGAGCAGATAGATAGCTCGAACACCATGCTCCCAGGACCCCCCCCCACCAAAAAAAAAAGCTTACCCAATTACCAAAATAAAGTAAACAGCAAGAGAACACAGAAAAAAATTATCCTAAAGGGTACTAGCCCTATTGTATAATTCACGCACATGATGTGCGACTTGTGGAATATGGCTTGGAGGGTGACCTGGGAGCACTGGGCAGTTAAGTGATTTGTTCAGTCACACAGTATTCAAATGGCAGTTGTGAGAATCAAACATTGGTCTGGGCTGCTGGATGTAGCAAGTTTGTTTATTGCTTATTACTATAACCTCTAGCCTATACTGATAGCACTGTTTGTGTTTGGTCTGAGTGTGTATTAGGGTTGCCAGCTTTGGATGAGATAAAAACCGAGTACTAAACCATACCCCCAAACTCCACCCCAACTCCGCCCGTTTTATGACTTATGAGGGCAACGCTTGGACTCTGATTTGCTTAATTTATTCAGAATTGCTGCTGATATTGCATTGTGAAAAGGCAGTAAGGAAGGCTGGGGGGATACTGGGATGCATAGGGAGAGGCATCAATAGTAGAAAACAGGAAGTTGTTATCCCTCTGTACAGACAGTTGGGGAGACCCCATCTGGAGTACCGTGTGCAATTCTGGAGACCCCATTTCCGCAAAGACATAGACAGAGTGGAGGCTGCCAAGAGGGTGGCATCTTTCAGAAAAAGAGATGTGCAAGAACAAGGGGGCACAATTTGAAGATAGAGGGGGGACGGCTCAGAGGTAACATGAGGAAGTATTTTTTCACAGAGAGGGTTGTGGATGATGGAACAGCCTCCTGAGGAGGTTGTGAGTCAAGAACAGTGGGGAATTCAAGAATGCATGGGACAGACATAAGGTAGTCCTAGTGGGGTAGGAGGAAGAAGCTGTTGGTTAATTAGGATCTGCAGCTTATCTGTTAGGTAGAAAATGGGCAGACTAGGTGGGCCAAGCGGTCCTTATCTGCCGTCAAATTCTATGTTTCTATGTTTTTTCATGCAGAGGGTTGTGGATGCATGGAACAGCCTTCCTGAGGAGGTTGTGGAGTCAAGAACAATGTGAGAAGTCAAGAATGCATGGGACAGACATAAAAGCAATTCTGGTGGGGGGTTGGAGGAAGTAAGCTGTTGGTTAACTAGAATCTGCAGCTTATCCATCAGGTAGGGAAATGGGCAGACTAGGCGGGCCAAGCGGTCCTTATCTGCTATCAAATTCTGTGTTTCTGTGTTACTGTAAAAAGCCAGGCCATTTTGCAAGAAACTGCCATAATAAAGAGAGTGGCACTGGAGCAGATGTGTCCTTGGCAAATTGAGGCAAGTACTTAACAGATGTGAATGTGGGGAATAAAACTGTAAAGGGACTCATTGATTCGGGAAGCAGACAGACCCTAATGCATGTTAAAGTTTTGGGAAAACGTGCAAAGGGACCAGGTACTGGTGTCATCTCCATCCATGGGGCACTCAATACTATCCCACCACCCAAGTGACTCTGACCGTTAAGGGTTTGTGGCACCAAATGAAAGTGGGGGTAGTACCTAAGTTACCTGTACTTGTGATTATTGGAAATAACTTTCCAGGATTTACTGAGTTGATCAAAGAGAGAGTAAATCCTGATGTTTCAGCAGCTGTGGTGACAAGAGCTCAGGCAAAGACAATTTCAGACAGTTGGGACACTTTTCCTTTCAAAGATTTTGATTCAGACTTGTTTGAGCTCAGCTCCAAGATCCGGAAATCCAGGAAAGAAAGACAAAGCCTGAAAAAACTGTGGCAACTGTTATGTACAGTACAGCTTTAAAAATGTTAGGCAGTACAGCTTTAAGTAATGTATTTACTGTAACTCTTCCTGTGTGAGTTGAGATACATTTTCCCCTTGTATCTATGCTGAATAGAAGTAAACAGAGAAGGCCTAAATTTCTGTGGTGCATGTTTTCCTTTTTTTTTTTATCGTATAATGTTTTTATTGTTAGGTATTTTCTGTTTACATACTGGAACACAGCAGTAATCCATACAATCTCGTATTAAAGAAAATGATACAGACATATTAGGGATGAATAATACAAGACTATATAAAGGCAATATCCCTCTATGAAGTGTCTATTACTCCTGTTTTATTCTTTAGACAGTAATTTCTTTCAAAGTATGCCTATTTAAGGATAACAGTCCAAGCATACATAACAGTCGAACGACCATATCTGATAAAACGAATGTCGTGCTTTCCACCCTTGAATAATCTTCTCCAGTTGACTGTATGGAAGGGGGTGCAGCTTGGGAAAAAACAAACCAACAAGGCCAACTCCTCCTCGAAAGCGAGGGTTCAGAGCCTAAGGTGGGTTGTTTGGCTGCACAGGAATTTTTAGAAAATCAGATTGGAGGTAAGGCCCCCACTTGGCAAAAAAGAGATGCATGCCCTTCCCTTGCAATAAAGCCAGTCTTTCAAAAAGAGATAGGTGGGCACTAGCTGCGTGCCACGTAGTTCTGCTGGGTACTGTGGGTTGCCTCCAGTGCATGAGAAGAAGGCGTTTGGCTTCCAAAATGGAGCAGAGGACCCAGTGATGCAAAGCTTTGGGAAGGGTCGCCATCTGTCCTATATCGCACAGGAGTATTAAAGAAGCATTGGGGGTGACCAACAAGTTAAGAACTTGAGAAAGGTCTGTGGCTACCATGTTCCAAAACAACCTAAGTGATGGACAGGACCAGAGTACGTGCCCAATGTGTGCCTCTGGTTGAGAGCAATGCCAGCAAAGGTTATGACTGTGTAGTCCCTGTTTGTGAAAAGAATTGCGAGAATGCGATACCAAAAAGCAATATTTTCAACTGTGAAAATGACTATTAGGGTCTCTATACACATATAACAACTCTTGGATAGGAGTGCCATTGCTTTTTGCTAGTGGTTCTCCTATCAGTGTTTCCCATTGAGATCTACACTTCCCCTTGGGGTCTGGTTGAGAGTCTCTCCAGGTACTATAAAAGCGTCCCATAAGGCCTTTTCGCATGTCAGGGGACTACAGGTTGTTTAGCCAGTGCCACTGTGAATCATTTAGATTTTTATTAAGGGGGGGTGTTAGAGCACTATGAATTTGTAAATAGCGCCAGAAGTCTTTGTGGGGCAATGCAAATTTATTCTGCAATTGTTCAAATTACATCAAATGCGTGGTGCCCGGTAAGACCATATCTTGAATTATTCTGATACCTCTTTGGGCCAGGCCTACCAATTAACTGCAGCACCTTCAATTTGGATAAGATTGTTCTGCCGTAATGGGGCAAATTGTATAGGGGGTACCAGGTTTGTTTTGGCGTGCAAGACTTAGCGAACAAAAGTTTCCAGGCTCGAGCAGTATATGAGATTATAGGGGGGAGTAGTGAGTCAGCCTTTGGGTGAGGTGTGAGGAGAGTATATAAAGTAGTGGACCCTACTAAGGTGGCTTCCAGCTGGACCCAAAGGGGGAGTCGCCAGATCTGGAGCCGCGAACCATCTGGTCGCTTGTGCTGACAAGCATGCTAAATGGTAACCATAGAACCAGGGAACATTAAGGCCGCCCATAGATCCATGTGCCCTAGTTTTTTGTCTGTTCCACCTCAGTGGTTTATAATCCCAGATAAAGTTAGATGCTAGCTTTTCCAGCAATTGGAAGAGTTTAGCAGAGAAGCGTATGGGGAGATTATTAAAAAGGAACATAACCCGAGGCAGGAACAACACGTGAACAGCTGTCACTCTGCCCAGGAGTGACAGTTTAAGCTCACGCCATCTCTCTATCTCTGTGGAGAACTGGGTATACAAGGGGGAAAAATTGGCAGTCTCAAGGGCTGTCCATTTAAAGGGGATTTGGATTCTTAAGTAGTTCAAGCTTTGGTCAGCCCACGACAAATCAGTGCCCTGAATACACTCTCTCGTACAATGAGAGTTTAGGGGGGCCATGACGGTCTTTTTGTGGTTCGTTCGAAGGCCCGAGAGTATCGAAAATTCTCCCAAGATGAGAAGTATCTCTGGGATTGCTTGCCGAGGGTTAGTCAGCATTAATAAAAGGTCATCTGCATATGCCATAGCAACGTAGGACTGCCCAGCTTGTTCAGTGCCAGGTATTAGTGGATCCGCTATGATGACATGGATAAGGGGGTCTAGGGCAACCAAGAATAAGAGAGGGGAAAGCAGACAGCCCTGCCTAGTTCCTCTATGGAGAGGAAAAGGGGAGAGACATCACTGTCCATGAGTACACAAGCCATAGGAGAGGAGTACAATGTATGTACCCATTGCTAAAAGTATGACCCAAATCCATATATCTTTAAGGTTTCATGTAGATAGTCCCACTCTGTGGAATCGAATGCTTTAGCAAAATCGATTGCTAGGGCAGCCATAGGCTATGGGTTTTTTGAAGCTAGCCATTTCAGATTTAGTAAGAGGTGTGTGTTGTCTACCCTCGTTTTCCCATTCATGAAACCTGCTTGTGCAGGGTGTATGATAGTGGGGAGCACCGGACTCAGCCTCGTGGCTAGTGCCTTTGCTAAGATCTTAGTATCTACTGATAAGAGTGAGATAGGCCAAAAGTTTGCACAATCCAGTGGGTCTTTGGATTTTTTTTGGTAAGAGAGTGATAAGGGCATCCCTCATTGTTGGAGGAAGAAGGCTTTTATTATGAGCATCTTGGAGGGCCAGTTGAAGTGGGAGGAGAATATCAGGGCCTAATGCCTGGTAAAGCTCCACAGACATGCCATCAGGCCCTGGCACTCCTCACAGAAGAAAGGTGCCTCTAGTTGGGCCACCTATTTGGGCAACAAAGTGGGTAGTTGAGCCTGGTGACAGAAATTCCGCAGTTTCTGACCCAGGTCTTAGAACTCACTGTGGAGCGAGATTGGTACAGGGCCTCATAAAATAACCGCATTGTTTAATTAACATCTGTGGGGGCAGAAACTGTGGAACCTGATGAGGTGCGGAGAGAATGTATCCTCGTGGCAGCTTGTTGCTTCCGCAGGTGGTAGGCCAGGAGCTTTCCAGTTCGTTCTCTATTGGCCCAGAAATTCTGCTTAGATCGCAGTAGGAGCCATTCAGCTTTTTGGTGTAAGATTACATTAATTTGATGCTAAGAATTTTCCGGTATAAGTCATTATCCACTGTGTTCTGTGGGGCAGCTCTGAACCTGTGTTCCAGGCTAGCTAGCTCGCTCTGCCTGAAGGGAAGTGAGGCTGGCCCTCCGCGTTTTGTCTCGGGCTGCAGTGCAGGCGATGATGCGCCCACGCAGAACCGCTTTAAAAGTGTCCCAGACCATACTGGGAGATGCCCCACAGTCCGAGTTCAATGAGAAATAATCTTTTGTGGCCTGCGTGAGCATTTGGCCAAAAGTTGGGTCTTTAAACAACAGTGGGTTGCAACGCCAACGGACTCTATGGTAAGGGTGGCTAGAGGGGAAGTAAGTGAGCCAGATTGGGGAATGGTCTGAAATTACTGTTGAGCCAATCCCTGTGCCCGTTATGTCCCTTGCAGCCAATTTGTTTACCAGCCAGTAGTCAGTGCGGCTATAGGTTTGATGTGGAGTTGAGAAAAATGTATAATCTCTATCTGTGGGATGTTCTCTGCGCCACATATCTATCAAGGCCCATTCTGCTTGCAAATCTGAGAGGGATTGTCTCAGTTTAGGAGTGGCATGTTGGGTAGGTGTTGATTTGTCCAGGAAAATATCCTCAACCAGATTAAAGTCACCACCCAATATAATAGGGAGGGGGAGGGGGCCATCAGACTGCAGTTCTGAGATTGTCTGACTTACTGCCGGGAAAAAATCCATGTGCTCCCCATTAGGGGCATACAGATTACCCAAAATCATTGAACCCACTGGGGATTTTAAGCGCGTTACCAGCCATCTACCCTGGTTATCCTTCTGCATGCCATCGACTTTCCAAACAGAACAGCGTCAAAGAAGGATGGCCACTCCTTTGGAGTTGGAATAAAGAGGAGCTGGTTACCACCTCACCCACCCAGGATTTCTTCAGCCATGCATTTGCTTTGGCTAGTAGATGTGTTTCTTGGAGAAGTGCAATTTCTACCTTCAAGGACTGTAAATGCTGCAGGACCTTTGTTCTTTTGACTGGGTGATTGAGCCCCTTAGCATTCCAGGACACCCATCTACCAGTCTGGGATGCAGGGGGGTACAGTGCCATGTTTTGCCGTAATGGAGAATAAAAAAGCGTACTTACTGTGGCGTCTAGAGGGAAAAGGAGAGGATTCACAACGTTGAATGTACTGAAGCAGTACACTACACAGTATAGAACTACCCAGCCACATAGTGAGATAAGCAGGGGTGAAAGCATTGCCAGATAATGAAGAACAGCCTTGTCCCTGATACACTAGATTACTGCAAAGATAATCAAAAAGGAAACAAAACCAGCAATTAGAGATAAATGTTATAGTCAACAATTAACTGAACAATAGAACCAAACTAGTGTCTCTAACTTAGACACTGTAGTGCGTTTTTCTGTGAGAGCGGAGATCACTGCAATTGAGGGTAAATTATCACCCTACAGCTATGCTAGCTCTGGCACTCAGTACGGGGTCCTAGAGAGTGATCACTCAGGGTAAGACAGCCCAAGCAGGTGACCGTCCATGGTTGGTCGCACCAATCCTGTGGGGGGTAGTGCAACTGAGCATCATTTGCGACAACAGCCGAATGTAGGGCTACACTTCATACACTGTAGCTATTACTTACAGCCTTCATTCATCCTTACCGGCATGGTGTAGGCGGGTCTCGTGCAGGAGGTTGGGAGATGGGAGAGAGAAGGGGGCATCCATCTTGTGGTTCAGGATTTAAATAGAGGCCTGTATAGCCCTCTGAGAGCATACAGAAATTCTTAAACCACCACTAGTTGTGTTAACTGACGGGGGCAACATCCTTCTTCTACTTTGGTGCTGTCGCATTCAGCTGGGATGTCAGACCCCTGCTCGGGTCTATGCCGGGTGTAAATCACCATTATTCAAGCGTGATAAAGGAGGGGAAGGGGGGGACAACCAGTAAAATATACTAGGCAGTAATTTAAGTCTGAAAAATCATACATAGTCTCTCATCAGCTCATGTATTGCAACCTTCGGTCATCTTGGGTAGCCCCCGAGGGAGAGTTCCATTATCTGCAGTCGTGTTCCCTGCTGCTGCCTCTGCATAAGAGAAGAGCCCTGGCTTCACCTGGGGGGTAGCGTTGACCGCTTCCATCAATGTTGCATCAGGATAATCCGCCCAGTCGGTCGCCTGTTCTATATCCTTCTCCGGGTCAGTGAATGCCTCTGAGTCCACAGGGCCTGAGAGAGTGAATGGGTCATCTCGAAATATTTTTGCCAGTGGATTTTTTTTTTGGAAAGTGTTGAGGTCCACTCCTGGCCCGTTGCCTCGCTTTGGAGAAGGAGATGTCCGATCATTTGGGTAAAGACCTAGAGGGCTGCTGACGTATTAGAGTGGTAGCTGCATTCTGCATTTGTTTATGGCCATTCCTGTGCGTGGGAATACCAAATGGGTGCGTTGGTCCTGCTGTTAACTCGCCTCTTGGAATACCTGGACCAGCAGAAAGGTTCCTATCAGGGGCCGGGGTTTTCCCCTGGCTCCCATAGCCTTCTGGGTGAAGTAGTTGAAAAATATATACCAGGCCAAAACCGAGCAATCCACCTTTCTAACTCCTGTGGACTGTCCCCCGTGATCTCATGCCCTCCCCCAAAGACACAGAGTCTGGTGAGATTTTTAAATTTGAAACGAAAGTCATTCTGATATAGGATCCGTTTGATAAGACCAAAGGCGCGTCTTTTAGCCGCAGTTTCTTGTGCAAAGTCTCTGTATATTTGTATTGGTATGCCCTTCCACTGCAGGTCGCCAATGTCCCTAGCTGCCCGTAGTACCCTTTCCTTAGTTGAGTAACGCAATAAGTATGCCACTGTAGGTCTAGGATGTTCAGCCTGGTTGTTGACTTGGATGGAGACCCTATAGGCTCTTTCAACTTCGATGGGTCCTTGCCATCTTTCCCCTAACATTAGTGGCAAGTTCTGGTTTAAACATTTCTCCATCGACTGCCCCTCTACACCTTTAGGCATGCCTATAATCCACAGATTATTGCGGCGATTCCTATTTTCGTGGTCTTCTGCCCTGTGCCACAGAGCAGCCAGGCGCTCTTTATGTTGTTGTAGTTTCTGCCACATTTGAGACTGGTAAGCCTCACAAGATTCTGCTTTTTGCTCAAGGACATTAACCTTGTCTTGTAGATGTTTGACTTCAGTCACTGTGCCTGAGAGGGATAGGTTTATGCCATCCACTCTAACGATTAAGGCCTCCAGCAACTTTGTAGTATATTGGAGGGACTCCCCTATGGCGACTGGCTGGTCCTGATTTAAGGAACTTGTTTGTGCTGTAACTGGCAGTATACTCATGGTTGCTAAATAGAGAATTGAAAATATGTCCCAAGAAGACACCCTCCTAGGTGGTCCTCTGATTACCACCGTGCAGGTCTGAGACTTGAGCGTATCCGGAGTAGCATTACTGCGTGCAGGGCCTATACAGCCTACTGTGTTTCAGAGATGTCTTGGGAACTCGGCGCAAAATAATGGCATGAAACGCCCTGAAATCCGCTGAAACTTATGCTGCCCAAAAGATGAGGTGTCACCCTCTCAAAGTCATTTTGTTGGCATTAAGACTTCACGGGATCGTGGCGATTGAGCGTGGATGGACACTGTTCAGCAGGAGCTCTCTCATTAGGCTGCCATCTTCCCGGTGGTCAGACCACGCCCCCCTGGTGCATGTTTGTCTTTCTACCAAGACCCTGATGTGTTTAAGGTACTTATTTTCGGCCACCAAATGCAACAAACTGCCGATGACAGATGGTGAAAAGTTTCATAGCTCCAACTTACTGAATTGTACCATTTTGTGCCTTTCTGCATTGGAGGCAAGTAAGCAGTTTGGAACTGTACTATATCATGGAAACTTCAGCCAGCTTTGAGAGTTTTAAAGGAACGGACGGGGATACATGGTCCAGATGGTTTGATCAGTGGTTATTACTTAATTCTGCCATACAAGCTGCAAAACGTTGAGCTACAGGAAAAGCTTATTCTGGCTGCTTTTTGTACTTTCTTGGGGAGTGAAATCTTCAAACTGTTATGCAGTCTGTGTGCACCGGACCGGCCGGAGGATTTGTCATATCAAGAGCTAAAGGCTAAATTGAATGCACAATACACTTTAACAACTTTCCCAAGGGCTGAACATTATGAATTCTACAGTTACCAGCAGAAACCAGGTCAGTTATTACAATCTTATTTATCTGAGATCAAAAGCTTAGCTCACACATGTGAGTAGAGCAGGGAGCATCTTAAATCTAATCTAGCTGATAAGTTTGTTATGGGGTTGAATAATGAACATCATATTCAGCAGTTACTGTCTGTAAGTGTCAAGAAATCTGCTGATGAACTTTACAGTTGGCACTAATGTATGAGGCTGCAGAAAATGAAGCACATGCTAAAATGAACACTAAAAATGAGGTACAAGTAGATGCAGTAAACCCCAAATTGAAACAACTCAAACCTAAGCCTAAACCACTGTTTTCAAAGAAAAAATTTAACCATTTCACCCAAACTGGATGGCCAGTACAAATGTGCATTATGTGGGTCTTCTCAGCATTTCAGGGACCAGTGCAAATTCAGAGAAGTTCAGTATTATGCATGTAAACATCAGGGTCATATCACTAAGGTTTGCAGAAGCAGGAAAACTGCAGTGGTCAGTTCAGAGAGCACAGACAGTGCAGTGATTTCTATTGCACCACAAATGCAGACTAAAAATGTTCTTCCTTTCTATGTGTTACTTCAGTTGCCACAACTGAGGTGTCAGTTGCATTTAACAGTAGACTGTGCTTCCCCAGTTACTTTTATTAACCATCAAACATGGTCTGATCTGGATAAGCCACCATTTTTCTCCTTGTAATAAGTTGCTGCATGCATTTGAAGGGCAACCAATTCAGCCACTGGGCTCGTTTACCACTTTGGTATGCAGGACTGATTCTCCTAGTACACCTTTTAACTTTTCTGGTTTCAAAACATTCAAAACTGGTGTCAACATTTTGGGCAGAGACGCTCAGGTTCTTCTAAACATTCATATTTTACGCGCCCTCCGTCCCCCACATCCGGCGTTAATTAAATAGACCTTCGCCACGCCCACCACCCTATGGACCCTCCCTCACTAGCTCCCACTGGTCCAGTTCTTGGCCCTCCCCCTCACCTGCACCACCTCCCGACCACTGCCTACCCAGGCCGTTCCTGTTTTAATCTTGTTCTCAGTCGTAGACGCTCTCAGCTTGCCATGCTCTCCCCCCTTTCTAATATCACTCTACCCTCTCCCTCTCCGCCCTCCTCCCACTCCTCATCCCTCCCAGAGCCTGATTCCCTTCCGCTCCACAAACCTTCCACTTGATCTCTGCATATCGCTACCTTTGCACCTCTCTGGGGATCACAACCCTGGACCTCAGCCAACAGTCCCCGACAAAAAAACTGCCACTCGCTGACTGGACACCAACACCAGCCTACCTTGCTACTTCCGTGCTGAACTATCGCACCCACACCATGGCATGGCCCTGCCATAAAAGAAAACATAAGCTCTCCCTCAGGGAACTACGTCTCTACACCCTGAACCTTCTGCTACTACTCCTGCTGTTGGGAAATGTCCACCCTAACCCTGGCCCGTACACCAGCAAGGTCTCTCCTAAACACAACTCCTCTGGCTCTCTTTCAATCATGTGCCTGAATATTTGCAGCCTGCTCCACAAGATTGATTCCCTGCAAGCCTTTGCTAGCCAACATAATCCCGACATTTTGGCAGTTGTTGAAACCTGGCTTACCCCTCTGGTTCCTGACCAGGCAATTACCATCACAGGATACAATGTCTTTAGGCTCGATCGCAAATCAAAAAAAGGCGGAGGATGTGCCCTGTACCTGAAAGACTCTATCCTGGGCCACCAAACTGAACCCGCCCTTGCGACTGCCCTGCGCAGAGTCTCCCTGCCAGGTTCCCAGAGGAGCAAGATACAGGCCTAACCGCCATTTTAGACCTTGTCAGATCACAACCATCTGACTCTGAAACCATCCTCCTGGGAGACTTCAATATCAACTGGCTCTCAGCTGAGGCGGGTACTTTCAAGGACTCTGTCCTATTGGCCAACCTAACACAGCTGCTGGACTCCCCAACCAGAAAGAACTATAAAACAGGGACTAGCACCCTGCTCGACTGGATCCTGACTAGCCACCCCTTTCGGATCTCTAACTCCGCCGTCCTTCCGGACTCACTCAGTGACCATTCCCCCATTAGTTGTACCTGGTATAACAAATTCCACAAACTTCCCCCTAAAATCATCTGCAGCAGAGTCCTCCCCCGTGGCCAGTTAACTCACCTCAAATCACACCTCCTCTAACAAGACTGGACTCCTATTTTCCTGGCGTCTGATGCAAACCTGGCTCTGGACCACTTCATCCATATCTTTAGTAAAGCCTGTAACCTATTTGCACCCATAAAAAAGCGCAAAGTTAAAACCCTCTGCAACCCTTGGCTAACTGGTGACCTCCTAAAAAAGCTAAAATCCAGGGACCACCTATGGGAACTGGCTAGATCCACCAGGAAACAAGGTGGCATCCAAAATTTTAAACGAGCATGAAACGACTGCACAAAAACCATCCAATCACAGAAATCTGACTACTACAAGAAAGTACTCACTGACTCCTGGGGAAATGGGAGGGATTTCTGGAACAATCTAAAAGAAATCACCGGGAAGCAATCCAAATCCACGCCGGCCATGCTAAAGATGAATGGAATTACCACACTTGACCCAAAAACCATTGCTGTTACGTTCAACACCGCCTTCACTGATCTCAGCAGTGTCCTTCCCCCAAATTTCTTTAATGATGATGACGCTCCCGAAACTCCCAGCTCCACAACTCCCGGCAGTCACCCTCCCTTCTACTTTAAAGTAGTACATAAGAACGTTGTTCATAAGTACATCACCAAAGCCATCCGCAAATCCAGATCTAGCAATGATACACTCAACCTCAAGCTGCTGTCCCTCACCCTAGAAGAGGTGCTGGGGCCCCTTACCAAGATTTTTAACCTCTCCCTTACACTCAGCCAATTTCCAGAAATATGGAAGTCAGCCACTGTCACCCCAATCCACAAAAGTGGTGACAAGACTGACCATGGGAACTACCGCCCAATCTCAATCCTGCTACCCCTGTCAAAAGCCCTGGAACACATTGTATTGGACCAGCTTACTGAATACCTGGACAAGCACAACATCCTCTGTAGGCAACAACATGGTTTCAGGAAAGACCATAGCACTGCTTCCGCATTACTTGAAGTCCCTGGGCAATCCACAGCTCACTGGACAAAGGACAACTCACTGGCGCTGTCTATATTGACCTAACCAAGGCATTTGATACTGTCCACCACCGCTTTCTTTTTGCCCGGCTTCAAAAGGCTAGGCTCTCCCCCAATTCTATATCTTGGTTCAAAAGCTACCTCGCAAACAGGTCACAATGTGTAAAAATTGCGGATGTGCTCTCTGAAGCCATCCTGTTTGCTCTGGTGTCCCACAGGGATCCATCCTGGGATCACTCCTCTTCAGCCTGTTCCTAAATACACTGCCGGCCTCCTGCTCTCAACAAATCGTACTCTACGCCGATGATGCGGTAATCCTAGCCTTACACCAGGATCCAATCCAGCTACAAGACAACCTCCAGCATTGCTTCTCCACTATAGAGAACTGGTTCACCCAACACAAACTAATCCTCAATCAGAAAAAAACTTAAGACCCTGATCTTCAGTAGCTCCCACGATAAACATAAACTCCATCACCTCTCCATATATACCAGTCATAGCGGCCTACTTGAGCAGGTCCAAACTTTTAAATACCTTTGGATCACTCTAGACTCGCACCTCTCCTACACTGACCACATCAACAACATCGCCAGAGCTGCCAACTCCAGACTAGGCCTGCTATTCCACCACAGGAGACACCTTCCCCCTACAGCCTTGACCGCCGCCGTCCAGAGCTCCATTGTTGCCACCATTGACTATGGCCTCATCATCCATGGCTCAGCTGCTGTTACCATGCTCAAACGGGTAACCACCTCCCTCAACAAGGCTTGTCGGCTCATCACTGGCGCTCAACGGCATGCACACACCTGTGACCTGTACTCCCAAACCAGCTGGCTGCAACTTGACAAGCGCATTAAATACCAAACCTGCGTAGTGGCTAAGAAAATTCTGATGGGCCTTGCCCCACCCAGTGTTGCTACTCTTCTACAACCTAAAAAAAGCAGCCGGTGCACCCGGGGGTCCAAACCACAGCAGTTCCAAATCCCCTACTGCCACACAACCTAAGGACAAAGAGTTTTTGCCTACCGGGCCGCTACCTGGCTAAATGGACTCTCAAGTGATATCACCACCTCCCCCACACTCAGTGCCTTCAAAACCAGGCTCCGCCACTCTTTCATTGCCTCCAGCGCCTGTGACTGTAATATCTAGCAATGAAATCTCCAGAGACTGGCCTCCCGGACTTTGAACAGATCCCTACACCATGGTGCCCTTTGTTCTGTCCACATTTACGAGAGCCACAGCCTCTTAGCACTTGCAGACAGCATCGTGCCCAACTCCTGCACTTCTAGTGTTCTCTGACAATGCCCCCAGGCTTCACCACCCTCCTCCTGTCCCTCCTTCTCCCTACCATTTCTTCTCTCTACCCCACCAAATCTCCCATTGCTGTCCACCCCACCCCTTCCTCTGCCCCACCCCCTCTGTTCCATTTCTTTTCTATTCATTTCTTTTCTCTTCTTCATTAAAGATGCATCAATTTATGTTTCTCGTATGCAATATTGTATGTATATCTATTTTACTGTTTTGCCTGTTACGTTCTGTCTAACTGTACCTCATGACATGGAACTTTTGTAAAAGAGCCTTGGCTCAAAGGTATTTGTAATCCTAGAACTCAATAAATAAATACAAATAAGTAAATATTAATCCAGCAGATTTTGGCCTACTTGCTGCTGTCCAGGTACTACAAAGCAGTAACCCGCCCAAGCTTGGGGAGATTTTAGACATGTATCCAGAGCTGTGGAAAGGCCTGAGATATTGCACAACAGCTAAAGCCAAGCTAGTTACAAAGCCTAATGCAGTCCCTAAGTTTTGTAAATCATGGAACTTCCTTTTGCCTTAAAACCAGTGTTTGGGGCAGAATTGGACAGACTGGAAAAAGCAGGTGTGCTGGAAATGGTTTCAAGTTCAGATTGGGCTACTCCAATTGTGGTGGTATCTAAACCAGGTGGTAAGGCTTGAATACGTGGAGATTTTAAGGTGACACTTAATCCAGTACTTAGCACAGAGGAACTTTTTCATAGACTGAATGGTGGTGTGGGGTTCTCTAAACTGGACCTCGTTGATGCATACCTTCAAGTGGAGTTGGATACAGACTCTCAGAAACTGGTAGTGATAAATACACACCAAGGACTGTACAAGTTCAAGCAGTTATGTTTGGCCTTAGTTCTGCGCCTGCTATTTTTCAAAAAATGATTGAGCAAACGTTAGGTGATATACCACGTGTTGCTTGTTATTTGGATGACATCATTGTCTCGGGCAAAACAGAAGCAAAGCATTTACTTAACTTACAAAAGACTTTAGAGAGACTGCAACGGAGTGGATTCAGACTCAGGAGAGAAAAATGCCAGTTTTGTCAACCAAGTGTCATGTACTTAGGTCACACTATTGACAAAGACTGAATTCATCCAAATGATGAAAAGGTGGAATCCATTGTGCACATGCCTGAACTGCAGAATGTTTCAGAGTTGTGCTCATTCTTGGGTATGGTGCGCTACTATGACCGTTTCATACCAGGCTTAGCCACTAAATGTGCCATCCTAAATGAACTGTTACATAAGGGTACTCCGTGGAAGTGGACGAAGGGACACAGTAAGGCAGTTCAAACAATCAAGTTCTCTCTGACTGATGTGAATAATTTAACTCATTATGATCCTAACTTACCTATCACATTGGCCTGCGATGCTAGTTCTGTGGGTATAGGAGCTGTCCTTTTCCACACAGATCCAGATGAGTGGAAAAGCAGATAGCCCATGCTTCATGCAAGCTCTCTGCAGCTGAAAGGAATTATGCCCAGATTCAGAGAGAGGCATTAGTGATTGTGTTTGGAGTCCAGAAATTTCGCCAATACTCGCTAAGGTCGCAAGCTTCACCTGAAGACTGATCACAAGCCACTAGTGACAATTTTTAGTCCAGAAAAAGGAATTCCAGAAATAGCTGCTAGCCGACTTCAATGATGGGCATTAATTTTGTCTGCCTATAATTTCAAGGTTACATACCAACCAATGGACCAGCATAGAAATGCAGATGCCTTGTCGAGGTTACCACTATCCAGAGAAATGGAGTTTAATGTGGAACTTAAAGAGGAGCCATTAGTATGCCAGGTGGGGCCAGATAGCTTTCCAGTGCAATTCAAAGACACGGAGGACTATACTGTTGTGTGTGCAACAGTTAAATCAGCTTCCAGTACTAGCCAAGGACATTGCAAAAGTGACTAGTCAAGATGTAGTTTTGAAACAAGTATATCAGTATACGCTTGAGGGTTAGCCGCAAAGTACTACTTGTTTGACTGCACTACAACCCTACTGTACAAAGAGACAGCAGTTGTCCATTGCGGAAGGGTGTCTTCTATGGGGATTATGTGTCATAGTACCCCAATGTTATCACTCAAATGTGTTGACTCTTTTGCATGCGGGCCATCCAGGCATTGCTAAAATGAAATCCCTGGCCAGACTTCATGTATGGTGGCCTTCCATTGACAGAGACATATACCAGGTTGTACAAAGATGCAAAGGTTGTGCTGTATCTATGGGAAATCCAGAAAGAGCTCCAGTTCACCATTGGGAATGACCTGGCAAAGGTTGCATATTGATTTCGCAGGACCTTATTTGAATTCCATGTGGTTACTCTTAACTTATGCTTATAGTAAATGGCCAGAAATTCATCAAATGTCTTCGACAGCTACTGAGAGTACCATCAAAGTGTTGAAATCTATCTTTGCTACCCATGGTTTTCCGCAAGTGATTGTCTTGGATAACGGACCACAGTTCATGTCTGTTGAATTCCAAGCATTTTGCTATCAACATAATATCCACCTTATTTTCTCACCTCCCTACCATCAAAGTTTAAATGGCGAAGCAGAACGCATGGTTCAGACTTTTAGAAAGAGTATGGACAAAGCTAATCCTACTACACCGATGGCAATACAAATAACCCTTTTGGACTTTCTTGCGATGTATCGAACAACACCACATTGTGTCACTGGAATATCCCCTGCAAAATTGTTGTTTGGATGTCAGATTCAAACTCAGTTGGACCTTCTTCACCCTCTAGGCTATAAGTCAGTAACTAAAATGCTTCCTAAGACCAGATCCTTCAAACCCAGTGATCTTGTGTGGGTCAGGATGTATGTGGTCCTGAAGAGATGGATAGAAGGCGTGGTGGAAAAAAGTTCATAAATGTCTGTACTGTTCAACTGACTAACCAGAGGAGAATGAAAAAGCATGTGGACCAATTACGTACTAGAATTGAAATGGAACCAAAAAGGGATACCCAGAGTTGGGGTAGTTATCCAGCATTATTTCTTCCAGAACAAGAACAGGAAGAGATAGTAGAACCACAGCAGTTGAGACAAGATGTGGCTGATGCTAATCAGATTCCAGAGCAACAGCCTCCAGTCCTACTACGTCGGTCAGGACATACAAGACGTCCACCAAAGAGAATGGACTTGTAGAGATATAGCCTAATGACATAGACTAACTAAAGGGACATTGCAGTAATAACTTTAATAGCTTCATACTATTATTGAATTATTGACTTACATACTTTCTAGCTAAGTCAGGAGGGATTGTTATGTATAGTACAGCTTTAAGGAATGCATTTACTGTAACTCTTCCTGTGTGAGGCTTCCTGTGTGTGTTGAGATGAGTTTTCCCCTTCTATCTGTGCTGAATAGAAGTAAACAGAGAAGGCCTAAATCTCTGTGGTGCATGTTTTTCTTTCTACTAAGACCCTGATGGGTTTAAGGTATTTATTTTCGGCCACCAAATAAAACAGCAACAAATGACTGATGGACATAAAGGGTTAAAATGTGAAAATGCTGAAACTAAATTGATAACTGATTGCGATTTTCTTTCAGAACAAGCTAACAATGTTTCTCTCCAGGGTTATTTTAAGCAGTTGGGGGTAAAACCAAAACACAGTGTACCAGTATTTAAAAAATGTAATGGGTTACAGTACAGAGTTTGGGTTAAACCTCAGACACAGGAACAGACAGAACAATTGGTTGTACCACAGAAGTATAGAACAGAATTGTTACAGATAGCACATGATAGTCCTATGGCTGGTCACTCAGGGAGGGATTGCACCCTTGCCAGATTGCTGTGTAGATTTTACTGGCCTGGAATTCATGAAGATGTTGCTACCTATTGTAATTCCTGTACTGAGTGTCAGAAGGTAGCCCCAGTCACTAGAAAAGACAAGGTGCTCCTACTCTTCATAGATGTGCCTTTTGAGAGAATTGCAATGGATGTGGTTGGTCCTTTAGACAAAAGTAAAAAGGGTACTAGAAGGCCTGCCCAGTGGCCTGAAGGTTGAGGTGCTGGATGCCACACCTCGTGCCAGCGACCCGAGTTCAGGAGCGAGTTCGGGCGTCAGGGGTCAGCAGGCGGGTGGAGGATTGGTGCCCACAGGACCACTCCTCCCCAGGGGAGGAAGAGGCGGGGGATGCTAGGTGCACCAGCGGCTCAGTGGAGATCGGGGCGCTGCAGTGCATAGGCTGCAGCTGTCAGTGTGGCTGGCGCGAGCAGGGTTGCCATGCACCGTTGTGTGTGCCCACACAAGGGGGCCATCACCAGAACAGAGAAAACACCGGCTCCATGGAACAGGCGATGGCACCTGACCCCATGCCCTCTGCTGGGTTCACCTCGACTGGCCTTCCAGTGCCTCCACCGGGCTCTCACCTGCAGCCAGAGACTGACTTAGAAGAGCCCCCAAAGAGGAGGGGGTCACCCACCCTGGATGGGTTAAACCGGGGGGTGCTGGCTGCAGGGAAGGGGGGAGAGAGGAGTCACAGTCCGAGGGGGCCTCAGGCAGGCAGGATATGGGCAGGATGCCTGAGAGAGGTTCCATGGGCCGTGACTGGAGGGAAATAAAATTGAGGGAAAAAAAAGGGTAATAGATTTATCCTGGTAGTATGGTACTATGCTACTCGATATCCAGAAGCAGTTCCAATGCATACTGTTACAGCTCCAAAAGTGGCAGCAGAGCTTGCCAACATTTTCAGCAGAGTGGGCATACCTAAAGAAATTATTACTGATCAGGGTAGTAATTCTGGTGCTGCACTGCAAGGAGCTGTACCGACTGCTAGATATCACTGCCATAAGAACCTCCACATCACCCTCGGACAGATGGTTTTGTTGAGCGTTTTAATCAAACCCTAAAACGCATGTTAAAAAGGTTTGTAAAAGGGGAAGGGAAGATTGGGACCATTTCTTGCCTTACCTATTTTTTGCTTACAGAGAAGTGCCACAGGCATCAACAGGGTTTTCACCATTTGAAATGCTGTATAGTAGGCAGCCAAGAGGGCCACTGGATGTGATAAAAGAAACATGGGAAGATAACCCCACTCAGAAACAATCTATATCATCTTATATGTGTGCCCTAAGAAAGAAGCTGGCAAAATATGTTGAAATTGCCATAGTAATCAGGAAGAGGATCAAAACCAGCCGAAGGGATATTATGACCATGGGGTAAAATAAAAGTTTTCGAGCCAGGTGAAAAGGTTTTGCTACAGATACCCACAACAGAAAATAAGCTGTTAATGAAGTGGCAAGGGCCTTATAAAGTTTTTAGATGTACTGGCCCTATTAACTATGAGATTGAGACCCCTGACAGGAAAAATCCTGCTAAGATATATACCATGCCAACCTCCTCAAGAATTGGGTTGAAAAAAATGCCAAAAGTTGCTTTGTTGGTTTTTCCAGAAACTAATAAGGAAGATATTGATGTAGCTTATGATAGACTGGAAAAAAGAACTGTAAATGCTTAACTTCACAACAAACTGCAGACATTTGTAATGTGCTAAAGACATTTAACAGTACTTTTACCACGGTACCAGGCTGAGCAAAAGGAGTTGAACACACAATAGTGACAAAGAATGCTCGCCCTATTAGACAAAAGTCATACAGGTTGCCAGAGCGGTTAAGAGCTGATGTGGTTAAGGAAATACAAAAAATGAAAGAATTGGGTATCATAGAGGAGTCAAGGAGTGCTTGGTCATCTCCCATGGTAATTGTAAACAAAAAAGAAGGGGGTGTTAGGATCTGCCTTGATTTCAGGAAACTTAATCAAGTGTCAGAATTTGACAGTTCTCCTATGCCCAGAATAGATGATTTGGTGGACAGACTGGGGGTGCAAAGTATATCAGTACCCTCGATCTCACCAAGGGTTGCTGGCAAATACCTTTAGCTAGAGAATCCAGAGATAAAACTGCATTTGCCAACCCCATAGGATTCTGTCAGTTCACCACCATGCCATTTGGTTTACATGGTGCACCAGCTACATTCCAGCGGTACATGGATGTAATTTTATCCCCTCACACTGGTTATTGTGCTGCGTACCTGGATGATATTGTGGTGTACAGTCCAGACTAGGAAACCCACCTGAAACACCTACAAGCAGTTATCCAAGCTATCAAAAATGCAGGTCTGACAATTAATCCTACTAAATGTGCATTGGGCAGGCAGGAAGCCAGATATTTGGGCTATGTGCTGGGAAACAGAGAAGTCAAACCAGAGATTTCTAAAATAGAAGCTGTAGCTAACAGCCCTGTACCTAAAACAAAGAAACATGTCAGGTAATTTTTAGGGCTGGCAGGTTATTATCGGAGATTTGTTCCCAACTTTGCTGAGTTAGCTACTCCCCTCACTGAACTCACAAAGAAACGGTACCCAAATAATGTGAAATGGACCCCAGAGTGTGATGAAGCTTTTCAAGCCACAAAGGCTGCATTATGTTCAGCACCTGTTTTAAGAAGCCCAGACTTTGAGAAACCATTTCTGCTACAAATTGATGCATCTGAGGTAAGCCTAGGTGGAGTCCTAAGTCAATATATAGATGGGAAAGAGCATCCTATTCTGTATATAGGTAGGAAATTGCATGACAAGAGAGAAAAGGTACTCCACTATCGAAAAGGAGTGTTTAGCAGCAAAGTGGTCCATGGAGTCCCTCAAATTTTATTTGCTGGAACTGAATTTGTTCTTGTAACTGATCACAGTCCTCTCTGTTGGCTCGACCAGATGAAAGATAAAATTCCAGAATCACACAGTAGTACCTGGCACTGCAGCCATCTAAATTCTCTGTGATTCACAAATCTGGTAAAGAGAATAGCAGTGCTGATTTTCTGTCAAATATGGCTCAGGAATTGAGGGTTCTGAAGGTTGGGTTGAAAACTGATGTAAGAGTTTAAGCTGTACTGTTTGTTATACTGTTCTATAAAAAAATATGCAAATGTGCTTAATTTCTGAAAGTAGCAATTGTTACTAGAGAATGAATAAAACATTTTGGAAACCTGTTTGGTAAAACAGGTTCCCTCTTAAGGGGGGGTGGGTATATGCGACAGGGTAGAATAAGACTCTGTCCTATTTGTTATGGAGAATGTGTTTAAATGCAAAGATCTTTTCTTTTCTGTCTCTTCTATCTGGTTGCACAACCAAATTTTCCTGTGAGACCTCGGCCTTGATCAGCCCGACCAGTCTCGCAATTCTTTGCCTCTCACTGTCTCTCACTTTTCTCTTGCTGTCTGTTTTTCCTCCCTTGCATATCTATATCTGCTAATATAAAAATTTGTGCAAATCAATGTGTATGGAAATGTAGTTGATATTGGGATCTCTGTTTAGAAAATATTTAGTATTATTGTTGAAATGTACATTAATTGTAGAAAACCAGTATTCACAAAGGAAGAAGGGGAGGTACCTAAACCAAACAATAGAAACACTCTGGATTCACAAAATAAAGAGTTCTGAAAGAATTCTTAAAACTGAAGGTGGACAAAGCGATGGGGCCTGATGGGATTCATCCCAGAATTCTAAAAGAACTAAGGGTAAAACTAGTGACACCACTGACTACCGTCTTTAACAAATCATGGGAGGATGGGGTGGTACCTGAGGTCTGGAGGAGGGCAGATGTTATTCCACTGCACAAAAGTAGGGGCAGGGCAGAGGCAGGAAACTACAGACCTGTTAGTTTGATCTCAGTGATAGGGAAAATGATGGACTCACTTCTGAAGGAAAGAATTGTTGAGTACCTAGAGGCCAGAGGGGTACAGGACCCAAGGCAGCATGGATTCACAGTGGGAAGGTCATGTCAGACCGAATGTAATAGATTTCTTTGACTGGGTGACCAAAGTAGTAGACCAGGGAGGGGCTGTGGACATAACTACCTAGACTTTAGCAAGGCATTTGACACAGTGCCTCACAAAGATTAATATACAAGTTAGCCAGCTTTGGAGTGGGTCCCAAGATGGTAGCCTGGGTAAAACATTGGCTGGAGAACGGGACACAGAGGGTAATAGTAAACGAGTCCACTCTGGAAAAAAAAAGGGGTTACTAGTGGGTATCGCAGATTCAGTTTTAGGACCAGTCCTTTCAATATCTTTATAAGTGACATTGCTGAGGGACTGGAAGGAAAAGTATGTCTCTTTGCAGATGACACAAAGATCTGCAACAGGGTTGATATACAAGGTGGGGTGGAAAGGATGATAAGGGACTTGGCAAGATTGGAGGCATGGTCAAACATATGGCAGCTTAGATTCAATACAAAGAAGTGCAAAGTAATGCACCTGGGAAACAAAAACCAGGGAAGAGTACACAGTGGGGGTGAGATACTAACAACAACAAAAATGGAAAGGGACCTGGGGGTAGTCATATCAGATGACCTAAAGGTGGGCAAGCAATGTGAGACGGCAGTAAAGAGGGCTGGGGGGATACTGGGATGCATAGGGAGAGGCATCACCAGTAGAAAACAGGAAGTTGTTATCCCTCTGTACAGACAGCTGGTGAGACCCCATCTGGAGTACTGCATACAGTTATGGAGAACCAATCTCCGCAAGGACATAGACAGGATGGAGGCAGTTCAGAGGAGGGCAACAAAAATGGTGCAGGTTCTGCACCAGAAGAAATATGAAGAGAGACTTAAGGAGCTTAATATGTATACCCTGGAGGAAAGGGAGGGAGGGGACAAGATAGAAACTTTCAAGTACCTCAAGGAATTAACAAAGCTCAATAGGGTAGCATCTTTCAGAAAAGAGTGTGCAAGAACAGGGGCACAATTTGAAGATAGAAGTGGGATGGATCCAAGGTAATGTGAGGAAGTATTTTTTCACAGAGAGGGTTGTGGATGCATGGAACGGCCTTCCTGAGGAGGTTGTGGAGTCAAAAACAGTGGGGAAATTCAAGAATGCATGGGACAGACATAAGGCAATTCTAGGGGGTGAGGGTAGGAGGAAGTAGGCTGTAGGTTAACTAGGATCTGCAGCTTATCCATTAGGTAGGGAAATGGGCAGATTGGGTGGGCTAACCAGTCCTCATCTGCCGTCAAATTCTGTGTGTCTGTTTTAGAGGTTACTTATGCAATGTGAGGCTTTTTTTGCAAAGGAGCCTCAGAAACATCCTGCCTGATATTTACGAGAACAGAACATTTGCAAGGACAGGATGTTTGCTAGGATGGGGTTGAAAGACAGCTGCTCCTGGGTTTTCCCTATGCTTCCTGACCTGTGCCTCGATGACAATGCAAGAGATACCTCAATGAAGATAGTACAGTTGCATAAGAATTTTCCATAACAGTAGATCTTTGAGAGGATCTCTTGCATCAGGCCATGCCGTCCCCCCTGGCCTCCCTTGGCCTCTGGGCTGTTCTGTCTCTGTATCTCTCTAGGTGGGTTTACCTTCTGTTTCACCATGCATCATGGTGGGATCCTCTAGCTTTCCTCGGTTCTCCAACAGGAGATACTCTGTGGTCTCAGGTGGGAGAACTGAGGAAGGTGAAGGGCTGCCCAACTTTATATGGGAGGGACATCGCCAGCATCTGACGTTGTCTTGGGCAGCCCCTTGTAGACCGCAATCTAGAAAAGTTTCCGAGTGGTCCTACTGCTTGGCCTCTGTAGTTCCATAGGTGTGGCCTGATGCAAGAGATCCTCTCAAAGATCTACTCTCACAGTATGTTCTTACGTAACTGTACTTTATTGTCGCCGGATTCTGTTGGCTCCTCTACCCTCACTTCTCCTTCCACTTCCGAGTTGATAAGCACCACATCAAGAATGGCAGCCTGCCTTGTGGGTTCCTTAACCAGCTGCGTCAGCAGGGCCTGACTTCTTGAGCTCTTGGTGCTGGAATAACTCAATTAGTACCTAGCAGCTTTAGATCTCCTACCACCTCCTCCTTTACCACCCCCCTTTCTTGTTCGGCTCCTAACTCCTTAACTCTATCTTCCCCCAGTCCTGGATGTGTATAGATCACCCCAATCTGTAGTTTCTTGCCTGAGGAATCTGTGAGCTGAACCCACAGTGATTCTGTTAACCCATTACCACCCTTGATATTTTTGTTCTCCACTGCCTCTGTATCTTTCCTGACATACAGGGCTTTGCCTCCTCCTTTACCTTTTTCTCTGTCACATCTAAACATGGTGTAGCCTGGTACTGTCAGGTCCCAATCGTTATTCTCTGTGGCCCAAGTTTCTGTAATGGCTACTAGGTTCATCTAAGTGGCTGCCACCATTGCCTGGAGCACACTTATTTTATTTCTCTAACTCCTGGCATTCAGGCAGACCCTTTCCATCTTTCTTCTTATTCCCTCTTGCTTTTTCCTATTCCTTCTCCCGTATTCTTCCCTACTGTCCTTATTTTTTTATGTTTAATAGTGAATGTAGGCATTATCAGCCATCCCTCATTGTCCTCTTCCCCTAAACTAATTTGAACTTCAGCCTTTCTGTTATCTGCCTTGCTGCTTCTAGTTCCTTGTTCAGGGGGAACCCTAGCTAGGTTCCCAACCCCCTCTCCCCTCTCATGTTTCCTGTAGCCTCGGTCTTCCCCACAGTCAGTTTAACTGCCAAATGTAGACTGCAGACTTCTGCTCCAAAGCACTGCTCCCCCCCCCCTTGTCAGGTGAAGGTCGTCACCCTTGAAGTTCCTCTCCCACAAAGCTGGGTACCTTTCCTTCTGATACCATCCCTTCAACCACCCATTAAATTCCTCAGCCTCTTCCTTACTCTGTCGTTCTCATTCCACACAGGAGGACCTTGAGAAAGGTCATAGTAGCCAAGTGCGCCTTTAATCTGTCCCCAACCTCTTAAACTTGCTCTTCATTGCCTCCTCAATCTGGTTTGCCAGCTTGTTGGTACCCAGTGCAACAGCACCCCCCAGATCCCCTTTCTCTGCCATCCTTTCTATCCCAGATGGCTGATACACCAGGTAAGTATCTGATCATTTCACTCCCCTTCACTCTACCACCCACCATCTTCCCCACTCCTCTAATCATTGAGCCCCCAATCACTAAGACTCTCCTTGCGGACTTCCTCCTGCACCCTCCGCCCCCCTAGTGCTACCAAGTAATTCTGCCCATTTCCCCCAACTGATTCACAGCCTCTCCACAGAGTCAGGGGTACCTGAGCCTTCTTCAGGAGTGCAAAGCAATTTGCTGTCTGAATGGTGTGAGATTGGCCCATCCACCCTTCCCTCTCCCCTTCCTCACCACCCTTCAGTCCTCTGGGCAGTTGCCCTCTTAGGAAGTGGAGGTGTTGGGGGGTGGACCACAGCTGAGACAGTGAAGCAGCTGATATATCTGATCTCTTACTGCTACCAGCTGAGAATGAAGCACTGCAAAGGTCCTACAGGCGGGGCAGTGTCTTCTCCTCCAGAACATAACCCTGAAGAAGAGTGCCCCATAGTCTCCGCAGGTGATTATGTCCCCACTGTACCTCATCTCCATCCTGATCATATGATAACCCCTACACCATTGTAATAACTTGCTTAGTACCCATAGACTACAACCAAAAAGGCCTACTTTATATATGGAGTTCTGTTGTATATGGAGTACGTACCTCCCTTACTTAATCCTTAACCTTGATTAATTCCAAATGCCAACAGTTATAAAAACAGTTCACCTACTGAACTCATCAGGTGAACACAAGCACATATTCAGGATATCCTAACGCACAATAGAAAACAGAGCAGGCCCTACTTTGGCTTTGACAGTCCTATTATGATGCATGGCATGAGATGTCAAGGTGCTGGATTACAGGATTCGGAAAAAAATGTAAGGCCACTACAGTTTCTACATTAATTGACTTTTAAACAGGATACTTGCATTCAAAGAGTTCTGACACATTCAGAATACTCAGGGATTACTATGCTGCCTTATACACTCAGGACAAGGACTGTGAGGCCTGCCAGAGTTTCAACCTGGCTACACAGAAACACCGTCAACAGGCCCTGGAAGCTCGTGTTCTCAAACTGAAGATGGCTTCCATGGAGAAGGAGCTATAGAAGCTGCTAGGATTGTAGTCCTCCCCAGGGATGCATGCTGGTGCCTCTGGCGTCTGCCCAGCCACTGTGCTTCCATCGGACCCCGATAACAAGCCTTACACCGATCCTCTGGATTAGCGCATGCTGCCACTCTTGCCGCAGCCCCTCAGGAGCCTCTGTCACCACCTCCCCTGTTGGTGTCTCCTGGCTGTCCTGCACATTCAGAGCCGGAGTCGGAAGAGTGTCCGCCCGACTCAACCCTGGTGCCAGGGCCCAATGCCAGACCTCCCTTGGGAGCTGATGTCTCCTGCACTGCGGGCTCCTCTGTCTGGGCCAGCTCTCTCACCCCAGCCTCCGGTGGGACCCTCGGACGCTAAAACCTCCTCGGGGGGGTCCGGCGCCAGACCTATCATTACTAGGCCCTTCATACCCTCCATCAGGTCCCTTGGCCCCTCCTTCGGGGTCTACACCTGGCTACCCTCCATCAGGACCTTTGGCTCCTCCTTTGGGTCCTACACCAGGTTACTTGCCATCAGGGCCTCTGACAGGTCCCTCGGCTCCTCTGTCGGGCCCTTCACCGGGCTTTCCGATGCCAGGCTATCCTGCATCTCACTACCTCTCGCTAGGTTAACTGCCGCGCTAGGTCCTCACACTGGGGTTTCTGACACCGGACTGTTCACCCTATGGAGCGCTGGGCTACATTACCTGATGCCGGGTTTACCTTCCTGGATACCCGCCTGTCTATGAGCCCCTCCTCTGCCCCCTCCACCACCTCAGCCTCAGATGGACTTTAGGGAGGCATTACAGTCTTGGTGGTCTGAAACCAAGACTCAGTTGGTTTCGCACTGGACCAGTGGCAACCAGACACGCTCCCACGCCAGCCTGCATGGACCCTACACCAAGATTTCCTTCTCTAGTGGAGTCTCGCCCACTACCTCAGGATAGACCTCGTGATCTTACCGCAGTAGTTTGTGTTGACAGGGGCCTTGCAGATCACGCCCCACAGACTCTGTCTCGGATGGAAGCCCGCCATCGGGCTCGGACTCAGACACTGCAGACTCCTCTACTCGGGTTTTGGGACCCCTCCAGTGGATCCAAAGACTCCCCAAGTCCCTCCTGAGGACCTCTCCTTTACTGAGATCTTTCAGAAGATTCAGGAGGCAATGGTGGAAGACAGAGGATCAGGATCCTCAACGCAAGAGGTTGGCAGAACACCTGGATATGCCCGAGCAATCCTCTGCTCATTCCTCCGTGGATTGGACCATATGAGTACCTGGCCTCCATGGTTGGCAAGCAACTTTGTTGGTGGCCACATCGCCAAGAAGGCTAATAGACTGTATTGAGCCACCGAGGGTAAAGACCACTTCAGTTCTCACCCTAAAGTGGACTCAGTGGTCATTTATGCGGCCCATGACCGCACAGCTAAGCCTAAAACACATGAGCACCTCTCCTCCTGACAAAGAGTCATGGCAACAGACCAGTTTGGACTCAAGGTTTATTTCTCCTCCACTCTGGACCTCAGAGCTAGAACTATCTGGCACACATGATTGTATCTGATAATCTATCCTGGGACAGTTGAAGTTGGAATTCAAGGCTTTGCAGTTCGAGCTAAACCAAAATTTCCTAGACTGTCAGGACTGCTGGAATCTCTTGCCATCATTCACTCAGAGCTACCTATGATGTGGTAGATGCCTGTACCCAAAGTACTGCCACGGCTATTAGCAGGTGCCGGTACGCCAGGCTGTGGGTATCCTGATTGGCCCAAGACTTCCAGTCGGCCAAACACGATGCCCCCTTCAGAGGAACAGTTCTTTTCGGAGGTGACATCAAGGACATAATCACCGAGCTCTGTTCAGTCTTATGTACCGCTCTAATACCAAGCCAAAACAGCCATTTCATCACCAGCAGTGGTGCCAGAATAGGCAACAGCCAGCCCAATGTCAGAACAAACATCGGGCACCATTGGCAGGACCCACCCCTCCAGTCAAGTCCCAAAGGGCTGCCAGGGTGGTGCTCCCTCACACCCCTCTGCCTCCTGAGTTATGGCAGGGCCCCCAGCCTCTGCCACCAGCTGCAGAGGAACAGTAGGGGGCAGATTTGCCAGTCACCTGGCTGGGTGGGAGGCGATCACTGCAGACACATGGGACCTTCAGCTCATCGCTCAAGGCCACACCATCAAATTCACAGAGAGACCTCCAAGAAATCCTCCAGGTCTCTGTCACTACCCAATAGGCCACATTCCTCTTATAATGGAAGAGATCCAAGCTCTACTGACAAAATCAGCTATAGAGCTATTTCTCAGGGCCAGGAAGGAAGGGATATTACTCCCACTCTTCCTGGTCCCCAGAAAGACAGGGGACTTCCGTCCGATCCTGGACCTCAGCACACTAAATCTGTAAGTGGAGTACAAAAGATTTCACATGCTGACCCTTGGCTGCCTGTTGCCTCTTTTACACCAGGATCATTGGCTGTGTGCTCTGGATATGCAGGATGCATACCTGCATATTCCAGTTTATCCCTCCTGCCGATGCTTCCTGCGCTTTACCTTCCAGGGGGAGCACTTCCAATTCATAGTGCTCCACGTTGGTCTCTCCTCAGCACCCAGGGTATTTACCAAGTGCCTAGCAGAGGTGCTGACAGCTTTACGCCACCAGGGAATATATGTGTTCCCATACCTCGATGAATGGCTCCTGTTAGCGCCGTCAAGGGACAGCCTGGTGGCCTTCCTGACTACTACCCTGAATCTGTTCAGGCAAGTGGGGATCATGATGAATTACCCCAAATCCTAGCTTGTTCTTTCCCAATGCCTCCAATTTATTGGGGCGATGTTGAATACTGTTCAAGGCCAGGCTTTCTCCATTTGGACCGGCAGAAACCCTGAGTCAGCAGGTCATTCAAGTGGCCATCAGCCAGTGGACCCTGGCCCGCTTGGTCCCACGCCTTCTGAGCCTCATGGCAGTAGCTATTTCCCACTGTCCCCTAGCCAGACTACATATGAGGATTGTACAGTGGACCCTTCAGGTCCAGTAGGACCAGAAATCAGACGACCAAGATCACAAGATTCTGGTGTCCAGCCCCATGCGTCGGGACCTTCTGTGGTGACAGGATCTGTCCAGTCTCACCAGAGGGGTTCCTTTTCAGACACTTCCACTGGCCCAGACTCTGACAGTGGATGCTTCCGGTCTGGGCTGGGGCACCCATCTGCGTAAACACAGGACACAGGAATCTTGGTCTCATCAGGCGCTTTCTCTGCACATTAGTGTGCAAGAAATGTGGGCTGTATTATACGCCCTTCAGGCCTTTCAGCCCTTACTCCTCCCTTTGCCCCTCCTGGTACAGACAGACAACATGTGCATGGTCTGGTACCTGAAAAAACAGGGAGGCACGTGGTGGTATCCTCTGTGCAGGGAAGTGGTGTGAGTATGGCATTGGGTGGTACAGCACAGCCTTCAGCTCATGGCAGTGCATGTCCCAGGCATTTAAAATGTCCTGGTGAACTTTCTTAGCTGTGCTGAGGCAAGGGCACACGAGTGGGAACTGAGGCAGTCAGTAGTTGAAGACATCTTTGATCAGTGGGGTCGCCCAGATCTCGATCTGTTTGCCTCCCCATCCAACCCTAAACTACCCAGTTTCTGTTGTCTCGTTCCCGGGAATGGTGTTTTCTGGTGAGACGTGCTGTCTCTGCTGAACAAGGAGGTTCTTGTACCTTTCCACTGTTGCAGAGAGTGCTTTTGAAACTACAGCAGAAGGGGCCTACAGGATTCTCATATCCCTTATTGGCCTCACCAAGTATGGTTTCTCTGCTTCAGCAGTTGAGAGTGGAGCCTCCAGTTCCCCTACCCTCTGCCAGAACCTCACTGACTCAGGACCAGGGCAAACTGGTCCATCCTGGTCTCCAGTACCTTCACCTTCACGCATGGCACCTACTGACGTAACAGTCACACACTTTGGGGTCTCTTCCAGAGTGGTTGAAGTCCTTATGGAGGCCCAAAGCCATCCACAAGAACCACATATGTTATGAAATGGAAGAGGTTCTCCATTTGGGCAACCAACAAGGGATGGGACCCTTTCTCTTGCCCTTTCCTACAGATCATGGAATACCTGCTGCATGTCTCTGACCTTGCCTTCGCTATTCTTCGCTGAAGGTCCACTTGTTCGCCATTTCTGCCTACCACGCCCGTGGATGGCAAACTTTGGTGCAGTTGGAGATTTCCAAAACCTTTCTGAAAGGAATTCTCCATCTGAAACCCCCAGTCAGGAACCCTGTTCCTATGTGGGATTTGAACTTCATCCTTGAGAAACTCAATTTGCCTCCCTTTGAACCAGCCACGAGTTGCGACCTGCACTACCTTTCCTGGAAAGCACTCTTTTTAGTTGCCATTACTTTTGCTCAGAGGATTACCGACCTTCAGGCCCTGATGTGTAAGGAGCCTTATTTGATTTTCCACAGAGACTGAGTGGCTCTGCGTAGAAATCCTAAATTTTTACCTAAGGTGGTGTCTGAAGTTACTTTGAATCAGACCATACACTTGTCAGTGTATTACCCTGAGCATTCTAACTAAGGGCAGGCCTTTCTGCATACACTCGATGTGCACAGAACCATGCTTATACACGAACCGACAAAGTCAAGTCCGAGAAAATGATCAGCTTTCTCGTTTTGCACCCAATTAAGAATGGCAAAAGTCCAAGTCCAAATGGATATGGGGTGGAATTTTACAAATCATTCAGAGAATTGTTAACCCAGCACACTACTACAAGCTTTTAGGGAATGCGTGTCAGGGGAGCAGCCCCTGATGTCATGGAATTATGCCATTTTAAAATCCCTGAAAGATGCTTAAAACAGTGTGACTCGTGCCACCCCATATCCATCTTAAAGGGAAACAATGGAAAAGGCACAGCTTTAACCAGGTGCTACAAAAATTCCTGATTAGTGCTTTCAGACAGTAACATTTAAAACAAAATTACTCTAATTGATTTTTAGTGATTTAACTGTGGCCTTCAACTTTCACTTTCTATTGCTGGCAGCCACCATTTCATGAGTAGCAGAGAGCTTCCTGAGCTCACTTTATGCTGATATGTCCTGCCAACCAATAGCTGAGGTCAAACAGGCATATTAGCATACAGTGAGCTCAGGAAGCCCACTGCTGCTCATGAAATGGCTGCTGCCAGCAACAGGAAGTGGAAGTTGTGGGTAACGGTTCTAAATCAGTAAATAAAGTTGTTACTGTCTGAAAGCACTAATTGAGAGTTTCTTTACTGTCTGAGGAAAGCTTTGTCTTTTCCATTGTTTCCCTTTAAACTTGGACTAAAAAATTGTTCACTAGCATTATGGCCTAAAGACTAGATAAGCTGTTACCTAATTACTAAAGACCAGACAGGCTATATCAGACATCGATAAACTTCTGGTAACATCAAGGGACCACTCCTGGTAGAACATGCCACATTTCACAAAATTCTGATCCCGATCCTAAGCCTTGATGCCCAGAGGCCTTCAACAGGGTCTCCTGGAAGTTCTTGCTTGGAGTCCAGTCAAAGTTTTTTTTTTTTTTTTTTGTATATATATTTGTAGTCTTTGCTCTCCTTAGCTCCCATCTGGACCCTTTGCTCATTCGCTCTTCGCCCTGACTAGCTCCATAACCCACTTTCCCCTGGGACTTACCTTGCTCTGTCTTCCCCCGTGGATGACCCCCTATGAAAAAAGCCGCCCAGGTCCCCCCTTCCTTAATCCCCAGACGGAGTTGCACTTCATTGAGGAACAAGAGCCTTGGGTGGTGGTGCAGGGCCTGCAGCAGGGCGGCAGATGGCATCCTGCGTGACCAAGAGATTTTCACTTGTTTTTGCCCTGCCCTCAGGCATTGCTGGAGTGATGCAGTTTAAAACCTCCATGTCAGTGTCTTGACACTGTTCTCCCTGATGCTGTCTTCAACCTGTGCTCACCCTGGTGGCAGTAGAAAGGCAGGGACCAGAGCCCCCTTCCCCATGAGGAGGTGAGCGTCCATGGGACCCTCAATCATCCTCTGCCCGGCCGGCACTCCAGCAACTTGGGCTCATTCCCAAACCTAGGTCGCAGGCATTGCAAGCACCCTGTCAAAGTTTGACTTTCCCCCACTATTCATGACCCTCCTCGGAGGCTTATATGCGGCCCCACAGGCCACGGTCAAAGCGAATAACTCGTGCTCAGACAGAGTCCTCCTTACCCCAGGTGACTAGGCAGGGCTGCCCTCATTTCCTTATTTGTTTACCCTCTATATAGAACCAGTAACCCAATATCTTGGGCAACAGGAGGAACTCGAGAACATATGCGTAAGAGATCAAACACACAGAGTAGCCTGTTATGCGGATTATTTGCTATTTTACATTACAAATCCCACTCTGTCTCTTCCAGTTCTGATGCAGTGCCTAGATAAAAATGATCGCACCACGGACTAGTGGATCGATGGTGACAAGACCAAGGAATTGCAACTGGGTGCAACCTGATCCACAAACTAAACAAGAATACCAATTTCAGTGGGGTAGATAGAAAATTAAATGTTTAAGAGTTAAAGTCAGGGCACATTTGAGGCACTGAATGTCATAATTATGCCCCATGGCACAAAGTATACAGGCTGATCTTCAACAATGGCATTATCTTCCATTTACCCTCTTAACGGAATAGATCTGAATAAATGTCCTCCCAGATTTTTTTTTATCAGCTGTTTTGACCCCAGTCGCCACCTCCCACCTGCTTGCGACGGGGTAATGGCAGAGCTGGCAGGTGGCTCTGGCCCCCAGTCTCTGGACCTTCCGATTTCCCATCCCGACCTCCCAGCATTCTCCCATGGGTCCTCCACCCCACCGTGCAGGGCTAGGTGAAGGGTCACCCTCCTCGGAGACCAACATGTAGACCCGGGAGCCGATGAGGTGCTGTGGGGCCATTATAGAGCCTGCCAGCTTCATACCCTTCCTACTCTAGTCACTCCTGACTGCACTACCTCCAGGCCTCCATCTGGGGGCAGCTTTGCAGTGGGCGCGGCTGGGTCCCCATCCAGGAGGGGAGAGCTGCCTTATGGCTACTCAGTCTATCTCCTGCCCCCCTCCCCCGCCGACCCAGGCTTGTTCCTGAATCAGGGTCGCCAGCGTGGCATGAGGTGTGGCATCCAGCGCCTCAACCCTCAGCACCACCAGGCTGGCTCCTCCCCAGACTTTTATATTTATTTCTGTAACCCCCTTGCAAATGGGGGTTTCTAAACGCCTCGAGCTCGTGCTTTTATGCTCCCTGTCAGCGGTGTCCTGCCTTAGCAGTTTATGTGATCGCCAGGAGCGCTATCAAAGCCTCCGTGCCTGTCTTTTAAGGGCTGGCTAACTCGCAGTCATGATTACTCTGGGACGGGCTCTTGAGGTTACCCTGCTCGAGTCCCGCCCGGCTTCCGGATAATTGCTCCGCTTTCTGCCATCGCTAAATTGTGCAGAGGAGCCCTGAGAGATGTAACTGCCTGCTGGGAATACTCAGGGTGATAAATAAAATGTAGTTGTTCTAACTGTTTTCCTTTGCAGCAAAGACTGTTCTGATTCTCCCTTCATTTTGGTCCAGGACTACTGAATTGGACCAATCAGTACCCCGGGACCCTACATAGTCGGCTGACCAATAGAGGGACTGCTTGTATTTTGGGAAAGGTATTATGGGCTATGGCGCTTTTTCCGCACCACTGAGAGCAGGAGCAGTTGATTGGCAGATGCCGCTAGCCAATGGGAGCGGGTAGCACCCGAATTGAAGGGAGAGCCCCTTGCTGTTGGGGTTAGATGCGTAGTGCCTGAGGAGAAGGAAGGAGCTGTGTGCTTCTGTGCTGTGCAAGTGTTCACACGGGAAGCGCGTGAAGGCCTGAGGCGGCCGTTTTTGCCATTTTAAACTGAGTCGGACTAACCGCCAGTGCGCTGGTCAGAGGAGGCTGGTGCCATCAGCTACCTACCAGGCTGAACCCAGAGAGACTGGAGAAAATTGCTGAATCGGCCTCGTCCACCCGTGAGGTTGAAGTCCTAGTCTACTGCAAGTTCTGTGGGGTCTGGAAGTGGCGGCTGGTATGGTACTCCTCTATTATTTGCCATATAAATGTGGGGAGGCTGGTAAACTTCAGGCTTAAACCCTGCTGGAGGTGAAGAACTGGGTGCTTACTGGAGTCGTGAGTGCTAATCAGGGTAGCTCCCTGCTAAGTTTGCATTCAGTGGCTTTCCTGTCTCAGCAGACTGCTGACTGTCTGTTGAGTTTTGCTTTTCATTCTGACTCATTCAGTATTTCAAAGGCTATCTGTGTCAGGGCCCAACCAGCTGCCACGGAGGACTAGCCATTAGGGCTTAGGTACCCAGGACAGTAAATATTAGGTTCAGGCCTGTGCACAGAGCCCTAGGTAGATAAGTGTAGTGATAAGCCAATCAGCTTGATTCCCCCCCCCCCAGTTCTGGTTACTTCCCCTTGAATAAATCAGATTGTTTGCTCTGCAACTACACCCTGGCTACTGTGTGCATTCTGGTGAACTGCTGCATAGTGATTGTGATAAAACTGTACCTTACTTTACAGGGGGTCCCCGGAGTGAGCTGGGAGATACCAGCTGGGGGGGGGTAAGTGATCTGGGGAAAAGTATTGTGGGTACACTGTGTGAGCCACTAGCGGGACAAAAGGGGGTTTGCAGTAACCCAGAGGGCTGTAATCGAGGCAATCTCGATAGTACTAACCCCGACCTCTGGGTGGAGGCACCCGCCAACGGATCTGGGCCCCTCATCCTGTCTCAGAGGAGGCAGGCAGGGGTAGTAACCTTAAGGATAGTACCCTCTGGGGGTTACAAATTGGAGGCACCACTGGGATCAGCGTCCCCTAGTGGCCAAGTGGGGAAGCACACAAGGGATGGAAAAAGTGGAAGGGGATATGTTGGGAAAAATTAGCTGGGACCTATTAAGGCCATGGTACACAGACTGATGGGGTGGGGTGAAGCCGAAGAGCTGGACTCCCAGAAAATTATGTTACTGTTAGATGTGCCTTTGGGAACCCCAACTGCTGACATCATTTCTGCAGCAGAGCGAGTAAAATGTTTAGGCAAAGTGGAGGTGAAAGAGTGTATGGCTGATTTGCTCGACCAGAGCGCTGCAGGTGTTACTCCTGTGCAGTGTGGCGCATCGACGACGAGAGGTACTTCCGTGATTTACCCAGAGGGTGCTTCAGGGATGGAGGCTAATTCATATTCAGAGTGGGTCAGTCACCCTTGGGGGGTCTCCCCAAATGAATAGTTTTAAGGACAAACTGCTTAAATTGCTGGCTGTGGAGGGGAGAACTACCCAGGAACTGCTACAGGCATTGGATTTGTCCAGTGATGCTACCCCTCAGGGCTCCCCTGGCACCTCCCCTTGTCCCCTCAAGAGTTCTGTATTGGCTTCACTGCCCCTAGTGGTCCCACCTATACAGCTCGATGCTTACCGTAAGTTAAAACTTTTCTCTGGCACGGTGCCAGTGCCTCCAGGGGAGGATGACCTGGAGGCTTGGATGGACTATGCCACCCCTTTAGTCCAGGAATGGCAATGCTCTGAGGGGGAGAAAAGGAAGAGGCTGATGGAGAGCTTGCTGGATCCCGCTTTAGAAGCCGTTAGGTTCTTCGGGCCACCAGTCCGGAAGCCACCGTTGCAGAGTATCTCTCTGCTTTAGAAGGGGGTTTTGGGAGTACAGAGACTGGTGAAGACTTATTATGGAAATTCAGGTCTGCTAAGCAGTGGAGAAATGAGAAACTGTCTGGCCACTGCTAGAGTGGAGCGGCTGCAGAAGGCTTATAGAAAGGGGGAATCACTGCGCAGCCCTGAATCAGGTCAGGTTAGAACATGTTTTGAAATCTGCCAGATTTTCTAGTGTAATACTGCTGAAACTTAAGTTACATGATCGGCGGGCCACCCCGCCCGAATATTGTCAATTAATGAGGGAAATTAGAGAGGTGGAGACTGATGAAGAGGGGTGGGAGCCATGTGTGGGGGCAGTAAACCCTAGTGGGACTCCTGAGCCTAACACCCCTGAGGAGGTCAGCCTGTCCAGAGGGTCTGAGGGATCCCCAGATTTTCCTGGTGTTGTGGGAATGCTAGTTGTCTCCTCTGACCCCCATGTAGAGAGTGAGTTGAGGGCCGAGGTCAGGAATTTACGGAACTGGTGAGGGACTTAAAGCAATCTGCTATGTACCCTGTTAGGTCCGGGGCCCTGAGATAAGCTGAAATCAGACCTCGCCTCAAGGAGCCCCCCACCCCTCCTCAGGGCCCCCACAACTACGGGGCCCACCGCCCAACAGTGATCTCCGGGACCCCAAGTTCTGTTACCATTGTGGAGAAGATGGGCATTTCCAACCTGAGTGTCAGAGGCCGGAGAACTTAAGGAAAGTTAATAGCAGACTGATCACTTGGCATCATCAGGCCCAGTCTCGAACCCCTAGGAAAAGTTTTGTGACTCGGGCCCAGGCTCAGTCGACCCTCATTGCTGTGGCCCCCGACTGGTCTGACGTGGTCGGGCCTTCAATGGAGACCCCGGTGCAAGTAAATGGGATTCCCACTGGCTGTATTAGACAGTGGCTCAGGTAACCATTATGTTTCAGGACTGGTATCAGACACATTTACCTGAGGTGCCCTGCAACCTTGAATGGTCTACATGTGTGGGGTTGAGCGACAAGGCATATCCGTGAATTGGGGTATATCCGAGTTTGGTTATCACCTCACTTCTGTGGATGGAATGGATGAGCAGGTGGAGACTTTAGTTTTAGTCTGCCCACCCACTGGACTGTATGATGGGTGCCTCTGTTGATTGGGACGAATGCCCATATGTTTGGACGATTGGCCCAGTTGTGCTCAGAAAACAGGCATTCAAAACTGGGCGAGCTCTAAAAATACCCGCTGTGCTCCAAAATGCAGTTGCCACCCAGAGAAAGGTTAGTCCGAGGAACCTGAGGGCCCGTGGGGTGGTGTGGAAGAAGGATCTGGCTCCAGTGATACTCGCCCCAAATGCCCAGTGCGTCATTCATGGAGAAGTACGATTAAGGACGGATGTCAAGAATAAATTGTTGATGTTGGATGCACCTGGGGAGGGAAGATTGCCTGAAGGACTGTTGATAAAGCCCAGTATCTTGCCGGCTAGAGCTCATGCTTATGTCCGGAGAGTGATGGTTCAAGTGCATAATATGTCCGACAAAGAGATTCGAATAAGAAGGGGGTGTACCCTGGCAAGTGTCCATTGCGCGGATACTGCAGTACTGCCAAGTAGCAAGGGTCCCGAGGCCGACGATCGAGTTACTCCTGATTTGTTTGATTTCGGTGACTCTCCGTTGCCAGCTGAATGGAAAAAGAGGATCAGCGAGAGGCTTGCTCAAAGGGACCAGGTATTCTCCCTGGGAGAATGGGATGTGGGATGTGTGCAAGGGGCTGAGCATCACATTCGGTTGCATGACGAAAGGCCTTTCCGAGAGAGATCCCGGCGCCTGGCCCCGGCTGACATCGATGATGTACGGAGGCATCTGCAAGAGATGTTGGCTGCTGGTGTGATACAAGAGTCCAGAAGCCCCTATGCTTCCCCCATTGTGGTAGTGAGGAAGAAGAATGGGACGGTTCAGATGTGTGTAGACTATCGCACTTTAAATCGGCGGACCATCCCCGACCACTGCACCATGCCACGAATACAGGACGCCTTGGACTGTTTAAATGGCAGCAAGTGGTTTTCTGTGTTGGATCTCCGCGGTGGGTACTACCAGATCCCGATGGCCCCAGGGGACCGAGAGAAGACTGCATTCATTTGCCCCCTAGGTTTCTATGAATTCATTCGGATGCCCCAAGGGATTTCAGGCGCCCCAGCCACCTTTCAGCGCCTGATGGAGAGAGCCGTGGGGCATATGAATTTGCTCGAGTGTCTGGTCTATCTAGATGACGTCATGGTGTTTGGACGCTCGTTGGAAGAACACGAACAGCGACTGTTTAAGGTCTTGGATCGGCTGGAGGAGTTTGGCCTCAAGTTGTCTATAGATAAGTGTCAATTTTTCCAGACTTCTGTAAAATATGTGGGCCACATAGTGTCTACTGAGGGCATAGAGACCGACCCTAGCAAAGTGGAGGCGTTGACTACTTGGCCCCAACCCAGGAACTTGAAAGAGTTGCAACGGTTTCTGGGGTTTTGCGGATATTATAGGAGATTTGTCAAGGGCTATTCTAGAGTGATTCGCCCCCTCCTCAACCTCACTAAGGGGTACCCTCCCACACACAAGAAGTATAAGAAAGTTGTGCGATCCGAGACTGAGAAGAGGTATTTCCAGCTGAATGAACTGTTTGGGGATTGTTGGACTGATGAGTGTGAGGATGCTTTCTATGACATCATATACCAACTCACCCATGCCCCCGTGTTGGCTTATGCTGACCCGGCCAAGCCCTACGTTCTCCATACTGATGCTAGTCTTCAAGGATTGGGGGCTGTGTTGTATCAGGAGCACTCGAATGGCCTGAGGCCTGTGGCTTTTGCCAGTAGAAGTCTGGCTCCATCAGAGAAAAACTATCCCGTGCATAAGCTAAAGTTCCTGGCTCTGAAGTGGGCCATTGTTGATCAGTTCCATGACTATTTGTACGGTGCAAAGATGTTAGTAAAGACGGATAACAACCCTCTGACCTATGTACAAACCTCAGCCAAGTTGGACGCCACTGGCCACAGGTGGCTCTCTGCCTTGGCCACTTACGACTATGCTGTTGAATACAGGGCCGGTTTAAACCATATAGATGCGGATGCCCTTTCTCGGAGGCCTATGCCCCAAGCTGATTGGATCAGGTTGTCTGAGCCTGACATAACAGCCCTCTGCCAGAAGTTTGACAAGGAAGATCAGGTGCCCCCGGATGCTGTGAACTGTATGGTGGGTTGCTTGGGGCCATCTGAGAGCTGTATACCCACTGCCTACTGTTATTTTTCCATGCTGGACACTAGTTCACTGCCTCAGTTTGACAATACTAGTCTTCAACAGGCTCAATCCCGAGATTCTCTGATAAAGCTGGTGGTGGAAGCCCTGCAGGCTGGGCGAGATGTGTCCAAATTGCGCTCTACCGACTTGAGAGCCACCTTGTTGTATAGAGAAGGGCCCAAGTTAAGGCTGATTAACCAGCTACTATACTGAGAGACTGTACATAAAGAAGATCAGATCGTCAAGCAACAGCTGGTGCTGCCTTCAGAGTTAAAGGAACTAGTTTTAAAGTCTTTGCATAATCAGATGGGGCATCTTGGCATCGACCGAACTCTCGATTTGGTACGAGCCTGGTTTTACTGGCCAAGAATGAGCGCAGATGTGGAGCGGTATGTCAAGACCTGTAGTCGGTGTCTGCAGAGGAAGGCCTTGCCCCAGAGAGCTGCTTCTATGGTCAACATTACTACTAGCGCCCCTATGGAACTAGTCTGCATTGATTTCTTAAGTCTGGAACCCGATCTGAAGAATGTCAGTAATATATTGGTGATTACCGATCATTTCACCCGGTACGCACAGGCGTTCCCTACTAAGGATCAGAAAGCAACCACGGTGGCTAAGATACTGGTTGAAAACTTTTTTGTCCACTATGGGGCCCCCCAGCGGATCCATTCCGACCAGGGGAGGGACTTCGAGAGTCGCTTGATTAAAGAGATGCTGTCTTTGTGGGGGGTGCGAAAAGTCAAGAACTACCCCTTACCATCCTCAGGGAGATCCCCAGCCTGAAAGGTTCAACCGCACCTTACTTGATATGTTGGGCACCTTGCAACCCAAAGACAAACCGAGATGGAGCCAGCAGATTAGTACCCTGGTTCATGCTTATAACTGCACTAAGAGTGATGCAACGGGATTTTCCCCATACCGACTGATGTTTGGGCGAGAGGCTAGATTGCCCGTGGATGTGTGTTTTGGAGTTTCCCCTGATGGGGTGCAAGCAGAGAATCATCTACAATATGTACAGAAGCTGAAGGCCCAGTTAAACCACGCTTATCAGTTGGCCCAGACCATGGCTGCTAAAAGAAACTTGGCCAATAAAGAGAGGTATGACAAGAAGGTGAAGACGTTGGAGTTAAGAGAAGGGATAGAGTGTTGCTCGAAATCTGGGGCTGCATGGAAAACATAAGATTGCTGACCGATGGCATCACTCTCCGACATTGTTGTAGGATAGCTGGCCGATTTGCCTGTATATAAAGTGCACCAGAAAACAATTCCAAAGATGTGCAAACTATTCACTGAAATTATCTGCTGCTAATCGGCAAATCCTGATTGAAGCCGAGTCTCCAACTACCGCCCCCTCCCGGCCTGTGACTAGGTCTGCTGCCAAGAAAAGAACCGAACCCGTGGACTCTTCAGCAAGCCCACCAAAAGAGCCTTGTCCCAGCCCTGCTGAAGGAGATGATCATCAGTCAGTGTCGGAAGACAATGAAGATGATATTGAATACTATCCTTCTTATGAACTGAGCCAGTTGTTTCGGGGCAATCCCCGTGGTAACCCTGGAAATGAGATTGGCCCACCCGGACTGCTTGAGCCCCCTACTATGTCTCCAGAGCCGATACCTCCAGAAGATGAGCTGGGTGGCAGACAAGCCCAAGGGGTGGAGTCCTTAAGCCTGGCTGAACTGTCTGGCCTGGCTGAATTATCTGACTTCTTGGACAAAGAGAGTGAGGTGGGGGGACCAGCCAGTGATGTGCCAGAACCAGAAGAATATTTTGAGTGCCCTGAGGGTTCCTCACTAGTAGCTACCCAGCCCTCAGCTGAACCAAGTGGAGGGCCCTGGGGTAGAGGGTCAGGCCACCAATAACACTATGAGTACCGGGCCCTGTCGCCTCTGTAGAGGTTCCTGTTCCAATGTCAGTGGGGCTGGGTGGGAATCAGGGCTTGTTTCAGGGTTCCTCGAGACACCTAGGTGCTCCAGCCGAGAAGTACGGCCTGTAATAAAGTTGAGTTATGAGTCTCTGGGTCAGCCAGTGGACCTGCCCTTAAATGTGGTCCACAAAGGGGGTGTGTGTTTCCCCGAGCTCCTTGCCTAAGCTAGCTTTGGGAGATAACTCTAGTTTGTTGGTATTACCCTTTGGGTGTGGTGCCCCTGCTTTAGGTGACCCGTCAGTGACTGAAATGGAGGAGTCCCCCCCCCCCAGTCCCGGGAACATGAGCAGGGAACGTTGACCTGAGTGGGAAGAAGAGGAACAAAGGGTTATGTGTGTACCACGTTGTATAACCCATAGTACACTGTGAATATACATGTATGTAATGCAAAGTGTGATGTAGTGTCAATTAGGCTGTGTGCCTTCGACTGAATTAAGGATAATTACTTGGCGTGGACGGCAAGTTTCTGCAGGCCAGGAAGGGTGTAACCCCTTGCAAATGGGGTTTCTAGACGCTTCTGGAGCTCGCTTAATGCTCCCTGTCAGGCGGTGTCCTGCCTTTAGCAGTTTAAGTGTGATCACCAGGAGCCATCAGAGCCTCCGTGCCTGTCTTTTTAAGGGCTGCCTAACTCGCAGTCATGATTACTCTGGGACGGGGTTTGAGTGTTACCCTGCTCGAGTCCCGCCTGGGCTGCCGGATAATTGCTCCGTTTCTGCCATCGCTAAATTGTGCAGAGGGAGCTCCCTTGAGAGATGTAACTGTCTGCTGGGAATACCTCAGGGCGATAAATAAAAATGTAGTTGTTCTAACCTGTTTTCCTTTGCAGCAAAGACTGTTCTGATTCTCCCCTTCATTTTGGTCCAGGACTGCTGAATTGGACCAATCAGTACCCCGGGACCCTACAGAGTTGGTTGACCAATAGAGGGACTGCTTGTATTTTGGGAAAGGTATTATGGGCTGTATGCTTCCGCACTCACTGAGAGCAGGAGCAGTTGATTGGCAGGTGCCGCTTAGCCAGTGGGAGCGTATCGCTTCTGAATTGAAGGGAGAGCCCCTTGCTGTTGGGGTTAGATGCATAGTGCCTGAGGAGAAGGAAGGAGCTGTGTGCTTCTGTGCTGTGCGAGTGTTCGCGCGGGAAGCGCATGAAGGCCTGAGGCGGCCGTTTTTGCCATTTTAAACTGAGTCGGACTAAATCCGCCAGTGCGCGGTCAGAGGAGGCTGGTGCCAGCCCAGCTACCTACCATGCTGAACCTGAGAGGACTGGAGAAAATTGCTGAATCGCGCTCGGTCCACCCGTGAGGTTGAAGTTGCCGTTTATTGCCCGAGTCTACTGCAAGTTCGTGTAGGGTCTGGAAGCGGCGGCCTGGTATGGTACCTCTCTGTTATTTGCCATATAAATGTGTGAGGAGGCTGGTAAACTTCAGGCTTAAACCCTGCCAGAGGTGAAGAACTCGTTGCTTACTGGAGTCGTGAGTACTGAATCAGGGTAGCTCCCTGCTAAGTTTGCATTCAGTGGTCTTCCGCTGCCTCAGCAGACTGCTGACTGTTTGTTTGAGTTTTGCTTTTCATTCTGACTGCCAGTATTTCAAAGGTTATTCTGTGTCAGGCCCCAACCAGCTGCCACAGAGGTCTAGCCATTAGGGCTTGGGTACCCAGGGACAGTAAATATTAGATTCAGGCCTGTGCACAGAGCCCTAGGTAGATAAGTATAGTGATAAGCCAATCAGCTTGATTCCCCCCCTTGTTCTGGTTACTTCCCCTTGAATAAATCAGATTGTTTGCTCTGCAACTACACCCTGGCTACTGTGTGCATTGCTGGTGAACTGCTGCATAGTGATTGTGATAAAACTGTACCTTACTTTACAGGGGTTCCCCGGAGTGAGCTGGGAGATACCAGCCGGGGGGGGGGGGTAAGTGATCTGGGGAAAAGTATTGTGAGTACACTGTGTGAGCCACTAGCGGGACAAAAGGAGGTTTGCAGTAACCCAGAGGGCTGTAACCAAGGCAATCTCGACAGTACTAACCCCGACCTCTGGGTGGAGGCACCGGCCAACGGATCTGGGCCCATCATCCTGTCTCAGAGGAGGCAGGCAGGGGTAGTAACCCTAAGGATAGTGCCCTCCCTGGGGGTTACATTTCAATGCCTGTTGATGGCCCCCTCAGAAAAAGAATCCAGTGGCTGGCCCAGTGGTGAAGAGAGCTGAGGTTCTGGCACCTTACCTCTTCCCATGTCAGTAACCTGTGTTCAGAAACGAGCATGGATCACCAGGGGGTCAGCTGTGGGGGAGGCCGAGGATTTGGATTGAGCTGCCATGAGGCAGCTTTCCTCTCCAAGGTAGGGATGTGGGGTTTCCCTGGCTCTTCACTGCCCCTCAAGTGGATGCTCGTGGCAGTGCCAAGTCGGGGGGGACCTGGCGATAGACTGGTTGGGAGGAAGAGGCCGTCACGAGCCTCGGAACACATGCCTTCATGCCATTCATGTCCATATAACAGGGTCTCAGGATAATGGAGAAAGCGAAAGGAGAGCACTGGGCAGGTAGGATGATGCCCCTAGTCAGGTTGGGGTTGGGGGGGATGAGTCCTCTCAAGGTGAGAACCTGAGCGGAACCTGCACAGTGCCCCAAAGGGAGAAAAACCTATATGGGAAAAAAAAGAATCCAGCAGTGGAACAAATGCATATCTCGATACCTATGGGCAGGGAGCTACCCAAGAATAGCTTTTAACAAACTGCAGTTTGCAAAAGCAAAGGGTGGGCTAGCACTGCCAAACTTACAACTATACTCACAAGTGGCCCAGCTTCAACACGCACTGACGTGGACACACAAACCATATAAGGTCAGATGGGTAGAAATAGAGGCCCATGGTAACCTTACAGACATAGTCAGGGCACTGTTTCAGCAAAGTGCAGTGTCTAGACCAGCAGCTGATGACAGTTTACTGACATTACCAGTACTACAGATCTTGCAGACAGTACTGGAATCAAAATGCCAACAAGGGGGGAGGGGCTAAGTGGCTATACATCCCTGCCTATGATTGAACATACCCACCAGCCAGAATGGACCATGGCTATGTCAGATGGATGCTTAGGTTTAATACATGCCTTTCATTTCTATGATAATGCTATTTTTATACCCTGCAGTCAGTTACAGAGGGACTTTGCCCTTGTGAAGGGAGATAATTATAGATTCCTACAGATACACCACTACCTCGGGAAAAGCATAGACTTAAAGATAGACCCTGTCTTTACACCCATATTATTGCTGTTAGGGGGAGGGATTAAGGGGTCCATGCCAGCTTATTTTATATCAGTATACTAAAAAAGCAGGGATAAACTCCACTCAGAAAAAAAATTTTTCTTTGGTTTATTTACTGTTTTGTTCACACTGTGCAGGGCTGTGTTTCATGGTCAAGCTACTTCTTCAGGCCCACAATGCTGATTTCTATTAATGATAAACAAATCAATATATAAGCATACATCTCAGTATTTTGCTACTTTCAAAATGTTCATACATCCTGGGTACTCACCCCAGCAGTAAACCTTTCAGTTCATACTTAATATTATGGTAACTTGAGTCTTTCCTATTTCCAAAACAAAATATATTCTTCATTTTATAAATCTAACAGACCAATCTGTGGTAGGAGAGGTTTCCTTTTCCTCACAATCAAACATTTTATTTCTATAAAACTTTTCATTTCTGCACAAATTACTTTTCTCTTTATAACATATATACTTGTTATTTACTTTAGTTTTTCTGTATAAACTTTACCTTCTTGATTTTACAATCTTAAAGCAGTTCCTTTAACTCTCCTACCACAGACTGGTCTGTTAGATATATAAAATGATGACTATATTTTGTTTTGACTAATAGGAAAGACTCAAGTTACCATAATAGTAAGTATGAACTAAATGGTTTACTGTTGGGGTGAACACCCAGGATGTATAAACTTTACTATATCGGAGGAGACATTGGCGGACATCTTCCGGGTGGGTGCGGGAGCATGCTTATGGCGGGCTGGACGTCATTGCAAATCCAAGCCTCAGGGGAGGGACTGAACAAAGGAAACACCCTGATGCGCAGGAGGACGACTGCGGCCTTGAGGACCAGGCCACATGCCCATCACCGGACTCTCCCCAATCAGCTCTGCCAGACCCCATCCTCTCCCTGGGACCCGGCAATCTAGCTTCTGAGAAAGGGCACCCAGGTAAGGAGCTCAGGGTGGCCTCGCCCCAGGGGGTGTGAAAGCCCAGGGGCTCAACTGGGAAACGTGGTGAACTGGGGTAGGGGGGATCCTGCCCCCAACTTCCTGGTTGGGCGGTAGGTCCTTGGCCGGAAAGAGGTACACCTGAGGGAATCCTGTGGGCTGGTGACTGGAGGGAAAAAGAATTGATAAAAAAAAATAGGTATTCCCTTATGGCTTTCTAAGTCCTCAATTGGGTATAAATTATGTTAATGTACTGTTGCTTACTCCCCCTGATGAAGCCCCATATGTAGGGCTCTACGTAGGGTTTTTCTGTGTCACCATTACGGCTCTTCTGGCTAAATAAATCTTTAATTCATAGCTGATGAGTGCTGTCTTTTTTGGGGATATAATACTATAAAGGGTAAGTGGAATTAGTATGTCCACTGAGGGCAAGGTGACAGGGGTGTTCAGTAGTACTTGGAGTACGCCCTAGATCTGTTTGCCTTATGAATAATTAGGAGGAATGTCTCATTTAAAAGACAGTATATAGGTACATACGTAGTGAGCAAAGCTATGATGAGGGCGTAAGACTCATTATACCCCTATATGTCTGAGATCATTGAGACATTGTATGTGGTTACCTGACACTCACCTGTTACGTTACCCTGGTAAACCTTGTGAAATTATATATCATTTGTACTATATCTGACAAAATTTAATAAAGTTCAATTAAAAAAAATGTAGCAGTGGATCTAGCACTGATCCTGAAGGGTCACCCCAGACGCAGAATATTAACTGTTTACTCCACTTGAGAAGACTGTGCTGTGACTTCATAATGAAAATATTTCCAGTCTTGCTAAAATATCATGGAGTATGATTGAGAAGGAGAGAGTGTGTGTGTGTGTATACTATAAAAATGGTATGGACATTCTTCATTGTACTTTTGCTGTAAGTGTACTATGTAAATATAATACTTTAGACCAGTGTTCTTTTGAAACATATTGATTTCATCAGTCTTACAGAAACAAATCAGTTCACTGGAATGGTTTACCAAGGGCTCCTTTTAAGTGAACGACGCAGATTGAGGACTGAAAGCATTGAAGAACAGGTTACACCAACATCACCTCCTGCACAATGGCCTGGTGAGTTAAACTGATGGCTGTGGATGTCAGTTTAATTTCAGACATTAGAGCATTTAAGGTCTTAGACTGACATTGTATTAAGAACAAAGGTGTTAGCCGGCCCAGTGGCACTGAGGGTTGAAGCACTGGATGCCACATCTCACACTACGTTGGCAACCCGGGTTCGGGAGCGAGCTTTGGCCACCGGGGGTCGGCTAGAGAGGACAGGACTGAGTGCCCGAAGGCCTGCTGTCCTGTCCTGGGAGGGAAAGGGGGTCACGATCCTGGGCTTTGCTGGCTCCTGGTGGTGACTGGGGGCTTAGCAGCCCACAGTCCGTCCAGCAGAAGATTGGCTGCGGTGGCGAACCTGTGGGCATGCACGGCAGAGTGCACGCCTGCACTGGATGCATTGCATGTCCAAGTCAGGGTGGAACATAGAAAACACCCTGGACCTCAGTAGGCGAAGGTGGGTTGAGTGGCAGACCTTCATGCCCAATGCCGGATCCTCCAGCCTGCCTCCAGTTGGTTCCGCCGTAATGCCTGGTCCACCAACTAGATTTACAGAAAGGTCGCCAGTGGAGTTGGCTGTCCTGCCTCGGGGGGCTTAGATCTGGGGGAGTCAGTGATCTGGGATGAGTGTGTGGGGCCCCCCCGCCGGCAGGTAAGGTTGGGGATCTCAGGCGGGCAGGATAGTGTCTATTTAGGGTCCCACTGGAGAGAGTCCGAGGCACCAACGTCAGGCTCAAAAATAAAGTTCACACACAACAAAAAAACAAAACAAAGGTATTAACATGAATACACACAGAGAAAAAGAATGTACATTTAGAACCCACATTTTAACCATTAGGTAGTCTTCAGGAGTGATCTATTAAAAGAAGTAAACATTGCTTGTGACATTTTAAAAGCAGCAATGCATGATACATGTAGCAGTGAAAATTCTGACCTATGCTTTTCTATTTTATTTTAGATTGCCATCTATCTACTGACTTGAATGTTACCCTTTTCTACATTTTGTCTGCTTTACCACTTTTTTTTTTTTACAGTTGAAATAATAAAAGGAACATTCCTTTTAATATGGTTTGGACCAGGTTTTCATCAGTACTCTAGAGACACAGAAACATGGGCAATGATGGCAGAAAAGTCCATTCCGTCCATCCAGTCTGTCCATAAACCCTAACAAAACCCGATGCCATTGTCCATACAGGGTTCTAACCCATACTATTCACCCGTGCTTCCTGCCCCTACTGCTACCACTCTGAGCAACCACTATGTGCTTCACTCTGCCACAGTCGTGTTTGAAACCATTGGTAGTTTTGGTGCCCAAACAGTCCCGAAAAGAGCATGCCATGATCCAGCAAACCCAGCCAGTGCAGCGCTCACAGGTGGCTTACTTCCTACATAAGAAGTCAAGTCCAGAACGGTGCACACACAAAGGATCACAGAATCAGAAAGTGTGTACTCAAAGTTCCTTTACTAAAGTTCTGCTTCAAAAATCACAGTAGTTTGTAAAATACAATACTCACAACTTCCTGGTAATGCACTGTCCCCAGTCGTCACCCCGTGATGATTGCATTCTGCAGCAGTTCAAAGCACAACATAGAAACAATTCCAAAAGAGAATACCACGATCCAGCAAGCCCATCCGGTGCAGTGCCACAGGAGGCGGCTCGACCTCTACATAAACAGTCAAATCCAGAACGTGGTACACACACAAAAGGATCACAGAAGCAGAAACTGTATGCTCACAGTTCCTTTACTGAAGTTCTGCTTCAAAATCACAGCAGTTTGCAAACTACAAATACTCACAACTTCCTGTTAATGCACCGTCCCCAGTCGTCACCCCTATGATTATTGCGTTCTGCGGCAGTTCAAAGCGCAACTTATAAACAGTCCCCAAAAGCTGCTTCTGTGATCCTTTGTGTGTGCACCACGCTCTGGACTTTATTGTTTAGGTAGGATGTAAACTGCCTTCTCTGTGGTGCTACACCGGCTGGGCTTGCTGGATTGTGGCATTCTCTTTTGGGACTGTTTCTACATTGTGCTTTGAACTGCTGCAGAACGCAGTCGTCACAGGGGTGACGACTGGGGACAGTACATTACCGGGAAGTTGTGAGTATTTGTATTTTGTAAACTGGTTGTATTTTTTAAAACAGAACTCAGTAAAAGAACTTTGAGCACATTTTCTGGTTCTGTGATTTTTTTGTGTGCTAATTCAATGCTCTGGACTTGATAGTTTGGTGCCCACCACATAAGGGGGCAGATTATTCCATGGCTCCACCAGCCTTTCTAGAAGATAAAACCTTTTATAACGTGGGTTCCTAAAATACTGTCTTCTGATGCGTCCAAACAGGTCACCTGACCATTGATTAATTTCTGATATACCCACAGTTGCAGGTTCACTTGACTTTATTTCACTATTTCTTTAGGTAAAACTCTAAAAAAAAACATTGCCCATGTTATAAGAGGATTAACTCACTCCAGGGTATGGGTTTACTAAGTAGTAATCCACTCCTTGGTGGTTAAAGTCACTCGGCTTCGCCTCGGGACTCCAACCCCCCAGGCGTGGATTAATGCTCAGTAAACCCATACCCTGATGTGGGTTAATCCCTCCATCACTGCCCTCTTGAACCTCCCCCTATTAGTTTCCACTCATGCCCCTGTGTTCTTGATCCACTACTTATGCTGAATAGTTCCTTGCAATTTACCTTGTTCGTAGATTAATAGTTTCATAGGTTCTCTGGGCAAGAGTAGGCATATGCCCATTGCTTGTCCTCCATGTTCAATGAAAACACCAGTGAAACCATCCCCAGTAAATGCTTGTTTAGTTGGGACTTAAAATGTTTATGTTGCCACAATCTATTTCTTTGTGGCAAGCTATTCCAACCAATCACAGCTCTCTCACTGAACTATCCTTTTCTTCTTTCTGTTCTATAATGTTTGTCCCAAAGTTGTTTATTGTGTCATTATGTCATTTTTTCCCTGTTGCTGAGTTCTAAATGTAGACTCTGCATTGGTGACCATACTGGATAAGGCCTTATATTATACACTGTTATTGGTCTCCTCTCATCCTTCTCATCTCTAAGCTGTAAAGCCTGAGCCCCTTCAATCTATTCTCATATCACATTCCCTCAAGCCCCCTAATCATTCTAGTTATCCTTCTGTGCATCTCTTCCACTCTAACAATGTCACACTTATTTTTACGGTGACCAAAACTGGACAACAATACTCAACATGTGGCCTCACCAAGGATCTATACATGGGGATAATCACTTCTTTATCCCTGCTGGTGATGTTCTTCTTAATGCATGCTGTTATTTTATTGCATTTAGAGGTAACATCATAGCACTGACCAGAGTTTTTGAAGTTATTCTTAATGGTTACACAGAGGTCTCATTCACTAATTGATTTCCTTAGTTCTGCCACTCCCATGTTGTATTTAGAGACTCTGTTATTTTTCCCAAAATGCATAACCACACATTTTCCTTGATTGAACCTCATCTTGCTTTTTACAGCCCATGTGTATAAGCCATCCAGTTCAGCTTGCAGTTTTGCCACCTCCTCCCTGTTGTTAACTCTGTACCCTATGTTGACGGTATCCACAAACTTAGCTATCCGGCTTCCATCTTTCAACTGAAGTACAGAAACAAAGACATTAAAAAGTGATGGTCCCAAGAAGACCCTACTGCAGCCCACTAGTCACCCTAACCTCCACTGAATCAAATCCATTAATTCTAGCAATTTGCTTACGATCACTGAGCCATGAGTTTATCCACTTTATTATTTGACAGTTTATTTTGGTTTTGAGCAATATCTCATCAAGTTCAGCATGTGGATCTGTGTCAAAAGCCCTTCTCAGATGTAAATAAACCATGTCTGCCGCACTCCCATCCTCCATGGCTTGGCTGACATTTTCAAAAAGTCTACTAAGTTGGTAAGGTGAGACCTACCTCTAGTAAATCCATACTGTGATTTATCCCTTGGGTTATTATTTGTTATTGCTGTGTCTGTTAAATCCCTTATATAGTTTCCTGATACATTGACTTACTGGTCTATAATTGGTTACCACTGCCTTGTTCCCCTTTTTATGTATTGGCACCACAGCTGCTGCTCTCCAAGCATCTGGCACATCACCATTTTCAAGAGGCATATTGAACATTCTCGTCACTGGTCCCACCAGTACTGATGCCAGTTCCTTTGATGTTCTCGGATACAAGCCATCTGGTTCCTGAGACTTGTTACTATCCAATTTCACGAACATCTTATGAACCTCACTTTCACTAACTCTTGGGAGTGGTGTATCTAGGCTATGCATAACTGTTTCATGAAGTTCTGATTTTTGACAGGTTGATCTGGAAAAGCTATTGAGACTATTTGTGATATCCCTTTGGTGATCTATTTTGCTGCCCTACACAGTCAATGACCCAACTCTTCTATCTCCCCCTCTTTTTTCCCTTATATATGACCAAAACATCTTTGTGTTTTGCTTTGCATTCTTTGCTACATTTAGTTCCTTCAGTCTTTTAACTTTCCTAATCTAATGTGTACATTCTCTTGCCTTTCTTTTAAAAATATTCCATAGAGAAGAATCTCCTGTTTCTTTTGCCCTTTTATACATAATCTTCTTGTCTATTATCATATATTTTAGTTTCCTTTTTAGCTGTGCTGACCTTTTATTTTTACTATTGTATTTTTTTTCTTAGGGATAAGTCTATATTCCAAGTCTTATATCTTTGCCTCTAAGTAGTTCCATGCTTTATTGATATTCTCTCCCTGTAATTCACTCTCTCAGTTCCAGTTTTTAAATCCCTCATTGCTTCGAAATTTGTTTTCTTATGGCATTTAAAGTTAGTAACATCTGTGGTCTTCTTAATGTTTATGTTGGCACTAAAAATGAGAATTGCATGATCACTAGCACCCAACAATTCACTGGTTGTACAGTTATTTATTCCTTTACTCCAGTTGGTAAGTACCAAGTCTAACATGTTATTTTGCCTGGTTGAGTCTTTCATAGTGTTGGTCAAGGTTTATCTTCATTAACTACTTAGCTAAGGATCTGTTCTGGGCAGTACCACCTACATGTTCATTCCTTTCAGGAACTTGAAGGTCTCTATCATATCTCCCTGCTCTCGTCTGTTCTCCAGCGAGTATGTGTTCAGTGCCTTGAGCCAATCTTCTTAATATCTGCCCTGCTGGCCCTGAATCATTCTGGTTACCCTACCTTGCACTGTCCTGTCTCCAGCCTGTCCTTACCTTTCTTTAGGTGAGGACTTCAGAATTGGGCATGGTACTCCATGTGGGGCCTCACCAGTGAGCCATAGAGGTAGTAATATCTCCTTCCTTCTGCTGTTAGTACCTGTTCCTGTACATCCCAGCATTTTGTTTGCCTTACTGTAGACCTTGTTACACTGATTTAATTGATCTTCCAGGAATCAATCTTCACCATTGATTCATACCAGTGGGTTCTGATCTGGAGGTGCTAGGACCTTTGGGGCAAGACCTTTCATGATGGCTGGTGCTGAGGGTAGGCTGCCGCATGCGTGGCACTGTAGACTATATCATGCTGTATTGCTTACCTTGGCACCAGCCCCTCAACCATCCCAGTTGCTGTTTTCTTACCATTCATGTGTGCCTCAGTGACAACGTCAAGACACCTCGCGCAGAAGTCAGAACTTCATGTGTCTATGACAACAGCATTCAATTCTTCTCCGCTTTTAGTGTTTAAAGCTAGTGTTTGTTATTTTTTGTCAGTTTAGTGATTTTATTTAAATTTCTCTTGTCAGTTTCTCTCTGCTCTACAGAGCAATGGTCGAAGGCCATGGACGGTGACACTGACGGTAGGGATTCTCTTCAGGCACACTGCTTTAGCTGGTCTGGTCCACATCCCCCAGCAGGAGATGGTTCTGATGACGGGCAGTCCTATGTTCAGGAGGGAGGCCAGCCCTCAGGTAAACACAAAAAGAAGCGGGCACATTCCCGGTCGGGGACCTGACGCCGTTCGACATTGAGTTCTTCTTCTTATCGTAAGGGGAAGAAATAATATCACTCAAGGTTGCCCTCTGGTAGGTCTGCCATGAGGCCCTCAGTGCCATGGATCAGAAGGCCTTCCCTGGTGCCGTCAGTGTCATCGATGGCTTCTGCTGGTGGGTGCTCAAGGTCTCGGGCCCAGAGTCCCTTCCTGTAGGGACACCAGTGGGCAACTCTTATAGAGCAGTAGGTACAGCATCTGGCTCATTTGCCCCCTTCTTGCAGAGCTGGCCCCTCAGGGTTGGAGACGTTGGAGCACAGTCATGACCTTCCTGTCAGGTAGAGCATCTGGCTCTGTCAACGACCTCTGGATCCTTATCTGTGACCATGTCGATGAAGCCTGTTCCACTGGCCACACCCCCATTCAGTGTCACTGCTTTGGGCCCTGCCCTGGTAGCTTTGCCAATCCATCTGGTGCTGGCTGGACCTTGGTGTCATGGGCGGCACCAGGTTCAGTGCTAGATCAGGCCTTGGGCCTGGGCTCACCGCTTTGTCCGGGTGCCGCCACACAGTGCCACCCTCCAGTGCTGAGACAGCCCTCAGTGCTGCCTCCAGTGCTAGCTCCTTTCTGCAGGTACCTGTTTTGCTTGACTCCTAGGGCTGAGATGGAACCTGAGGCACGCTCTCTCCCAGACCCCTCCCAGAGAGGATCTGAGGGATGAGTGTGGCCCCAGACTCATCATTTCTGAGGGCGGTGATGACTCATTTTATAACCTGAATAATTCAACCCCAGGTCCTTCTCATGCTTCCCAGGAGGACCTTTCTTTTAAGGCTGTTCTTCGCAACATGTGTGTAACTCTTGCTTTTGAGCCTTCTGCCATTGACCTGGGGAAACATCTCCGCCTGGAGTGGCTTTCCACCATGCCAGTCAGTCTTATACCCCCTACTCCTGCTGTATTTGAGACTCTTTCAGATGCAATTTGGAGTAGGTCTGCATCTGTCTCCTCTGTCTGTAGGCAGATAGATCATAAGTGCAGTGCCACCAAGGACAGGCCTATCCTTGCTTCCCAGCCTATTGCTAACAAGATTGTCCTTTTGGCTGAGAATGACAAGGCCATTCTTCCTCTTTATGTCACCAAGACACCCCATCAGTAAGAAGTCATGCAGGAGAGACTCTATGGGGATAAGGGTTCAGTGCTGCCACGCTAGCATGAGGATAGTCAGCTACCAGGGACAATTTTCTAATTATGACTATGACCTTTGGACCTCTCTTACTCTCTAGTGGAATCCTTGCCTGAATCTGAGACTAAGCACAAGATTCTCCAGATTGATGAGGAAGAAGAAGAGAAGGAGGAGGAGGAGGGCTACAGTGAGCCTCCTGAACCGGATGTCTCTCCTGATCCTCAATGCCCTGATTGCCCTGACAAGGGGTCTGAGGATTACACATCCCATTTTACTTTTATGAAACAGGTAGCACAAACTCTGGACCTTCCTACTCAGGAGTTATCTGAGGAGGAGGAGGAGGAGGAACCAGATTATATGGAGATGATGGCCGTGCCAGCAACTAAGATGTTGCTATTGACCATTCACAAGTCCCTTAAGAAGCAGGTAACAACATTTTGCAGACACCCACTCCTGTCCCCCTGTGGACAAGAGAATGGAGAAGAAGTACTAGGTGGCCAGAGGAGGAGGAGCAGAATTGCTTTTTGATCATGCTAGTCACAAAGGGGTGGTGCAGGCTGCTGCTTGTGACAAAGCAGGCATACCACTGGCATCACGTCCTCCTGAAAAGGACTCCAGAAGGATAGATTCAATGGCGAAGAAAATTTATCTGGGGTCTTCTGTGGCCATTAGGCAGGCTTCATATATGGCCTATGTGTCCAGGTACCAGAGAAATCTCTGGAACACAGTATTGGAAATTGTTACAGCTGTTCCTACCCCCATGGTATCGGACCTGACGGAGGCTGCCAAGCGAGGCATAGAAGCTTCTAAGCATCAGTTTTGTATGGCAGTGGATGCCAACGACACTGCAGCTAGGCAGAAGACCACTTCAGTGTCTCTCAGAAGGGTTTCTTGGCTCAGGACTACTAATTCATCCCAGAATACCCAGACAGAAGCCTTGGATGTCTCTTGTGAGCCCACATCTCTGTTGGGGAGCAAACAGAGGCTTACATGAAGAAAATGGATGAGTACAAGTGCACTTACAAAAGTGCAGCTGCCAAAGAGAAGGAGTCCACATCCCACAAACACCAGGGTAGAGATGGTAGGGGTAGAACCCAATATAGACCCTTTTTCCAGCCTATCAGCAGCAGAGAGGATTTTTCAGAGGCAGGGGCAGGAAAGGCAGTGGTCATACTGGCCCCAGCACACAGTCAGCTGCCCAGGCAAAACAGAACCCCTGATGTGTCTGTCAGGATCGCCTCCCCATCTCCAGTAGGCTGGCACACTCACCCAGGCTTGACAAATCATCACCACAGACAAGTGGGTCCTGGAGGTAGTGGGCCAGGATCTTGCTTTCAGCTTCTAGGTTATGCCCAGGCTGAGGGTAAGGTTTTTCAGACCTGCCACCTCTTCAGAAACAGCTCTGTTGGAAGAGGAAGTAACCAACCTTCTACAGTAAAAGGCAATAGAACCTGTTCTTCTGGCACAAAGGGGAAAAGGCCTGTACTCCAGATACTTCATCACAATAAAGAAAACTGGGGAGTGGCGACCCATATTGGATCTCAGACACTTAAACAGGCATTTGACAAAGCCAAAGTTCAAGATGGTGATCCTGGCAACCATTCTCCCAACATTAAAGCAAGGAGACTGGTTGGCATCTCTGGATCTCAAGGATGCTTACTTTCACATCCCCATTAGGCAAACTCACAGAGAGTACCTCGGGTTCAGATTGCCATCAGGTCATTATCAGTTCAGGGCTCTGCCCTTTGGCCTGACCTCTGCCCTAAGGGTGTTCACAAAGTGCTTGGCAGTGGTTGTGGCACACCTAAGGGGAAAAGGGTAACAGTGTTTCCCTGTCTGGACAACTGGCTAGTCGTAGGTCAGTCACTTCAGCAGGTCAGGGATATTCTGGTAGTCACACAGAATACCCTGCAGTCACTAGGGTTCCTGGTGAATCAATAAAAGTCAGTGCTGGAACCAGTCCAGCTCCTGGAGTTCATAGGAGTGAATTGGATACTCTGCAGGGAAAGGCATTCCTTCCTCAGGGAAGAGTGGACAGATGGACACCTGGTGCAGATAGCCAGCTCCTTCCAGCTACACACCCCATGCCAGCAAGGCACGCCTTACAACTGTTTGGTCATATGGCAGCATCAACAGCAATGGTGCCAGGGTCCAGGTTCCAGATGAGAGACATTCAGTTTTTCTCAGATCCCATTGGTCCCTGAAAAGGGATTCCTGTCAAAGCTGGTGCCAGTCACAGGAACTCTCATCCAGGCATTCCAATGGTGGCAGGAAAGGGCAACCTCATGGAAGGTGTTCCGTCCTGCAGCAGCAGCCCCCAGCTGTAGTGTGCTAACAATAGATGCCTCCCTCCTAGGGTGGGGTGCCCACCTAGGGGAGCACACTGCTCATGGGACGTGGCTTCAGCGGGAGTCACTGCTGCACATTAACCAATTAGAACTCAAGGCAATGCTTCTGGGCATTCAGTCCTTTGCCACAGTGCTCCAGGGCAAGGTGGTGCAGGTCAGAACAGACAGTACCCACCACCATGTATGACACAAGCAAGGGGGGCACAAAGTCAATACCACTGTGCACAGAGGCCATGAGAATCTGGAGTTCGGCTTACTTTCTCAGAATCTCTCTGTTAGTCGTCCATCTCCCAGGAAAGTACAATATCCTAGCAGATGCACTCAGCAGGATCAATTAAAACCACCACGAGTGGGCACTCAACAGGCTGCTACTGCAAACTATTTTCAGGATGTGGGGCACTCCAGAAGTGGAACTCTTTGCAGCCCCAGACAACCATCGACTGCCACAGTTCTTCTGCAGGCCTCCTGTGGTAGGCACAGTGCCAGTGGATGCACTACTGCTGGACTGGACAGGGAAGTTTCTATATGCCTTCTTCTGCCATTCCCTATTTTGCTGAGAGTACTGAACAAGATCAGGACCCAGCAGGTGACAATGATCTTCATTGCTCCAGATTGGGCCAGGCAACCCTGGTACTCGCTGCTCCTGTCTCTGTCAGTAGCCAGACCAATTGGCCTCCCCAGGAGGCACAACCTACTGACCTCTCAGGGTGGGATCTTTCACCCCAACCTCCAGCCCCTCAGGCTCAGGGCTTGGCTCTTGAGGATGTAGAGTATGCCAGCTTGCAACTTTCCGAAGAGGTTTTGGAGGTGCTCAGGGTCTCTAGAAAAGCCTCTACCAGGTAGACCTACACATCCAAGTGGAAAAGATTTTTTTGTCTGGTGTCAGAAAAAAGGATACAGACCATAACCAGGCAGGGTTGCCAGTCGTCTTAGACTATCTGACACATCTCCATTCCCTTGGCTTAAGACTATCCACCCTTAAGGTGCATTTGACAGCTGTCTCCGCTTACCTATTAGCGGGTAAGGGCTCATCCCTGGCTACAAACCCAGTATTCAGAAAGTTCTTCAAAGGGCTGTTGCACTTACATCTCCCACACAGGGAGCCAACCCCAGCTTGGAATCTCAATGTATGTATTGCACAGCTTATGCAGCCACCCTTTGAGCCCATGTCTTCAGTGGAGCTCAAGTATGTGACTTGCAAAACTGTGTTCCTGGTAGCAGTCACCTCAGCCAGGAGGATAAATGAGCTCCAGGCCTTGTCTACAGAGCCCAACTACGTGGTGCTCCATAGGGTCAAGGTAATCCTCAGGATCAATAGGAAGTTTGTTCCCAAGGTGGTATCTGAGTTCCACCTTAACCAGTCCATTACACTGCCTGTCTTTTTCACTGACCATTCCACTTTAGGTGAGCGTAGATTGCATAGCCTTGATGTTAAGAGGTCTATCTGATACTACCTGGACAGCTCAATGAACCATAGGCAGGGCAATACCCAGCTCTTCCTGACTTATGGAGAAGTGGAGAAAGGAAAACCAGCCACTAAGAGGTCCATTGCATTCTGGATTGTGGCTTGTATTCAGTCCTGCTACAGTAAGGTGGGCAAAGAGCCCCCTCCAAGCCTCTGGGCCCAATCTGGGAACAGCTGCTTCCCTGGCAGATGCCAGGAATATTCCTGCTAGAAATCTGCAAGCAACTACCTGGAAGACTGTCCACTCCATTTACCAAGCATTACTGCTTGGATATCCAGGCCAGAAGTGATGCCAGTTTTGGCACAGCAGTACTGCAGAGCTTGTTTCCAAAATAGATTCTATGCCCACCTCCAAGGTACTGCTTGGGTAGTCTGCATTTTGTCAGAATACAGTAAGATTTTCTGGGGTTTGAAGAAAAATTGCTTACCATAGTAATCTTATTTCTTCTAAGGGAATCTTACTGTATTATGAACTCCCACCCTACCTCCCCTGCTGGAACCTAATGGGCACTTTAATCCAGCTGTACATATCCCATTGAAAACCTGTTATGCTTTCTTTTCTTGGGCATCTGTGACTCGAGTCTTAGAGATGCTCACACTGTTTGAAGAATGGGTTGGTTATTCAGGGAGGAAATTAGTTATTATTAGAATAACTTAGATTTTTATGCATTTTCCACAAGAATCTGATGTTTGCAGGAAGTACAACCAGGGACAGTGGTTTGAAAACCGAGCTCGAGCCTAGCATTCCACAATTTGCATAGGTTCTATTAACAATTTTGGCTCTGGGGCAGTCCTATGGTGAGACCATACTGCATTTTGTCAGAATACAGTAAGATTCCTTTGTAAGAAACAAGATTACTATGGTAAATAATTTTTTCTTCTTCTACTCCCACTGCTTTCTGGTTCCAAAGAAATCAGGGGTATGCGCCCCAGTCTCGACCTCAGAAATCTGAACCATTCATAATGATTTCTCTGAGCTCTCTGCTACCCTTCTTGAAGCCTCAGGATTGGCTAGGATCCCTAGATATGCAGGATGCATACAGCATGTACTGGGTACTGGTATACCGCAGCCACCACAGGTAGAGGAAGTGGTGGGGGCTGAAACAATCACGGGATTTAAGAATGCATGGGATAGACATAAAGGAATTCTGGAGGTCAGGGGTAAGGGGCAACAGACTTCTTGGAAAACATAAACTAAACTTACAAGCTCAAATGGGCAGACTGGGTGGGCCATAGGCCCTTATCTGCCAACACTGTCTATGTATCTATGTACCTTTGTTTCTAGTGCTGGGGCAACATTACCAGTTCAGAGTCCCACCCTTTGGGCTTTTCTCAGCACTAGTAGCGTCGAGTGCTTTGCAGTGCTCACTATGCACCTGTGGAAATTAGGACTTTGAGTTCTCCATTCTTGGACAACTGACTAATCTCAAGCCCATCCAGGTATGCGATGGGATAGGCAGTAACCACTGCCTCTCAGTTCCTGACTTCTGTGGGTGTCCTGCTGAGCCTCAGTAAGTCTCAGCTTCAACCTTCACAGCAACTGCTGTTTGTAGAAGCTGTTCTAGACACAATCCGAGCTCTGACTTTCTTTCCTGAGAGCAGACTACAAGCAGTTCTGCAGATGGCATGCTACATTGTGGTGTGCAAAACTGGGCAAGCCCACTTCATGCATATGTTTGCATGTGAGGACAACTCAGTGGATTCTCACAGCTGTCACAGGCATCACATCCTCAGACTTACCCCATTCAGGTGACCAAGCCTGGTTTGGTCTCTCACATGTTGGTCAGTGGAGGACAGCTGCCTCCAGGGCTTTCCCTTCTCCCAACTAGTACCTTGGGTGACTCACACTACAGATGCCTCCCTATTGGAGTGAGGGGCCCACTATCAGGGCCTCCAAACATTAAGTGTCTGGGACCCATGAGAGGCTCATCTCCACATCAGTGTGTTGGAAGTATGAGCTGTCTGTATGGTCTGAGAGCCCTAGTGGACCTAGTCAGCCACAAAACAGTCCTCCTTCAGACAGACAAGTGTTTCATGTACTACATCAACAAACAAGGAGGAGCCCACTCTTAACCTCTTTGCAGGGAGGAGATGACAGTGTGGGAATGGGTCCTGCAGTACAGGATCCTTTTCCAGTCAGTCTGTTTGCCAGGAGTCCAGAACACTGGCAGATGAGTTCAGTCGAATGGAGGACGATCCTCATGAGTGTTTTACTAGCTCTAGACATCATGAGATCACTATTCAACAAGTGGGGTACCTCAGATGTGGACCTTTTTGCATCCTCACTCAAAGCCAGACGGCCTCTATTTTGCTCCAGAAATATAGGACATTGTGCTTTCTGTCAGGGTGTATTCAGACTACAGTGGCAAAATTGGTTTTGTATGCATTCCTTCCAGTCCTTTTCATGCAGAAGGTATTGCTCAGATTGGAGGTGCAAGGGGCCAGTATGGTACTAGTGTCCCTCTGCTAGGCTGAACAGATGTGGTATCCTCTCAAACTTCAGTCGGCAAACTGTGGGCTACCACTCAGGATGGATTTATTGACTCTATGTCGCCTGATCCTTCCCAACCTGTGCTTCCTTCACCTTCATGCCTAGCTCCTGAAGAGACAGAAGTGAACAGGTGCAAGGTATCTTGGAGGGTCTCTGAAATAACTTTTGGCTGAATGTAAACTTTTCAGTAGGAATACAAGTGCAACCAAGTGGAAAAGATTTTCCATTTGATGCTCCAAAACCCAAATGGACCTCCTTTAGGTGCCCACCAAGCAAGATTCTAGAGTACTTACTTGAGCTTTCTGATGCTTGCCTACAGTGTTCCACAGTAAAGGTCCATCTGTGTGCTATTTCTGCATAGTACAAGCTCGTTGGTACCCTCTATCTGGCATAGCTGCCACTGTTCAAAAGATTCCTCAAGGGCATTTTACGGCATACGGACATAACACCACGGTGTTATTAGTTGTGGTCAAAATGCAGTGGGCAATTTGTCGTAAAGACATCGAGTCGCCGGTGTAGTGGTCGCGGACAATAAATCACAAAGACAACAATATCACCAGTGACAATGACCATATGGGTAACTGCGACATTCCCAAAACATGTAAATAAACAAACAAGGCTATTCCCAGAGTTGTTCAAGCCTTTTACTTGATATTTTCGCACTAGTGTCCGTCTTTGCTCCTTAGCCATTTACTGGCTTCGGACTTGGGATTCATTTCCTTGAATCTCTTTACAACTTCACTACTCTCAAGAAGAAGAGCTTTTCTTTTTGGAAGGAGATCAGATTGAAAACTGTCTGTTATGGTGTAGCAGGCTGTAAGTTTTCCTGCTGTATGTTCGATATTTCATCCTGCTTCGATTCATATTTCCTATTTGTACCTAGATCCTGGTTTGAATTGTGTGGTGTGTGAGAGTGGCCCCTAAGTGCGGTGTTTCTGTGGCTTACTATGGAGGACTGTGTGGGCTGCAGCATTATCTTTCTAAATAATTTTCTATTTAGCATGAATTTTATGTTTTATTGTGATCCCACTTTAGCTGATGCTGTCGCTGTACATTGTTAACCCATAATGCAGTCTTTCCATTCGTCTTACACCTGGCTGTCTGGATTTTCCTTTCCGTACCAGTGCTTCTTCATTCTTCGGATTTTGTTCCTGCTTCAAATTGTGCAGAAGTGCGGCTGGATGTCATTCGACTTAGCACAGCGTTCCTTCATTGACCTGATGCTCTAATTCTATTTGGTATAGGTTACTTTGCCTTTTTGCTTTGGTGTAGGTGACTGTAATGTTTCTGTGGTGTGAGAAACGAGCATCATTTTGTCCCTCGACCTTATTAACTGGTGACAATTGCACATGTTGACAACTTGAATTTTGATTAAATGAACGATAACCTTTTGTCCGCGCAGCTTTTAAACCGTGACATTATGTCCGGCGGTGATTTGTCCGCTCACGCATTTTACACACAAGGCCTTCCATCAGGAAGCCAGTAGCTGCCTAGGATATCAACCCTGTTTTAACTATGCTCATGCACAAGACCTCTGAGCCACTTGTGACTTGAAGTTTTTTAACTTGATGAGCAGTATTTCTAGTGGCCATTACCTCTGTTCAGAGTGTGTCTGAAATCCATGCTTTGGTCAGAGATTCCCCCATTTACCATTTTCTGTAAAGACAAAGTAGATCTTCCCTTGTCAGTCTTCATCATTCATTACTGTTGGGTGTCAGCCAGAGGTGTGCACCCACCACGGGAGTTATTTTTTTTTTTTAGAGGAGTCAGTGTCGATGGCGCCGCCCTAGAATGACGCCTGTGTGGAGCCGGCAGGGTCTGTTAGGGCGCCCACAGACTCCTCCTTCATCCGAGTTCTGTTTCTCCCCGCCGTCGAGGCTGCACCTGCTGCACGGAGTTGCTGAAGTATTGCGTCATAGGCCACATCTGTCGAAGTTTCCTTCATCCCGGTCTTGTTCCTTTCTATATTATTTTGTCGACACCAAGACTTTTCTGTGTTTTTTCCTCAGTTGTTTAGCATCATGTCTGGTTCGGGGGCAAAGCGTAAATCTAAGGCCTGCCATGCCCCTATGCATCGGTGCCCCTGTGGCTGGCAGTTTTCCGTCACGGACAGTCATGATGTTTGTCTCTGGTGCCTGGGACCCTACCATGATATGGATCATTGTGATGCCTGCTTCTCCATGGAGCGCCATGTTTTCAAAGTCCGACGAGCTCCACCGACTTTTGGAGGACAACATCGCCCTAGGGCTCCCCAGGCCAGATCTCTCGATCCTTCCTCCGGGTCCCCTCCTGGGTCTATACGGCCCGGCGAGGAGGAGACCTCCTCCACTTCCAGTGTTGCCGAGGAGGAGGTTTCTTCTTCGGTGCTGGAGGGACGGTGTGATCCCTCCCGGAGTCGCACCGTTGGCGCCATCCCGGCAGTCACCTCCGTGGAGGTGCAGGCTTCCCCAGTGTTGCGGCCTCCGGTTGTGGGGCCCAGCTCTGGTGGACCCTCATTACTGGCTGTCCTCGTCGTGGAGTCTGGCACAGCTCACGGCACGGTGACCAGACGGGGCCGTCGGCGGTGCCATTCTGGGTTTTAATTGCCATTAGCAGCGCCGGGGTTTCGGGCAGTGCCACATGCGGTGTCATTCTGGAGTAGGTGGTGCAGTCTGCGGTGCCAGGCACTCAGGCGGTGCCATTGGCAGTGCCGCACTGGGCTTTGGCACCATTCACGGTGCGGGGACTTAAGCCCGGCGCCGCCGGCGGTGCTGCGCTGAGCCTCGGCGCGGTTCGCCCGGGGCCGAGAACTTGGGCAGTGCCGTTCGCGGTGCCATGCTGGGTCTCTGTGCCGTTGGCGGTGTCGGGGACTCGGGTGCTGCCGTTCGCGGCATGGCCGGGGAACCTGGTGCTGTCAGGAGTGCGGATGACTCTGCGGATGTGGTAGTCGTCATGGCCTACGGCGGTACCAGGCCTGGTGCCACCTCGGGGCAGGTTCCTGCTGGCTGTGGGACTGGAGTCTTCCCTTGTCGACCCTGGAGACGATTCAGGTGAGGACCCAGACCAGCAGCTAGAGTCTTATGGCTCTGAACCTCCTGTAGGCCACAGGGCTAGACGGTCCAGTGTTCCTCTCCCAGACTCCCCGGGGCTGGTTAGCCTGGATCATTCCATGGTTAGGGGTGGCCTGGAGTCTTCCGTGGTGGACCCTTCAGATGTCCAAGAGAGGATGCCCTCTTCTCGCATGTCCCAAGCAGCTGCCACTCCCGGTGCTGCTCGGGTCCTTCAGCAGAGGGAAGAGGACTCTGCCTCAGCGGGTGCCCTTTGGGGTCTTGCTTAGCAGGGACCTTGACACTGGTTACGAGGGAAGAGGGCTGCTCTGGTCTGAAGGATTGAGGGGGTGAGGGTCGGGAGCAGCGACAAACCCCCCACCCCGCCCTGCGGGGTGCGGGGAGGAGTCGTAGCGCTGATCCTTGCCTCTCTTTGAAGGTCTCTAAAGCATCTTCTGGTGGCGTTTCTGAGGGTTGACCTTCTGGACTCATGCAATCCCAGGCATGTTACAGGGGAGATTCCCCTTCAGGGCTTTTTCCGGAGTTGTCTCTTACCCTTTCTACAGTGCAACCCAGCACGATCTCAGGGTCCCCAGTCTTGGGCGTCGCTACCTGGATTCCAGAGCCCTGGCAGAGGTCAGGCACATGCTATTAGGTGCCCTTCGCCCATCCCTCTGCAACCACCTCCCTCTCCCAGTCCATGTGGGGCCCACTGGGCCATTAACTTGGGAGACGTCTCAGAGCTACGCGTGTGCCTTCCCATCCTATGTTAGAGTCATGGACAAACAGGTTTTCCACCTGTCCCCCCGCAGGAGTCTTCTGGGCATTGATCTCCACTTCCTCCTCGTCTTCCTCAACTGAGGAAGAGGAACCTTCTGTCCACCTTTCCTCTGGCCGCAGACTTCACCGACTATCAACATTTCCTCTCGAGGATGGTTTCCAGAACCGTATTTCCTACATCCATAGAGACAATACCCGGCGGCAAACCCAGCGTGCTTTCATAGTGAGTTCAGCGCTCGCCATTTGGTGATGCAGCTTGGCCGATTCCTTCCAGGAAGTGTCTATCCGCACCTGGCAGTCTCCAGCCACTCCTTCTCCAGCCCGAGGAGACTGCAGGAGACGGTATTGTGCCCTCCACGAGTCTCTAGGTTCTCTACCTCACCCACCTTAGCGTTTGACGTCCCTGGATACTCCTTCCGGGCCTCGCCGCCTGGCGCACAACAGGCCTCCGGATTCGGATTCTGCTGAGTTCGACCGGTGGGGACGAAGAGTCTTCTCTTCTGGTCATGCATTGTTGTGCATTTCTTCTCATCAGGCTCACCACGCTGCTTACAACAGGCATTTGTGCTCAATGCTGGCTCAGGTCTTAGCCCTGCTTCCTGACTCAGAGCAGTCTAGACAAGCCATTGCCCTCTTCACGCAGGGTCTGGAGCTCGCAAGGCACCAAGCGAGGGCATCCTACGATGCCAACGAGGTGGCATCCAGACTAGTGGGGACAGCGATCTGCATTAGGCGGATGGCATGGCTTCATCTCTCAAGACTGTCACCCATGGCCTGGCGTAGGGTGACTGGCTCTGCCTTCTGGGGGACCCGCCTTTTTTCCCGTAGGGCGAGGAGGCGTCTTCAGGGGCAACCCCTTCCCACAGCCCCTCGGGAGCGCCTCCTTCTCCTCCTCACCTACCTTAGACCTCCTAGTCTATTGGTTAGGGTCATCCCCTCTCTACTTGTCACCAATAGGAGGCTGAGGGATCTGTTCCCTCAGGGTTTAGTCTTAACCCCCCTCTTTGGGGGGGGGGCTTGGTACTCACCCAACAGTAATGAATGGTGAAGATTGACAAGGGAAGATATGAAAATTACATACCTACCGTAATTCTTGATCTTCTCTTGTATCTTCACCATTCATTACTGAATCCCGCCCACCATCCCCTCAAGGGCCTCCTTCTTCGGCGCCTCCTCCCTGCTCATTCCTCCCCCTTCTCCCTTGGCCGTTGAGCCAAAAAAAACCGTTCTTCTAAACGGATCCTTCCCTCTGAGAATAGGAGGAATGAGCTAAAATTTATCTGTACCTGAGGGAACTCTTTCTGACTGCCCTTACTGGGCATCTCTTGGCTCTTCCCCAGCCATGTTTTTCAATTCACAATTAAAGAGACGGTCCCTTAAGTGGCTTATCTTCTCTCCCAGGCCCTTCTGGCAGGCTCTAATCCTATTATACAGCCTCTACTGCTTGGAGCTGTCCGGCACTTCAATTTCCTTAAGGGGTGTTTTCTGCCTTGCCTCTAGGGAGTCCGATTGAGTTCCCATTGTATTTGTTTAAGTACAAGGGTGCCCCCTTCGGCACCCCCACTTTCATATGCTACATAGAAACATAGAAGTTGACGGCAGATAAGGACCGCAAGGCCCATCTAGTCTGCCCATTTCTTTTTCTACCTTATAAATGTGCCATCAGCCTTTGCTCTGTCAGTGACCTATCTATTCATAGTCATTTGTATTGCTCCCTTATGCCTATCCCATGCCTGTTTGAAGCCCTGCACTGTATTCATAGCCACCACTTCTTGTGGTAAGCCATTCCATGCATCTACCACCCTTTCTGTGAAAAAGAATTTCCTCACATTCCCCTTAATCGGCCTCCCTCTAATCTCATGCTGTGTCCTCTTGTCCTGCTATTTTCTTATATTTAAACATGTTAGACTCATTCACCTTGTTTATGCCCTTAAGGTGTTTGAATGCCTCGATCATATCACCCTCTCCTCCTTTGCTCAAGGGTATACATATTGAGCTCCGTTAATCTGTCCTCATATGTCTTCTGATGCAGTCCCTGCACCATTTTGGTTGCCCTTCTCTGGACTGCCTCAATTTGGTTAATGTCTTTGTGAAGGTGTGGCCTCCAGTACTGCGCAGTACTCAGATGGGGCCTAACCAATGTCTTGTACCAGAGGGATTATTACCTCCTCTTACGATTTGTGATACCCTGCTAATACACCCTAACACCCCCAGCCTTACCTACTGCTTTAGAGGTCTGCTTGATGATTTTAGGTCATCAGTGATGATGATGCCCAAGTCTCTTTCTTCCTTTGTGACTGCTAGCAACTCCCCTCCCAGCCTATAAGTGGCTTCAGGGTTTCTCTTCCCTATGTGCATGATTTTGCACTTCTTTGCATTAAATCCCAGTTGCCACTCTTCTGACCATTCTGCTAGTTTATCCAGATCTCTTCTCATTCTGCCCACCCCATCTGGATCATCTACTCTGTTGCAGATCTTGGTGTCATCTGCAAACAGACAAGCCTTACCCTCTAGTCCAATAGTTCTTAGACTTTGTCACAGTGAGCCTCCCCAAATCCATGGGAAAGATTTTGAGCCTCCCCCAAAAACTAAAATAATCTTGGGCCTCCCCAAAGAAAAATAACATACTGTACTTTACGCAGTACACCATGAATAAATTGAAACTCCTTTGAGTACTTGGCTCACATTCAGTTTTTGTCTTATACTAACGTGGAACCTTTGAAAAAGAGTTCCTATGCTCAAAGGTGTAATCTGAATAACTAATAAAATAAATATTATTATTCAGTTTATTGTAACCCCACCCCCACAGGTGAGCCTACTTGCTCCACTATTTTCATTCATGAACCATTGTTACCTCTTGTTGTAGTACCTTCATGGGTCAGACTGCTTTCGGTTTCCTCTCTATATGAAATAACCTTCCTACATACTTTGCCTCTCCACCTCCTTCCCTGCTCCTAAGCAACTTCTGTGGGATTACTTTGCTCCTTCCTGCTATTGCTCTTAGTACTTCCATGGCACAGCCTTGTATTTGCGCTGTTTCACCATCAGTGTACAAATTAATCAATTACCAGCACTCATTATTAGTTTATTGTTCATATTTGTTTGCACTATTGTTCACTGTGTATTTCTTGATTGTTTTGCAGTTATCTTTTGAAATCTATTCACTACCTACCCTTCCCGGGTACACCTGAAATGAGCCTTGCCTCATTCACCTTCCTTCCTTTGTCACCTAATAGTAAATAAATACATAATTCACCTACTATTATCCTCTTCAGTTTACTTCATCTCTTCACACAAAATATATAAAACTCAAAATTCAAATACAGTACTTTTTCAGACTTGCTTGAGCCTCCCTTGGAACTGTTTGGAGCCTCCCAAGGGAGGCTGGCCTCACCATTTGAGAACCCCTGCTCTAGTCCATCTGCAAGGTCACTAATGAAGATGTTGAATAGGACTGGCCCCAGGACTGATCCCTGAGGTACCCCACTTGTGACTTGCATCTCTTCTGACTGTATACCATTTACCACCACTCTCTGTTTTCTGCCAGTCAACCAGTTTGCCACCCAGTTGACCAACTTCTGACCCACCCGAGCCTACCCAGCTTATTTATCAATCTTCTATGTGGAACAGTGTCAAAAGCTTTGCTGAAGTCAAGGTAGGCGACATCAACTGCTCCCCTTGGTCCACCACTCTGGTTACCCAGTCAAAGAAATCTATGAGATTAGTTTGACAGGACCTTCCTTTGTAAACCCATGCTGTCTTGGATCCTGTGCCCCTATGGATTCCAGGTGTTGCACTATCCTCTCCTTAAGGAGTGCCTCATAATCTTGCCCACTACTGAGGTAAGACTGACCGGTCTGTAGTTCCCCGCCTCCTCCCTGCTACCACTCTTGTGGAGCGGGATCACATGAGCCCTTCTCCAGTCTTCTGGGACCTCTCCTGTGCTCAGAGACTCACTAAACAATTCTGCTAATGGCTCTGCTAGTTCCTCCTTTAGCTCCTTAAGTACCCTGGGAGCTCTCAAACTATTAAGGAGGAACTACTGTGTTATCACCTAACAAGGTGCTAGAGGGCTCCTTTCACTTCAAGTTGGCCGTTCTCTGTTGGGAACAGTTTTCCTCCTTAATAGTTTGAGAGCTCCCAGCTGGGGTCTGGAAGGTTAGGGATGGTGGGAGGATTAGAGAATCTGCCTTTTGTGTCCAAACTGTGCGAGAGGTTCGGTTGACCCTCTCTCCGAATTGTTGAAATGGGATCCTTGCTCCCTTGTTCCTGGTTCCAAGCTTATAACCCTAAGCCAATTTCTCAATGGCAGAAATTCTCCTCCTAAGCATCTCCCCTTTTTTTCTCTTCATCTCCTTCCTCTACTTTCTCCTCTCTTATCTGTTCCTTCCTAGAGCCGTCCCAGAAGTAGGACTACCCGATTAACAGAATGCATTTTTCCCTCTCTCTTTTCTGTCCTCTATTGGCTAATTCCTTTTCAGTTTATATCCTTTCCTTTTTCTATCCTCTGGCCTCTTGCCTCACTCTCTTTCTAATCCTTATTTTGCCTCTCCAGCTAACAGAACTGGGATGGAGGAGGAGTCTGCAGCACCTAATGGCGCCTCCTCCCACACAGGCGTCACTCGGGAGTGGCGCCGTCGACGCCAACTCCTCTAAAAAAAAACTCCCGTGGCGGGTGCGTGCCTCCGGCTGACACCCAGCAGTAATGAATGGTGAAGATACAAGAGAAGATCAAGAATTACAGTAGGTACGTAATTTTCATTTCTCTCGACACCCCCCAATTTTCTACCAAAAGTAGTGTTGGAGTTCCATCTTCACCAGCCCCTTATCATGCCTACCTGCTTTGCCAACTTCCAGAATGAGGGAGAGAGGACTCTCCTCTCACTGGATATTAAGAGGATCCTTAGCTTTTAACTGGACAGAACCAAGGATTTCAGACAATCCAAATAGCTCTTTGTCTACTTTGATCCTAATCTGGAGGGACAGCCTGTTACAGTCAAGTTAATTTCTACCTGGATTGTGAACTGCCTGTGCCAATGCTATGCCATGGTTCAGGTTAAATTGGAGGGCCAGGTACACCCACTCAGCAAGAGTGGATGTCACGTCCCTGGAGAGATTTGGTCTGTACATATTGGAGTTACGAGCAGAGCTGCAGCCTGGAGCACAGTGCACACTTTTACTAAGCACTGTGTCCTGGATATCCATACCAGATGGCATGCCACCTTTGGCAGGACTATCCTAAATGGATTACTATCCTGACGGGGTCCTCAGCTCCTACTGTCCTTGACCGGGGGACTTTGTCTGAGCTTGGCACTCTGACCCACTAGGTGGAATCAATGCTGAAGATTGATTCTTGGTATTAAAATTATGTACTCACCATAATTCTTGATCTTCTAAGAATATCTTCGCAATGGATGCACACGCCACCCACTATCCCCAGACTCACTCCACTGTTGGTGTGTTGATCTTCACCCCCTTATGCTTGGTTTAGGCTGTGAAAACACTATGTTATTGAATTTAGCGGTCCTTAGACTATCTTCAGTGTCAGTGGCTCAGTAGGTAGCACACTCGCCTCTGAGGCCTGGAGATTAGAGGGCTGTGGGTTCAGTTCCCACATCTGGCACTTGGGTTAATATGCCAGTACTGACACTGTAGTGCAACATGAGAGGGGTGCTGCACTTCTGAGGTGCCATCTTTTGGATGAGACGTTAAACCGAGGTCCCATCTGCCTGGATTGGTGGTAGTTCAGGTGAATGTTAAAGATCCCATGGCACTTATCGAAAAGAGTAGGGGAAGTTCCCCGGTGTCCTGGCCAAATTTCCCTTATTCACTAAAAATACCACCAACAGCTTAATCTGGTTCAAGGTCAGTTGGCATTCATCTGTATCCCCCTCCCCCGGGTCGTGCCTGAAAATAGGCAGGATTTGTCTAGTGCACTTACCCGGTCCACAAAAACGAAATAAATAAAATAAATAAAAATTACAGGGGGCTTGCCAGTGCTCAGCTCCCCCAGCTCCAAAGTGAACCCCAATAGCTCATGCATCACTGCCATCAACTTACAATGGGAAGGGGGGCTCAGTTTAAACATACCGCCCTTACAGGCCCCCCAGCTCCCAAAGCTCAAAAAGTGTAATTCCAACACTGACTATCTTATGCCCTTAGGTTAAGTGCATAGGTAGTTGTTGTGTGCACCACCCGTAAAAGGTACTGAGGTGGTTGGTTGGTGCCAACATAATCTGGCAGTATAGCCTAGAGATTAGGAGTAATGAGCTGTGAGTGAGCTTGGTACAGCTAACAGACCTGGATTTGATTTCCACAGCCTTCAGTTGCATATTGTTTGATCTTGAGCAAGTCACTTGACCTACCCAGTGCTCCTGGGTTACTCCAAAGCGAGACCTTGGTGCGTGGGCCTTGCTCAGTTACCAAAGAATAATGAACTAACAAACAACAAAAAAACAGCGGCTCGTGCACTAACTCATGGAGCTGACGCCAGCCTTCTGAAAAGCTCTGCCTCCTGCCGGGTCCTAGTGGCTCCAGCTCAGACCCGACTAGTAGGAATCAGTGGTGAAGATATTCTTAGAAAAAGAATACAGTGAGCACAGAATTTTAATATCTTGCTTTGAGAAACAGCTCTTACAGCAGGTTACACCATTAGAACTGAAGCTGGCAGGCCAGGACCCACGGAAAAATTCTAGCTAGCAGTATCCAGCATCCCCAGTTCTTTTCCCACCGTTGACTCACCAGCATTGGCCTCACAGACGCCTGCTCTGTAGATACAATGCGTGAAATCTTTTCTTCGAAAATCATCGATCCATGTCTGCTTCTCCTACCCCTTCTCTCAAGGCCATCCTCCAAGTGTGCTCTGGCAACCGATCCCTTTTGCTGACCATCATTCGGCCTGTGTCTGGTGCCTGGGCCCAGAGCATGACACCCAAGCCTGCTCCATTTGCCAGCAATTTAATAGCAGGACCCGGATCTGCCACCAAATGGCCCTTCAGGATTCCTCCTAGAGGAGAAATTAAAGAAGATGGAGAAACGACCTCCTCCAAAGGGGAATCTTCCCATAAGTCTGGAAAACACGGGACAAGCATTGGGACTTGGATAGGTCAAGATCCCCCAGCAAGCCCTCCGAGTCCAGGGCCAGCTCCAGCTCTACCCTGGTCCGACTGTTTTCCTTCCCGGGCTTGCTCCCAACCTCCCCCAGTGAAGGTAAGGTCTTCAGGGGGCTATTCTGCCTCCATGCACCCACTCAAGATCTCCAGGGTGCCGGACACCGCCAAGCCTGATTCCTCGAATAAACATAAGAAGTCTTCCTCCAAATCAGGGAGTACCTCAAACCGACGCCGGCACTCCGATGTCAGGTCTGTCTCCCAGCCTCCAAAGGCTCCTGAACTGAAGACTGCTGAACTGATGTCCCTGAAGCAGATGACGGAATCCAAGAAGGCATCAGACCCAGCACCCACGAAACGGACTACCCGGACGACAGCGATACCGACGCCGGTGGATACCAGACGTCAGGGGTCTTCAGGCGAAGAGGCTACCACGTAACCGGACAACCAGATGGGTGACACAGAGGACGCCGGCCTACCCAGAGAACCGTCGCTGGACATGATGGTTCCTCGGGACCTGACAACGCAACCCCGGCGACAGGCCCTCACCGACACCAGGCCCGTCATCGGGCATGAATATCCAAGAGGTGAAGGAACTGTTCACCTTTTGGTGGGAGACCATAAGAAAAGATGTGGTGCCCCCCAAGCCTCAGCCACCTCCGTCACCCACGCCTCCTTGGGGCGCTGAAGGTACCAGACCCCCGACCCCCAAGGAACCACCTCTTCCTCCTCGGGGAAGATCGAGAGACAGAAAATGCCCATCACGCTCTCCCTCAGGGTCCCCGAGCCCAAAACGACCCAGGGGCAGACATCACTCACCGGGAGATGACTCCAGACCAGATACGTCCGACACTCCAGGTCTCCATCTCCCTTCAGTCCCCCATCGCCAGACCCACGGGACCTTCCAAGGTCACCTCTGATTGATCCCTCCTTTTCAGAAATTATGAGGCACATCCAGGAAAATATGGGATGGGAAACGGAAGACCCGAGAGACAACGCCTTGCCTGTTACCTCAGGCAGAAAGACCTGAAGCCTGTGGTGGACACCTTTATGGACATCACCAAGGCAGCTTGGAAGCGTCCGCGTTCCACTCCAGCTGTTCCTAAGAAGGCTAACTGCCTACAGAGCTCCTACGGAGGACCTGTATTTGGCGCACAACCCCATGCCGACTCCCTGGTCATCACTGCATCTCATGACAGGTCCCAGGCTCCTCAGCATTTGAGTACCCAGCCTCCAGACCAGGAATCTAAGCAGTTAGATTCTATGGGAAGATGCGTGTATGCGGCTGCTACATGCTCAATTAGGTCTCTAGACTATCTGGTGCACATGGTGCAGCTTCAGAACGCCCTTTGGGAACAAGGCCAAGACCTTCTAAAAGATTTCCCGGATGGCGAAAAGAAGGAGAAGCTGCTGAACCTCCTCCAAACTGGGTCGGACGTGGGGACCCCGGTTCTTTGGGCCACTTACGACTCAGAGGACTCGGCAGCCAGGGGAGCAGCCACAGGCGTTTGTCTCCGGAGACACTCGTGGTTGAGAGTCTCCAGTTGTACCGTGGACATCCAGAAAAACATCCTAGATGTCCCTTATAATGGAGTGGTCCTGTTTGGTGAGGAGTCCGAGAAGGTCATCACCAAACTACAGGACGCTGGGAAGGCAGTCAGGACTGTACAGGCCATGTACAGACTGAAATCTGGTTCCCTTCATAGGAACCAGAATCGTTTTTTCGGCCACCAACAACGGCAGCAGCCATGTTCTGGCCAGCAACCCAGGGGCAACTTTGGTCACAAAAATCAACCCAGGTTCCCCTTGGGCTAGGGCCCAAAGCATCCAAAAGTAGCCCAGCCCGTGGGATCCAGTACCACCACAGCATGACTCCTTCCCGGCCCCCGCCCCTCCTCTGGATTAAAGGGTCGAGAAGGTCGGGGGTCACATCTCTCATCACCTCTCGGGATGGCAGAGGATAACCTCCGACCCGTGAGTGTTGCAGTTGGCCGAACGAGGTCACTCTATGGAGTTCCTCGATCACCCACCATCCAGACCTCCCTTACTCTCCCGCTACTCGGGCCAGCATGCCCTGCTTACTCAGCAGGAGATCTTGGTTCTCCTAGACAAGGAGGCCATAGAGCACATTCCACTGAACCAGAGAGGAAAAGGTTACTATTCTCATTTCTTCCTGGTTCCAAAGAAAACAGGGGACTTGAGCCCGATCTTGGATCTCAGTGACCTCAATACATTCATGTTGTACCAGCGTTTCCACATGGTGACCCTACCAGGCCTTATTCCCATGCTCAAACAGGATGCTTGGCTGGTGTCACTGGACATGCAGGACACGTACCTACATCTACAGATCGCTCGAGCACACAGGAAATTTCTGCGCTTCAAGTTTCTGGGATGCCACTACCAGTTCCGAGCCTTCCCTTTCAGGCTGTCTTTGGCACCTCAAGTGTTCACGAAGTGCATGGCAGTCATGGCAGCAGCTCTCAGAAGAAGAGGCCACTATGTGTTTCCATATCTAGATGACTGGTTTCTCATGGCACCCTCACGGGAAGCCCTGATGTCCGCGATACAAGATACTTGTTCTTTCTTCTTATCTCTGGGCATCACTATCAACCAGGAGAAGTCACACCTTGTCCCATCTCAGAACTTGCAGTTCATAGGAGCAGTTCTGGACACCACCCAGGGAAGGGCTTTCCTTCCTCAGGACAGGGTGGAACGCATCAGATCCCTCATAGGGGACATAAAGGAAAAGAAGACAGTACTGGCCCAGTACGTCCTTTGTCTGCTCGGACACATGGCAGCTGCCATTGCAATGGTTCACCTAGCTCGACTCCATATGTGGGTCACCCAATAGATGTTGAGGGCACAATGGGACCAGAAGCAGGATCATCTGCAGCATCCAGTTCGGATCTTGAACGCCGTCACCCGAGACTGGAATTGGTGGCTTGTCCCAGACCACCTCTCAACGGGAGTCCCCTTCATTGTGCCGCCTCCTTCACTGACTCTCTCCATGGATGCCTCGGGGTCCAGATGGGGAGCTCACCTCAACAGAGTCAGGACTCAAGGCTGCTGGTCGTCTCTGGAGTCACAGCTCCATATAAATATTCTAGAGATGAGAGCCATCCTTTATGCCCTACAGGCATTCCAGACAGAGATTCCACCGGGTACTGTCCTGGTGCAAACAGACAATACTGCGGTGATGTACTATCTCAAGCAGGGAGGCTCAAAGGGTTTGGGAGTGTGTATTGCAACACGGCACAGATATCATTGCAGTGCATTTTCCCGGAGTGGACAACACTATCGCAGACAGTCTAAGCCAATCACAGGCCAGAGTCCATGAATGGGAACTACTTCAGGAAGTCGCAGAGGATCTGTTCC